>OU383776.1:77367736-77967736 GCA_910950805.1 Acrocephalus scirpaceus scirpaceus
TGATATAGAGAAAAACTATAAAAAGTTGTACTGTGGGAAAATAAACTGCTGATGCTTGCTACCATCTTCAACATCAGTCTTTTGTCCACTGTCACTGCCTCACTGTTCAAGGAGCACAGGACAGCCTCTCTCCCACCAGACATTGTTTGTCACCCAGCACAGGGTGAATCCCCAAGCGCTGCTGCAATCCCCCCCACAGCCCCAGCTCAGCGCAGGCCCTGGCCGGGGCAGGGTAGGCAGGGGCAGCAGGAGCAGAGGCCGAGAGCCGCTGTCAGCAGGGCCAAGCGCCGTGACGGCCGCTAGTATTTGCTGGCTCTCTTCACCCCGCCACCCGTCTGGGCCCCGTAGTCAAGGGTGCTCAGGACATGGTGCTCCACGCTGTCGGCAGCGCTGTGCTGCTGGGCCAGCAGCCTTTCCAGCTGCACAAACAGCCCGTGCAGCTCCAGCATCTGCACCTCCAGCTCCAACAGCTGCCGCTGGCGCACCTGGGCCAGGCCCAGGTGATGCTTGGCCTTGAGCTCCTCCAAGTCGCAGCCGATGATGCAAGGCCCCTGGGGGCTCTCAGCCAGCAGATCCATGTCCTGTGCACCCAGGTTGATGCCTGCCAGCTTCACCTGCCTCTGGATCTGCTCCTTCAGCCGGTGCCGGTAGCGGCTCTCCCGGGCGAAGTAGCGGGCGAGGACGGCGCAGTAGCAGCGCAGCAGCAGCCACAGCTGAGTCTGGTGGATGCAGGGCCCCGCTCGCTCAGAGCCTCCGGCTGGGGCCACCGGCAGCCCTCCCATCTGGGGCTGCAGGGCCACAGCCTGGCAGGCAAAGGCGGCCTGGGCCGTGCCAAGGCTGCTCTTCTTGCGGGTGATGCTCTCCTCCAAGGTGCAGCACAGCATCAACTGTTACGTCCTGTCGATGCTCTCCGACAGCTGCTCCAGCCGCTCCAGCGCCTGCCACAGCTCAGCCGCCTCCTGCAGCGCCCGGGCCACGGGGCTAGCATCATCCCAGATGAACGCAGGGTTGTCAAAGCGCAGGTGAGACACTAGTTTCCGAGATTTTCGAAAAGCTGAGGTTATAGTTAACAATAGATGTTGCTGATTTAGCTGAAATGAATAGATAAGCTGTGCTGAAATCAGTTAAAACTTAGAGGATGGTTAAAAGAAACTGGATTTAAGATAAGCTACCCCAGATCTAGTAACTCATTGCTTGTCAACTTTATGTTTGTGTATTATGAAAAACAAACTAATCAATAGACCCCAGGAACACAAGACAATTGCAAACTGTTATAAATGCATTGTATATAGTTGGCTTTTCGCAAATATTAAAATGAATATTGTATGTATAATGAAGGAAGATTGTACTGTATTTTCTTTTATTAATAGAAGTTAGAAATGTGATGAATGTATTTTTTTATGATTGTAACATAGTGTTAGAAGTAAAAGACTAGAGCTTTTTTCTGTAACTAGCCAGACCAGAAGAAAGAGGTGTTATCCTTCATCCCTGCATGAAGATTGCTGACCAAAGAGCTATTAAACTTCTGTTATCAAGTATCTTGTCCAAATGAAGATGACCAGAACCCCAGGAGAAGAATTTATGGGACCTGTGCTATCAGACGGAGTGGAGCCACCCGCAGAGTTAACCAGATAAAATGGTTGGGAGGAGTTGAAACTGAACAAAGAAATTCACACTCAAAAGGAATGTTTGAATTATGCATGTGAACTTTTAAATATGCAACAGGCTGATACTTTTAAGGAACAAACTTTTTGTTAGCAAGTGTGTGCTGGCTGGCTCCGTGCCAGGCACCCTCAGCTGAGAAAATGTATTTTGCTTTTGTCTCTACTAATTGTCTATTTTCTTTTTTTTTTTTTATTAAACTTCTAAATTTTTCCAAGAAAGTGAACCTCGTTTTTCACACAAACCTCCTGTTTTCAGAAATCCATTGAAATAGTCCTGGAAAACAGGAAACAAGGAGTTCTACCAAGGATTCATCAATCACATCTGCATTGAAAAGGTTGAAAGTTTAGAACGAGGAAGACTAGTTTTATTTCCTCCTTTTGGTGACCACTCCTCACAAAAGGACCACCGACCCATTTCAGGGAACAAACTACGCATGCTTAATAGCCTTTTTGTCAATTAGCATATGAAGCGGAGAAGAGGAGGTGACAGGGATATGAATATACATTTGTATTTTGTGTATTCAACACTTTTGTGGATAAAAGGCTTTGTAATTACCTGTGATCTTTGCAGTGCACATTGGGGAGATATCCCACGGCAGCACTGCCCAGCGTCGCAATAAACACACACTTTCTAACTTTACCTGTTAGAGAGTCTTTTGTCCGTCACAATTGGGTATCGATATTAGATCGATATCCATATTTTAATAAATCACAGGGAGTCGTCGTGCAGGTCCCCCTCGGCCGCCGCTCGCTGCTGCAGCTCGGCCAGCCGGTCCCTCATGCTCTGCGGAGCTCCGGCACCGTCTGCGGGGACGTGTGAGGCTGGAGCTGCTGCGGGAGCGCTGCGAGCCTTCCCACCTGGCAGCAGAGCAAATATTGATGGAGGAGGGCAGGTCCTGCGTCAGCCCCGGGCCGGACACCGCCGGCGAGGGGAAGGGAAGGGTTTGTCCCGGGCAGAGCGGGAGAAAGGCCCGGGCCGGGAGCGCTGCCAGCAACGCCCGCACCTGCGTCACGGGACGGGCTCCGGCTCCACACCTGATCCGCCGAGGCTCGGCACAAAGACGCTTTTATTCACCCAGAAACAAGGACACCTTAAAGTCCTGTCAGATGGGGCACGGAGGGGGTGGCCCACCCGGCACCCCCGGCCTTCAGAACAGCTCCGAACTGCCAGCGGCCTCACAGGGAACCCAAACCCAGCTCCTCCAAGGGCAAATGACACAGAGTCACCGGCTCTGCCAAGCTGGCAGGGACACACAGGGACCACGGAGCCCAGCAGCTGGCCCTGCACAGCACCATCCCTCAAAATCCACCCTGGGCCTGAGGCGCTGGAACACTGCTGGAAATGGGTCCATCCCATTCCTGTTGTGAGCTGGAAATGGATGGAGGCAAAGCTTGGTCCCTCCCCGGGTTGGGAAGGCTCCGGGGCCTGACGGTGCCCACGATGTCACTGGCAGCGCCCTGCATGCCTCAAGCATCCTGAGGGCGGATTCAAAAATTCACCTTGGGGTTTTCCAGGCTGGAAATGACTGTTGGGATGACCCAGCTGTCCCACACATCGCTGCAAGGCAGTGCTGACTCCAGTGCCTGCTGAAATGCACAAAAATCACAGCTGAACTCTTAAGATATCTATAAAAAACACCTTTTAAAAGGTACTTCTACAAAATGCATTTCCAAAGTGCATGGGGAAAAACAGTGGTTTTGTACCACTCTGGTATTTTATATAATGTATTTTATAACATGTATTTTATATTATGTATTTTATAACATGTATTAGCACATATGACCTAAACATGATGACATAAAATATAAACAGCTATAATATCAATATAATATCAAATCAATATAATGTTGACAGAGGGACAGCCAAGGGAGGTTTAGCAAAAAAGCAGCTCTGAAGGGCGTGGAATTCCTTTCCTCCAATGCTATCTGATGGATGCACTTAAGGGGGGCTCCAGCATCTCTGCAAAACAAGTTTAATTTTGTTCTCTGTAACCATCAATGCCAAGAAAAAAAAAATGTCCTTTTGTCCCCGGGGTTTGGAGGATGAGTGTTGTGTTAAAAAGGAGATATTCATTCCCATCAGAGAGGAAATGCCACTGGAATCAGCACAATAAAGTGAAATGTCAAAAAAGTCAGCAGATTAGTGATGGGAAAAGCCAAACTAGAATGACAGAATCCCAGAATCATTAATTTCGGAAAAGGCCTCCCAGACCACAGAGTCCAACCAATGCCCAATTCCCACCTTGCCAACAGCCCAGAGCACTGAGTGCCACCTCCAGACCTTCCTTGGACACCTCCAGGGGTGGGCACTCCAAACCTCCCTGGGCAGCCCCTTCCAAGGCCTGACCACCCTTTCCAGGAAGAAATTCCTCCTGAGTTTATTCCACATATTTACTGTCAGCACCTGCCCCTGGCCGAGCACAGAGCCACCCCCCCTGCCCCGGCAGCTCTACACAAACCCAGTCCCATCCACCCCCCAAAATCCCTGTTTAAACAATGTTATCGCTGCTATTTAACAAGGGCAAGAACAGAGGAGTAACTCCTTGTTTCCCATGAAATATCCCTTCGGTAACAGTCCAACCTTCTCCTCGAGCCAAGTCACCCTCTGAACCCACCCGTGTCCCACAGCGGTCAAGGGACCTCGCCCAGTGCCTCCTCCTCCTCCCTTGCTCCTTTCATGGCATTTTTAGCCATTTTGCAGCACTTTCAGGCTTTTTTCCCTGCTTTTTCCAAGAAATCATTAGCTGCTCCTATCCCTTTTTTCCCAGAAAAATGGTATTTTGGAGCCAGACTGGATGGTGATTGGGGTGAGGGTCTCCATTCCATCCTGCTTAAGACTTTCGCATAAAGGTATAAGGTATAAAAGCTTCTCTATCCATTTATAAATAAAGTTTCTATATCCAATTTATAAAACTCCCAATTAAAACTATAAAATTATCCAGTTGCAGCCAGAAGCTTTTTTTTTTTAAATGAAATCCTCCATTTTACCTACTTTTTCTTTTTTACCTTTTAATGTCTCAACTACTAAGGAAGCAATGCAAAACCAAAGTAAGAGTTTCTTTTTATTTTTTTTTTTTATTAAGACAATCCCACAGCTGGAAAATGAAACATCCTAGATTACATCAGTGACTTCAAAAAAACTCTAGAAAAAAATCTTTACAAATTTACATTTGTACAATACAAAAAACTAACAGCTCATTGCATATAAATATTACATTTGGTCTGCCAACATGTGGCATCAAAATCCCTGAAGTATTCATTAAAGGGACCTGAGATAGCAGATGTGAAGATATGGGCATAAATATCACCTGAAAAAAAATAATATAGAAAGTAGACATAATTCTAATAGTTTTGTGCATTTTTGGAGTATTTTAAATCCAGAACACGACCTGGAGAGCCTAAATCATGTGAATTTTGCTCCGACATCGAGTGGTACTTCTACATGAAATCTGCTCTAATGACTCATGGAGGAATGAAGAGCCTGTAATTAATATTTCTACAGAAAAATAATCCTCAGACATTGAGTTCTGAACACACCCAAGCAGCCACCACTCTCTGAGGAAGAATTTTAGGAAGAGAAATGGCAGATTTGGATTTTACCTGCAAATATTTAGCAGGATTTCACCCCCCCACCCCCTCAAAAAACTCCTCACAGACCCCAAACCCAGGAAGATCCGCAGTGCTTGCCAATGAAAATCCCCAAACTGAGGAACTGCTCCTAATTTTCCACTGGTGGAATTATTTCCCAACTATTTACACATTTGCCAGCTCCCCAGCGTGGCTGCAGTTACTACCAGGAGTAGTAACTCCAAGTGCTTGGTTTGCCTTGGAAGTCTCACAGACTCGGATCAGGTACCCACATCCACGCACAAAAATGTATTTCAGCACCATTTTTAGAACACTAGAGTTAAGGCTGTGACAGAAATTCCCACTGGAAATCTAAATTTTTCAGGGATTCATAGCACAGTTGTGTGAGTTCGCTGTGGGCCAAACACGACGTAGTAAAAATGTACAAGCTTCCAACAGGTCTTTGCATTTCTAAGACTAAAAAAAGACGAGTTTTTAGACTAAATTTTGCAGGCTGCTATTTACTGTACATAAAGGAGTTTTTTTACCATGTGTAAACCTCGGATATATTGAAGAGTTGAAAAGTCTCTGTTGCTCATGCGCAGGGATTTGCTATAATACACATTGTAAGAACACAACAACAGCTCCCTACCTATTAAATATAGAATTAGCCTTGGAGGGTTAACTGCTCCTTCAGGAAATCATCAGCATTTTATAAAACTCTGCAGGATGGTGTTTAAATAAAAAGATAAAATTAAGACATGTAAACACATAAAGACATTTTTAACCCATGAAATCCATGACAGGACACTCCACATCAGGACACAACATCCTTAAACCTACAGCTGTTCATTTTTCCCTGGTGTTCACCATTCAAAGATGGAATGAATCAAGTTTTTATCAAAAATTAGTGATTTAAACTGATTTTCTCATGTTAATATTCTGTGATTTGGAGCACAGAGACATTCCTGAGACACCAAGGAGCAGCTTTTCCAAATGCTTGGCAAGGGTCATCTTGTTTTTGGGGGTCAAGAGAGCCTCCAAATATTTTATTTTTTTAATTTTAATTAAAAACTCTCTGCCGCACCCCTGGTGCCTGCTCTTTTCCCTGCTCTCTGAACTACTCAGCCCTTCTGCTTCCCCACAGGAGGGGCAGCTGAGATGGTCATTGAGGAAAACATTCCAGGAAAATGAAACTATGCAAATAGGATGCAGAATCTGAAGCAGACAAAAATCCTCCATTAATTATTTCTCCACAATTCTTTTTAGGTTTTGTGTCTGCAGGGTGGGAGTGGTTGGGATTATGGAGTGGCCTCTGTTTGGCTGATGGAGAAAGGAGTGATGGAAAGAGGGAGGAGGGATAAAACTGCCCAAATCCATCCAAATTCAAGCATCAAGAGAAAGGTCTGGATTAAACCTAACAGCCTGGCAAGTCAGCCAAAATAAAATTCATCACGATATCCAAAGTTTCCAAGAGAATAAATAAATAGCCTATAAAAGGAAACTACAGGACAGAGGCGGGGCATGGCAAAAAGGAAAATAAAAGGTGGAGAAAATAAAAAGTAGGTGAAGTTTGGGCTGAATCATGGAATTATTAAGGTTGGAAAAGACTCCCAAGATTATCCAACCTTCAACCAAATCTCACCATGGCCACCAAGGGCCATATGTGCTCCGCTCTTGGATGATGACTCTGCCACCTTCCTGGGCAGCCTCTTCCAATGCCTGACCACTCTTCCCATGAAAAAATTTTCCCTAATATCCAAGACAACAGCACCTCACTACTGCCAAAAAAGCTTTGTCATCCATGCCCTGGCCTGGAGAGAATGGGGAGCACTGCAGGGACAGTGGATTGGGGCTGGGAGAAGCTGAGAGCAGAGACAGGCAAGATTTCAGCCCTGTCTCTGTGGAGGATGGAGTGTGTGGGTCTGAGGCCTTTCCCAAGGTGTCCCCAAGGGCCCTGAGGAGCCCCAGCAGCTCGGGATTGGGATCTGCCAGCGGGACATCTCACGGGAACAGAGGCACCAATGCCCAAACACCTACAGGAACTGAGGAGCCCCTGGCCTGCCTGCTCACCTTCAGGAATCCCATTCAAAATCAGAACTTAAATCCCATTCCTTAGGCAGAGTCTGGAGTTTTTTGTTGAGAGTGCAAGGAAAGACAGCACATTCCAGACTCTGCAGCCTGCCCGGAGCTCAGCAGGGTCTGGAGCAGGGAGACTTTTGGATGGTTAAAATCACTTTAAATCCTGCTTCTGCTGCACCTGGTGGACTCATCCTAAGTTTACCAGACCCTTAAGTGTCTTCTGATAGGATTTGGGATTTGAGAGGATCCAAGTTCCTACGGAAGTGTAATCATTCCACAGAACTATGAGAAATCAACTGCCCAACTCAGAGAAAGAATCCAGACACAAATCCAAGCAAAAATAATAGCTCTAAACCCAAGTTATTTGTCATGCTTATAAAAGGATCTCATGCATTAAAAAAAAAAAAAGCTTTTTTTTCAATTTTTACACTAAATTCTGCAGTCCCAGCACCCCCTGCTCTAGCTCATAGTCATGGGACACAGTAATACTTACGCCACAGCAAAGTGATGCTTCACTGGTATCTTCACAGTACAGAGAAAAGATACAGTTAAGAACATATTAAATCTTACTCTAATTGCTGCTAAAATACACCAACTTATAAAATGATTTCTCTGGAATCCCTGTGGTTTCTCTCTCCCCAACCCCTACACAAAATAAATAAGGAATAAGTGGATTTTCAGCCAGTCAGAAATAGAGGAAAAAAGCATTTCTTTTGCATTTCAAGCTTTTCAGGCTTTAGGACAGAACCTATAGTGTTTACATTAGCTCACAGGACTGATCTAAGGGATATGATTCCAACTATGGACTGATGCATACATGCTATTCCTGCTTACCATATGTAAAAAGACCGATCAGTCAAACAAACAATACATTTCTTATAAATATAAATGCGTGTATATATACAGATATATGAGAGAGATGATAGGACAGGTGTTTATACTTTAAAGCCCAATACAGAACTAGGAGAGCCTCTGCACTTTGTTTTTTCCCCACCCCCCATCAAAAACCAAATCAAGCCCAGCAATGGATTACGGCTGATTCCAAACATTCCTTACAAAATCAAAAGTGTGGTTTTTGTACTGTACCATAAACTCATATTAATGAGCAATTTAGGATATACTCTCCTCCATCACAAAACTAAACCTCTGTTTTTTTTTATTTTAAAGTCATTTTTGCATCTAACTAGGATTTTTTTTTTGAAAGCTATATAAAATAGCTAGTGCTTAATATAGAAAGTCAAAAATTAAATGCCTTCTGCATCTGAGAATATACATGGGTCACTCTTTGCTGCCTGAGGTTTTCCAGAATTATTGACCAAGCTGTGCACAGAAGAACTTCAGGACATTGGATGAAAGCTCAAAAAAACCCTAAAAACCTTGGAAAACTCCACTGGAACTTTGTAGTCTCTCCTGACTCGTTCTCTCTGTAACCTGACTCTGAACTGTCAGACAAGGGGAGGAAATTGGAATCCCACATCTATTCCAGCCAGAGCCCAGGAAGGAAGGAAGAGGCTGCTCACCTCCAGCTCAGCCCATGCCACTGCTGAGGTGACCAAGGAGCTAGAGCAGGATCTCCTCACCAACTGCATTACCACTGCCAGAGGATTTCAAGTCAGCATTTCCCAGGACAACAAGAGCACAGTGCAACAGGAATTCTCTCCTGGAAGCTTGAGACACAAGAGTCAGTCTGGGGAGGTGACAGCTCCCTCAGCACCTCTGAGGGGCCAGAGGGCCCAATCCACATTTCCATGGAGCATGGGGCAGTGGGGGCCAGGCTGCCCCTCTGCATAACCAAATCCCAAATCTGCCCCAAACATCTGCTGCTGAGAACTCTGAGAGCCACTGCATTTGTTTTCATGGTGGCAACACAAGGAAGATAAAGCTACTCACAACTTCCACCCCTCTACGCTCCTTCTCACCTCTTCTTCACCACGCTCTGAGTAACAGCATCTATTTTCTTTTCAGTTTCCAGTAGTTGTAAATAAGAGGTAGCTGAGCTACTATTAAAAATCATGCTTTGAAGAGGAGGAACCTTTCAAATGTTGAAGTCACCTCTTTAGCTGCACAATCTCGATTAATACTATAAAAATATGAGAGGACAAAAAGAAAATAGATGCAAGTAACTTTTGCATTTGGCACCTTTTGTCTAGATATTCATACTTCTCAAGTATTCTCTTTTTAATAAAGTTAATGCACACATAGGACACACCACATCAAAGGTTTGCTACATATTTACAAGGCACCAACCCTTTGTCACTGTTTTTACACGAATAAAGAACCGATAGAAAGCATATCAGGACCCCCAAAACTGTAGTATGGACATACTTCAGTTCAGCACAATTCCATCAACATTTGGCCTGGGAAGATTAAAATAATCCAGATCCTTCTTACAATATAGAAACTGTAAACATTTTATAGCTGCCTTTAGGATTGGTGTATTGTGCAAAAGTTATAATTATTACTGTGTCTAAGGATTTATGGCAGAAACCACATAAAAACTCTGTAAGAAGGTGCTATTTCTATAATACAAAAACAAAATGAGGGAGAGAAGTCATAAGCGTGACTTGAAAATGTCATGTTCTTACTGAGAAGCTGGAAGCCTCTGTAATGTGATGAACTCGTAGTGTGTGGAGAAGAATTTCTGTAATTTAAGGCCTAATGACTAAGGCTTGTTTTCACCAATGAGGTGTGGAGATCTGAAGCTTTAAAACAAACACAAACTGACAGGATGGGAAAGCACCACTGTGAAACGTGAGTGGGGTCCCCGCACAACTTGCTTGGTGGAATTTCTGGTAAAATCCCTGCAGTAGAAGGCCATTGAAGTTCTTTTAAAATTGTTCCAAAGTTTTCCATCTGTCAATAATTCCATCCCATGAGATGGCTGACCCTGGCTTTTTCTGTCATTTTCCGCACCCTGCCTGACCTGGAAGTACCAAGGTTCAAAGGATCCTCGGTGTGCACAAAATTGTCATTGTCGGAGTCATCATTGTACAGGACAGTCCTCCTGCCCTCATTCCTGGTTTTGATCCGAGGGGGTCGGCTGAATCTCCCTCCAAACATGTTCTCCCCAAACTGTCCCCCAAAGAGGTTTTCAAACTCATCGTCGGTGAGCCGGGCGCGTTTCGCTCTGGTGGCTCCTCGTGAGGCTCCCTCGGCCTCCTCGTCCTCTCCTTCCTCCCCGGCCGCTGCCTCTTCCTCTGCCGCAGCCTCTTCCACCTCTGCCCCCTCTTCCCCCTCTGCTCCACCTGCCCCACCTGCCCCATCTGCCCCTCCTCCCTGTCCCTCGGCCCTGCCAATTCCGTTTGCCCCCAGTGAGTTTCCGTTTGATTTTCCGTTTGGGTTTTTTGGATTGCACAACTTTGCTGTAGTCGTGGTCGCCGTCGATGTAATCCTGGTCTGTTCTGGAGGTTGATTCTGAGTCGGAATCAGAGCCACTTCTGCTTTCAGAGTTGGAGCTAGATCCCGATTCCCCACTTTCTGATGAAGACAAACCAGACTTTTCCTTTAATTCTCTCTTCTTTTCCTCCTCCTCCTCCTCCTCTGCCTCCTCCAGGTGCTCATCCTCCTCTGAGGCGCTCAGCAGCTTCCTCTTGACTCCTGCCCGGGGTTCTCTGCTGTCCCCGTTGGTGAGTGGCCCATCAGGAGAGTGATCTAAGCAAACACAAAATAACCCCATCAGCATCACATCACGGCCAAAGAGGACACAGAAATTGGGATTTGCCTCAGTTGCCTTTGGGATTCTCCTCAGCTGCCTCTGAGGTGTGCTCAGGGATGATCCACTGGGAGCTACTCACCCTTTACGTACTGTGGACACAAGCAGGTGCTCTAAGGGCAAAATCTATCAAAGTAAACACGGTTTTTATCTGGAAGCAATGACTGCAAACTCTCCTGAGCAAGAGTTCAGTGGAGATCCAGGCAAAAAAAGGAGCCTGGAGTGACCAGATTGGACACAAACATCTAAAACTCAGTCAGGTGAATCCTACCTGGGGTGCCAAGGCAGGAACATTCTACAATCCATTTCAAAACTAAATATACACAAAAATAAGCATTCAGCAAGTAGCATTTATTCCCTACCAAATGCATGTTCTCCAAAGGCTTAGTCCAGGGAATATTAATGGAAAGCATAACTCAAGAGAGTTAAATGACCCAAGAAAGCTCATTGTGCAGCAATCATGCGATTGCTGAACACCTTAAATGAAAATTAAATAAAGTATCTTGCTGGCTTGGGACTCCAAATCCTCCATGTTTTCAGGGTTATGAATCTGACAATGAAGATTAAATATCTTCTTTAAGACAGGACAGGAAAAGCTCACCTACAGCATCCAGCACTGCCACAGCACAGGAGTGTGGACTTGGGAAAGGCTCCAGGGTTCAGGAAATGTCCATTAAGTGCCCACCTTGGTGGATACTCTGAGTAACTCATCCCCAAGATTACCACACCTGAACTGTCTTCCTTCTAATCACAACTACTTTGTTTAGCATGTAAGAAAAATATTTAAATGTTTTTGTAAACTTTCTTTCATCTTTGGTTTAAGCTTGATTAATAAAAGGCGAAGGTTTTGGGGTGAGGATTCTCTTGGTTTGTTTGCTTTCTGTAATTCCTGAAGGAACTGTAGGAGTTTAAGAGAAATCAAGTTTTCCATCTGGAGAGATTTTAAAGGACTTCACTAAAGTACACATGGAATCATCTGCATTCCACACCTCAGACATGACACAACAAAGTAAAGGAGTAAAGTAAATTAAATTTTTTGGTATAGTTTAGGAATATATACAATGCTACACTGAGGCAATAATTCCATAAACATCAGACAGAAGCAAGATCTTTCATCTCTAGTAAAACCTGTCAGTCAAAGCACAGAATCTTATTATTTCTCACCTTGTTTCACTGGTGTAGATTTGCTCCTGACTGGTCTGCTTTTCCCTGGATCTATGGCATTTCCACTCCGGCTCTGTGCATTTGAGCCTGACGAAGATGGCTGACCCTCCAGCTCCTCACCAGTGGCTGAACCCAGAGGTTCTTCTGCTGTATCTGAAACTTCAGACAGGACACCACAAGGGGACAGGGTGATTTTTATGCTCTGTTTACAGGAAATCTGTTTATGCTCTGTGTCTGGGGATGTTCTGTATGCCCTGAGTTAACAGCCTGAGTCAGGGTAATCTCTCCAAGCTGCTCTGCAGCCATGGAAAGACAGATTCCTCTAGAGTGTAACTCCAAGTAGGATTAATTTAATTAATTATCTATCACTGCTGTAGGAGAGAGGCCCATACACAGGAAGTCTGGACTTTTGGCACTGGAATAATTCTAATCACATCCAGACCCAGGTTCCCAATACCCTGATCCTTACCCAGAACTTCCCAACAGCCAAACTCAGCTAAAACAACCTACAGACAACACATTTCCAGGACCTTGCTCCTTCAACAGGCTGGTTTTGCATGTGTCTCATGAGGACAAGACTCAACCTATGCAGACAAGCTGCTCTAAGAGAAAGGCTGCATTTCTCCTCACCATGAGATGAGACTGAAGAGTTAGTCCTGTTCAGGGGCAGTGAGGTATTTTGGTTGGGTTTAGGTTGAATCTTCATTTGCTTCTGTTTCCCTTTTGGGCTGCAAACATAGAATACCCCAAAGAGAGAAATCTGTTATCACCAAAGACTCAAATACAAAACTGATTTCTCCTGCAAAGTGATCTCTTTCTCCCTGGTGTGATAACACTAAAAATAGTTACACCATGGTGCTGTTTGCTAAAGGTATAGGAGTTTGCAGGGACAAGATTTTATCTCCCCTTTTAAAAGCAACAGTCAGTTTACTTAGATAATGTATCAGATGAAGGTAGGGAAGTGTTACACAACACTTTTTCAACAGTTAAAAGGCAGAGACAGATGATCTTTCATTTCCTCCAGAGGGAACACTTGTAACCACATCATCTTTCACTTACCAGAATCACAAACTACAAACCAAGCATGATTTTATCTCCTAAAAGAGCAAGTTCATTAGGAAATGAGCAACACTGCTGCTAGTTATTCCCAAAAGCACATCTACCCCTGTCCTCTGGAATGGCACTGCCAGTCAGGCTCACCATCCCTGTTTTACCTGGATGCTCTGCTGGTTGAGGGGGAACTGCTGCTGCTCCTCAGCCGCTTTCGGTACCGAGGCCTTTTCCTCTTCTGACATTGCATTGCTGACTTGTACTCAGAGATTATGTTTTTCATGTGATTCTCAAATAAGGCAGAGAGTCGAAGGGTCATGCTGTAAATCTGCAGTGAGAAAAAATGGTCAGGCTTATTAGAGTTGAATAACTTGAAGATCAACCAAAAACCATCACAAAGATGTCCAGACTTTGTAGCTCAAAGAAAAAAGTTGCAGTGATGTTCCAGTATGAGGTTCTTTACAGATTATTTCCTTCCATGGGCTATGTGTATTCTTGCAACAGAAAGTGTTTTCATAGAAGGATTTAATAACAGTACAAAATATTTCCAGAGTTGAAGGAAAATGGATTTCTGGATTACTGGAATACAGTCCCCTTTGTCAATCCCCATGAAGCATAGAAGCAGGCCTTAAGATAACTTGAATACCAAGGGGAAAACAATTGGATTTCATGTCTCCTCACCTTTGTTTTTGCACTAAATCCCTGGTGAACTACCCTTACACCACCCTTACAGAGCTACAGAGAAGCAACTCAAAATGTCCTCAGTCCTAATTTCTGTAAACCAGATGTCAAAATCTTTAAACCACTTTCCTGTCCTCTTTCTAGGCCTTGCTTTTGTGTAGCCTCATCCACAATATGTGCAGTTATCAAGCTGATAGCCTTGTTTACAGGGATAAATTATTGAAAACAATAAAAGCAACTGGTGACCAATTTTCTGTTACAAATATTGCAAGGAACAGCTGCAACAGTTATCATCGTCCCAGATGAAAATGGATGTTAGAAGTCATCTGGGAAAGCAGAACAAAGCAAGTTTATAACTACAGAATTGGTGTATCTTGGTTATTTTTACTACACCAAGCAGTGCTTTGCTCTTCAGACCTCATTTCACGTGTTTTATTCATGTAGGGCCAAGGTCTTTGTTAAAAAACAGGCATTAAAATTTATTACTTACACGAGACTTTTTATTAGGAGTGTAAGCTTTAGAGTTGCAGAATATTAAACGAATATCTTTGTAGAATTCCAAGGGACTGGTGTAGTTTCCTGCTTCCAAGGTTTCTTTCACAGTGCTGAAGTCCATAGGAGTGTCTACAATATCTCGATAATCCTGTGAGAACACACAAGAGAAAAATCAAAGCTCTCAAATCCTACAGCAGTAACATCACCTCAGTGTTCATCCAGTGGTTCAAGTCATTCTTTGACTTTGAGAGTTGTTGCAGATAATTCCCTGAAAACATCAGCTCATAAATAGAGAGGACAGAGCCAATGCTCAGCATGGATGTTCTGCCAAAGGAAGAACAATTCTAGGATGTGGAAGCTGCACTTACAGGGTAAGAGAAGAGATCAACAGGCTGCCTGAAAGGCTCTGAGTCCTCTCGTTCATAAATCAGGTTTAAGAGCTGTTGGCACTGCTCTTTCCAAGCATCAGCACTGGCTTTCATGGGCTGCTTCTTCACTCTTTGTTTCACCTGCAGGGAAACAGGTATTGCAGATGGTATCAGAATATTCACATTGTTCCCTTGAAGTTCCCACTAATTTCCAAGCATTCCCCAATTAAAAACAGAAATTCAGGAAGATTAAAGCAGAGCTGATAGCACAGCAATATGCAAATTAGACAAATTAAACAAATTTGCCTTTTCTGGTCATATATAACACTCAAACCCACGAGAAGCTGCAATATTTCAGGTCCAGCCTTGCTATATTTATCAGTTGTATCGAAATTTGACTGCTGGAGATATTTTTTTTTTAATCAAATTTTTTTAAAAATTACCAAAGCAGAAATTTTACTCACTCGTCTTTTCCCAGAGGAAGTGCCTGGAACATCTGAATCCACATCTACTTCTGCCACCTAAAGGCAAAGGGAATGATCACACACAGGCAGGTCTGGATAACCCTCAGCCATGGAAAAAGGATTAAAAACCAGCCAACAACATCCACAGGGCACTTGGCAACAGGAACTACAGCACATTTCAAACTGCACTGAAGGGGAGAAGGTGTCAGGAGAGGGAAGCAGCTCAAGGCAGTGATATCTACCCTGGATTCTACCTGACATTTCACTCCAGGGATCAACTGATGGGAAATTACACAGAATTACATAAGGAAATCAGCATTGCTGCCTCACTGACAATGGAGAGCTGTTGTCCTTCTGACTGAGTAACAGCTCCACTTCCCAGCTCCCCTCATTACTCATCCTTCCAACAAAACATCATTTACTGAGAGAAGATTAAAGACAGACAGTTCCAAGAAGCATTTTTACTTCAGGGAGCTTATTGTCCCAGGTGAGCCTAAACAGCCTCATCTCCAAAACTCAGTGCAATTACCCATAAAATAAAGACTCAACAGAAATCAAAATTTCTTTCATGTGCTGAATTTTAAAAGGGAAGGAAATGATCTTACCTCCTCCTCCTCATCAGTACTGCTCAGGTCTTCTGCTTTCACCTTGTTGTAGATTTCTAATATATCAGTACAGCTCTGATCTCTGCAGGACAATGACAAAAATCAAGGTACACAATGAAGGATCCAAGGAATTGGAGCTGTGGGGTCTGTGAGGTCTAAACTCACCCAATGAAGCGAAGCAGGACATCTGTCACAATTTTAGCTGCTTTGACTATGGGGCTGTCTGGCTCGTTGAAAGTCCTGGCATTGTGTTCAATGTATCTCACCTCCCACATTAGGGCAGAGATTCTCCTGAAAAACACACAAAATTAAAGGAATGGGATGGAGAGGTAAGGTGTATATTACTTTTTCTTCCATGTTCAGTAGGATTCTTTGGTAAAATACTGAATTGGGAATTCAGATGAAGCAGAAACAGGTGGTCCTCAGAGGGGAAAATAAGAGCAGGACATTATTTATTCACAAATTAACTTGAAAAACTGAGATTTCCAGTTTCCAACATTATTCAGTCCCCTTCTGGCAACTGCAACACAAGCAAAGCCCCTGCTCAAAGGCAGCAAGGATGGACACAAAGCAAACATGCTCTGCCTCCAACACAGAGCTAGGCTCAGGGTGTTAAACCAACACTCCAGATCCAGCTATGGCAGCTTTTGCCTTAACAACATGGCCAGGAGAATTTATTATTCAGGAAGACTCACTTTGCCCAAGGCAAATCTGATCTCATGCAGTTGCTGAAGAGACTTTAAACAGCATTCAGCTCCATATACTAATAAATGCAATAAATGTCAGCTACAAACCCAAACTCACCTATAAAACCTGTTTTCAAGCCTCTTCCTGATGGTGGTGAGGTCAGTTGGATAAGCAACGACAGTGCAATACATGGGATAGGCACTAAGGTCCACTGGAACAGCAAATGGATTAGAAATGTCTGCAAGACAAAAGACCACAATCATTTAGATGCCTTCAAGGGATGTTATACCAAGATTCCTTTTAATGGCTTCTGGGGTTTCTTTTGAAGAATTCGGCAAAAGCAACACAGATCTACAGCTGAGGATGTCACCACCCACAGGGCAGGGTTCCTCCTCTTGTACCATCTCTTCCTACTCTTGAAAAAAAACTTTTTATTTAAGTATCACATCTGAGATTTGATGTGCCAGCAGCCAATCTGACTGAAAGGAACGTGGCATTTGCACTTACAACAGGAATACTACAACACACAACATCAAGTAAGAACACAGACATGTCCTTTGTGTAAGCAGAGGCAGAATTTAAAGCATGGTGTGCTATTAAATGGTTACAAACCAGTTACAAGGAATTTGGAGGTGAGGGTATTTAGTGAGGATTTGTTGGTTGGTTTTGAGGGGTTTAATTATACGTTTTGCTCTTTCACCTTTAGATATGACCCACTGGGACATCCTACTGAAGGAAATCAGGTGAAGCCCCAGAAAAAAAAGGGGATTTAGCTTGGAAACTGAAATATGAAATTTAAAAGGCTCTTTTCAGTAATTTAGTTGTGTACATTTCAAATACTCCATACCAAGTCCCAGCACTCCATCCCATCTACTCTTCAGTCCTGTGCCACCTCCCTGATATTGCTAATCCCTCCCCCTTTTCTCTCCAAACATACCAAGGGAAAGAAGCTGCTCAATCCCTTGGATCACTCGTTCACATTCTTCATCTCTGGAATGGGCCCCCCATTCTCCTTCCTGGGGTTTGTAGAGAAGAACTGTCAGCTCCTCTGGGGTCACAGGAACTCCAGCACCGACCTCCTCTGGATACGCAGCTGGAGAGGAACAATTCCAGAGGGTAAATCCAGGGCCCCAAAGCTGTTTGCTTTGTGCAGGGACAGGAATCCAACACACACTTACTTCCTTCTGGGATCGGCTCCATGTCCCATGGACTCATCCTCTCTCTTTCATTGTTGTCCCAGCTATTAAATAAAATTCATTCAAATGCACAAGTTAGAGCTGAATATAAAGACACACCTTTTCTTTACTAGATTTAACCCACAAGGTCACTCCAGTTAGGAATAAGACATTTCAACTCCCTATTTTCCCCTTGTGTCTCCTATACAGTCACTGCACTGCTGTTTGTACCAGAAGTGTTGCTTTAGGAATAAATTCAAAAATTAAATAAGTAAATATTCAAATTAAGGAAATATTAAAAATATTCTAAAATAAATAAATAGTAAGTAACAAATAAGAAGTACAATACGTGAAATTAAATAAGTAAATAAGGTGTCTGGTTATGTATTTAAATGGAAAAAGGGATTCTAGCTCTTGAGGTTCTTGATTCTATTTTTGAAGTTCTCTGAGTTGTGTAGGAGCCCCAGGACATGGAAATACTCACTGGACACTGTAGCACTGGAAGGAACTATCAGGATATTCTGCCTGGAAAGGCTGCTGACTCTCCACAGTCCCAAACCACCAGGCATCATCAATGATACTACGAAATCTATCCCCTGGAAGGACAAACATTGCATTCATTAAAAGAACAACATCAAGAATTGCTAAATATTTCCTTTTAGAGAATCAGCTCCCTCTTTTGTGAATGCCCTGCTTCCATCCTTACATTTTGCACCACAGGAGTTGAGCCCTTGCCCTCAGGGCAGGACTTGCCCATCTCTGGGAATTACTCACAGCTGCCTCACACCTCAGATCCCAACAGATCAGGAGATTCTCCTGCTCTCACTGCCCTTGGAACAGTTTCTCTCATTTCTCTTTTTTTTTTTTTTTTGCAACAGGAATTGCAGCAAACATCAAATAAAAGTTTCCAATAATCTTTACAATATCACATGTGTATAGTCCTTTACATCACGTAATAAAGACACTGTATCCCATTAAACAGCTGCAGAAATGGTGCAAAACACATGGAATTGGGAAAAAAACTACTGACCTATTTGCCAGTTCCTTTCTTTGGCTTCATTATAAAACTGATGCAGCACAAGGAAATCAATAACATCTGGCATATCGTGGTACCTTCAGGAAGTAAGACCAAAAAAAAGTTATTTTACTCAGAGATACAGTTCTAGATGAACTACACAGTCCTCAAATTCCATGCATTTGGAATAACCATTACTGCCATCATCATGCCTTGCACAGGAAATAAGAAAGGAGGAGGGGGAAGCTTCTACACTGCAAGGAAAGCTCTTGAAGAATGTCATCAATGTTCCAGTGACTTACTTTATGGAAAAGGATTCTCCTGTCATTTTGCCTGTGATTGGATCCAGGAATGCAAGCTTCAAGCAGCAGAGTGTGGGAGGCCCAACTTCATATTTAATTCCTACAGTCTTCACAAATTCTTGTTCCTAGTTATCAAGAAGCATGGAACAGCATTATTTTACCTTGCCAACAACAAAAAGATCCATTTTAAAGTGAAACATATTAATAAAACCCAAATATGTTTCCACTTCTACAGCACAGGTAATTTAATCCATTAAATTTTCTCCTCCAAATACTAAAATCAATCACTGTCACCTCAAAAAGAAAAATGAAGCTCATTTCCTTGGTAGGTTTGTGAACATGATTTCTACAAATTATTTAAGAAGGTTCTGAGGAACAAACCCAGTTTTAAGCACACCAAAGGTTCTCCCTGACCTACCCCAGGGCCCCTCACTCTTGCACAGGGGGAAAAAAGGAAATTCTTCCTCTGAAAACGGAAATTCCACAATAGCCTTTATGTTCATGTCCTGTCAAAGCCCATCCTAAGTGAATACCTATTTCCTTTTCCTCACAAACTGATGATGCCTTGGAAAATTACAGCTGGAATCACTGAATATCTGGGACTGGTAACTGGGTATTTTCCCAGTAAAGCAATTATTTTCATTAATAGAACCACTGGCATGGTTAAGTGAATATGAGCACATATATGGGCTCTTCTCTTTATATGAAACCTGAGGAAAGCAGGAAAAAATATGGAAACACTGTGGATTAAGTCTTGGGAACTCATTCAAGGCAAGATCCAGTGTTTAGGAGAACTGCACACATTTAGGTGTTTATACCATGATTTCTTATTTCTTACCACAGCATTAAAAACAAGAAACAGAACCCAAATGCTCAGGTCACTGTAGAGTGGTGAGAGAATCACAAAGAGCTCTGCAGTACTGGGTTCTGAATGAATTCAGTGTTCAAGCAAAAATAATTTGTCTTGAAAGAGACCCCTGAGAATCAAGTCCAAAACCAGGAAGTGAACAGATGTAAAGACTTTGTGTAAATAAAAACTGACTTTAATATTTGCAATTAAAACTTTGATATTAACATTTTAAAGCAATGCTTTCTTTACATTTTTCATGCTGGTTTTTCACGTCAGTTTAACATTACAGAGACATTCAGCTCTTTGAAGTATTCCTTGAACTTACCCTGAGTTCCATTTTGTTCCATGGTTGTTTTTGCATGTTAATACTATAAATTTTGGCTTTCCTCACTGCCCTCACATAAGCTTCATGGCCTTGCCTAAAGTAGATGATCTTAAAAGAGAAAAAAGAAGAGAAAATTAGGAGAGAAAAAAAAAAAACAAATTAAAAAAGTAGAGAAAATTATTTTACTGATTGTGCTCTTCCTGTTCATTCTATACCAGGTCTTATCCCTTTCAGAACACAATGCACACTTATTTATTTCATCATAAAACACTCTTCTAGTTAAAAATATTTATATCAGCCCCCAAATTGGCACCTGCTCTGTGCTTTAAAACTGGGATCATTAAGAAATGTGCAGGTGAAGATGCACACCCAATTTTTCCTGCTAATCCCAAGCTACCTGTGCAGAAAAAGGGACACAGGGCATGGATCTATAAACAACAAACTGCCTGGGAATGAACAAAGTTATCAAAACTCAGCTTGTCCTGAGCGCAATTCCCTGCAAATATTGCTGGGTAGAACAGTCTAAGCAAGCTGAGCTGCTGATTCCCCTGGGAATGTGGGAATTGCTGAGGGCAGTACCTCATCTCCCATCTGGGGCACGAAGGGCGAGCGGCGAGGAATGGTGTCCAGGATCCACTGTGGGGCCAGCCACTCCTCACTGGGCTCCCCTTCCAGGGACAGCAGCCCACTGGCTTTCTAAACACAGCACATCAGGAGATGATATAGGTAAGTTACATACAGAAGTTAAATATCTGCATTAATTTAGAATGCAATCGACACAATATTCAGAATCCTGTTAATTACTATGGAAAACTCATCATGCAGCAGTTACTGCAGGTAAGATACAAGGAAAAGCAAATTGTGGAGTGTCATCCTTCCCAAAATCTCCACTAAATAGCAGAGAGTAAGACAGGTTTGTTATAAATATAATTGAAAATTAAAACCTTCATAAATCATTAAAATGCTTTAAAACATTCATAAGTCATTAAAATGCCCATGGCAGGGGGGTGGGATAAAATGATCTTTAAGATCTCTCCAACCCAAACTAGTCTGTGGTTCTATAATAAAGAAATAAATTGTATTTTTATAAGTATTCTAAATGTCTTAAAAAAATACCAGGAAAAAGAAATCTGACCATGTCAATACAATACAGATCCATTATCATTTTACAACAAAACCACCCTGTTGTAAATCTGATTGTGGTGAAGAGCATAAATCTGGGAGAAAAAAATGGCATTTGTAATGAAGAACCACCTGTGGGAAACATGGAAGCACAATAAAACAAACAATAAAATTTCTTGGTACCACTGGTACCACAATTACTGTGATCTCTCTAATTTTTGTTTACTCTATATCCATTTATGAAAAATTTTACTTTGAAAACAACCACTAAAACCCAAATTTATATTCATAAAGTACAAAAGACACTAAGAATTACACTTGCTGACCTTCTTCCTTGGCTGTTTAAGGTTCCTTTGCTTTGGCTCCAGCCCTTTTGTTCCCTTCATATTTTCATCTTCAGAACTACTACAGATTTTCCGAGCTGCCTGTCTGGTTTGTCTCTTTGGAGGCTGCAGATTAATCCCAGCATCTGCTGTCCAGTCTGAATACTCACTTGATGAATCACTGTAGATAATAAAGAAGTTGTAAGAAAGAGAACAGAAAACTTCAGTTTTCCCACAGTGGATTGAAAAGTCAAAATATTCAACCTGCTCTCCTGGTTCTGCTCAGGATTACCACAGAATTTTGTTATCATGTGAATTTAAAGAAACACAAGTGCTCTCTGATTTGTGATTTCAGTAAATTCTTTTATCCATTTGAAAAACTACCTCTATGGCTGATATCAATTCTCATTATCTCATTGATTCACAGACTGACTTCATAAGAACTGGCAGCAAAAAATGCATGAAACATTTAAAGAACTAGAGCACTTCCCTAAAAATCCAGTTCTGACTTCTTTAATATCAAATAATACATGTACAGGATTTATATGGCAAACTATTTTTTCAAGTAGCTCTTAATTAAAGACAATATTTTCTTATGAAAGGTTTTTAGAATTGTTTTTGACTTTGAAAAGAAAAAGAACAGAAAAAAAATCACAATGTAAAATGTTTCATGACGAACTGGTTAAAAATCAGTCTTCAAAATGAAGTCTGAGTATCTCAATATCAACTGTCCCACTTAAATCCCATAATAAACCAGTGTCACCAATTCAGAGCCCAGTGGAGGTACCTGGAACTGCTTTCACTCTGCCAGGCTGCCACAGGATCATCCATGGATGCATCACTTGTGCCAACATTCTCATCTTCCTGTAGAGAAAACAACAGGATTCACTCTGGGGCCAAGGGTAAAATGTAACATTTTTGTTTGCAAGCAAGTTGTGTCACCTGAGGAAACCTTTGTATTCAAGGGCTGGTTGAGCTTTAAAGAAATAAACCCACAGTTTCTTCCTATATCTTAACTAATATTATAATATATCCTTATATAGTTCCTATAGAAACAAATGTGAATTTTAATTATCTCGGAACTACGGAATGAGTTCTTATTCAAGCGTTTGATTAATAAATTTTAGTGCCCAGGGCCCAGCTTTTTGAGCTGTTCTGTACTTTCAATGCATTTACAAAGCAACAATGTTCAGTTTCTTCCTTAAGGAGAACAAGTTATATTTATCTGGTGTATTTTAAGTTCTTCCCTTGCCAAAATCAATGATTAATACCAATACTCAATCTCTTTCAACAGCAGTCTACAGATGTAGATGAAATCAAAGCACTGCAAAATGAAATCAAAGTCCTGACCCAGAATCCATGTGCTGTAAGAAATACCAAAATAGCAAGTGGTTTAACACAACCCAGTTAAATTTACTTGAAAATGTTTCAGGTTTCCAAAAATACAGTAGCTGTTTTTAAGCTACTTTTCAACACTGTCCTGGCATTTAGGTAAATGATCCTTCACTCTCCAAGACCAACATGCCACAGAAACACCACAAATCCCAGAGACTCAATGACCTGACTGTTTCTTCCCATGTGGAGAATCACAGAATATCCTGAGCTGGAAGGGACCCACAAGGATCAGAGTTAAGCTCCTGGCCCTGCACAGACATCCCAACAATCTCACCCTGTACATCCTTGGGAGCAGTGTCCAAACACTCCTGGAGCTCTGGCAGCCTCGGGGCTGTGCCCATTCCCTGGGGAGCCTGGGCAGTGCCCCAGAACCCTCTGGGGGAAGAACCTTTTCCTAAAATCCAGCCTGACCCTGCCCTGGCACAGCTCCAGCCATTCCTTGTGTCCTGTCCCTGTCCAAACCTCTCTGGATTCCCAAGACTGCTCAAAAAGCATCAAGGCAGGCTTTGTGACAGCTTCAGAAGCAATTTGAGGATTCTTGGATGAATTCTCTCAGACCCCATCAATTTATAGGGATCCAGCTGGAGCAGCAGATCCCACACAAATTCAGGGCTGACTCAGAGCTGATCACTCTCAGTCATGGCCCTCCAGCTTAGAGCAATGTGACCCTCTTGCTCCATCATCCATGTTGAAGATGAGGACAAAGGGTATATTAAATCCCTCTGCCCTGTGTCTGTCCCTGTTTGTGAGGTGACTATCCCCATACTGGAGCGGGCCAATGTTATTTTTACATGTATTCTTTTGCCATGAATACATTTGAAAAACCTCTTTTTTACTGCACCCCCCCATCAGTGCAGCTCCAGCTCCATCTGAGCTCCGGCTGCACAAACTTCCTCCCTCCAGCAGAGAGGAACCTTAACGTGCTCTGGGATTTGGGAACAGGGAGGCTGTTGGAGGCTGCTGGGAGGCTCAGACCTCAGAGGAGCTGTCAGACTCGTGGTGTGCACAGGGGTTCTGGCTGGCTCCCTGCTGGCTGTGCTCGATGGTGGAGCGGGTCTGGTACGCGTGCTGCCGCTTCCGCTGGTTCCTGCGCAGGGAACGGCCGCCTCCCGCCTGGAATTCGCTCTGCCAGGGGGACAGGAACCCAAACAGGGACAAATCAGGGAGTTACTCATGAGTTACACAGTTAAAAGATGCCTGGTTACAGTGGCTGAGTGTTGCACCCCAGTTACAATTGAGCAGTAAGAAATCATTGTAGAATTAGACAATATCTCTGACACATTGTGGATGTTTTAGGTGTGGATTTTTGGTTCAACAGAAACTCTATTTTATAAAGTAGCAGTCTTTGGAAAGGAAATTATTGAAAATACCATTTTTTCTATAAAATTCATGCAGTCTCTGTATAAGATAAATCCAGCCCCTTGTAAAAGTTTGGCACCTCTACTTTTCACAAGTAAAACTGAAAACCCACCATGGCTCTGCGATTTTCCTTTCCCAGCATCTTACCACCACTGAAACTTCAAGGATAGATTTACCACTATTTGGATAGACAGCCAAATCACAGTAACAGAAGGTAGAAGACAGTGAGCCAGAGAAACAATTAGGACTATTGATCTAAATAATTCAATAAAATTGGTTTGGGATTTTTTGTTGGTCTTATTTTTGTTGCTCAGTGCTCAGAACTGCTTCCCACCCAAGTTGTCTCTTCCAGGGCATTAACTCACTCGTTGTAAGGTGTGGGATGGCTTTCTCTTCTTGTCAGCAGTGTATAAACTGATTTCTATTTCACCTTTGGCAGCTCGACATTCTTCCTGGACCCTAATTATACATAAGAAACACATATTATATTTATTAAATCATCATGGAACTCAACAGCCTCCTTAATATACACATTAAAATACTTGTGCTGCTCTAAGAAATCTGTGCGTAAGTCCCCCTAGCAGCATCCATCCATTCGCTCCTGGAATCACAAGTTAAAGAAGCAAACATTGTTAGCTGAGCAGCTGTAATTATTTTCAAATGTATTAAAGTTATTTTCAAGTCTTTTTAAATAAAGCTTGAGGGAAATGTGGTATTTGAAGTACTTAAGAAAGACTGAATTGTGAAAAGAAGGAATTACCATTCTTAACTCTCCATTCTGATCCAAACATTCCAAACAACCCAATCAACCAAGCCCCAAAGCTGACGCATCACTGAAAAATTACTCCACGAGTATGGAAGGATCATTACACATTACACAACTGAATCTCTTGTCCCACTGAGCCTCTTACTTGCTGATGCCTGGAGGGAGCTCATTGACCACCACCCTCCTGCTCCAGGCCATGAGGTCCCTCTCGGTGGCCATCTGGCTGCGGGGCGCGTTGTGGTGCATCTGCCGCACGCCCTCGATCTGCCCGCTCCGGCGCAGCCCCACGTTGGGCGAGGAGGCCACGTCCAAGCCCGGGCTGCGAAGAGCTGGGGAAG
Source organism: Acrocephalus scirpaceus scirpaceus (assembly GCA_910950805.1). Classification (NCBI taxonomy): domain Eukaryota; kingdom Metazoa; phylum Chordata; class Aves; order Passeriformes; family Sylviidae; genus Acrocephalus; species Acrocephalus scirpaceus. The sequence continues at coordinate 77,393,246 of OU383776.1, forward strand.
AGATAAAGAAAGAGCTTCTTCACATCCATGAACCACCAATAAAATCATGGAGTGACAGGATGGTTGGGTTAGGAGGAACCTTAGAGGTCAAAGAGTGCCAGCCTCTGCCATGGGACACCTTCCACTATCCCAGGTTGCTCCAAGCCCCGTCCAGCCCAGCCTTGGACACTTCCAGGGATGCAGGGGCAGCCACAGCTTCTCTGGGCACCCTGTGGCAGGGCCTCCCCACCCTCACAGGCAAGAATTCCTTCCCTGTATCCCATCCACAGTTTAAAGCTTAGGAGCTTTGAACTGTGAAATAAAATTTAAAAGACATCACAAAAATTGATAAACAAAGGTTGATAATAACGGAATCACTGCCATCATTGTCCTTACTTACCCCTCAACACAATTCCCACAGGCTTAAATCACATGATGATATTGCATTTATGGTTGTGCAAAGCTATATAAAAATATCTGGCTATTTAAATACTTTATACATATTCCAATGAACTTATTCAAATGGGCAGTTCATGCAGGCAAAGTCATTGATCAATGCAAGTTTGAGAAGGGAACTGCTTTAACTTCCACACTACTTGTATCTGGAAATTCCTTTACACAACTACAGGGACACACACATAAAACTGGGAACTGGGGCTGTACAACACATCAACATATCCTAAGCAGCAGAAAAGACTTTGTGTGAGCTGAAGCTGCCTTTTAGGCAACCTTTTTGAAATATCAACTTAGATCAAAGCAAAAATGCATTTTTATATTTTTCCCTGGTATTTTTCCCTGATATTTTTCTTACTCCTTCTTGAATTGAAACACAAGCAATTCCACAACCAAATCCTAATGAGCTTTGCCAGGAAATCTACTTCAAACACATGTAATCAGTCACTTAACCTAGAAGTGATTTATTAGCAGCTGTGAATTCTCCCAAGGCTCAGGCTGACTTGCAGCACAGTCCTGGGCATCTGCTCCCTCCCATCAGCTGCACTGACTCAGCTGCTCATATCTGATTGAGTGTGGTTTCAATTTTAAATCACTTTGTGTATTAAAAATAAAATCACAGTAGCAGAACACTTACCAGGAGAATAATCTCAAGCTTTCTAAGGAAACATTAAGACAGAGCAACATGTTTATTTTATTAGCACTAATGCTCACTTGTGCTGCAGCAGGAAACCATTAGTCTGTCACAACACTGTATTCCACTGACAGCCCCTAATTATACGCTTTCATTTTGGCATTTTGCAGTTATGAAGTTTCATCTCTGCATTGATATCAAGACAATACAGTGAACTTCATGCTTATTTTTCAGGAAACTGGTTTATAGCAGGAATAATTCCAGTCTAATAACTCCATGCAATCAGATACAGCCCAGTTAGACTATTGCGTGCTCTCAACTGCCCCTTAAATTTATAATTCCTCTGTTGGAATCCACAGAACATCCCACTGCTCCACAGGGGTTAACAAGGTATATGAGAGGAGAGAAAGGCATCCTCAAAGACGTTGTTTCATAACTGCCATTAACACTTTGATCAGTCCTTCCTGTGATAAGGAAGGAACTGATGGAGATAAGGCTGGACACTGACCTCCATTAACAGAATGGGATCTGTTGAGTGGAGGGTTTGGAAGAGTTTCTCCTTCATTAATTAGTCTCAGATCTTGTTCCCTCTGGAGCTCTCTGATCATTCCATCAAGGATACTCTCATCCTGGTCATTGGTTTGCTGCCCGATGACTTGTTCGACCACCTCACCATCACCTAGACAAGAACACAGCCACAAATGCTGATAAAATGATGGATTTCTGTATTACCAAACACCATAGAAATAATCCCATTTAAAACTCTGCACCACTATTTGTCTGCTCTGCAAAACATCTGATCATCAGCTGGCTTTCTGCTCTCGTATAATAAATGGAGGCAAAGTTTAGAAGAGAAGTTACAATAAAATCCCAAAACTCCAGACCACATGTATACAACGTAAACACAAACCCTTAGAAACAGCAGAAAGAAACTATGCTTCAGTAGGTAAGAATGGAAGGTCTTTTCTGGAGATCAGCATTATGCTACAGTTTCTGTCTACAAGAAGAAAAGAACTGTTTTAAAAAACAAAAGCTGGTTTTCCATGTCTTCCTCACCTTCCTGCTTTCTTTCTCACATCCACAATTACAGAGATTAATAGACAATGCTTTAAACATCTGCCATATACCTGGGAAAAATCCACAGATTTTGGAATACTCTTGCCTCCAGTCAATTTGATTCCACACATAACCCCACTCCACACCCTCTTCTACCTGCACACTGAATTTAAACCATTAATTTATACATCCTTACTGCACCATCCCAGAAACTGGTGCTCAATACTGTGCTACACTTGTATTATTCATGAGGTTCAGACAGAATACCATTAGCCACATATCCCAGCTGAGGAATAAGTTGTTCATCCTTGCAATTTTCCCTCCCTGGCACTAGCCGCTGGAATCTCGTGGGATGAGGATTTCCATCAACATCCACCAGGAATGGAGGAGGCATAAGGTGTGGAGCCTGTTGAGTCTGTTCATCCAGCACATAATTACTGGCATCCCGGATCAGGGGCCGGTAATCCGTGTGGAAGAACATCTGATCAGGAATCTGAAAGAAAAGCCATTTAGAAAATAAATCAATGGCCATTTGCAGCTGTCTTGCTGCTCTGGAATGGCTCCCATAAACCACAACTCCTACACTTGGGATCAGCACAAGGAATGTTATGACAGAGAACAGATTCCTACCACAAATGTGGTTTATTACCAAGGCCTGATGCAGAAATTCAATGGTAAAATTGGCCAAGAGAGGTGGACAGAGAAGTTAATGCTTTTCTCCTCTATCTATAGAGTCTCTTGTCTAAATTTTTTCGATTTAGATAAACAGCAACTGCTCCATGTCCTAATTATTATTTTGTCTGGGGTAGGGTGAGGGAATAAATTGTAACACAAATACTTCTAAGACAAAATCAGGTCAAGACAGGGAAGAGTTTAAAATTAATTCAACCCACCTTTTCATAATATTTATTGCATCCAAAACCAAATAGTAGCAGATGTCCATGAGAGTCTGTGCAGGCAAAATGCTGCCCATCTGGTGAGAACTTGCAATCAAAAACAGCTCCATGGCCTTGGCCCTCAATCTGTACCAAGCACAGAGAATTCCTTTCACAACCAGACACTCTCTATAAGAGCATTTTCACAAACATTTCCCCTGTGCTCCAACATGTACTAAATCCTCATTCTGTGATTTCTCATCTTGCTCAAGACTGATTTACACTTTTATTTATTAAAGGTAAACTGAATAACAAAGTAAAGCTTCACATTTTCTCTCTGTCCTGAAATTTCAGCCAAATTTTTAATGTATGTTCTGGAACAACCACCTGGAAGTCTACATTTTATGTTTATGGCAGACACAGGGCAAAATCACCTAAGATCTCACAGCTGTACTGGCCCTGGAGGTATTTAATGAAATCTGCTTTTGTCTCAAGAACAGTTTTGTGAAAAAAGAAAAAAACCAAACCTTCTGTGATCCTTCTTACCATGTTAAAGTAATTGCGAATTTTTGTTCCTTTGTCTATATCCCAAACAAAAATATTCCCATCGTGTCCCGCCGAAAGCACAATCCTTTGGTCAAAGGGATGAGCCTCCAGAACAAAAACTTCATCATCGTGGCCCTGCAATGATAGGACGGGGAAAAAAAAGAAGTTTTATTTCTCTATGTGGTATCTCCAGATGTGCTGGGAGTTACTGAGAGGACATCCCAGATCAGGGAGTCACCCAGGACACCTCAGTTGACTGGAACTGTGCTTGGTCACCACTCCTGCCACAGGTTGGCAGTGTCACTGATCAGCACCACTGAGATGGGGAGTGATGGGGAGGAAGGAGACATCAGGGCACAAATGGAGCCTCCAAAGGGCTCCCTGTCAGCCAGCAATCACCAGGATTCTGTACATCAGCTCCTCTCCCTGTGGTGTACTCTCCTCCCAGCAGGCAGGGGACAGTTGGATACTTCAATACCAAATCCTTGTCGTGGGAATAGTTATGAGTTCAGCCGCAAATCAATCTCAGAGTGAACTACATCCACTTGAGATTCCCCCCTGGAATTGTACTCACAGATAAGCTATGGAGAAGCTGCCCTGTGGATGAGTTCCATACTTTGAGGAGGAAATTGTTGACTGCAGTGATGATGGTGGCATCATATCGATCCCAAGCCACCATGGTAACCTTCAGCTTGGTGACCTTGTCCTCTCCAGATGCCACATTGTTTCTAAGGAAAGCAGCAATTTAAAAAGGAATAAATCAGTGACTACATATGGAAACATTTAGGAGAGCTAATTCAGTATGAAATTCAGGGGAGGATGGATCACAGGCACCTCTGACTCTGGCTAAAGCAGGAGAATGAAGAATGGTTCTGCAGTGGTAAAATCCGAATACGGGAAATATTCAGTGCCACTGAGATTTACAGAGCTCTATTTCCTTAAAAGGGACATTTTTCTCCTCTGTTCCTAAGCCATCATCCTTCCCCACCCCAATTTTTCCTTTCAGCTCTATTAGGCTTTTTCCTACAAGGCATTTTTCTTATCAGTTATCAATATCAGTAAACTCCAAAATGAGCTGCTAAATAAATCCAACTCACACTTCCGACTGCAAACACTGCAAATGCAACCACTGAAATATGGAGAATTCTGTAAAGCAAGTGCCTAATGGATTTCTCCATTTCTGCTCTTTGTTGCTGTGATTATTCAATTACACTGTTCAATTACAGGGCACTTAAAGAAGTCACTTGAGGATCTCAAAAAGAAAAACTCAAACCCCTAATTGAACCTGAGAACCAAACAATAATTTCACCTCCTACTTGGAAACCTAAGGTAGAAATACAATGCTAAGAACCATGTTGGATGGATAAATAGATAGACAGACAGATAGATATAAGCAAATGATGACTGGGGCTCTACCAAAACCTCCTTCTGTGAGGTAAATTGTTTGACATTCTTATTTCATGTGTAAAATACTAAATATTCCTCAACCATTAGGATAGGGAAGTACCAACAGATTATCATTTATCTGGGGGTGAATTAACTGTGTAAGTTGACAAAGCCACAATATTTTCAATACATGCATGGAAATCAACTCAAAATGGAAGCAAATAACCAGTTTTCAATATAATGGAGGATTTAGCTTGCAGGTAAATGTGCCCATGAGGTGTGTTCTGCATGCTTTGCTTTACCCTGTCATTTTTGTAGCCATATCCAGGACCAGACTCTTCCAGTCATGCTGATGGTAGTGCCAGATTCTTGCTGTTCCATCCCTGCTTCCACTGACAAACCTTAAGCTGTGAGGCACAAGGGGAAAAAAAAACACCATGAAATTCTGAATAAAGTTGTTTTCACCCCCACATGGACACCAATAAATTACATATATGTACTTGGAAGTGTGTACTTGTGCACCTCTACTTCTCTTATTCATGAGGTTACAATTTTCCTATCAGATTCTGTAGGATACAAGAGAGTTTCTAGCCCACAACATTAATTACATTTGGCTCCAGCAGCAGATGGCCTTGGAATGACTTCAATGTCGTAATTCATACGAGCTGCACATTCCCTTTTTAATGACATCAGCAAATCCCTGGAGCAGCTCAGAGTGGCAGCAAAGAAAGGGAAACTGCGTGCCAGGAGTCTGGCATAAATTATAATGCATTAACTTAAGGACAGGGTGAAGACAGGCAAGGGAAAGAGCCAAATGGAGCACAAGGAGGTTGTCCTGCCTGTAGAGATGAACAGGAATATTTTAGTTTTTAAACCCCTCCTTATTTAAAAATTTCAAGCATGCAGCAAATGTATTTAACCACATCACAATGATTTGGCCATCGATGTCACAGAAATAATTTTTGTTGAGAAAATGGGAAAAAAGTAATATGTTTTCATAGGATAGCCAACACCTTTGGAAGTATATTCCATTAATATACAAAATACACTTGAAAGGCAAATCTATTCAATTTTATAAAGTAATTGTTTCACCTTTTCAGTTTCCCTGAACTAATTTTTTTCACTGCGATGAAAAGGAGTTTGAAAACACTTGTGACAAATTAGTTTTCTTCTTAATTTTATTTATTTATATTCAAATAAAAAAAAGAAGGTACCCCTTTTCCATTCCAAGCATCATTACAGAATATAATTTTCAGTGAGTATGTGACCTCATTCCCTCTCATATGGCTTGGAAGGAACTGGTGGTACAATCACCCCAGCACATTCCCACATAATTCCACATGACAAAGCTCTCCAAGTACAGGTGCACAGCTACAGCTGGGCTTGGAAGCCTCATCCCTTAAAGGCATGTTCCTTAAATCTCCTGCCCAGCAAAATAAGGAATAGGAGCAAAAGCTGAGATAAAAATATCCATATTTACTAACTTTTGCTTTAGACTACATGGATCACAATGCTCTTCCTCCACAAGCAACCCCTCTGTGGGGGCCACCTGGGAAGGTTCTTACACAGAGAGGTTATAAAATTTGGGTTCCAATTTGCTGTTTGAAAGAATAAACAAATTAAAAGCACAGTTACAGAACATTTCTGTTGTCACAGTAGAGGACAATGAGTTCGAGCTTGTCGACATGACACACATCTTGCAACACACTGCAATAATTTGTCCAAGATTAAGCCAAGCCCACATGGACAAATCTTTCTGTTGTGCCAAATTTTCCATGAAATGATGTTTGTAAAATTAAGTATTGTCATTGTCAGGTCCAAAACCCAGCACTCACCTGTCACCATTGTTACAGAACTGCACTGCAACCACTTTGTCCTAAACAGGAGAGAGGAAAACAGAAGTGAAAAACTCAGCCTAAAAGATCTCTATGATGAACTTTTTACTTAGCGAATAAAAAAACTGTCAAAAAATTCAAGTACAGAATAGTTGTATTTGAAGTTAAAACTTCCCCAGACACATTGTGTCAAACATTGAAATAGAAAACTTCAGAAAGGCGATGGTTTCCTGCAATTTTTAGACCTAGCATGAAAGTGCATCAAAAAATTTAATCCAAAAAATGCAAACCTTGGCTTTATTAACACTTACAAATCATTGAGAAACAAATGTTATGTTTTAGACATAGTTTTGCCCTTTTATTAATTTGCCAAATACTTGTGCTGGCTCCACAATTTGCTCTTCTTACTCCCACTAATGTTTCTATGGTAACTGGGATTTGTTTTAGGGGGGGCTGACAGCTGTCTGCAGGATTAAGAGTGGACTTAAAGAAATAAAAGGAATTACAGCTTCTTCCAAACCTGTTCAATACAGAAAACATCCTTTTTCTTTTGTGAGCAAAATACTTGTTAGTTATGTTGGCTTGGACAATTCAATGTGAGAGCCACGACTCCCACTGAAGTTCAGGGAATCAATTTAAACCTTAGGCTAAATCCATAAAATGTCCCTGAGGTGGTAAATTTGTCGTTTGAACTTCTATAGGAACCTTTCTGCATTATTCTGAAAAAACACACTTTTAAGCTTTATTTTCTAAATGAGATTACCATCACGATCCAAATGTTGACAGCACAGCCCAAATTCCGAATTACTTTGTCTTATGTAGATTTAACTAAACATTCAAGAGCAAGTTTACTGGAAAAAATTACATTGTGCAATGACATTGTGCATTAAAACTGTTTTAATTCCTCATTCCAACACAGTCTTTTTTCAAGAATAAGGGAAAATCACCTGGTCCCTCAGTTTTCTGGGGGAATGAAATACATAAAGCCTACTTGGCTCAAACCTCTTGCCTCAGAAGGATTTAAAATAAACATGCCACAAATTTAAATACCTCAATGTTGAAAGCCAAACAAATTCTAGACAGTAAATAAAAAAAAAAAATAGAATGTACAGAAATCAAGTTCCTGAAAAGAGGAAAAGGTGAGGGGAAAAAGAGATTTTCTTTTGGATTTGTCTCTCACCGTGTGAGATTCCAGCTCAGCCATTTTCTCTGGAGATTCTGAGCCCAAATAATAAATTCTTATCACGTGGTCAGTACTCCCTGTTGCAATGAACATGCCACCTAAAACAGAGAATTCTCTGTGAGAAGAAAAGTCATCCAAAGAAAAACTTATTTTAATTTCAGAATTCTCAGAATTAGTTTTAAACAGAAAATTTCAATGTAAACAGGTAAATGTCAAATAAAATATTTAAATGCAGTTTCAATATCTACTTGATACACATCAGAGAAATTATTGCTGAGTTGGGATGCAGTGATTAAGGTATTTTATTGTAATTTCTTTATAATATTGCTCAAAAAGGGCACTATTGTATGGTTTACTGCATTGAAATGGGCTTAGTTAATTCAGGATTTCTGGCTTTCAAAAAGGAACGTGGCTCTACAAAAGTTCTCAATTTCAAAAAGCAAATTTAATGAGTAATTACATAATTTTCTTTGTAAAAATCAGTATTTTTGCTCATGCAAAGCTGCAAAGGAGGATTGTTAAGCTGAGATTTTCCAATACATTGAATTGATCCTTTTAGAATTCAGCCAAATTTGGAAGATTAGCAAAAATGTAATATTTGACAGAGGATTTCCACAACTTTTCACTCAAAAACTTTACAAGGTAAAGTCTTTAAAGGATGTTACAGAGAAATATCTCTGATGTGCAAAACAAGAGACTGAAAGCCTTGGAAATGGTCAAGATATTTTAGCTTAAATTATAGGAAAAAAGAGAAAGACCAGCTTGAGGCAGACAATTTACAGGGAATATTTCCAATCATCAGAATTTGGACAGGGTTTAACACTATTTGTACTGAAAGAGAAGTAACAGAACTGTCACCAAAGCCCCAAATGCATGAAACAGCTGATGCTGGACACATACCAGAACTGAAAGATGAGCAGGAGATCTGAACACCAGGCCTGGACCTCTCTGCAAACTTCACAGGACGATCCCTACATGCAAAACACAGTATTTTTACTTTTGCCTTCTTTAGTCAACACAAACAGTTCCATGCAGCTCAGCAGGTTGAGGTCAAGCTCATCTGAAATCTCTTCATTTTACAATTCTCACCTTGTGTTTGCTGGAATTTATTTTTCATTTTAGGAATTTTCTTCCTTAGTTTAATAAGAAAACAGTAATTCTCTAAACTGAAAAGATTATTTAACTGATTTATCATTATCCTCACCAGTTCAAATATATTTAAAACAGACCCTGCCAAACCATTAATCCAATAGTATTTCCTCCTGATGAAATAGGGGTCTGATGACATCTACATATGTACATTCTCCTGATTGAGAGTAAATTAATTCTTCTGCCTGTACATTTTGGACAGGAATTTAATCCTGAATGTAAAAGCTGGAATTTCTCCCACTGCTTTGGCTTGCAAAGCACAAACCTCAGAAATAACAACCCCAATCTCTGCCTCCCCTTTGGGTTCCAACGCCACAGAATCCCAAAGTGCTCCTGCTCCACACACCAGTTTACTGAGCAAGAAAATGCCCTTATTTCATTATCTCAGCATTCTTCTCCGTGCCAAAATTAAAAATAAATTCCTCCTTGAGTTCAAATAATTGTAATTATCTAAACAGTCTCACTTGAATTTCATGGTGTTCGCATGCCACTGCCAGAAACAGATTGTTCCGTCGGCACCAGTGGAAGTGAGGTATCGAGTTGTTCCTTTCCTTGCTGGAGAGAACTAAAAATAAAAGTTGTAACAATTCAAACTAGCTTCTATTTTCTCTTCTTTCATGCTGGAAACTTGTTGACAAGAATGTTTTTCACTAACACATTAGTTTCTCCCTGGGAGTATAGAGAGCAGTGGTAAGCACAGAACCTGAACTTTCATAAAAATAAAGCTGAGGAAATGGAAAACACCTACATTTTGGTTAGGAATTCTTTGGTTTTACCACACAAAGGAAATTGGAGAAATGAAACAAGCACAGACCCTGTAAATGGGGCAAAAACATGAGGAAATAGTTCTTTCTAGGATAGAACTGGATCAAACATGGCAAATACAACTATTCCTGCATCCAAGCCAAATGAAGAACAGCTGCACAGCAGGATCCCCTCTCCTCTAGCTTCCTAAACCTCTCAGAGGAGTGGGAAAATTTTTTATTCTTAATTTGATAAGTGCAGCAATACCTTTAATCCTCAGGCTACCTGGTAATTTGATAAAGGAATCCAGCACTGCTTCCTCAAAAAGCAGTGACTGATTATATTCTAAATTATCCAAGAGCTTGAGAGAAACACACACACATACACACACACATATATATATGTAAACAAATAATATACCAGGTATAAAGCCAGGTTGGAAAATACATTTCTAACACAATCACCTTAACATGGTTGAAATCAGACAAAATTGGAAGTGTAGGGAAGATGGGGAGAAATGAGACTCCTGGAGAATACTGGCACGATGGAGAAGCCTGTGCTGAATCCAAGACAGCACCACTCCAGAAGAGAGGGATTCTGAGCCAAACAGCCCCACTCACTGTCCCCTCTATGTGCATCACCTGCCAAATTGCAGGGATTGTCTTCTTTATCCTGTAATTTTGTTTTTTGGAGGTTTCTGCCTGGCAATTGTGAGGTTTTTTCAAAAAAAATCTGCATTTGCTACAACATCCAGAGCAGCTCTTTAAGCTACAAGCTAAGATAACAAGGAAACAAGAAATGGGGAGTAAGGAATTTTAACTGATCCTTCTGAAAAACAAATATTCTCTGTGAACACAAGAGTGTTAGGTGCTGTGCCAGGAGCACCACCAAAGATGCCAAACACATCAGCAAGCTGAGCCAAGGAGATACTGCTGCTCTCTGAGATGCTTTAATAGAGCATCAGATCCCCCATTTCCTAGACCTAAGGAAGCAGCAGTGGGATCACACAGCTAAAAGCACATGGAAGCAGGAGCATGATCACCATAGGATTGAGTTAACCAGGAAAAACACCCTTGAGTTGGGACAAATCATAGACAAAAAGATCCATTTTATCCTTGACCACCACAACTCTTATTACTACCATTCTAATTCAAGGGTTTAGGGGAAAACCCCATCAGTCCTTACCTGTATGGAAGTGATGGAAGCTGAGTGGCCCTGCAGGACTGCGAGGGGGGCACAGGTCCGGAGGCACCACACCCTGACCACCTTGTCACAGCTGCCCGCGGCCAGCAGCGTGTTCTCATAGTTGACGGCCATGTCTGAGATCTCGGCCGAGTGGCCCCGCAGGGTGGACAGCAGGCGCCCATCATCCGTGGCCCAGATCTTCACCAAACAGTCATCTGACCCCTGAAATCCCACAGGAATTCCCAAAGGTTACAGAGAATATGGGACACGCTCAATGCATGTCACACACGTTATCAGCGTGGATGGACAGTGATCCCAACTGCCGTGAACTGACAGAACAACTCGGTGGCATTCCACAGAGGGCCGATTTTAGGGAAGGAATTCTTCCCTGTGAGTGTGGAGAGGCCCTGGCACTGGCTGCCTAGAGAAGCTGTGGCTGCCCCTGGATCCTTGGAGGTGCCCATGGCCAGGCTGGATGAGGCTTGGAGCACCCTGGGATAGTGGAAGGTGTCCCTGCCCATGGCAGGGGGTGGGGCTGGATGACTTTGAAGTATTCCATCCCATCCAAACCACTCTGGGATACTACGATTCTATCAACTGTGGAGTCTGGGAATCACCTTATGGAGTCAAGGATTTCAATTAGATAAAAAGAGAATCATGGAATCACAGGATCATTGATGTTGGAAAGGGATCTATTTGGAAGGCAGGGACACCTTCCTTTATCCCAGGTTGCTCCAAGCCCCATCCAACCTGGCTCCATGGATGGGGCAGCCACAGCTTCTTTGGGCATCTTGTGTCAGGGCCTCACCACCTCACAGAGAAGGATTTCTTCCCAATATCCCACCTAACCCTCTCCCCTCTCTGGCAGTGGGAAGCCACTCTGTCCTGTCACTCCATTCACAGGGATTAACATTAACAGCTAAAAATGCAACATTCATTTGAAAAATCTGTTGGTTTTTACATATGCCCAACAAAATCAAGGGCGTCACCAAAGAAATGGATGTCACTGCATTCTGGAGAATAACTTAAAATAATTGTCATAGATTCACTAACACACTACAAATCTAGGAAGGTAAATTTAGCAGAAAAGCTACTTGCAGCTGAACAAAGCCATGTCTGCATTTCAATCGATGACTAAGAGGCTGTTGAGGGACTCAAGAAAGAAAAAAATCAAACCAAACAAAGCAATCTTTGAAAAGGAAAAGGTCCAAATTTTTAACTTACTGTAAAAATTCTCCTCCCACTGCGATCAAAGGCTATGCAATAAACAGAGGAGAGGTGCCCCAAAATCCTCTTGTGCATCTTCATGTGTTGGTAGGTGGATGTTGGGAACAAGTGGCTGAAACGGCCACATCCAGTTAATTGCCTGGCAGAAAGGATATGAACTGGGAGAGAAAAAAGAAGCAAAAAGAAGAGTGGGACATGAATTTTGTCCAGAACTCAGAGTAAATAAAAATTAAATTAAATATGGTATTTATTAAGAACTTTATTATTAGAATCAGTATTAAGCCTGAACCTCTTCCACCTTATCAGAACACTTTGTCCGGTGTTATAAAAAGAAATCCCACTCCTGATGGAGCCTTTCAATACCCACCACAGGCTGCAACTGCTTCCTCATCAAAAATGAAAGCAGAATGAAAAGTTCCCACCACAACTGGGAGTTATTCCAATGTTCAATTCATGAACAGGTAACAGATACATTTATCCTACACGGACATGGAAAATCTTTACGGAAAATCTTCAAAGGAAGAAAGGAAATTTAGGAAATTACATTTTACCAATATCAATTATAAAAAGAGTACAATAATAGTTTATTTTAGGTGCTTTTTTGTGATAAAAATCTTTCCTTGGAATGGCTTCCAGATCATATGAGGGCCAAAGGACTTCCATATCCACATCCTTGCATTCCCATGGCAAGGGAATTGAGAACAAGAAATAAGTGGCACTGATGGAAAACTCCCAGTGGCAGAATGGCAGGTAGGAGAAAAAACTGCAACAACAACACACTCCTTCCTATTTCCATAGCCAGCAGCCCTTCCAAGAACAGCCTAAAACCTAAATACACAAATCCATCCTGTAAAAAACCCTTTGATTGGATGCATGGTTTGAGACCACTTGGGGGTATTTAATTTCACCAATCCTCTCCTATGACTGTTTCCCCTAGCCTATCCTCACTCACAGTACTTGAACTTTGGATTTGAAAGTTTTGAGAGGGTTTTTCAGTGGCACTTGAGGATCTAAAGGGCTGTGCTGGTGGGTTTGTGGAGTCCCTGTGATAGCAGATCCCCCGGAGCAACTCCTTATCTTCCCCTGCACCTTGATGTGGGCTGGGCTTCACAGGAGCCCCACGGAGCTCTTTAGTGTCTTTCACTCCTTTAGCTTAAAAGTCTAGTGAACAACTCGGGCCATTTCTTAATTGTCTCACGATATCATTGCCAATCTACACAAAAAAAGGTCACGGAATATGTTCAAAAATTAATCTACCAAGTCAAGAATTGCCATTTCAAAGAGTTCCTAACGCATAACTCCTTGTGTAAATTGATACCATTGAAGTATTTACACACAAGCAAGGAAAAGAAATTGTTTCCAGCTTTAAAGAAAGCATTTTTTGTCTCAGTTCTGGGCACTGAAATGTGGATTATTTTTAATCACTCAATGCAATTGAAACATGACACATGAGGGGAAAAAAGCTGCATAAAAGATGCTTGCAAAAGCCATCAGGCTCCAGCATAGCCTCACCTTCAGTCAATATTTGTTTTGCATGTAAAAACACACATTCAGCAATACTACAAAGCAAAACACACTAAAGCAAATTAATTTACTAACCTACCTACTATTCAATGGATATCTGATATTATACAGGGCTGTTAAAACTGTTTCCCTGAGCAAAGTAAAACTGAAATTTTAAACTCTTTTTCCTACCTTTTACACAGATCTCACAGTGATAAATGCTCTACAAGGTACCTCAGCTTTGCCTACACATTATTTTATTTACACTTTAAGCATGAAAAAACACTTCATTCAGCTTAAAAGCTGAAGTCTTAAAAAGATTACACCTCCCTTTCCCCCACCGTGTGCCAACAGATGTGGAGTCATTCAGCAACATGGTGATTCTGCTGTGCCTTTCAAGGCTTCAAGCATTTCAATACATATATATTTAAATACATAATAACAGTGTATCTGCCTGTAAGCAATTTCAGATGGCTTTGAATATTTTTTTAACCACACAAAGAACTGTGTGAATCAAAAAGATACACTCTCATGTCAAACTATTCCTAATAATCACAATATTTTCTGTGTCCCCCCTTCTGAATATTTACTACTGCTGTTTGTTGTAAATCCCATGAAGGAAGCACCAAAAGGCACCAAAATCTCACAGTTTGGCACCTCACTTTTCCGGTCGATTCCCAGCCTTGCAATCAGTTCAGCTTCAGCGGATATGAAAGTAATTTCTTTTTTTTTTTCTGTCTTTATTTCCCTGTTTGCACAATGGGGACAAAACTCCTCCATCTCCCATGGATAATTACCAAATAAAAAGTCCTTGTTTATGAAATGCTTCAATCAGAGACATCCAAAACTATTGTTGAACCATGAGGAGCAACAACTTTATTAAGACAACAGCATCTTTGGACAAAAAAAAACCTACCACTGCTTCAAAAGAACAAACCAAACATTCTCCATTCCTGTATTTTTAGGAAGATTAATACACAATATCTAAATAGGAATTACCCCCACATGACAAAAATCCCTGTGAAGTTTCCTTTCTACAGCACAATGAAGTTATTGTCCTCATAAGGCTCCTAAAGCACTAAAACCCAACAACAATTCCCATATGGAGAAATAGCAACTTAGTAACCCTAAAAAATTTTACTAACCTATCTCATTAACTGATGTATTTCATGCCACACTGGCTGCCAAGTCCACCCCCTCACTATTCCCTGCCAGGAAAAACTTTCAAGACAGTTATTTCCGATAAAAAGGGAGGAGATCCAGCCTTCTTGATAAGGAAAGTTAATTTTGTCCCAACACTGAAGGGCCACCTCAGCTCCTCCAACTACCAACCTGTAAAATACAGGCATTTTTCTCTTTCTTTCCTGCAGTCCTTGGTCCTAGAAGGCCACACCTCGAGGAAAATTGCAGTGCTTAATTCAAGTCACATAAGCTGACAACAGCAATTCCTAAATCACAGTTTACTTCACATTCTACTATAGGTGACAGCACAATGTAAAAACCCTTGCAAGAAAGCTCACCTAGGAAGGATAAACCCCAAATCCAGCAACAACAACCCACCAGTGAAAGCTAGATTTAAAAAACAATCATCAGACAGCCCAGACTTCAAAGTTAAATCACAATCTCAGAAGGAATTCAAGCATTTCAGTGAGGCAGTCACTGAGCAGCACCAGCTGGAATTCCTGCTCTCCCTAAAAACCCTTGTCTCGATCTACTTTTTGCACAGAAAGTTAGAAAATGGGAAACTGATGCAAATGTTTGTTTTAAAATCAGTTTCTCAGGTGTGATGAGCTCCTATCAGACTGTTTTACCTTCTGCAAGAAGCATTGTGACTTTGTAATAGGGACCTAGATTTTGCCCTCATCACAAATCCAAGCAGGGATCGGGTACCACTCACAGGAAAGATATAAGCCAGGATTTCACAGGAATGCCAGGAAACAAACACAGTTGGCTCCCACATGGAAAACACCTTCTCAGAGAGAGGCTGTGTGGCCACAAAGAGCCTGGACCCAGGAAAAGCAGTGAAAGCACAGCGTGTTCCAGCTCTGAGAGCTGCTGATCTCATGAAACTCATTTCCAGCACAAACCACCATCGATTCCTGACCTCATCCCAGCGCTGCTCTTTGGCAGGCCCAAGGTAGCTGGATCACCTTGACTGTGAATTTCCACCCAGCCGAAATGCTTGCTCACTGAGACTGTACTGAAAACCCTCTGCTTCTGAATTTTGTATTGCTTTCACTAACAACAGCTGCCCACAGAAATATTTCTATCCTCAGGTTAGAGCAGCTCTTAAAGAGTGAAAACAACCTTCTTTCTGACCTGCTCTGAGCTGCCTGCAAAAAAAAAAAACAGCCCTGACAAAATCGAAGCAGCATCAAAAGCAGGTTTATCTAAGGGGAATCACTCCCAGACCTGAGGTACTGCATGACCAGTCTTTCCACTTTCTGTCTGGAAGAGCACAAAGGGAGCCCTAAAAGTTCCACTGCTGCAAAAGCTGCCCAGAAAGGCTCAAGCAGACTCTTCTCCTCCACGTTGTCCTGTTGGCAGCAGGAAGCTTTGCCAGTGTTTTCCTTACCTGTCCCCCTCCAGCAGATCACCACAGCCCCACCACACAGGCACCAAATCCCTGGGAATGGCTTCCACAGCTCAGCACTTTCCCAGAAACTCCCCCAGCCACAAGATTCCCAGCTCTGCACAAACACGCTGGGAAAAGGCAACATGGATTTCCCACTCTGGTTCCACTGTGCAGGACCTTTTGGAGTATGGACCACAAGGTCCCATCCCAACCACATGGAAAGGCAACCACTGCAGCTCCCAACTCTTGCAGCTGGGCCCTCCCAGCTGATCCCAGTTGGACCATCAGTGACTCCATTCTCTCAGCATTTGGTGGAAGCTTAAATCCTTACCACTGGAAGGGAAACGATGTGAGAATACTCCTGGCTGCTCATTCTATACCTTATTTACCACTTTGCACAGGTACTTACACAATCACCTCACTCCTGAATACACATTAATAGATGTCTTTTGCTTCAGTCCAACTCCTTCAGCAAGTAATTCCAGAAAAGTCCATCTGCCTGAGCCAGTACATTGCGGGAATTCACAGTTATGCCAAAATACCAAAGAGGTCAGGCACACTTCTTCATCTTGTACTTAAGACACACACACTGCAGCATCTCTGGTTGGCACCACTCACCAGGAAAAAAAAACACCCATTTTGCACAAATAGACTCAGAATTTTCTGACTTCCTCTTCAGGATTAACAAGGAATCCCAAAATCAAGCTCCTGCTTGAAGTCAAATCCTTATTTTAATATTTATGCATATTTTCCTCTCTTAGTAGTAGTTTATACAGCTACACCAAGGACTGTATTCTTCCAGGAATCAATACTTATAAAAATGATTTCCTGGCTGTGAAAGACCCTTTTCCATATAATACCTTAGCATTTCTTTAAAAAAAAAAAAAAAACAATTAGGAAAACACTCAAACAAAATAACTATTCTATTCTTTAATTCACTAAATAGTTACCAAGCAAGCAGCACAGCCCTTTGCCATGAAAGCATGACAAATGCTGTAGTCCAATCTGCCAGGATGCCTCATTAATAATGCCACATATTCCAAAAACACCCAGTCTGATGAAAGAATTGATCCAAGAATCCGTGCAGAAATACAACCAGAGGAGTTGTGCGCAATAAATCTACAATTCAGACTATTAGTAATCCATCAGCACAACTGCTCACAGCAAAGTAACTGCAGAACCAGCCTAAAATAATAAATACACAGATAGGGTAGAAACAGAAAACTGCCAGCACCATCCCTGCTTCTCTAAAGGGAGGGAGGATCCATATGTTAAAGGACTCCCTGACAAACCAGGAAAATGTATCCATCTGAACAGACATAATATACCCTAAAAAGACCAAACCTGGATGTTATAAATATGTAGTTTAATTCAAGTTTTTAACTGTTATAATTATATAGTTTGATTTAAATAAAGTGTGCTAAAAGGCACCCCCTTGCACCGAAACCAACAAGGGGGGGTAAGTAACTGGCCTGCTGATAGAACAATAGACCTGTATTCTCCATATCAATGAGGGGTAGACCATGCTAAAGGTGCTAGATAACGATCACTAAAGCCCATCAGAACTGTTTCAGCTCTCAGAAAATCCGATCACTCCTGGAATTCTGACACTCGCTGAGACCAAACCCAAACCAAGATATGTTCGTCTGGCAGGAGCTTCAAGAATAATTCATAGACATGTTTAGTGAAGACTTCAGGAATAATTCATAGACAGATCCAGAGATGTGACCAGATTTCCCGGAATTCTATTCTACTCTCACTCCAGGTGGACAGAAATCCTATCTGCATATTCAGACTGGACAGAAAACTAGCCTCGGGGCCTAAAAACCTTATAAAAACTAACCTTCGAGAGATGGTTGGTGTGAACTATGAGACCCAGTGCGATAGAGGCTGGGGTCTTAGTTCACCCGGCAGCTCGAAATCCCGGGCTCAGAGCTGCCGTTTGATTGTGGGACTTGTCTCTTTTCGATCTCATTTTGTCATTTTCCAATAAACCTCTAAAACGGAATATTGGAGAACTGTCGTTTATAACAGTTGGTGACCCCGACGTGATCCAAATCAAGGATCTGGGGTTCCCCTTTTTCTCTGCCTGGGAGGGCACCCCCGCTTAATTAGCGGCCTGGCGGAGAAAGGGGGTGCCAGCGATCTGATTGGAACACCGAACCCGGTGAGATAAGGCCCACAATCAAAATTTCGAGATAAAAAGCTAGCAAAAGAGCTCTCAGGGAACTCAATGAGACCTGGTGGAAAGGTCTCAGGAGCCGCAGCATCAATTTCACTCGTAAAATTCATCGTGCACGAAGAGTCCACGCGGGAAGAAGAACTGTAAGTACCGCTTGGTTGGGTGGGGTGACCAAAGGTGTGTATGCATGTGTGATTGTGACGTGAAAATTTTTCACGGAGCGAGTTTGGACCCTGAAGCTGCATTTCCGTCCTCCCGCGAGGGAAACGGTCAGCTGAGGGGGAAGCGAGTGAAAAGGGGACGCTCATTTCACTCGGGAAATTAAGATTGGTCACAGGAAGCTAAGGGGAAAGGGACGTCTCTCAGAGTTCAGGGACTGGTAAGCCCCTTAAGCTTGGGCCAGGGTCGGCCCAAGGAAACAGAATAAAAGAGAGCTCGTAACCAACCAAAAATCCAGCAGAACGGTTCTCTGCCAAGACTAGTAGGTGGTTACAGAAATAATAAAGAATTGATACGGTATCGGTAATTGTTTGTGCAAAATAAAAGGTAACTGGTAAAAAGTATATATATATATGCATGCAAGGGAAGAGGGGAAATCGGGGACCGCGTAGTGTGGCCGGTGTTTAGCGCTTTTGAGAGATGGATGTGTGAGACTCTGGTAGATTTTGTGGGTAAAAGGCGGCCGTGGGACGAGAGGGAGTGCGATTGTAGAGAAAGACCGACGTCAAGCTCTTTTCCATGAAAGCAAAGACTGCGGGGGGGGGGGGAGTGTGGGAGCCCCTAGATTACTTTCCATCCCTGTGCCCCATGTGCCCTCGGGAATCCCAGGGCGGGCCGCGCCGCCCGTGCAGGGCATGGGCTCCGCTGCGGGCAGCATCAGCACCCCCGATCCTGTCTGTAGCTTTCCAAACCCCGCCTGCCTCCCAACCCCGAGAAATCCCTCTGTCAGACAGATGGGCCCCACTCCCTCATCCCTCACAAGCCCCCGCCCTATCCTAAACCCTTCCCGGTTCTGTCCCCCCAGACACCCGGGTCGGGTCCGACCCCAGAGACGAAGAGATAGAGTTTTTAGTTAGCGTGGGCGCTGAGAGGAGCAGCCGCGCAAGTTTCGAGGCTCAGCGTCTCGGTGCCAGAGGAGCAGGGAGACAGTGTTAGTAGTGAGTGCAAAGGGAGAACCATTTAGAGTTCCAGTGATGAAAAACGTGGACAGAGTTTTGTCTTAGCAATGTGTTGTTATTAGAAGCAGCCGATTGTGGCCTCTTAAGAGATTTGATTGTGGTGCTGGGAATCGGTCTAATTGTGAGATTCCCAGGTTGTAGTAAGTTTGTGTAAGCTAATTGTAGAGGACAAATCGTGGCTGGGGTTGACAGGCCCTCCCTCGGTGGTTTGCGGACTTCCCCAACCTATTTGGCCAGGCCCTAGAGCAATTGCTTAGTCAATTTGCTCTCTCAGAGAGAACAAAAAAATCTACAGTATGTAGATTACTTGTTGATAACTAGTAAAAAGAGGAGGGAGAAGAAAGAGAGAAGATAAGAACAAATGGTTTGTAGTAAGTCTACTGGAGTCTGTGAATTGTGTGCAAGCCTTAGAAGTTTGGATGTGTTTCGGGAGAGTTAGTGTGAGTTGGCTGTAAGTCTTGAGAACTGTAGTGTGTTCTAGGGGTTTGTCATCTTATGATAGGCATTGTAGTTACAAGTTGCTGTGTCTTTGTTAGATGCTAGTTTGTGCAGTACGATGCTTCCAAGGAGCACTCATTGGAGAGCTGAATTAACTTGTTTTGCCAGGCTTTAGAAGCTTAAAGAAATAAAGGAGGTCTTAATAGCAGCTCCAGTCCTGAGTCTCCCCGATTGTAAAGAGGCAATTGCAGTTGTTTGTAGATGTCAGGAGTCACACAGCTCACGGGGTTTTGACACAGGACTGGGCAAAAGACAGGAGGGCCAGTGAGAGTTCTTCCTGGGGCCCAGGCAGCGGTGAGAGTGATATCTGAAGTATTT
Organism: Acrocephalus scirpaceus scirpaceus; assembly: GCA_910950805.1. Taxonomy (NCBI): domain Eukaryota; kingdom Metazoa; phylum Chordata; class Aves; order Passeriformes; family Sylviidae; genus Acrocephalus; species Acrocephalus scirpaceus. Next base: position 77,413,752 of record OU383776.1, read on the forward strand.
ATAGAACAAATAGTGCCAAAGTATGGGATCGTAAATCATGTTGATTCTGGGCAGGGGATGCATTTCGCCTCCAGAATTGTTGGGCAGCTGGCAGAAGCTTTAGGAATTCAGTGGGGATGCCACACCCCGTGGTGCCCCCGGGGCTCAGAAAGGAGAGAGAAAGTGGGCCAGGCGCTGGGGGCTTGGCTAGAGAAGTTGATGATAGAAAGAGGGGTGTCTTGAGTGAAATGCCTCCCCCTTGCCCTCCTGGGCATTGGGACACTGCCCCATTCGAGAACAAGCTTGTCTCCCCTTGATGCCTGTAAAACACCCCAAGGTGGAAGATGGGCAAGTCCAACCATACCTGACAGGAATTAAGGGAGGTCTGCAAATGTATTCAGGGGTTGGTGCAGATTTCCCAGTGGGGGTGGTGTTAGGAACACGGTTTCTAGCGAAGTCATTTCTAGCGGGTGTTCAGGGGAGACTTGGGAGATTGGGAGACTAGCAGGAAAACAGAAGGTGGAAGAAAGTGTTAATTACAGCAATTAGAAAAGCACGGAGGCAAGCAGAGATGCAGTGGTTGTTGAAAGTATAGAGATGGAGTCAGAGATTAAAGATTGTTTTGTAAGTAGCAGAGGCAGACCCCATTTTCATGGGGAGAGGATTGAAACCTGTGCGGGATAGAGTGATGAGTAGTTTTGATAGTTTGAAAAGGCAAGTGGAGTTAAGAGAGTGGCAGTGATTCTAGTGAGAATTAGGGGTCTAGAAGTGTGAGAAGAGAAAGAAGAAAGTTTTTGATTAGACTGGAGTACACTTTTGAATGTTTTAGTTCAGTGTGTAGTGTGGTGATTTTCTGAATGTTATAGTGTTTAGGGAGATGCTCCAGTGCTCAGACTGTTGAGTAACTGTAGACAGGATGTGTTAAGTTAGCCTTGCCTGAGTCAAAGGAGACGTAGTGTTGCAGAGTAGTTATCATGCTAAATAAGCGAGTTAAAGCATCTCACCCCCTCCTCCCCCTCAGCATCCCTCGGCCTCAGGGGTTGAGGCTTTTTCAGGCTCATCAGGAGTAGATTTTTGTGTAGTTTGGTTGATCCGAAAGGAATTAGTCTAAGATCTGTTTCTCCCTGTCCTGGGTGCGGGAACGTGAAGACTTAGTGATTTTCAGCATGTATCCTCCCGGAGTTGAGCTGGGCTTGCCTGCTTTTGGCGAGGAGTGTGATAACCAATATAAGGTTTGTTTTTTTATATTCCCATGAGAATGCCTAAAGTGTCTTTACATGATCCCGGGTACAGAGCTAAGCCCTTTGTTTAAGTTGCTAGAAAGACATTCAGGCCCTTTGATCGCCTGGACGATTCAGTTTGCAGGTGCAACAGGCACTGCAAATGTTTCAGTGGGACTCCAGGGCACCGGATGCTTTGCTTATCTTTGATTTTTTTCACACCAAGCGGCTGAGGCCCATCGGTGCCTGGCATGAAACAATAGCCTAACTAGCTAATAGAGCTTGACAAAAACTTCTCTTGCAGGGCAAGATTCTCCATTGTTTTCCTGCCCCTTATCACCTGTTATTTAAATTAAGTATGTTTTCAATTTTGTTCTCTGATAAACTCTTTGCCACAGAGTTAACTGTATTAAGTGTTTAAGATTGTAGTATGCAGTTTATTAAGAGAAAATTTTTGTATGTGCGTTTTAATTATGAGAAAAGAAATAGAAGTTAAAAAAAAAATTGAGATAATAGAACTCCAAAACACAATAAGTCGTATAAATCCAAGATGTCTGTGTTATCCATGCACTCATTTTGAATGTAGTTACTGTCATGAAATCTGAGTTGTACACTGTAAATGGGGATACATACCTCTAAGATTGTGTGACAAGTGCTAAGAAAATAAAGCAAAAGCTAACAAATATTGTCTTAGCCCTCCCCACTAATTTGAGCCTGTTTCAAATTGACTCTCCCGAATAGTAGAGAATTTTCATAAAAGGGGCAAGGGGAAAGCTTGATCAGCGAGCACGACCATTGGCTGTTGAGTGCCGCAGAACAAATAAAGTACCTTGCAATGCTGATACAGTTAAGCTGTCTAAGTGGGCTGCCTTTAAAAAGAAATACGCTATGCGAGACCACTATAGGACCCCAGAAAGGTCTCTCCTGCTGCTGAGAAGAGAAAAATCCCTCGCCACTGGCAGCACCCCAGTGGGCGCAGGCAGAAGCAGAGGGGAGTTCTGATAGGAGAACCTGATGGTCCTGAGCATAGCCGCGTTCCAACTAACCAGATTTTCCACAGCGAGAAAGCTCCATACTGAGAAGTACGAGCTGTGCTTCAAGGCAGCCCAGAGAAAAAAGAGCTCCAAGAGAAACATATAGAGAACCCAGTATAGCTGTTCCAGCAGACAGGTACTGTACCTTTAATAGTGTCTCATTTAAAATATGTCAAGAGAAGAGAGAACTAATTTGTCACAGCTCAAAGGCGGTGGTTAAGAAAATAAAATCAGAAGGACATGCCCGACCCAGGCAAGAAATTAGAAAAAGCACCAAATACCCCAGTTTGCAAACAATATGATCACACAGTTTAGATTGAGGGCAGAAAAGAATCTACTTGTGTGTCATACAAACAAGTGAATCAGTATTTTTACACTTTTGTATTTGTTTTACTCCTTTGTGTTCTTTTTGCACCTTTGAGTTTGTTTTGTACCCGATAAAGACGACATTTTTCTGAAAGTTTTTTGCACAAAATTGTATAAAGATAAACGAAATACTGTAGTTTAGATTCACCAGGGTGATTTTTGTATAGAGACAGCAAGAAGAAGAATCAAAACGCGAATTAAAGTTTGTACAAGTAAAAAGGGGAGGGATTGTTATAAATATGTAGTTTAATTCAAGTTTTTAACTGTTATAATTATATAGTTTGATTTAAGTATGCTAAAAGGTAACCCCTTGCACAGAAACCAACAAGGGGGGGGGGTAGGTAACTAGCCTGCCCATAGAACAATAGACCTGTATTCTCCATATCAATGAGGGGTGGACCATGCCAAAGGGGTGCTAGATAACGATCACTAAAGCCCATCAGGACTGTTTCAGCTCTCAGAAAATCCGATCACTCCTGGAATCCTGACACTCACTGAGACCAAACCCAAACCAAGATATGTTCGTCTGGCAGGAGCCTCAAGAATAATTCATAGGCATGTTTAGTGAAGACTTCAGGAATAATTCATGGACAGATCCAGAGATGTGACCAGATTTCCTGGAATTCTATTCTACTCTCACTCCAGGTGGACAGAAATCCTATCTGCATATTCAGACTGGACAGAAAACTAGCCTCGGGGCCTAAAAACCTTATAAAAACTAACCTTCGAGAGATGGTTGGTGTGAACTATGGGGGACCCAGTGCGATAGAGGCTGGGGTCTTAGTTCACCCGGCAGCTGGAATCCCGGGCTCAGAGCTGCCGCTTGATTGTGGGACTTGTCTCTTTTCGATCTCATTTTGTCATTTTCCAATAAACCTCTAAAACGGAATATTGGAGAACTGTCGTTTATAACACTGGATTTACTTTTATGCCTGCAAGAATCTTTTTTTTTTTTTGCTATTGTTGGGGGTTAGGTTTGTTTCTTTTTTCACCTATAGAATTTTTTCCCAAGAGTTTCGAGGCAACTAATTAGAGTACTTATCAGTGCTCAGCTGAAACAAAAGATGGAGCCTTGCATTTGGCTACACCCTTTGTCTCCGGGAGTTTCTCTTGAGGGGGGGAGAAAGACGGGGCTGGAGGGCAGCTTCACTTTTGGTGTGCTCTGCGTCAGGAGAGGACGAGGCTGCCGTTGCTGCATGAGTTTTTCACTGGCACCACCGGGATCTGATCCTGAAGAGAGCTACCATCATCTGCTCGTGTGCCCAGGAAATCCTGATCTCTCCTTTTGCTGCCCTGATGGAGCGGGCCCAGCCCTGTCCCACTGCCTCGGCGCTGCTTTGAGGTTGCTCTGCACCGCGGCCCCGCACTGCCCTCCCTGCCAGACATCCCTGCCCTCCAGTGACCACCGACGGAACTCCAAATTTCATCCGATCCACCAGCCCGGGATCCCCCACCGTTCCAGCTTGGTACTTTTTTTTCGGAGTCCCAAGAGACCAGACTGCCCCGGGTTTTGTGAAACCAAGCCCCGTCAAGGTCCCTGGTTCTGTTTCGCTATTAATTGCTGTAGTTGTTGTTGTTTGTTTGCCTTGTTATACCTATTAGTAAAGAACTGTTATTCCTATCCCCATATCTCTGCCTGAAAGCCATTTTAATTTTTTTTTTCTAAATTATAATAATTTGAGGGGAGGGGATTTGAATTATCCATTCCAAGAGAGGCACTGCCCCTCTTTAGCAGATACCTGTCTTCTTTCAAAACCAAGACAGATTTTGTTGCCCAAGTGTGGGGCTTGAGGGCATTGAGAGAAAAAAGGGAATAACAGTTCTTAAGTGACCTAATTTCTTGTGCATTGGATATAGAAACCTTGATAGGTAATGCCATGTGGTCTAACTTATCCTGGTTCCAGTGGCATGTGGTTGTGGCTACATTTTGCCCATTTGCAGGCCCTTACTTAAACATGGGCCCTATAACTAAAGCTACTGTGGCTGTTATCCAGTTTGTTTTATGGGCTGATAAGGTGAGATATTCACTGATTTTTAACTTACTCTGGAAGGCAGGCACGTGGATACGTGGCTATCACACACTAAGTGGGTGTATTTGGGGTTACTTTAAGAATGGTACTTTCTGTGAGGAAATGACAGTGAGGGAAGTTTTCCAGACCTTTAACCAGTTCCTTATGCCTACTCCACCAGCTTTTGAAGAGTTTAAATTTCCTCTAGATACTAACCAAATGTTGCTGATGATCCTAGCTTATTTAGCTTTCAGAGATAAGGTGAGGTCAATTTGGAGCAAGGCACAGACTAAGGATATTGCTGTGGGGCCTGACACTGTCCCAGAGACTAGAGATACTGCTGTGGAGCCTGATACTGCCCCACTGAATAGAGATAATGTCGTGGGGCTTGACACTGCCCTAGAGACTGGGAATGCTGCCATGGAGCCTGATACTGCCCCAGAGACCGGGGATGCTGGCCCATCGCCTGACCCTGCCCCGCATCCCACCCCAGAAATAAACCACCCCGATTGGGTAGGGGTTCTGGTGAAAGAGATACGTGAGATGGGCCAGGTGCTGAAAGAATACACTTCCCCAGCTGGTGGGAAGCCCTCCCCTTGCCCTGAAAAGGGAGAATCCGATGGTGCAGCAGTGGAACCCACAGACGTTACAACCGTCCAGGTTCCAGCTGGACCACAAGACCAGTCACAACCAGCCGCAGTTGCCCCTGTGGAAACAAAGAAGTATAAGATGAAATCAGAGCACCCAGGTAATAAGGATAAGAAAGGAGGGCCCTCACAGCCCACAGGAGAACCAGAGGTTGAGATTATCACCGAGTCCCTGACATATGAAAGTCTACGTAATCTGCAAAAAGATATTGCACGACAGGGACGTGAGGCTTATACAACTTGGTTACTTCGGGTTTGGGACCTTATAGGTACAGGCGTGCAACTGGATGGTGGTGAGGCAAGGAATTTGGGACCCTTGACCCAGGACTCAGGGGTGAATCAAGTATTTGTAAGGGAGCAAGGGCCCCTTCCCCTCTGGGAGCAACTTCTAATGAGTGTAAGGGAGAGGTTTGTCCACAGAGACAGAATGCAGGAGCACCATCATAGAAGTCATTGGAAAACCCTTGAAGAAAGGATCCAACAGCTGAGGGAAGTGGCAATATTAGAGGTACTCTTTGGGAGGGGTGGACAGCATGACAATGACCCTGACAAGGTCAGGTGCACAAGGCAGATGTTGTGGAACCTGGCAAGTAAAGGGCCATCTCAATACACCACCTTCATTGCAATGATCAATCCTGATAGCAACCGAGAGACAGTGGGTTCTGTCGCCAACAGGCTCAGAAATTATGAGAGCATGATCAGTGGCCCAATGTAGGCTCAGGTCTCTGCTGTAGTTAAGGAACTCAAAGAGGAGATAAGGGAGGTGAGGGAGGAGATGAGGAGGAACAGTTCTCATGCGGCACCGGTGCGAGTCACAGGCCCCAGAGTCAGAGCCCAGCACCCTCCAGCTAGAGAGAGAGGGTACACCCCAAGAGCTGACCTGTGGTTTTTCCTGTGCGACCATGGGGAATACATGGGAAGGTGGGATGGAAAACCCACTTCTGCCCTGGCAGCACGGGTGCGTGAGCTCAAGGAGAGAAACACTCACCAAGGGGGTCCCACTAAAATGAAGGCAGCCTCAACCTCCCATGACCGAGCCACCAGGTATTATAGAAGTGAAGATGATATGTCAGATCCCCTTGAAGGAACCTCTACGATGTATGCCCAGGAAAGGAATAATAACCAGTGCTAGAGGGGCCCTGCCTCTAGCCAGGAAGAGGCACGGGAAAACCGAGTCTTTTGGACTGTGTGGATTCGATGGCCTGGCACATCAGAGCCACAGAAATATGAAGCTTTGGTAGATACTGGTGCGCACTGTACTCTGATGCCATCAGGACATGTGGGGGCAGAACCCATTTCCATTTCTGGAGTGACGGGGGGATCACAGCAACTGACTCTGGTGGAAGCCGAGCTGAGCCTGACCAGGAAGGAGTGGCAGAAACATCTGATTGCAACTGGCCCAAAGGCCCCGTGTATTCTGGGCATTGACTTCCTCAGGAATGGGTATTACAAAGACCCTAAGGGACTCAGATGGGCTTTTGGAATAGCTGCTGTGGAGGCAGAGGGCATCAAGAAATTGAACACCTTGCCTGGACTGTCAGAGAACCCATCTGCAGTAGGACACCTGAAGGTAGAAGAACAACGAGTGCCAGTTGCCACCTCGACGGTGCACCACCGGCAGTATCGGACCAATCGAGATGCCGTGATCCCCATTCACAAGATGATCCGGGAGCTAGAGAGCCAAGGGGTGGTCAGTAAAACCCACTCACCCTTCAACAGCCCCATCTGGCCTGTGTGCAAGTCTGATGGAGAATGGAGACTGACTGTGGACTATCGTGCCTTGAATGAAGTGACTCCACCGCTGAGCGCTGCTGTGCCGGACATGCTGGAACTCCAGTACGAGCTGGAGTCCAAGGCAGCGAAGTGGTACGCCACTATTGACATTGCCAATGCATTTTTCTCCATTCCTCTGGCTGCAGAGTGCAGGCTCAGTTTGCATTCACATGGAGGGGTGTGCAGTACACCTGGAACCGACTGCCCCAGGGGTGGAAGCACAGTCCCACCATCTGCCATGGACTGATCCAGGCTGCACTGGAAAAGGGAGAGGCTCCAGAACATCTGCAGTACATCGATGACATCATTGTGTGGGGAAACACAGCAATGGAAGTGTTTGAGAAAGGGGAGAAGATCATCCAGATTCTCCTGGAAGCTGGCTTTGCCATCAAGAAGAGCAAGGTCAAGGGACCTGCCCGAGAGATCCAGTTCTTAGGGGTAAAGTGGCAAGATGGACGTCGCCAGATACCCACAGAGGTAATCAACAAGATCACCGCAATGTCTCCACCGACCAGCAAGAATGAAACACAAGCTTTCCTAGGTGCCATAGGCTTTTGGAGAATGCATATTCCCGAGTACAGCCAGATTGTGAGCCCTCTCTACCTGGTTACCCACAAGAAGAATGATTTCCACTGGGGCCCTGAACAGCAGCAAGCCTTTGCCCAGATCAAGCAGGAAATCGCTCATGCGGTAGCCCTTGGCCCAGTCAGGACGGGACCAGAGGTAAAGAACGTGCTCTACTCAGCAGCCGGGAACAATGGCCTGTCCTGGAGCCTTTGGCAGAAAGTGCCGGGTGAGACTTGAGGCCGACCACTGGGATTCTGGAGCCGAAGCTACAGAGGGTCTGAGGCCAACTACACTCCCACGGAGAAGGAAATCTTGGCCGCCTATGAAGGAGTTCAAGCTGCCTCAGAGGTGACTGGCACGGAAGCACAACTCCTCCTGGCACCCGACTGCCTGTGCTGGGGTGTGTAATAAGTAGAATAGATAAATTCGTGTAGGTTTAAGCTACTAATAAAAGATACCCGAGAATGCCTCCAGGATTCTGAAGTTCCCAAACACACCTACAACTGTAACAACAAGACAGAGCCAGAAGATGGCCCGGCCATTAAGGGGTGGACCCTCGCTTCACAGCTCCTCCACATCAGATACCGATCTTGGTGGAGATCCTGGACGATCAAGATCACCCCTCCCAAGATGAATTCCGGAAAAACTATCAAGCAACCTTTTCATGCAGACAGGACTCTTTTAGAAACACAGCATACCTGGACTTTCAATAGACTTAGCCTTAGGGTAAAAAAACTGTATAAAACCCACGGGCTGAAACATAGCAGTGTGGCAGAATTCGGAGGGTACTTTTGTACCGCCTCTCTGTCCACCCAGCATTCGATCAATGTTGTTTCTTTTTATTGTAGCTTTATTTCGGTGTTGAAATTGTGTTAAATAAATTTTGTTATTTTATTTTGAATTAGCCTCTGACCATTTATAACAGATTTGGTGCCGTGACTCGGATACAATTTGGCTGCGGAGGACTCCCTTTGCACGGGGGGCGCCCTGCCGGTTTTTCGGCGGCCCGGCAAAGCAGGAAACCCCTTCGCACCTATTGTATTACGAACCCAAAAATTAGATAAAAGTGCCACAATAAAAAGGGAGAAGGCCTGGATCCAGCAGAAAACCCGGGAAAAGACATAGGAGTCTTTTCGGAGCCGCGGCTACTTTTCACTCGTAAAATTTTTTTTTCTCCGTGCACGAAGATCTCCAAGCAAGAAAATAGCTGTAAGTAATGCTTGGTTGAGTGGGTGATTGAGTGGGTGAGCGAGACGTGGCCTTGCCACGATACAAGGGTAGATCTGTAAGCTCTTGTACCAAGTTTCCCGCAAAAGTTTTTTTCGGCTGGTGGGGAAGAGAATTGGGGAAAACTCGTTTGCTCATCAAAGCCCAGACTCGGGGAGTCTGGGGGAATCGATCACAAGGAAGCAAAAGGGGAAGGATACGTCCCTCTGGGTTTGGGGAACCGGTAAACCCTTTTGCTACGGGCTAGTAAAAGCCCAGGATGCAAACCGAAGACTTTTTCATCGGACGAACAGACCCCCGGTTCAGCTCACCGGACAGGGTAAGTAAGCCGAACGATTCGGGACCCGGTTTGCAATTTGTAACAGTCGGGGAGAAGATCCCTGCTCTTAGCCAGAGCTAAGGCTAAGAAAAGATTTAGTATTGCGATCCATTACCAAAAGGTAAAGTTTTTTGTTTTTTTTAAAAAAAAAAAAATGGGGCAAAGAAAGAGTAAACATCAGAAAGAATCAGAGAAAAAGCATGCTCTCAGAAAAGGAAAAGGTACCTTCGAAATCCCATCAGAAAGTCCACTGAGATAAATCTTAGAGCACTAGAGAGAGTGTCCCATTTTGAAAAGTAAGTCCAAGAAAAACTAATTTATTATTGTACCGAAGTTAGAGAGAGTGAAGAGCCCGCTGCCAGCCGCTGCCAGCCGCTGCTGCGTGCCGAGAGCCAAACCGCGGGGTGCGGGGCCGCCGTCCAGGGCACGCTAGCAGAGAGGGGGGGCCGCCCTCTGCGCCCGTGCTGCGCCTCCCCCACCCGTGCGCCCCGTCTAGCGCCGCATCCATCCCACTGCTTCCCGCGGCCAGCACCGCCACCTCCATAGCATCCTTGTGTCCAGCAGAGGATTGTCCTCCTGCTTGCCTTCTCTGTCTCTCTCTGACCCCTTTTCCCAATCCTGCTTCTAGCCCCCCTTCCCCCAAAGAGCCATCCTCTTCCCATTCTCAGTTCCCCCGAAGTGAGAACAGAAACCGAAGAGAAGAAGAGGGGGGGGGAGAGATTCATATGCAAATGCAGTAGTTCCAGCTTCTCAACCACACCCTGCTAAACCATTTCCACCAGATACTACCGTAGCAACTGCAGAGTCACTCCATCCCGAAGTGTCTAACAGTTTTAGCTACCCTGTTAACTTTTAAAGTTATAAACATAAACAAGTTGTGAATTCTATTCCATGATTCTCTCTCCTATTGTTCAGAGAGCAAGATAAAGAGTAGAACTTGCCGAATGAGCACAGATAAGCTTGAAGCTGCTGTTGCCTTTCTGCTACCCCATATCCCTGTTCGTCGTCCCTGCCCCCGTTCCTATTTCAAAAGTAGGTCGTTAGCAGCAAACCACACAGCGCAGAGTAGCCCAGGATGTCTGCAGTCTCTCTGGCTCCCTGCGACCCCCCCCCAGTTCCCAGTTCCTATCCACTAGTCCTGACCAGAAAGAGCTCGCTGGCTAGGACGCCTAACCCAAAATCCTCTATCCTTTATACCTTTTTATGCAATACCTTATCTTCTTTCCACTTCCCTCCAATCCCCATAGAATAGTCTTTACAATTAAATGTTTTATGTTGTTTCCTCTAATTGCAGATTGTCCCGTTTTCAGTTTTAAGAGTTTTGCCTGTCACGAGGATAAATCCTACAAGAGGCAATTTTCAAACTGTCTCTTAAGAGGGTGTGTTCCAGTAGCATTAGGCTACTAAAACAAGAAAACGCTGTTGAGTTTATGCTGTCCTTGGTTAGGCTTACCAAGGGTGACTGACAACCCTGTTAGGATAGTGCCTAAGAAAGTATGAACAGTTTTTAGTTTTTTTAGTTGTAGCCGATGTTCCCTAACAAAGTAGTAGCAGAAGCTACAAGTTTTATTTTATTTTACAGCGAGGGCTAAAACCTAAACTAGGGGTGAAAGCCATAGCTGAGAAAAAGCCAGTTGGGGGGAAAAACAAGATGCTGCCACTGAGCTCAGATCCAGGAAGATGAAGATCTGAAGCCGCAGGGCTCAAGAAAAGCCAGCGCTGCAGCCTAAACCAGAGGCTGTAGTGGTCTAGAAAGCCAGTTAGAGTATGTTAAGTGCTTTGAGCCAGTCACGTCGACAAGGCTAACCCCAAAACTTCTATGTGAGCTTAGTGCCAAGAGCCGAGAGCTTAAAAGCCACTAAGTTGGCTGCAGAAATGCACTCAAAGTGCCCCTAAATACCCATTAGCTTACAAAGCAAAGAATCTAAATAGCTTAGCTGTGAGAAGACCTCAGAGTCCTTAAAGCACTAGCCCATGTTTAGTTTCATAAACAGCTTCATTTTAAGTACCTATTATGCGTTTCATTATTCATTTTAAAATCTGCAATATTGACCCACTTACCCCATTTGTTATAATTGTTTGTTTTGTTAAGTCACAATTACATATGTCAGTTGTTTGAATCAATTCCTGTTACATTTTGCTTCTTGTCAACCCTATTTGTTGTTTTCTTAGTCCTGCCCTGTGTCATGTAGACATCTCCCTCAGCAAGATAATTCTCTTTTGTTGACATGAGTATAAAAGCACTAACAATGCCCTAGTAGTTAGAAGGGTTCAGATATGCCTTAGCCTTAAACTGCTCTGAGAGATGTTTCAAATTTTTAAACAGTTTTTAAGTAATTATTTTCAGCAGTAGATTGATGCTTCCTATTTTTTTTCACTAATTACTAATATTGTTCTTACTTTGTGTTATGCAAGAATTGATGCTAAAGATCCCCCCTTTAAAATACATGATTTGTCTAATTGTGCTAAGCTTTAACTAGTTGCCTATCACCCATTCAAAAGAATCCCAGTAGATTTCACTGATTTACCTAAGATACAGCAATTAGGACAGCAGAAAAAGAGTAGACCCACGCTTCGAGAGTGAAGAAAGTAGACTCACAATACACTACTCAGAAATGGAGAGTGACCTCATCACCTGGAGAGCTGAAAGTCAGGTTGCAACAACACCGATGAATGAGGGGGATCAGATAAGGTGTGAAAGACCGGATTGTGAATGTTTTCCCTTTGTTCACTTCAAGTGTGTATATTGTAAATTGATTTGGGTTGTTCACTGTAGAGGGGGGCGTAAGCCAAAAGGATTATGTACCAACTGTTTAGAAAAAGAACAAGAAGAGACTAGCTATTTCTTAGTAATTGCCACTAACTTGGGTCTGCTGGAGTTGGATTCTCCAGAATGGTATTATATATATGAAAAAGGGACAAAAAGGCAATTGGACGCTAAAGTTGAAGTGCTCAAAGTCGAGTGCAGAAAGACAATCAAAGTACCTTGCTAGTCCGATATAATCAGGTTGTCCCGGTGGAGTGCCTTTAAAAGAAGGTTTGCAGCTCGGACAGACAGGACTCCAGAAGCATATGCCTGCTGCCGAGAAGATGGATTACCCCGCCGCGGGCTGCTACCCCGTGGGCGAAAGGAAAGGCAGAGGCATGTTGTGATAGAAAGTCCTCGTAGTCCTGAGCCGAGGGACAGGGGGACCCCCCCCCAAGAGCCCACAGAGGCTGACCCTCAGGAAGAGATGTGAACTATAGTTAAACATGGCACCAGAAAGAACCTGAAGTATCAAGAGCATTATGATTGTCCCAAAGATAAGAGAAAAAGGGTATTATTTCTTTTATGACACTCAATACTAAATTTTGTGGATCAGAAAAAAGGGGTAGAATGCCACGACTCAAAGGCAATTACTAAGGAAGGGCAATCCAACACACACGAATTTATTTAAGTAAATAAAAAGGTGGGGGACTGTAATAAGTAGAATAGATAAATTCGTGTAGGTTTAAGCTACTAATAAAAGATACCCGAGAATGCCTCCAGGATTCCGAAGTTCCCAAACACACCTACAACTGTAACAACAAGACAGAGCCAGAAGATGGCCCGGCCATTAAGGAGTGGGCTCTCGCTTCACAGCTCCTCCACATCAGATACCGATCTTGGTGGAGATCCTGGACGATCAAGATCACCCCTCCCAAGATGAATTCCGGAAAAACTATCAAGCAACCTTTTCATGCAGACAGGACTCTTTTAGAAACACAGCATACCTGGACTTTCAATAGACTTAGCCTTAAGGTAAAAAAACTGTATAAAACCCACGGGCTGAAACATAGCAGTGTGGCAGAATTCGGAGGGTACTTTTGTACCGCCTCTCTGTCCACCCAGCATTCGATCAATGTTGTTTCTTTTTATTGTAGCTTTATTTCGGTGTTGAAATTGTGTTAAATAAATTTTGTTATTTTATTTTGAATTAGCCTCTGACCATTTATAACAGGTGGATGTTTAAAGGAAAGGTTCCCTCTACCCACCATGCCACCGACGCCACATGGAGCAAATGGATTGCCCTCATCACACAGCGTGCCCGTATTGGAAACCCAAACCGCCCTGGGATTTTGGAAGTTATTACCAACTGGCAGGAAGGTGAAAGCTTTGGTCTCATGGACGAAGAGGAGCAGGAACAAGTGACATGAGCTGAAGAAGCACCACCGTACAACCAACTGCCAGTGGAAGAGACACAGTACGCCCTTTTCACTGATGGTTCCTGTCGCATTGTAGGCGTGAACCGGAAGTGGAAGGCAGCCGTATGGAGCCCCACACGACAGGTTGCACAAGCCACTGAAGGAGAAGGTGGATTGAGTCAACTTGCTGAACTCAAAGCCGTTCAGTTAGCCCTGGACATTGCTGAAAGAGAGAAGTGGCCAAAGCTCTACCTCTACACTGATTCGTGGATGGTGGCCAGTGCTCTGTGGGGTTGGCTGGAAAGGTGGAAAAAGGCCAACTGGCAGCGTCGGGGAAAAGCAATCTGGGCTGCTGATGAGTGGAAGGACATTGCCACACGGGTAGAGAAGCTGCCTGTGAAAGTCCGCCATGTAGATGCCCATGTCCCCAAGAGCAGAGCTAATGAGGAGCACCGAAACAACGAGCAAGTAGATCAGGCTGCCAAGATAGAGGTGTCAAAGATAGACTTAGACTGGCAGCACAAGGGAGAGCTGTTCCTAGCTCGATGGGCCCATGATGCTTCAGGACATCAAAGCAGAGATGCCACCTATAAGTGAGCACGAGACCGAGGGGTGGATCTAACCTTGGACAGTATTTCCCAGATTATCCATGACTGTGAGACATGCGCTGCGATCAAGCAGGCCAAGTGGGTGAAGCCCCTGTGGTATGGGGGACGGTGGTCTAAATATAAGTATGGGGAAGCCTGGCAGATTGACTACATCACCCTTCCCCAGACCCGCCAAGGCAAGCGCTATGTGCTGACCATGGTAGAAGCCACCACTGGATGGCTGGAGACCTACCCTGTGCCCCACGCTACTGCCCGGAACACCATCCTGGGCCTTGAAAAACAAGTCCTGTGGACACATGGCACCCCTGAGAGAATTGAGTCGGACAATGGGACCGATTTCAAGAACAGCCTTATGAACACCTGGGCTAGAGAACATGGCATTGAATAGATATATCACATCCCTTATCATGCACCAGCTGCCGGGAAAGTTGAACGATGCAATGGCCTGCTTAAAACCACCTTGAAGGCACTGGGTGGGGGGTCTTTCAAGAACTGGGAGATGAATTTAGCAAAGGCCACATGGTTAGTGAACACCAGAGGTTCCACCAACCAAGCAGGCCCTGCCCAGTCTGAGCCCCTGAGAACAATGGATGAAGATAAGGTTCCAGTGGTACACATGAGAGGTATGCTGGGAAAAACTGTTTGGGTTAATCCTGCCTCCAGCAAAGACAATCCCATCCGTGGGGTTGTCTTCGCTCAGGGACCAGGTTGCACTTGGTGGGTAATGCAAAAAGATGGACAGACCCGATGCATACCTCAAGGAGACCTTGTTTTAGGGTGAACTACCCATGCCACTGTATCCGTACCCATATCTGCATGTATATATGTATATAATTAAGGTAGTGCATGTATGTAGTTTAGAGGTTTAAATTCAATGTAATATGTTGGTATGGGAAAAAATTCGGGGTGGATTAATGTTGGGGGTTAGGTTTGTTTCTTTTTTCACCTATAGAATTTTTTCCCAAGAGTTTCGAGGCAACTAATTAGAGTACTTATCAGTGCTCAGCTGAAACAAAAGATGGAGCCTTGCATTTGGCTACACCCTTTGTCTCCGGGAGTTTCTCTTGAGGGGGGGAGAAAGACGGGGCTGGAGGGCAGCTTCACTTTTGGTGTGCTCTGCGTCAGGAGAGGACGAGGCTGCCGTTGCTGCATGAGTTTTTCACTGGCACCACCGGGATCTGATCCTGAAGAGAGCTACCATCATCTGCTCGTGTGCCCAGGAAATCCTGATCTCTCCTTTTGCTGCCCTGATGGAGCGGGCCCAGCCCTGTCCCACTGCCTCGGCGCTGCTTTGAGGTTGCTCTGCACCGCGGCCCCGCACTGCCCTCCCTGCCAGACATCCCTGCCCTCCAGTGACCACCGACGGAACTCCAAATTTCATCCGATCCACCAGCCCGGGATCCCCCACCGTTCCAGCTTGGTACTTTTTTTCGGAGTCCCAAGAGACCAGACTGCCCCGGGTTTTGTGAAACCAAGCCCCGTCAAGGTCCCTGGTTCTGTTTCGCTATTAATTGCTGTAGTTGTTGTTGTTTGTTTGCCTTGTTATACCTATTAGTAAAGAACTGTTATTCCTATCCCCATATCTCTGCCTGAAAGCCGTTTTAATTTTTTTTTTCTAAATTATAATAATTTGAGGGGAGGGGATTTGAATTATCCATTCCAAGAGAGGCACTGCCCCTCTTTAGCAGATACCTGTCTTCTTTCAAAACCAAGACAGCTATAAAAACAGTTAATGATAGTTAAAACCGTACAAGGCAAGCACTTGAGTTTATATAAAACAGAGCAACTCTGTGATGAGATGTAAGTTGAGAGCCCATATATATCTCTGAGTTTTATACAAGTTCTTTATCTAATTGTGTGGACAACTAAGGCTGAAGGAACACAAATGTTGCTTTGGTGATTATTTCCTTTTTGGAGAGGGATGTTGCAAGCAGTCTGTTTTCTGTCATAATCTAACTAAAAGGAATTCTTGAGTCAAAAAAGTTCCCTGGGAGCCAGATGCTTTGTTCTGGCTAAGATTCCATGATGATTCCAGGATTCCATGATGATTCCAGGATTCCATGCTCCTGTGACCATGCCCATCCAATCTTACAGACACATGTACGTATTATGGAGGCATATCATAAACAAATACTCAAGTCCACTGCCCTCCAAACAACCATACAAAACATGGCTACACACGCTGTGAAAAATCCAAGCCTGAGTAACACAAAAATTATCCTATTGTCAGGGAGAGACCTATTTTAGACTAATTCATCATGAAATGTCAGAGGAAACATAAATGCAAACCCAGAGTAGTGTTTTAGTCAGTGAGAGGAACTTTCTGTGGAATAGGAATAAATACAGAGAGGAGAAAAGAACATTTTATGGACTTCCAGACTCACCCACGTTTGGTGGTTTCCCGTAGTTCACTGGGAGTTCGGGGGGTCGGCCCCTGTGCAGAGCTGCAAATGCAGATCCTTTCCATAGTGTGTGTCTGAAGTCTGCACCAGCAAGAGTGACAAGGGACAAGAAATAATCAATACATTAAATAATCAAGAGATCAAGCACCACTCCCAACAGCCCAGAAAAAGATTTGTCTGATTAAACAGTTTGTCAGATTTCTCACTTAAAGATTGTAACTCTGATTTCCAGTTCCTCAGCAGTGTCACTGTAAATGGTTTCAACTTATTATTGCTTAATTTGGGTGATTATTGACTCTAAATCCGTGGAGAGAAAAAGAGTGAATTTAAGAAGTGGTTGCACGTTATACTGAGGTCCAATTGAATTCTGCCATGTTTTCCCTGTGCAATGCCAACACTTAAAGCACCTCTGCTTAGGAGCTGCACATTTGAGAATTCACATTTTGCTGCCTAAAAGTGAGAGAAGTGAGGGTTTTTTCCAATAAATCTGTTTTCCTGCAATAAGTGGCAATGTGCCCTCCTTTCAGATTGTCCTCTGCACCCCACTCCCCCCTCCAAAAATCATTGTTTTAAAGTGAAGACTGCTCTCTTTAAAGACTCTCCAGCATCCCACTGCCAACTGGCCTCGGAGAGGCTCCTCTCTAGAACAATAGTGATTTTTCTGAGACTGTTCAAAGTGCCTCAGATATTAGACCTGGATTTCTTCCATTTCTGGCCATCTGGAGGGAGAGAAATGAGCTTCCACGGTGAGTAAGTGCTGAAACAGAAGGACAGTGCCGCAGGTTGGTGGATCTGTGTAGCACCATGTAGGTCTCTGAACGTAAAGTGCACAAGCTGAGGTGACTCAGAGACTCCTGAGAGCACCTTCTGATTAAACCCCAAACTGCTGCACAGAGTATTAAATGACGCTCATTAAAAACAGCACTCAGGCTCCCTAAAATACATCCATCCACCTAAACCCTCCTGTTTCCCTGCAGAAAAATGCTTATTTTCTCTTTACATTTTGCCACTGTAAGCTGCAAACTGAGTGTGAAACTAAGCAATGCTTCTCTGCAAACCTGAATTTCTGCACCTAATTACAGCAAAGCATGGGCAAAACAAAACTCAGTCCCAAAACTCTGTAGGGCAATGTGTTTGGGAACAGCTCATCCCTCCAGGAGATATCCAATGGATCAGCAGATGCTCGTCAGCATGACGGTGTGACTTCACAGGATGCAGGGAATTAAATGCTCAACTGCCACCAAAACAGGAAGATCCTGCTCTGCCATCCCTCCTCCTCTCCCAGGATGATGCTCCTCCTCCTGTGTCACCTCCAGCCCTGTGATCCTTTACCACCAGCTCATTTAATTCACTACAACAAATTTTGCAACATTTCAGCTCTCTGAATCAGCACATCACAGGATCAAGGAAGTTCTGGCTCCTGCAGGGAGGAAGTGCAGGGGCATGGAGTGAGGAGGGAAGGAGGAATCACTTCAATAGCAGATGGCTCTCAGATCTCTTTAGTTCTAACACAAAACTGCTCTCAGGATCATTCTCTCAAGCAGAGAGAGTTTTTTCAAAGGGAAAAGGACTGGTGCTCTCTTTATGAAAGGAATGGGGGCTTTCAAATTGACTTGAAGTAAGGACAAGCAGGAATTGTCACTGAATAATCAGCCTGGCCTCCTCCTACTCCCTAGATGCTGCCCCAAATGCCATCACCCTGTCCTGTGCCTGCACAGCCAGGGAGTCAAAGAATGGAAAAAAACAGGCTGAAAAATAGCCCAGCTCAGTGATTTTAGACACAAATGTGTGTAAATGTGTATGGAAAAAAAGGCATTTTTCAGATGCATCAAACCCCTAATCCCATTCACATCATTTACACAAACACCAACACACTGGGGAAGGAGGCAGAAGAGGAAGTAACAAGATCAGGCAACTGTAGGCAAGAATTGCTTAAAATGGCATTTTCAACCCAAGAAAATATATCCAACAGGGCCAGCAACAACAGCATTTTAGGAAGAAAAAAACTGGCAAGAACAGGAGACTAACCAGGGCTCATGCAAACACAGATATCCCAACAGGAACGGCAACAAAAGGGGGTTAATCATTAAAATAGAATTCAAGCCCAAATAAATTGAGAATCTTACCTTTTGCTGCCCTCAGGAGAGACTGGCGCCCAACACCCAGCAAAGTCTGCACCCCCAGGACACTCTGGGGGATTTCCTTGTCTAAGAGGGGTCCAAGTCTCTCACAGATCCTAAGAAGATAATCTGGAGGGATGTGTGCATTGACAGCCACCTAAACACATAAACAACACAGACATTTGAAAACTGGTTTATTTTTCCTGCTACTGGTAGTACTTTGCTTAATATTCAAGTGTAAAGTTACAAAAATCCCCTCAAAATTATACTGCATTTTAAAGTGATGTGGAGTGGTGCAAAAGCCGCATCAGAAATTTCAGGTTGTAACAGCTTAATTGTAAATTTAGGATATCCCTTAATAAGAAACAAAAATCCCCAGTGCAGTGCTCTGCTCAAACGACTTTTTTAAAGCCTTTTTTACCTTTCAGTTCATTCTCTTCTCATTTTTTCTCAACTGAAACACCCTTGTATTGACATCACTGTATGAAACACATGTGCAAAGGAATAAAAACCTTAAAAATTACCTAAACCCCCTAAACATTACCCTAAAATCAATACTCAGTCTCCATTTTCCAGCTCCTGGGAGTAGGTATCTTTAAGACCTACATGTGTAGGCTCCAATTTTGTCATGTTGGGAAAACATCCTTTATTTTTCCCTTTGGACAGAGGCTGTTTTCTACAAAAAGAGTGACAACACTTTTTCGGAGAGTCTGTTCAAACAACAAATAAATTGTGCCTCATTATCCAGAATGTCCTGCACTGCCTGACTCCTGTATTTACAAACTGGCAGGAAAAGCTGCCCATCAGAGCTCCTTTGACACAGGACACACAGCTCCATGCACCTCTTTCCATGGATCCACATGGATCCTCCTGCCTATCCACATCCCAGGGATGTGCCCAGCTCCCTGCCCCAGCACACCGGAGGGAATGTCAGGCATCAGGAAGGAGGAGAAGGTCTGTAATTCCCTCAGCCCTGCTGCCAAAACATTGTTCACTCAATTGTGTCATCAAACAGATTATTAGGACATATGGTTGGGAATTTTTTCATTCTGATTGGGCAACAGCAGTGGAGCTACAGGACCCAGCACAGCCAGGTAGGGCTGGATAATGTTACCCCCTGCACCATGAGCAGGATCAACACTGTCCCATAATTCAGATTTTTTACAAAAAAGAAAAGGGAAATGTATCTCGTTAACTATACAAAGTATCAGTTAATTAAATCAGACTAAAAACTCTTCCAATGTGAATGAAACTCTTGCAGAAGAGACAGGTTCCTCCCTCTACTCATCACTGCTGGTTAAAGAATCATCTCATCAATCATGATGATTCTAAAGATCCAAAATCATCATTTTTTCAGTGCAGGAATGAGAAACCTGATGAGTACATTACCATGTTCTCATTCCAAGACTTTTCATCCTGTGAGTGAGCATCAAGGAATAATCCTTGTGAATGCTTTCCTGAACTGACAGGTTTCTCCATTCATTTTAGCCTTTTTTTCTCTAAAATCAGAGTTCCAAAATTATATTGGCACCTTCCCAGTGGTACAGCCAGTGAAGTTCAGTGTGTGAGCATGAATTGTCTTTCACTGTAAATGATGGGATATAACAGGAGTTGAAATGAGAGAAAAGGATTATCCAAACTTTGCTATTTGCCACTCATTCTGACTCATTTCTGAAACACTGTAAATGTGTTTACATGCTGCAAAATATTTTATGATGCTGCACCATCCTCCCTTCAGTCTGTAAGATTTCTGAAAGCATCTGAAAGGGAAGTTCTAGAGAGAGAATCTGCAGTTAAGAGTAAAATCTGAGTATGAAATTCTTATTTCCATCTCTGATAACCAGCAACAAGGCCCTCAGCCATCAACTGCCAATACACAGCGATGTATCAATCTTAAAAGATCAAAAAAGACCAACCTAGAAGCTCTGAAATTTCACTTCCAGAGCACCAAAAGAACCCAAACCAAACTATTCTCTCTGGAAACGTAAAAAATCCAAACCATCTTCCCAGTGTAGCACAGCAAACACTCCCCTCCTCACCCTGGAGCTTCACCACATTCCATGCCTAAGAAGGTGCTCAGTTTGCTGGCAGCAAATATCCCACTGCAGAGACAGAGCCCAAGGTGTTCCACAAGCAGTCCTGACTAACTCCAAAATGGAAAAGGACTTGGTGGCTTAAAGAGGAAGGCACAGTTTTATAGGGAATAGCAAAGAGCAAACACTGACACACTTGGGGCCTGACAGCATTCCCTCATCACACTTCTTTTCCTGCACATTTCTGTGTTTCTACAACCCACAACAGCCTCAAATATGCAGCCCTTAATCTGAATTATTAGCACTGCTGTTACTAACAAATATCTCCATAGGCAGGCAGCAAGAACAGCAAATTCTCCTGGTGATTTTTTTCCGTAATAACTTCCAGAAAAAAATGCTTAAATCACAGCCCAGAGCTAAACAAGTAATTCTGTTTTCAGGTTCCCAGAAGAACTTGAATCAAAAATCCTTCCTTTCACCTCTGTGTGAGAGAGCTGTAAATGGATTTTAAGTATTTTTCTAGAACACAAAGTTGCAAACACCCAGCTGAAAAAACCAATGTTTCCCAAATCAGATTTTCCTTAAAAGAAGGATGGAAAAAGGCAAAGGTACAGCTACACTGCTTAGTGTGTGCTCGTCCAAATCCCACGAGGCAAAATGAAACAGCAGCAAGGATATCATCAGCTCCTCAAATATATTAGAAAATATTTTAGAATATAATGAGAAAATGTTTTAGAAAATAATCAGAAAATTGGAAAAAAAATAGAGATGAGTAATACAGGCCCAAACCATGCATGTTAATGCAGAGCTGAAAACATGCTAAATGAGAACAAATGCTGCATCTTGGGATAAATCATAAAGAAAATAGGTTTTGTTGCCTTAGGATGTGAAAAATCCTATAAAAGTTAAAATATGAGAGCACAAGAATGCAATAGAATCAGGTGAGTTCTCTGACACGGTAACCACACAGGTACAATGGATCTAAAAAGTGAAGGATTAAGTGAAGCCAATCTATTATTTTTTTAAAAAAATCTCCTTTTTAAAAAACTCTCCCAGTCCTGACTGCTTGAGCCAGGCTGAGATAAGCTGCTCCAGTGATAAGCACAAAGAAAGAACTATTAGTGAAGTCACGTCAGGGCTCGGAGAAATTCAACCCCTAAACCTGTTCATGGTCCTGTGTTTGGAAGCATCACCTCAGAGACCACAAGCAGGGTCCTCCCTGGAGCTGGAAGAAGCAGCTTCTTGATCCCTGAAACAAAATTCCCTGGTGTGACCCTGATCCCTGTTTGGGCAATGCCCTCAGGCACAGGGTGGGATTCTTGGGGTGTCTGTGCAGCGACAGGAGGTGGATTTGATGAAGCCCAGTGGAACATCTCTTCAAAACACAGATTTGAAGCAGGAGCTGCAGACTGGAATGAGGCAGCGACGTGGCCCTTTGGAGGCTGCTCTGTCCCCACTCCTGCTGGGCAGGCCCAGCTGGGCTTCAGCAGTGGATTTCTCTCCTCCAGGTAGTCATCCAACACTTCCCTCATTTGCCAAAACAACCATCAATTAAGAATCAATTGACAACTGTATCAAAAAGCAGTGGAGGAGGCCAAGAGGCCAAGGCAGCTGAGCAAGCAGGAAATTACTCACAACCTCAAATAGGGAATCTCAGCAAAAAGAAGCTCAGACACTGGACCTGCACAAGATACCAACAATATGCAAATAGACTGGAATTAAAAAAGCCTTTACCCACTGGGGTCCCCAGAAAGAACAGGTTGGAATGACCATGTTACCAGATGACATTTTCCTGAGGTGACAAAACCATAACAATCTCTGCTCTGCTAATGCTGGGATTGGCAGGATCTATAAATACCAGCACCTCGGACTCAGGGCTAGTTTTAAATCAATGCAGATGGGCAAGGCAGGAACTCGAAGCCAAATCCCATAAGCTGTTCCATACCAGCACAGCCGCTCATGGATGCAAATTCCTCACTGTCCAACAACAGCTGATTTTCTGTTTAGCCTGGAATTACATGTTTTTCAGCACAAAGACCAAACAAGGCTGAGCCAGAAGACTCAGCCCATCAGAGAGTTCTTAAAACCAGAGCAGAGTCAGTCACCTTTATCAGGAATAAACAAAGATAATGTGGAACAGCAGGTCACTGGAGACTGTGCTGATAATCGGAGTCGTTCAGCTTGACTCATCTGTACAGCAGCTGACACCACACAGAGTTGCTGCGGCTCATTTAAAACCAGAGCACTACTTGCCTGCAAGTTGGACACTTCAGACCTTCATAAGGCCGGACTGGATGGGGCTTGGAGCAACCTGGTCTAGTGGAAAGTGTACCTGCCCATGGCAGGGGGTGGAATGGGATGGGCTTGAAGGTCCCTCCCAACCCAAACCATTCTGGGATTCTGTGATTCACTGACCCTCCCCTTTACAAACACATCTCATGTCTCAAGACCACCAGCAGTCAGTGAGAAAGTAAAACCACTGTGGAGTACACCTGGAGAATCCAGCCTGGAGAAGAGGGAACTGAGGGGAGAGTCATTGGGGGTTGAAGCTCCTCCTGAGGGGCAGCTCCAGTCTCTCTCCCTGAGAGAAGGACAGGACCCAGGGAATGGCTGGAAGTGTGTCAGGGAGATTTAGGTGGAGATCAGGGAAAAGTTTTTCCCCCAAAGGGTATCGAGCACTGCCCAGGCTCCCCAGGGAATGGGCACAGCCTCAAGGCTGCCAGAGCTCCAGGAGGGTTTGGACAATGCTCCCAGGGATGCACAGGGTGGGATTGTTGGGGTGTCTGTGCAGGGCCAGGAGCTGGACTGATGGTCCTGTGTGTCTGTTCCAGCTCAGGATACTCTGTGACTCTGTGATTACCTAGACAGACAGCCACATGCTGCAGGCAAAAAGTGCTCCAATGTGAAAATAAACAGGAAAAACAAAGGAAACACAAATGCACATAAACTTGCATTCTGTGTGGTTTTGCTCCATAGGTACAATTCTTATTAGCGTGTCTTAAATTACTCGTCTGCCCTGTGATACCTGACATTTAAAGTAAAAGATTAAGTTTAAAAAAGGAAAAAAAAGAAACAAAGGAATCTCACAGTGAGCTTTCAGATCTTGCCTAAAAACTCGAGTGAAGTGGGAGTAAACATTCCCTAGATAAAAACCACCTAGTAGCCATTGGGCTGTTCCATATTTATCACTCTCAAAAGCCCAGAAGCAGTAACAACATACTCAGTGGTCACAGTATTGGCAAATTTCCTGAAAAACACCACTCAGCACCTGAACAGCCACACTGAGGATGGAAAACAAAGCTGAAACACCAGAACAAGAAATGTTCTGTCTGAATATTGGGCAAACAAACAAATCAGACTTCTCTGGGTTGTAAACTCTCATAAATTCAATTACCTGCCTGACCAGAGTAGCTGTACCACCCAGCTGAGATTGTAAACGATTTCAGGTTTCTGTCTGTAAAAAGCAGAAATGGGTAGAAAAAAACCCTTTACCTCCAACTGCTGTCATCTCCAATTTAATTTTGGTTCATTATGTGCCTGAGATAATTAAAATGAAGGTCATAGTGCTTTGTGTCCTTCACAACCCTGGCTCTGTTCTGAACATGGCATTCAGACATCCAGCCAGCCCTGAAGTCAAGGAGTTCAGGTTAATAAACAATCATATGCAGCCAAAAGTCCAAATTCCAAACACAGCAAACCCTAAGCAATGAGGGAGAAAAAACCTTTCTTCAACATCCTTAACACTCTGAGGATTCACAGAGAGAAACTCAGCTCATCCCACATGGCATCAACCTGTCTCACTGTAATGATTCATTTATAATCCTGGTCCTTACTGTACACCATGAGAAGCAGTTAAATAATACTAGATAAAAAGGCAAACTAAAAGCATTGGTTAGTGCTGGTTAGTTTAAGACATTGGGAAAAAAATCCTGAATTTAATTATGATATCAGTTCATACAGAAAGAAGATATTTCCCATTAACTCCAAGACTCACTTCAAAGCGCTTTTTCTCTCATTTCTGAAATGTTAAAGAAAAGTACATGTTTCAACATGTTCACACGCACATTTTAAAAAAAGCTTTAAGGCTTTTATATCTGTGTCATAGAGAATGAAAGGAAAAAATTATATGTTAATCAAAGTGATAGGCAAAACTACTCTCTCTGACACCAGACCTTACAGTGACACTGCTAATATTCCTCTTGGATACTGGGTGCAGTCCCACACTAAACCTGAGACAGCCCACAGTTAGATTTCAGATTCTCTAGTAAGACCATAGAGCACCAAAATTTATTCAATGCAGAACTTACTCTATGTCTGCTCACTCAATTTACAGCCCCAGAATTATCCACAAGAGGTGTTAAGGAAGCCCAGCTTCCACCTGAAATTCTGAATAGGCTTTGGAAAGGGAAAGGCAGCGGGTCCAAAGGTCTCCTCTGGGCACAAGTTCTGTTCACACCTGAGCTCCTACAATGTTGCTAAAGTAGGAAACCAGCTCCTGAGCCAGATGCAGAGGAGTTTGAGCAACAGTCATGGCAAAATCCCACGTCACCATTGCTCCATGGGAGCCGGGAGAGGCCAGGACGTGCTTTCCATTCCTTCCAGGTGAGGTGCCAGTGCTGGTCACAGGTATCAATGCCATAAACGCTACTGGGAAATTTACAGCGTTCCAACTGCAAAGTGCTACATCAGCACCATGCGTCACTGCCCAGAGCTCCCAGAAATGAAACCAAGGCCGTCTGGGCCCTTTGGAAAAGGACTGGAACGGCTTCACTTTTGTCGCTTTCACACAGACACATCTCGGGGGGTGCGGGGCCAAGGGCCACCCCCCACCCCCGGCCTTGCGGAGAGACTGACCTTCCTCAATGACACACATTCATAGGGTTTGTACCTCAGCAAAAGCAGCCACTCCGTGTATTTCACCGGCATTTAACAGCCACAACACTACACTTCCTAACCCCTCCTTTCCTGCCTGACAGCAGGCCCAGACGCCGCGGTGAGGGGCGGGTTTCGCGCAGGCCGCCGCAGGCCGGGAATCCCTGACCCAGCCCGGCAGCGCCGGGCCCGGCGGCACGTCCGGCACGTCCCCCCCCGCCGGGCCTCGGGAGCACGGCCGAGCCCGGCCCGGAGCGGGGCAGCCGCGGGGGCGCGGGCGAGGCGGCGGCGATGGCGCGGGGGGAGCGGGGGGGACCCGAGCCCAGCGCCCCCCGCCCCGCCGGCTCCTCCGCGGCGCCGCAGTGGCCAATCAGCTGCCGCCTCACATCGCAGCGCACCGCTCTCCGTGTTGTAAGGCGCGGCGCCATTGGCCGCGGCGGGCCCCGGTGCGTGCCCTCGGATAACCCCCGGCCCCACAATAGCGCGGCGCGGCCGCTCCGCCGGTGCCACCGGGCGGCCCACGGGGGTCTCGCCGGCGGCACCCGGCCCCGCCACGCGTCCGCTCCCTGCCCTCCCCTCCGCACCCCGCAGCCCTCCACGGCCTCAGTGGGGCGCAGTCCGCAGTCTTGGTGGGGGGGGGAACAAACAAACGGGGCGGGGGGGGGGGGGGGGGGACGACGCGGCGCCCGGTGCGGCGGCGGCGCGGGGGGAAGTTGTCGGAAAAGTCAGGAGTGAAACTTGTCTCACCAGG
Organism: Acrocephalus scirpaceus scirpaceus; assembly: GCA_910950805.1. Taxonomy (NCBI): domain Eukaryota; kingdom Metazoa; phylum Chordata; class Aves; order Passeriformes; family Sylviidae; genus Acrocephalus; species Acrocephalus scirpaceus. The sequence continues at coordinate 77,439,843 of OU383776.1, forward strand.
TCCTCGAAGCTCCGGCGGTGCTCCTTGCCCTGCCAGTCCAGGCGCCGCGGAATCAGCTGCGGGAGGGACACGGGGACGGGGGCGGCCGTCAGAGCCCGAGCGACCCCTCCCCGGGGAGTCCCCCCGGTGCTCGTCCGCGCCCCCCCGGGATGGAGCCCCCCGGCCGCTGCCCCCGGTCCCGCCGCGGGGCAGCCGCGCTCCCGCCGGGTGTCCCGGGCGGAGATGGGCTGGGTTAGACGGGGCAGGGCAAACGCCGACCCCGCTGTCCCGAGGGCTTCCCCCGTCCCGCCGGGGCAGGCGCCTTACCTGGTGCTCCTCCAGCTCCTCCACTAGTACCTGGGGACAGAGAGACACACAGACACACACAAAGGACGTGAGTCCGGCGACCGCAGCGCAGCGGCTCTGCCGCCCCGTCCTATCCAGTCCCGTCCCGTCGCCGCCCGGCCAGCTCGGCCGGAGCGCCGGCTCCGCGCTCACCTGGGCGGATTTCTTGCAGGGTCCGGACTGCAGGAACCGTGCGATCAGGTAGTAGAGCTCTGCGGAGGGGCAGGGGAGAGCGGGTTAGACACGGTTAGAACCGAGCGGGTGCGGAGCGCAGCCCCCGCCGCCACCGATACCCACCGGCTTCCAGCTGGGTCGGGGCGGCCGCCGCCGCCATCCTCCTCGGGAGGGGGAGGGGAGGTGGCGGATGGCGCCCCGGGGGGACTCGGCTCCTAGTGCGGGCGCAGCCCCATGCCGGAGCGGCGGTGCCGGTGCGGGGCGCGGGTCCCGGTGCGGGTGCGGGCGCGGGTCCCGCCCGGGCTCATCGCGGCTCCGCGGACCGAGCGCCACCGGCACCGCCCGCACCGCCGCCGCCCGCCGCTGGGGGGCGCGCGCGGCAGCGCCGGGCGGGCGGGGGGGGCAGGAAGGGCGGGGCGGTGACGCGCCGCGGGGGGGGCGCGCGCCACTTCCGGGCGGCGGCTGAGGGAGGAGGAGGAGGAGGAGGAAGAGGAAGGGCAGAGCAGAGCAGGGAGAGCCGGGATGTGCCCGAGGCGTTTGGCCGCCGTCACGGGGCAGCGCTGAGCCGGGCCGTGCTTCAGAGGGCCCAGGAGGCGTCACGGGGGAGCGCTAACGGCCGCTGTCCTCGCGGGTTCGGCCCTCACCACTGCAGCCCTTCCCGGCCCTCACGGTCACAGGTGTTCTCTGCCTCATGCTCCTGCCTGGCAGCGCCTGGGAAGTGGAGCCCCATGTGTGCCTCAGATGAAGCAGTTTTTTAGAGAATGGAGGGATTCAGGAATCTTAGTGATCCTATCAAGGGTAGGGGGATGGAGCCCACGTGTGTGCCATGGAGGGGACATAGGACTGCGGGGTGGGGACGTGACAGCCCTCTCAGGGTTCCTGGTAAACAAGGCCTGGTTGCAGGGAAATGTCTCAGGTTCGGGTGGCTTTAGGAGTCAAATAAAAGTGTGTGCTCCCAGTGACCAGGAAATTCAAATATGATGGATATAGCACCCGTTCTCCTGAAGCAACAAAGGGGTCAGGGTGAGAGTAGATAGTTTTAATGGAAATAAGTATTTTTCCATGGGAAGCAGCCTGTCAGCCCCTGAAATAGGTGTCGCTTCAGCAATAAGTTGCTAAAACACATCAAGTGAATTTAATTTTATCTCAAGTACTTGAAATTTGGTGTTAGAACTCCAGAGCCTTGGCAGTGTAAAAACCATTGTCATCATGGAATAACAAAGGATAACCTCTCCTCATGCCTGAAATACCGAGAGCTGAATCGCTGTGAGTCGATGCTCTGGAAATAATAAGAATAAATTCAGTTTCAGCATATATTTATAGCAGCTGCTCAGGACTGGGTTTGCTGTGATGCACTGGCTCAGACTTTTCTTGCTGTGCAGTCAGGATGCAGTCCTTCCTGCTGGCAGCTCCATGGGATGCCTTCAGGCACCCAGCCAATCTAGGGAGAAGGATTTGGGGATTTGGCATTAAGCTGTTCCCCATAGTTCACCTGTACTCACCTGCCCCTCTATCCGGCTGTGGAAGTTATTTTGTGCCAGGAGCTTGGATTAACTGGGTGATGTGTGGACCCTGTTTCCTCTTCATCATCCTCTAAAGTTCTTGAGTTGTCAGTGTGTCTTGGTTTTGAAAGAAGACAGGTATCTGCTAAAGAGGGGCAGTGCCTCTCTTGGAATGGATAATTCAAATCCCCTCCCCTCAAATTATTATAATTTAGAAAAATTAAAACGGCTTTCAGGCAGAGATATGGGGATAGGAATAACAGTTCTTTACTAATAGGTATAACAAGGCAAACAAACAACAACTACAGCAATTAATAGCGAACAGAACCAGGGACCTTGACGGGGCTTGGTCTCACAAAACCCGGGGCAGTCTGGTCTCTTGTGTTATAAATAAAGAGCTTGACTCGGCCAATATATCAAGCAGCAATCAATTTATTAATTAATACAGAATGGTAAAGTGTGAGCAAACAGCGCTGGGTACAGTGGGGGTTTCCCCTCCAACTGCACGCCGACCGTTGATTTTCTGCTGGTATTTATTGAGGTTTTCCATAATCACTTCTCAGCAACCTTTTTTTCTAGTTTCCTCCTAATTTCTATTTTTGAAATATAATTTCTATACCTATTGTGATCAATTTCTATTGGTGATGTTAAATTTTCTATACTTCAAAAGGTATGAAATCAGTGAGGTCAGAAATAACATCTTGTGATGATGAGGTTCCCAGGACATAAATTAGTGGTGGTGGCATCCAGATTTCCTTTTTCTGAAGCAAAACACCAAAGATGAGAGATTTGGTCTTCCTCTTCAAGTCTATAAATCAGTCTTGTTGGTGCCGTCCAGCTTCCAGGTGGTGGTCCATCTCCTCTTCCCAGGATCATTAATTTTAGTTTGGAATAGCTCCCTTCTATTTGGGTGATTACAATCCTTTCTATATATATATATGCTAAAGCTGTAGTTCAAACCTTTTATTAAAAACCTTATAGGCTCACATGATTCACTTATAAGCAAGCAAAATATTACTTCCAAAGCCCCTTTCCATGCTTTTTCCATTTTGTTCATTAAACAGATGTTTTTATAATTACCCTATGGCCTTTTCCACACATTTCATAACCATAACTACAAAGGCCTTTTTTTTCTACCTGACACGAAACACAACCCCACATTTCACATTTGGGACTCCGAAAAAAAGTACCAAGCTGGAACGGTGAGGGATCCCGCGCTGGTGGATCAGATAAAATCCGGAGCTCCGTCGGTGGTCACTGGTGGGCAGGGATGTCCGGCAGGGAGGGCAGTGCGGGGCCGCGGTGCAGAAGAGCCTCAAAGCAGCACCGAGGAAGCAGCAGCAGTGGGACAGGGCTGGGCCCGCTCCATCAGGGCAGCAAAAGGAGAACTCAGGAGTTTTCTTGGGCACACGAGCAGAATGATGGTAGCTTTCCTCAGGATCAGATCCGGGTGGTGCCAGTGAAAAACCCACGCAGCAACAGCAGCCTCGTCCTCTCCCGATGCAGAGCACACCAAAAAATGAAACTGCCCCCCAGCCCCGTCTTTCTTCCTGCCTCCCCCCCCCCCCGCCCCGAAAACTCCCAGAGACAAAGAGTGTAGCCAAGTGCCAGGCTCCATCCTTTTGTTTCACCTGAGCACCGATAAGTACTCCAGTAGTTAGTTGCCTGGAAACCCTTGGGAAAAAATTCTATAGGTGAAAAAAAACCCAAGAAACAAGCCTAACCCCCAACACAGTGACAGTTGATAAGATCACAGAACAGTTTGGTGGAAGGGACCTTAAAGTTCATCCAGTCCCACCCCCTGCCATGCACAGGGACACCTTCCACTCTCCCAGGTTGCTCCAAGCTCTGTCTAGCCTGGCCTTGGACACTTCCAGGGATGGGGCAGCCACAGCTTCTCTGGGCACCCTGTGCCAAGGCCTCAGCACCTTCACAATAACAATTTCTTCCCAATACCTCACCTAACCCTGCCCTTTGGCAGTGGGAAGCCACTTGTCCTGAGGCCCTTTCCATCTTCCTTGTAGGTTCCAAACAATTACTCTTGGAATGTTTTCAGGGCAGGTTCATTGCTCAGCTCATCAGTGGACAGACATGAGGTGCCACCTCACCAAGCTGTAAATTCCAGTGGCTTCCCAATAGTAACAGCTCTCCCAGGTTCCCAGCAGGACCCCGGAGCCTCCAAAGCTGTGGAGCTTCCTGGGAGAGAGTGTGAAACTGCTGTTCTCAGAATAAATTCCCAGCCAGGAGAAGCGCACACTGATCCCACTCTCTGGAGAGGTAATGTTTCTCCCACCTGTCTTCACAGCCCAGAACTGCGAGCTCATCTTTTCATGCATAATGGGAAGGCAAAGGAGAAAACACAGATGGTGTTTTATAATATGCCCTGAAAGTACAAATCCATCTTCCTGAGCTGAACAGAATTTCATGTCAGGGGAAAAACAGCCCCATAAATACTGTCCAGCACCATGTCCTGGTGCATTCCAGTGCCAACAGCTCCTTAATATATCCATGCTTAAGGAGAGACCCCTATCTGCAGAGCTGCCTCCAGCCCTGGGATCCCCAGCACAGGGGGATGATCAGAGGAATAGTGCAGCTCTGCTGTGAGGAAAGGCTGGGAGAACTGGGGTTGTTCAGCCTGGAGAAGAGAAGCTCCAGGGTGACCTAATTGTGGCCTTCCAGTGCCTGAGGGGAGCCCGCAGGGAAGATGGAGAGAGACTACATGGGCCTGGGGTGGGGGGGGACGGGGGAGATGGGAATGGCTTCCCACTACCAGAGGGCAGAGGTGGGTGGGATATTGGGAAGGAATTCTGCCCAGGTTGTATGGGGCTTGGAGCAATCTGGGCTAGTGGAAGAGGTCTCTGTCCATGGCAGGAGGTGGGGCTGTGTCGCCCTGGTTTTCGAAGCCTTCTGATGTTTACATTCTTGGAGTCAAGAGTTCTCACACTTTTTACCAAAACACTATGTGTTTTCGCATTCCTTCTTAGAGGAGGAGAAAATTGACAGACTGTTCACCTGGCCAGTGTGATTCAGAGGAGGGATGTCATCCTCCAATCCACTCTCACTTTAGAGAATATAAATTCTACAAAACTGTAAATAAAGTTCTCTTTTTTACCTTGAGCGACTGAGCATGTGGTGCGTGCTCATTTCGTGTCTCAGCGTGACAGGGCTGGATGGGCTTTAAGGCCCCTTCCAACCCAAACCATTCTGGGATTCCATGATTCTGTATTTCTTTAGGAATGTGACATTTCCTTGGCACCTTTTGGTGCCTTACTGAATCTCTCTACTCATGATTTGCTTTTATTTGAGCTTGGGGATGGCACAGGTGAAGCTGCAGTACCACAAGGCAGGATTGTTCTCTTTGGGCCTGTCTAGAGCCTATGGGGATTTCTGCAGTGACTAAAAGGAGTGTTATATATATTGGGTTAATTTGTGTTTTATTAAAATAACTGTGTATTTGATTAAAATAAACTGTATTCCTTAGCTACCCCCCTGTATGCTATCAACACCAGATAATCATCTCATCCGCTCATCAGGGACATACATCCCAATGCCCCGCCCAAGAAGATCTAATCAAGACTGTACACCCTCCCAGGAACTCTGTTCAAGCAAATGGCAAAGAAAGGAACCTATCTACATATCCAAGAAAACTGGACTGAACAATGGACAACCTCGCGACACGGGGAACACTATAAAAACTGGCATTGGAAAACTGTCGGTGTGAACTGTGTGGGACTCGGTGCGAGAGGCCATGTCTGTGGGTTCACCCAGCTCTGATCCCAGGTTCGGAACTGACTTTGTGGCTCTTCTCGGATTTTCATATTGCTATTTTCCAATAAATTTCCTTACCGAAAGATTGGAGAATTGTCGTTTATAACAGGGGCTTTCAAAAGCCTGGGATAGAAAATGCTCCCAAAGTAAGCTTATCCATGCCTTGCTTGTGCCCTTCCTGCAGCATTCCAGCTGGGAGCCTGGCCGGTCCTTGCTTGGCGCTCAATCCATGACCTTGTGTCAGTGCTCAGCTGTGCTCGGTGTTGCTCCACATCATGGCTCAGATGGATTCCTGCATCAGCAGGAGGGGAGAGTGTTGGGAATGCCCCAGGTGTGTCCTATGTGTGCTGCAGAGCATAGCTGTGCAGGTACCTGCACCAGGGGCAGGTACAATCAGCATTCCTCATTCCCAAACAGTTCACTGGGAACTTCCTTCAGCCTGGCTGTGGCTGGACTGTGCTGCTGTGCAGTCACTACTGAGCCTCTTCCCAACATTCCTGACTCCCTGGCACCTCAGCTTCCTCTCCTTAACACTCTCCCAGTTGCTTTGTTACTCTCCAAGCCTGCTACAAGGGCTGTTATCGATATCTCTTCCCACCTCTCCCGGGTTTTCCCCTCCAGGAGTCATCTCTGGTGAGTAATGCCCATCCTCTTTCCCCAGGAGCTCCATTTCCACACCACTCTAGGATCCTGCAGCTCCATGACTCATCTTTTTCCAGATCCTCTGCATTCAAGCAGCAGCATGCTGAGGGTGATAGTAAATCTCAGAGTGAAAGCAGGATTTTATGGATGTGCTGATTCATCTTTCCTAAGAGCAGAGCTCTGTTGTGTAAATGCCAGCAGCAGCTGGTGGCAGGAGGAGGGAGAACAGACTAATGAGGATTCAGGAGCAGAGATGCTTTAAGGAAGAAGCTGGATTGTTGCTGTTTCCTTCCATACTGCTCTTTAAATAAATGAAAACTAAAGTTTCTGAGGGATTTTAGGAGTAGGAATTGATGACATTCAAATACCCTTTGCTTCTCTCCATTTGGTGTTGTAGGGAGTTTTACTCTCAGTTGTAGTTAAAACTCAACCCCCTGGTTAATTTGACTACAAAATTACATGAACTTCCCCACAATCAGCTTGTAACACCAGGTAAAGGTGTCTCTCTCATATTTTATTTATGATTATTCTGTCCTCATGAGTCAAATCCTGCTTTAGCTGTGTGTGAAAACAGAATTGTGGTTTAGCATAACCAGAAATGTACAGTTAAAAATCAAAAAAAGAAAGTTTAGAGTGGAATTGTGTAAGTGTGGTGGGTTTACCTGCATTGTACCTTTCCAATAAATGTAGATGGGGATACACATGCCTGAATCCAGCTAGATTTAAACACTGGAACAAATTAAGCATTTTTGGCTTTTTTTAATGTTTTTTTTTTCTGTGTATGTTTCATAGAATACCCTGAGTTGGAAGCAACCCACAAGGATTTCTATGAACATCCTGCTCATTTTGGGCCTTTCATATGGAGCTAAATGGCAAACAAGGATAGTAGTTAAATTAAATCCAAGTTTTTGTTTAACTGATTCAAAAATAAGAGCTGTTCAGAAGGAATTTAGGAGTTGGTGCCTTGTGCTACACAGTTGTGAGTAAAGGAATATTGAAAAGTCCAAGCTTATTTTAAGATCTTTACATACTGAAACCTCAAATTTTGATACATAGTTGTGCTGGTTTGAATGCAAAACCAGTGAAGGACTCCAAGTCAGAAACACAATTTAATAAGAGGAAAAGAAAATAAAGGAAAGTAAAATAAAATAAAAGTAATAGTACAAAAAAAAAAAAACCACTGACAGAGTCAGAATACAACCTGACACCCTGTTAGTTAGGGTGGTAGTGGCAGTCCAGATGAGATGGTCTTGTCAAAGCAGTGATTCCTGTAGAAACGTCTGGTAGCTCTTGTCTCCTCTGGGAGTCCAGTGGATAAAAGCTGCCTGTGCTGTCCCAATCCCTGGATTTATCCAGGTGGGAATGCTTGGCTCCTCCCCCTGGGTGGAGCATCTCACAATGGGATGATCTCATTCTATGTCATGCAGAGGGTCCTTGATGGCCCATTAAACAGAGATAACTCCTGGAGGGAGTTATCTATGAGTCATGTGGCAAGGCATTGTTAGGCTCGTTAACAGAAGATAAGGAAAACACTGCCCCACCTGGTTTCAAACGCTCATGGGGATAGAATACATACCTTGGGCACACTTTTACATTGTAACCTAGGACAATAGTTTATTTAAAAAAAAAAGAGGTGCAAAATAATTAGCACTAATTACAGTTGCTGGAGTGTAGGGCTCATGTGTGCAAACCAACATCCTGTTTTTGTAGGACAAATCTCCAAGTTCCCACTCCTTCCTGTGGTTCTCTCCCTCGACAAGAGCTGTTAAATAATAACTAAATAACTGTTATATATTACACAAGATCTGCTCTAGGATTTTTGCTATTTTTAATAATTTAATATTTAATTTCTCTGCTGCATCATTCCAATCATTCCTCTAGATGGTGCCAGACATCCAAGAGTTGGGTGCAACATTATCCCATAGGAAGGTGATGGAGGAACAGCCAGGACGCCGCTCGCCTTTGTTTCTAAATTCTATCTTGCAATAGTTCATCTTGTTGATAAATTACTTGTTCTGGTGATGTAAATATGATGGGTTTTTTCCTTTTGAGAATCCTAAAATCCATTCAGCCTAAATTCCACCTGCCTGGAGCAGTGTCATCCATTGCTCCATGGACTGATCCATATCTCATATTCCTTACGGCAGCCATTAGCTGCTGTGAGCTATGATCAGTGTGTGCAGCCCTGCTGCGACTGAGGGAATTTAATCTGCCTGGTGTGCAAAGCAGTGAAATTTCTGACTATTATCTAAACATTTCTCCTTATCTCTATTTCACACAGAAATGCCAAATCCAGCTGTAAATGAAACACCCAGGAAAAGGGGTGGCTCTGTGTCCCTGTGTGCTCTGGGCTCTGCCATCAGAAGCACCAGGGGAATGATGTCAGTGTCAGGCCCATCCTCAGCATCTCTGAATTCCAACTTTGTACTTCAAAATGCCTGGAACCCCCCCAAGTTTTATAGCAGCAAAATTACTACTGGGTGTAAGTGACCAGATAGGTTTTGTTATTGCTGGTGTTACTACTGCACTCAGCACAATCCCTGTCTAAGGACCTGATTCTGACCTGTGTCCCCTGGTTGGGATCAAACTCCCTGTTCCCAACCTTTTCCAGCATCTCCTGACATGCCTGTGGCTGCTACCAGTCCAGGGGTCCCCTGCACAAGGATATCACTCCAAAAATACCACCTGATATCACTACTGGGCTAATTCAGCAACTTCAGGTCATGTTAAATATTTGTAAATAATCCTTTGATGTTTTGTTTGTGATTTTTTAGGTTTTTAGGGCCAAATCCTGCATTTTTGGCTTCTCCTGGAAGCCTGGGCACAAAGCATCCGACTGCAAATGGGAATTCATCACCTCTCTCCCTGGACATGCAAGTTTTACTGGAACTCCCTCAGCTAAGTAAACAATTTTAATAAAATTACATCCCTCTGTATCCCATACCCTTTTCCATAAAGTTTTGAAGATTTTTATGTTTTAATTATATTTTTCATTTTACAAAAATAACAGAAATATTGGGAAGGACTGCAATAGGGTTTTTTAGAGTGCTTCTTTTATTGAAATAAAAGGTTATTAAACAGTTTGATGTATTTTTTTAATATTTATTCATATCCCTAACAAGCAGACATTGTAAATAAGCTCATTAATACTCTTTAAATACAGTCTTATAAAATTAATTCTCAATTACTGCATGAGGTGATGGATTAGAAAACTGTCCTGTGTAAATTTGCCCACAGGAGTGTGAGTTTAGAATGAACTTTCTAAGTCACTAATCATGGAATCTGAGGATGGGATTTTGGAACATTTCTCAAAGTGCTGTCCCATACAGGAATTCTCTTCCCACTATTTTTATTTATTGAGTATGAAGCCTCTTCTCGTGATCTTTAATTTGAGATGACGTCTCCCTCTTATCCCTCATAAGGAAAAGCTTTAACATGGAAACTTCCATAAATTCCTCTGCAGTAAAGTGACTCCATATTTAATTTAATTCTTACACTTCCATCATTTAATGGACATTCACATTCTCCTGTAGCCTTCCAGCTTTGTATCTCTGGGAAAAGTCTTTCCCCTGATGTCCTCAGGAGTTCAGATTTCAGAATCTCTTTTTATTTTTTGCCTTAAATTATTAGGGCTTGAGACATAACCTGCTAGAATATGTTTTGTGTGTCATCTTGATTTGGAGACCTTACATTCTTGGAAGGTCCTTTAAAGTGGTTTTTTTTGATTGAAGGTCTAATTTAATTTAATTTCCAGTGAGGTGGTTTTCAACACCTGCAAGTTCTTGCCCTGTTGGCCGTTCCCTTTCATTTCTCTTACACCAATAAAAGTGTATTTAGAGTTTGTGAAGTACCCAAGTTCTGTGTGGTTGAGTTTCTGCTGGAAAAGCACCGCAGCTGGGAGGTGAAGCTGTGAAGGCCGATGGTGTCCATAAGGACAGAATTGTGCCATCAGTCCTTATTTCCCTGAGGTTTTCATTGTTATCCATGGATTATAATGGGACAAGTGTGGAATTTGATTGTAGAGGTGGAAAAAAGCATCTGTTTGTTCTCCACATTGTCCTTGAAGTCTAAAGGATCTGCCATTTCCTATTAAGGATCCTCTTCCCTCCATGTGTTTCCTAATGTCGCTGGACACCTTTCTCTCTCCTGCTCTGTGTAGTCAGAAGATCTCAGTCTTTTCAATTTTTTTTCCTCTCTTTGCTCTTTCCTCCTGCTTGGTGACTGAGGTTGTTACAGGTAACACCTTTCAGAACTTGACTTTCTTCCAAACCCATCTTCCCATCTTGACTTTGCTGCTGCCTATGGACTCTGCCAGCCCCCCATGCCCTTGTATTTGGGGGTTTTGTCCTTGCTGACTCCAGGATGTCACTGGAATAGCTGAGGAACATTTCCATGGGAGACACGGTGCATCCTGAAATGGGACATGGAAAAATCCCATTGAGAGTGATGCTGACCTCTTGGTGCAGGTTTCAAGCAGATATTGGAGAAATCCTGGGAGCTGAGAACTGAGGGAGGGGTTTAGGGAGACCAGAGGCTTGTGAGATGCGTCAAGACTCTTTAAAGCCACGTTCTGTCTTTCTTGAACATGTGGAAAACAAACCAGGATATGGCACTCCCTCCCTGTCGAAAGAGGAAAGCAGCAGGACAAAATCTGTTGTTGGAATTTCCCTCCAGCAGCACTTCCATTCCTCCAACCCAAGGGCAGTTGGGGTGAGCCATGGCCATGCTTGGGGGGAATCATCCCAGGGGACCCGGGAGTCCCAGAGCTGGGCACTCTGCTTTGTTCCCTGCAGCCCCACCCACCCCCTCAGCCAAAAATGACATTTTTCACCAACTGCTAAAGTCTCCTGTGTAGTAATGTATAATTTTGTGTTTTAATACCCGATGGTTTGTTCCCTTCCCCCCCCCCCAGGTGGTGGTTTAGCCTAGGTTGTGTCCACCCATTGGGTTGTCAATCTTCCCTGATACCTACCCCCAATTCCCGAATGTTCTGTCAATCTTCCCTGGTACCAGCCCCTGCCTGGACTGCCCCTTGGGGAATCCCCTATTACTCGAGGCTCCATTGGTCTGTTTATATTAATCTCTTCCCATTAGCCTCCCCATTGGTTTGTGTTCTGTAAACCCCACCTTGTGTCCCTCCCCGATCTTCTCCCTATTGGCCCCTTGACCCTAAACTCCACCCTGATTCTATCCCTTAAAACCCACTGTCAATGCCTTTGTTCCCTGTCCTCGCCCCTGCTCTGTGTTTGAGTTGTGTTATGTTAATAAAGGATTTCTCGGACTGCATGTGAGGCCCACTTCGCTCCTTTTTACACTGATCCTGCGGCGACTGCTAGGGACTCTCAGGACCCTGGGGGTTGTGTCGCTCCCCTGCCAAGTCCCATATCACCAGGCACACAACGACATCTGGTGCACCAACGTGGTGGCACGTGGAGCTGCGACAGGGTCCTGTAACCTCAGGCACGTGGGTCGACCCAATGGACTGGGAACCCGTGTGAAGGACTTTCTACATTGTTGCCCGGACTGCGAGTGGAAGTTGGGGATTTCTCACCCAGAGAAGGCTAAAGTGGAGAAATCTTCAACTGGAGCAAAGGCTCCCGAATGGTTTGGAGGCAACTGGCTCGCCTGGAAAGGAGCAGAGGCTGTCTCAAGCACTTGCAACCCCCGAGCGAAGTCTGAGTTTTTTTAGACCAGCGAAGGGGAAGAACCAAGCTTCAGGGCAGCAGAGAGTGGTTCTTGGTCAGTGTGCCCGTAGCCGGAAAAGCGCTGTCCGGTGGGGAATTGCCCACGTTGGTTGGACCAGGGAATTCATCGACCCTCCCTGTGGTGAGAGAAAGCGGATCCGGATTCTGAAACCCCCGAGGGTAAGGCCAACCCGCGAGGGGACCCTTCATCTTCCTAGAGAGTTGTAGTTCTCTAGGAAGCCGAGAAGCAAAAGGCCACTGGGGTTGGCTGCGCAAGAAAAGAAGGGAACTAGCGGCTACGGGTAAGGTCCTTCCCAGAAGTAGAGGCAGCTTCTACCTGGCAGCTTTTTCGCCCTTTTTGGCTGCCCGTCTCTCCGAGACCGAGCGCCTGGGATAACCCGCCTCGGGATCGAGCATCCGGAAGCAGCGGAAGCAGCAGAAGCCTCGCCCCGTGAGTTTTAGGGAGCTTCGTGGGAAGGAAATGCACGGGAATAACATCCTCCAAGTGCCAGCGAAGTGTTTATAGGTTTTTAAAATTAATTTTAGTTTTATATGGGAGAGGTAGGCGGAGGGGCTGGCGTAACCCACAGCAGCAGCTCGGGCACACAGCGCCGGGAGCCGCGTCTCCCCTGCGGCGGCGGGACCGGCGCCCCCTCGCCCCCCGCCCTCCCCTCACACCCCGCCCACCGCCTCCATCACCCGTCCCGCTTCCCCTCCCCGCCCGGGGCGGGAAGCGAGCGGGGCCGGAGCTGGGGAGCGGAGCCGCCACCGCCCCCCCGCAGCCGCCCGGAGATCCCGGCGCGGACGGAGCCCAGCTCTCGGGGCTGCTCTCGGGGCTGTTCACGGGGAGAGCGGCCGGGGGGTCACAGCGGGACCGGGACCGCACAAGTCGGATGGGGGACAACTAGCGCCGCAGGGACAAATTCTGGCGGGAACGGAGCAGAGTCCCCCCTCCGCCGCCGGCGGGGGGAGCGGGGCGGCGGTGCGGGCTGCAGTACCACCAGCAGCAGCTGCTCTGCGGGGTAGTGCCAGTGAGCGCCGGGCCGGGGAGGCCCGGGGGGAGCGGGCCACTCCCTGCTGGGTCGCTTCGGTTCGCCGTCCCCCCCGCCCTGTTCAGATATTCATTAGAAGTTCTCTATCACCTCGGTCTTCGGTAGTAGCAGTGGAAAAGAAAAAGAACTGTCACTGTTGTAATGTAAAACCATGTGCCCGGGTAGTTCTGCAAGTTGTGTGAATTGTTTTCAACCTTTCATTAGTTCCTTCCTTTTGTGCAATTTATTCTAAGCAAGTTTACTTTATAGGGTGTTAAGATTAAGTCTAATGATTAATTAGAATTTTATTTATAGAAGGCATAATGTTTAGGGTTGTCTTTTAATATATCTTAATTTAGTGCAATTTTCTTTTCTTATTTAGTAACCTGAAACCCTAATTAATTTTAGAAATAGATTTTGTAACATGCTCTTTATGCCCTGGCTATTGCCCTCTTTGCAAGGGGCCCCGCAGAAGGACAATATTCACGGTATTTAGACATTATGCTTGATGTATGTTAACTTTTGAACATATGCCTAGGGTATTAATCTGTTTACAAAAAATAGTCTATGAGCTTTGTGTTGTAGAGAGAGACTGTAAGAAAGGACAAAGAGTAATCCACCAAGTGAGATCAGTGTGGCTGCAGTGAGGCAGAGCTGTCCAAGTCACAGTCATAAAGTGTGAAAAATCTAGAGATTCCAGCAGTGATTTTCAAGTGGTAGATAAACATAAAAAGAGAAGATAGAAATCCAAATGGAACAAGACTGCCAGACCTGCAGAGTTGCCCTGATTCAGGAGAGCTCGTTCAACAGAAGGACCTTTTTTTAACACTTTGTTGTCACAAGTTGTGTTTATTGTTTTTTAGTTATTGTTATAATGTTAATAATGTTTTGCTGTTCATAATTATAGTCCTGAGGAGGCGTACTCCTTTATTCCATTTTCAAATTAAGCAATTTATTAAGTTTGTGTTCGGCAAGAAGCGAGCAAGAAAACGAAGGGTGCATGGGGAGTCACCGCTCGACCAACATGCACACCAACTGTTAATTTCCCAGGTATTTATACAGGTTCATGTTAGTAGTCCCCTCCTGGTTTCTATTCCCCGTTATGAGGTTTAGTTTCCATTCCTCGTTTTGACATCTAGTTTCCATTCATCATTGTTTCTGGTGGTCACTGGGGGGGGTCGGAGTCTTTATCCTTCACCCTTTGCTGACCTCTGGTTCCTTTTCATGGCAGTTTTGCCTTGCTTGCAGTTTCATAGAGTTACATCTTTGCTTAACCATTCCGCTCAGTAACCACAACATTTTGTTCAGTTATCATTCCTCTAGTTTCACCTGGCAGTTTCTCAAAATTTATCTTTGTATTGGTCCCATGTCACAATCCCATCATTATACATATTGTTTTATTTGACATGAATCATAGCTTAATTTCTCACATTATCATTTCTTAGTATTCTTTTATTTGTTCCCCTAAAGTTTTCCATTAATCCATATGTCTCATTTTTGTTTTGCATCACACATTTAACATTTGTTTCTGCGAATCATTTGCTTTAGAATTAAGGTATTTCCTGTTCAACCATTAATAAGATAGTTGTAACTACTTAGAGAAAAACAAAATTGAGGTTAGAGAAGAAACTCCAGCAACAACTAATTAGTAGTCAAATTAATAAATCCACTTTGCCATTTTATGAATTCACTTTAAAGAAATACTGCTCACCAGAAATACTTAGTCTTTATCTAAGATTTATTGCTGGTGACAAGTTTCCTTTAAGTGTTCAAATTAAGTTTATACAAAAAAAACCCACTTTAATTTCTCTTCAGTCTAACAGCTTTTATAAATAATAGGTTTCACTCCTGTATTTGCATTAATGATATAACAAGGAAATATCTCTCCCTTAACCCTTATATGTTATGATTTCAAGTTTGTTTTACATTTTAGCTTGCTTGTTTGTGCCTTTTATCTTTTAAATATGTCAATACAAATTTCTTGTATGTGTTATTCACCCAGATCATATTTCATGCAAGTCTCGAAGTAATTTAACCTGTAAACTGAGTTTTGTGTTACAGAAAGGCAGCAAAGATAAACAAAGCAACAACCTAAGTCAAATTATTATCAAGCCACAATTGCTGTACGTTGCATCTTTTGATCGAGAAATCCCAATGAGGTGTTCTTCAGCATCCAGCTAAAATAGAAGAAAAGAAAATAGAGACCCCAGAAAGGAAGGAAAAGAAACTGCCTAAAAAGACTTTTAAAATGATAATTCTTCTAAAATTAAGGCTTATATTGATTGTTATTGTTTAAAATTATGTTTCTAAGAATCCCTCTGTAAGCTAGTGTAACCTTTTTATGTAACCCTGCCTCAGTTATTCTTCTTATGTATTTCCCTGAACTCTCC
Source organism: Acrocephalus scirpaceus scirpaceus (assembly GCA_910950805.1). Taxonomy (NCBI): domain Eukaryota; kingdom Metazoa; phylum Chordata; class Aves; order Passeriformes; family Sylviidae; genus Acrocephalus; species Acrocephalus scirpaceus. The sequence continues at coordinate 77,455,358 of OU383776.1, forward strand.
CTCTCTTATTTCTAAACAGGAAAGGGGGAGATGTAGTGATGTATAATTTTGTGTTTTAATACCCGATGGTTTGTTCCCTTCCCCCCCCCCCAGGTGGTGGTTTAGCCTAGGTTGTGTCCACCCATTGGGTTGTCAATCTTCCCTGATACCTACCCCCAATTCCCGAATGTTCTGTCAATCTTCCCTGGTACCAGCCCCTGCCTGGACTGCCCCTTGGGGAATCCCCTATTACTCGAGGCTCCATTGGTCTGTTTATATTAATCTCTTCCCATTAGCCTCCCCATTGGTTTGTGTTCTGTAAACCCCACCTTGTGTCCCTCCCCGATCTTCTCCCTATTGGCCCCTTGACCCTAAACTCCACCCTGATTCTATCCCTTAAAACCCACTGTCAATGCCTTTGTTCCCTGTCCTCGCCCCTGCTCTGTGTTTGAGTTGTGTTATGTTAATAAAGGATTTCTCGGACTGCATGTGAGGCCCACTTCGCTCCTTTTTACACTGATCCTGCGGCGACTGCTAGGGACTCTCAGGACCCTGGGGGTTGTGTCGCTCCCCTGCCAAGTCCCATATCACCAGGCACACAGCGACACTCCTGCTCCTGCTTTAATGTTAAATCTTGGGAGTTTTCAACTGGACTCTGAGCTACCTCGTCCAGGAATCTGCGTGGCAGCCCCGAGGTACAGCCCCATCCAGGTGACAGTTTGTTTCCTTTGGCAATATGGATTTAACAACCGGGCTTCCAGCCCTGGGAATCATTTCCCTCAAATAGCTGCAAAATAAATGATGGGGCATTTTCCAGTGCAGTGCTGCAACTACCCAAAACACCACTGTAAAATTCACAGAGGCCAGGCAGAGTGAGTGCATTAAGCAAGGCTTGGGGGGATTATGGAATTAAATTGGGAGCCCCTTCCACCCTTCCCCCAGTCAAAGACTTTTGAAAATAAATATTAAAAAAGGGTGTTAAAACAATGGCTTTGGCTAAAACCTCTGCAAGCGAAGAACCTCATATTGGAGACTGTTGCTGAACTGTGGACTGGTGTGTTCAGGCTGTGTTCCAGAGGGTTTCCATCAGGTATCCAGGGTAATCTCAGGAACACCCAACGGCTGTGGCTGGAATGCTCCTGTAATGGCTCTGCTTCCCAAATTCCCTCTGCAGAGAAGTGCACCAGCCCCTTGTACAGCACAGGACCTTGCCTCCTCTCCTCTGGATCTTGCTGCTGCCTTTGGCATTCCTTATCCTTTGCCTGCAATTCCCAGCTCTGTCCTTTTCCTGGCATCAAGAGTATCCTGCTCCTTTCAGGGAGAGTTTGTGCAATGAAAGCTTTGCTTTAATCTGGGCTGGATTTAGCCAGATGCTGCAATCCCAGGAAGTCTTACACAGAGCTTAGGTCTGCCATGGGAATGCAGCCTCAATTTGATCATCTGTGAATGGTTTATTTAAAATTAAAAACATATAAAACCTTTAAAACAGCATTTTTTTGAGCTCCTTTTGGCCTTGCAGTAAAACAGGCACCCGGGCTCTCAGTCACATATAGGGCCTGGCACCCATGAAATAGGTTTTAGGCTAATGAGGACACTCTGCCTGCTTTAATTAAATTAATTAGAGCAAAAAAAAAAAAGCATTTCCCATTAAAAGTCTTAAACATCATAATAACACAATGAATTTTAATATTTAATATAAAAATACATAAAATTAAATATTAATTTCCAATACACTTACAGAGCCCATTTGACCCAAATGATCCCACAAATATTCCCTTACCAGGGAATCCCTTTTCTTTGCATCTTTATTAACATAATTACAGACCTTTGTATTTAAAATCTTTATATTAGTGCAGTTCTCTTGGTAATAAAATAAATCCATGAGACACCTGTGCAGCAAGAAATAGGATTTACAGAGATTTTAAGCTTTTGGGGGAAAACACGGTTTATTCTTGCTTATGTCAGGGTCTGGGGTAGATGAGCATGACACCAGAGCAGCTGAGTGTATTAATTAGTGCTAATTAATAAAGCTACCAGGTTATCTTTGACCTTCTCACAGCTCACTGCAGGGGCTGAGGAGGAAGGATAAGCAATGAACAGAGGAAAATCCTTTTGGTTGGAGTTTTTCCATGCCTGCCTCTCCTCTCTGTCTTCCCCAGGTCCCGTGTCCCCCCATGCTTTAGCAGGGAGCGGTGACACCTCATCCTGCAGTCTGGAGTTCCAGGGAATCCTGCAGCCCCGTGGGAAGCTGCTGGCTAGGAAGGGGCTGGGGGATGCTGACTGCTTGAGACAAGTCTTGCCTGGGAGAAAACCAACGCGGCAGCGGTTGGAAACCTGAATGATGTCACTATGGCAACAAAATAACTCACCTTAAAATAAAATGTGCATTGGAAGCAACCTCATGTGCTCAGGGAATACAGGGAGGAAGCTCCTATTTTTTTATATGTATATATTTTTATGTTTATGGATTTTTAATATTTTTTCAGCTTCCTGAATTCTTGCCCTGTTACCAGATTCTGATGCAGATATAAGAAATATTTTAATTTCTCTCAGCAATGCAATGAAACAGAACATGACCAGACCTCCAGAAAAAGGAAAAATGTGTTTGCTGGAGAGCAGGAAAACCCTGGAGCTGCTGATAACTACAAGTCATTCTGATGGATGTGAGATCCAGACTATCAATATCTGCAGCTCACAGCAGTGATTTGGGACTAATTATTGCTAATATTTTTCATGGACATAGTCCATCCCTTTCCAACAATCCCAAACTCAATTTCCATATTTGTTCTTTCCAGACAGGTTTGTTTTCCCCTTGTTTCCGCATTAACAAGTGGAAATTTAGATTTCTCTGGAAATTCCAAACTCTCCCTGGCTCTTTTCATCCCATGAGCATCCCAGCCAGGTTGGAACTCTGGTGATTCAGCCACAGCACTGCTGGTGAGATGTTCCCAAGTTTTCTCATAATCCTGGATGTTTTTTAGACTGGAGTGAGTGACTTTGACCACCTCTGTGTGAGGGAAGCTGGGATGGGAAGTGCAGTGGAGGGGGTGAGGCTGTGAGCTGTGCCGAGCTGCAGCAGCCCTGGCAGCTCCTCAGGGATCCAACCCTGGCAGCAAAGAGTTGTCTTGTTGGGCTTTTCTCCTGCTTGCCAAAGGCAAAGAGCATTTATGGGATGAAGCATAAGGCCATGGAAAGCCCAGCATCCCTGATCTGGTCCTGCAGCTACCCTTGACTACTCCAGGGTAAAAATAGAAACACAATTTGTCCGATGTTTTACTGGGAAGCAGAAATCTGGCAACGCTTGAGTTTGAATCATCCAGATGATGCACTGCAAGAGGGGGATGTTGCTCTGGAAATCCCACTGATCCTCAGGGACTGGGATCATGGTCCAGGTGGAGAGATGCTCCCAGTGCTCCAGCGGGCAGGGCAGGGCCAGAGCCGGAGCTACTTTAAGATGAGCAGAGGCAGCCTGCATTAGCATTGTGCTCGTCCAGCGTGTGTGTGCTGGGGATGGAGCATCTGCCTGGGAATGAGCAAAGAAGTGCCAAAGGCTCCGCAGTCACAGGTTTTCCCATGATTTTTGCAAAGTTCAGCCCATTCATAAAAGCCGTGGAAAGTGCAGCACATCCCAGCAGGAATCGCCAGCACCCACAGCTGCATGAGCAGCTGTGGACTTCCAGTTCTTGCAGTGCAAAAATAAATACATTTACAGAATAACTGTATTTTATATAATATAATACTTATGTAATATATAATTCTATATTATAATTATATATCATAATTTTCCTCCCTATATCCCATTTTCTGAGAGCTTTGCACCCAGTTCAATGGCAGTGAAAATAATTTACTTCCAACTGCTTCTTTTATAGGAAACCAGAAAAAGTGGATTAAAAGGAATGAGGTTATGGAGCATGAAAAAATACTCCAAAACAACTGTGGAGGAGAGAAGAGGAGGTTCTGCTCTGGCTCTGGGTGAGTTCAAGGGGGTACTTTGGATACTTGGGTGCCAAATAATGCTAATAATTGAGAATGTCACATTTTGATGTCATCAGCACAGCATCCAGACTGCCTCTCTCCTTCCCATCGGTATTTCTTGCAATCCCACATTCTCTGCAGCCTGTGGTCATTGGGAGAGCAGGGAATAGCTGCTGTGGCTCCCTGCTCCCTGGCAGCGGCAAGAGGGATGAGCCGAGATTGAAATCATTTCCTACCACTGATGTGAGGACGACTCCAACACCGGCTCCAGCTCCATCCACATCACTCCTGCACCCCATCTCTGCAAGGAAAAGTAATCACTTGTCTTACCTCATGGTTTAATTAGTCCCTGCTCCGGGGCTAATTAGGAGCGCGGTCCGCGCTGAGGTCGGGGCCAGAGTCCTCCCTCCCGCTCCCGCTCCCGCTCCTGCCGCCACTCCCCCTCCCGCTCCGTGCCATCTGCCATTGCCATGACACTGGCTTTGCTTTTCACGCCTGGCTGGGCGCGCTGGATGCGCGGGGTAATGGGGCTATTCCCCCCCCCTTGGTCTTTGGAAAGGAAATAATAATAATAAACCCAGGAATGGCTGGGACTGCTGCACACTGCCCTTTTCCTTCTCACTTTTGAAGCTTTTTAGCATTCAGTTTTCCAGCAACTGGGAGGAAAATTGCCCTGAAAGAAACAAAAATCTGTGTTATTTTTTAGACGCCACCACCACCCCCCCCTCGCGCCACACAGGCAGCTGCAGAGAATTTCTCTTCCAAAGGGATGATGTAATGGGCTTTGTCAGCCAATGCTGGAATGAATAAAACCTGACACCTGAAATCCATCTAGGCTTTTGATGAAACTCCTGAGGTTCCTGAAGCAAGTGGTTGCCAAAATAGGCTGGAACCGCTGGTTTTGTCATGCAGCTCTTGAGAGAAGTGAGATGGAGAGTCAAGGGCTCCAACCAGGGAATAACCAAAACCACCAGGTTTTGTCCCTGCTGGGGGAAGGGGGACTTTGTGGGGCATCTGGGGACACTCAGTGAAGAGGTGCACAGCCCTTGGTGCCGGGACATCAACCCAAGCTTCAACATCCACCACAGAGTTACTCCTGATCTGAACGTGGCACCTACAACCACATTTTATAGACATATATGTGTATATTTAATATTATGTATATTATATATAATACAATATTATTGCCCAGACAAGCTGTGGCTGCCCCTGGATCCCTTGAGGTGCCTATGGCCAGGTTGGATGGGGCTTGAAGCAACCTGGGTTTGTGAAAGGTGTCCCTGCCCATGGCAGGGGGTAGAACTTGATGGGTTTATAGTCCCTTCCTACCCAAAGCAGTCTGTGATATGTATAAAACATAAATATATAAACTATATGCAAATATCACCAATTCCTGCTGCAGAAATGGGCACATTGTTGCTCTCCCAAGGATGTCGTGGGCTGCTGAGGCCAGGTGATCTCTCCTCTCACTCTATGACTTAGCCCAAGTCTCTGTCTAGTTTTCTTTGGGGCCCCTTTAGGCACTGGAAGAGGCTCTAAGGTCTCCCAGAGCTTTCTCCAGAACACCCCTAGCTCTCCCAGCCTGTCCTCATAGGACACACAGCACTGTTCCTGTCACCCTAAACTTCTGCATCAAAGAGGCTGCAGGGCAGACAGGGAGAGCTCCTGGCACTCCAGAAGGTTCCAGCTCTTGCAGGGACATCACACTTCCAAGTGACGGAAAAGAATAATGGATACATTTTGCCTTGGCTGCTCTCTGGTGCCTGCTTGTGCATCCTTGCTGGGCATTCCTGCAGCAGGAGCTGGGACAGAGCTGCTGCCACCATCCCCCAGCCCTGTTGAGCCACCACCATGGTGCCACATCCAGTGACACCCTGAGAGCTCTGTACCTGCTCCTGATCCCTGTGCCGTCACCCCAGGCAGCTGGATAACCTCAAATTCCCAGGGATGACCTTGCTGTGTGTGCAGAGCAGCCATGCAGGAATCCCCAGCCAGGACCACCACCAGAGGCTACAGCACCAAGTGAAGCTGAGAAGATTTATAGCCAAGATGGGCCAAAAAGGGGGTTGGAAATAATTCCTGAGCCCAAATGGAGCAGCACTGGGAGCTGGGAATCTGGACCCCTTCTCCAGTCCAGTGGGGGTCACCACCTCACCTTCAGCACCAGCAGCATCCAGCAAACCTGGGCCCTAGGGTGGCATTTGGGGAAGAAGTTTTGCCAAGGGCAGGAGTATGTGGTGCCCTTTTCCTCCTTAGAAAAATTCAGCTCCAATGGAGAATATTTCTGGGAACACACCTGCTCAGGGGGATGTGCACAGCCCAGGTCAGTGGCACAGGGCTTGGCAGGGACACAGGTGGTATCTTGGGTACATCCACGCCGTGTGTCTGTCCCCACCAACAGCCACATACAGTGGACAGCAGAGAAATTTACCTCCTTTCAAAGTGTCCAGAATGTGGCTGGAGGGGCTCAGACCAAAGGGGAGGTACAAACCTCTGCCCCCTCACCACCCAGCTCCTTCCAGAGCTCCAGAGCCAGGGACAATTCCAGGTCCTCTCCCACCAGCATGGGTTGCTGGTCCTGCACTGGTGACATGTTTTTGTCCCACAGCCCCACCGGATCATCTTCCAAGAATTTGTGTAATCACTTCCTAAGCCATTACGATTCCTGGGCTCCATTTGGGCAATGAGTTACATGGTTTAATTACTCATTGTGTGAAAGATGTTCATTTTGCATCTGCGAGTGTAATTTCATTTGGAGCCTCTTTGTTTGCTTTGTGTCCCCACACAAGAGCCACCGACCCCTAATCACTGTCCCTGTGCCGCTGCACCAGGGAATACAAATCCCACCTCCTTTTCCCCCTTCCCCGTCTGTCAATTCTTTGCAAGACAAAAAGGGTAATTTATTTAATTGTTGCTGATATAATGTCCTAAAAGTCTCCTTTCCCCTCCAACAGTTAATTACACTTGTTAATTATTTTAATTATTCCCAGGGTAATGCTGTAGGTATAGAGGAGCATAGGAGTAAACACGGAGCAGGGAAGTCGGGGTTTACTCCAAGATCTCCGTTGATAACTAGGCTGTAACCACATGGGTGATGAAACCAGAGCAGGGAATGTTTGGCCTGGATTTGGAACTCTCTGTTGGCAGCATGGAAGGATTTATAGGAAGAGAAGGCAGATCCTGCAGGATTGCTCTTGGATGAGGCCCGGAGAGGCGACTTTGGCCTTTCTCTCCTGGCAGAGCTGACACAAAATGGAACCATGACTTGGGGAAGTACTCCTAGTCAGCACCTCCGTGATGCTGGATTTATATGAAGGAAGAAACCAAACCAAGCAAACTTCCAGCCTGCTGGAAAGCTGAGGCTCAGCCTGAGGCTTAGGGACAGCCCACCTCCAACTCCATCCGTGTTCCGAGGGGAGCAGCAGCCCCGGATCCGTGAAACAGCAAAGCTCGTTTGTGGTCCCACAGAGCAGCCTCTGCCAGTGCCCCCGGAGCCAGGGTGAAACCCGAAATCCAAACCTTCTCCACAGCTCTTTTTATCTTCCTGGGGGGAAAACAAACAGCGCAGAAGCCGGAGCTTTGTGGCTAGGATGTCGCACATCTGGTTTGAGCTCCAAGAAATGCACTTCCACCCCGAACTGTTCATGTTAAACAAACAAAACCTCGGCAATTTTGTGAGATTTTGGCTCTGGGATAACTTTGGAGCAGCTTTGACTGAGAATTCCAGGCTTGTGCTACACTTCATCCACGGTGGAAGCAGCACACCTCACTCACCAGGAGGGAGGCACTTCCAAAGGGGAACAGCCATGCCCTGGAACCCCCTTACTGGGAATGCTGCTGAGAGTGGGAGGGGGGAGTGGTCTTGACTACTCTGTGTTTAGGTTTCAATCCAGCATTTTTCCCATGCTTCCTACCCTCCCTCCCCTTTTAAGAACGTCTGGAATTGTTTAAGATGTGTCCAATTGTATTAAGTTGCCTTTGAGAGCTTTATGGTGTCAATTGGATTCCCACTCTTAGGAACAGAGCTTTCCAATTTGCCGTTTTCCCCTTTTCTATCACATCAGCACCAACTTCCTTTCAGTGCTTTCAGGTGTTACCTCAGCCTGAAGATAACGCTAATCCCTGGATATTACTTCCATTTGACACAGTTCCAGTGATTCCCTGGTTGGTGCTGCAGGAGGAAGGGAATGTCATTCCTCTGGGATCCTCTCCCCCCAGCCTGTCCCTGTCGTCTTCCAGCAGAGGTGGATAAATCTGGGCAGATCATAGAATCATGGAATCACAGAGTGGTTTGGGTGGGAAGGGACCTTAGAGCCCATCTCATTCTATGCCCTGCAATGGGCAGGGACACCTTTCACGAGACCAGGTTGCTCCAAGCCCTGTCTAGCCTGGCCTTGGACACTTCCAGGGACGGGGCAGCCACAGCTTCTCTGGGAACAGATGAAAGGTGTGGGAGCAGTTCTGATCTTTCCCCCATCCCCTCCTTGACTCACCCTAGCCCAATCCCAATCACACCCCTTCCAAAACAGGGGACAATGGCCACATGAGTCACCAGTGACATCTGTCCCCTTGTCCATGCTCACTTGTGACCACCTCCAGCTCCTCCGGGCACTAGGACAGTCTCTGGAAGCCACGTTGACATTGTTCTCTCCAAGGACAGAGGCTCCTCGAAAGCCTCCCAGCGCTGAGCCCGAGGTGTTCCCGGCTCCTGGAGCCCATCCAGGGCATCAAGTTTCAGAGAGGGGGCTCCCGGCAGCTGTGCGGGAAAGGAGCGGCACCACTGGGACAGTCAGAGGGAGGAGCCATCGTTTCCATTGCAGGGATTCAATTTTCTTTCTCCTTCATCAGATTAACACCAGCGTTACTCCATTAACTGCCAGGGAGCTGCTCTTGATCTGACAATCAGATCTGTCGGAGTGTCACAAAATCCCAGACTGATTTGGTTTGAAAGAGACCTCAAATATCCTCGGGTTCTGCCCCCTGCCATGGGCAGGGACACCTTCCACTATCCCAGGTTGCTCCAAGCCCCGTCCAGCCCAGCCTTGGCCACTTCCAGGGATGGGGCAGCCTCGGCTTCTCTGGGCAGCCTGTGCCAGGGCCTCCTCACCCTCACGGGGAAGAATTCCTTCCCAATAACCAATCTAAATCTATCTTCCTTCATCTTAAAGCCGTTTCCCTTTGTCCTGTCCCTCCATCCCTTGTCCAAAGTCCCTCTCCAGCTCTCCTAGAGCCTCTTCAGGCACTGGAAGGGGCTCTAAGCTCTCCCCAGAGCTTTTCTTCCCCAGAACACCTCAGCTCTCCCAGCCTGGCTCCAGAGCAGAGGAGGTTTTTTTTTTTTTTGTGTACAGTCACTTCACTCAAAGGAGCAAAGGTAGATGTGGGATGGACCTGCAAAACCCTTCCTTTTATGTGCTTGGAGGGGTTGTTTTGTTTTTTCTCCCATTTCCCCTTTTTTTTACATCCTAAGGACCTCACTGTGATTTCCATTCTCTGCTTGCTGAGGCAGCTGTGCCTTTTCCCTCCCAATCCTCCTGCGCTGCTCCAGCACATTGCTGATGGTGACTAGGATGAAGTCTGGAGGTGCCTCCTCTGATTTCCCCGTCCCTCCCAGGATAGTGACCAGTGTTTTCGAAGTGGTTTTCAGTGGGTTTATTGTTCTGAGCAAACAAAAGCAAATGCTTGTCCAGTTCTGATCCCATGAGGACAGAGTGAGGACACTGTGCTGCTCTGAGAGCCTGCACCAAAAGCTGGATCATGGAATTACAGGAATATTTAGGTTGGAAAAGCCCTCCAAGTCCATTGAGTCCAACTGTTTCCCCAGCACTGGCAAGGCCACCACTGGCCATGCCCCCAAGTGCCACAACCACAGTTAAATCCCCCCCGGGATGTGACTCCAGCCTGTGCCAGGGCTGGACAACCCTCTTTTCCCTAATATTCAACCTAAACCTCCCCTGGTGCAACCTGAGGCTGTCTCCTCTCATCCTGACAAGCTGTGTGAACACCTCACCATGGCAGGGTGTTGCCAACATCACTCAAATCTTGTCCCATGACATCACCTCAGAACCATCACTATCTTCACACTCATGAATCTTCACTGTTGCATCTTCACAGTCCCCAATTGTTATGATGAATAATGATAATCAGATCCACAGCAATCTGTGGATCTTTCCTAACCAGCATGAGATGCGGTAACACCCAGAACACAGGGAACAGCTAGCCAAGGACCTCGGGGAAGGCACTTTCTCCACAAATTCCAAATAAAACTGAAAGTAGGTTGACTGAGTTTGAAACCTCTTGTTTTCAGACAAAATAAGCCAAGCTTGGGAGCTGTCATGGAGCTGGCCTTGGATTCAGTGTCTAGACACCAGAACAGCTGTAGAGGAGGGTTTGGCATAAACCAGACAATCCATTCAGTTGTGCAACTCTTTCAATACCCCATGGCTTCGAAGTTATGAATTTGAGCAAAATGTTCTTGGGCAATTTTCTGTACTTATTTGAAAGAGGAATTTGATTAGAACAATAGTTATAGAATTATGAACAACTCCCACGCTGGCACTCAAAAAAGAAATAACCAAAACGGAACACTCAGTTGTATGTTCTGTGTAACAACCTCTGGACTCAGATGGAGAGACGACTTGGGATCAGTGACCTCATTCCAAAGGGTGTTTGTACCTTGGCAGATGAATGAATCCTGTGCTAAGAAAATATCAACTATATTCAGTGTCTGCTGCTTAAATCATAATGCTTGAGATGCTCAGTGACTGGAGGCTGGAGCCAAAGAGAGATGGTCCCACAGCACCAGGACTGGGAGAAGGGGCTTCACCTTCCTGCAGGACCAGATTCCTGTTCTAAGCCCTTTTAGAGAAACCACTGAGGTAGGAAATAACACAAATCTAAAATATTTCCAATATGCATTCTCTCTCTGGAGCAGTACAGGCCCATTGGGATGTCTCACTGACTGCTGGCTAAACTCATGGAATGATTTGGGTGGGAAGGGAACAGAGATCATCTAATCCACCCCCTGCCATTGGCAGGGATACCTTCCACTATCCCAGGTTGCTCCAAGCCCTGTCCAACCTGGCCTTGGACACTGCCAGGGATGAGGCAGCCACAGCTTCTCTGGGCAACTTGTGCCAGGGCCTCCCCACCCCACAGAGAAGCATTTCTTCCCAATATCCCATCTAACCCTGACCTCTAAAACCATTTCCCCTTGTCCTGTCACTATGTTCTTGTATAAAAGGTCCCTCTCCCTCCTTTTTATAGCCTTTTTAGGCACCAGAAGGGGCTCCAAGGTCTCCCAGAGCCTTCTCTTTTCCAGGCTGAACACCCTCAGCTCTCCCAGCCTGTCTTTGTAGAGTGGAAATTCAGTGAATCATTTTTAGATGTCAGGATGACATTTGAACTATTGTTGGATCATGTTCCAACTGGGATGTTCAGTCTCCCTGGTTTTACCCACATCTCAGTATTCTTCCACCAGGCACAGGGAATCCAGTTACTGCTCCATCAGTTTTCACTGGAGGAGAGACCAGAGCATGCCCCAAAATCTCTGCTGGGGCAGAGGGATTAAGGGAATACACTGCCAAGGAAAAGGCCCCTCAGAACTCCCTCACCTTCACTGCTGAGGAAGCTGGAGCCCAGTTAACTCTGAGCATTTGTACAGAACAACAGGTGGAGCAGCAGGAATAAAAATCCCTAGTGCCTCAGGCCTGGAAAATGAAATTCACATGTAAACATCCTCTAGTAGCCCTGGGGGACTGATCCTGAACCCCACTGAATCCAAGACACTCTCAGAGATGCTGTTTGGGGTCTGGACACAAAATATTCAAGCTCTTGAAATTTCCCATTGCTGGGCTGAGGAACAATTTAATGGAAAAGAGAAGGTTTCTGCATTGCAGACATTTTTCTTCTTATTAAATATAGCCTGTAGTTGGTTATGGATGTGAAGAGACTTTCTATAAAAGCAGGTTTTAGCAGGAGTTGATAAAGTTGCACAAAAAAGCTGTAACAACAGAACTGGGACTTAACCCCAGTTCACTGGTCTGGTCCAGTTCTTTCTCAGAATAAGGAAACCTGGATTAATGGGAAGTCACAACTGAGGCAGAGGGGCTTGAGCCCCAGCCAAAAGCCCAAAGATTTCTAGCTCCATGGGCTCTCCCTCTCCCACTGCAGCTCTCCTAGAATTTGGGAGCTTTCCAGCAGCACAAGCAACAAACCACAATCAGCTTTTGAGGAGTCTTTTTTATTAAGATAAATCCAGCAAAATTCCTAACAGTGGGTACATACAACCAACCTGCCCTTTTTGAAAAGAAATGTTTGTATTTAATTTAAAAACAGGATTACACTTTTATTTATTTATTTTTTTTTTTTTTTTTTTTTTTTTTTTCCAAAACTGACAAAATAAAATTACATTTGGGAAACAACAGATTTCCAGCTCTTAGGTATTTTCATGAAAATAGCTCACCTTCTTTATAAAAGCAACCCACAGAACCACTGGAATGTTTCACACGGTTATTTGTTTTGAGACCTCCCCACTTTAAGAAACCATACAACACATACAAGGGAAAATTAAAATCTGAAGTCTGTAAGCATGACTTACACAAAAAGGGACACACTGACAGAAGTCAAAAGCTACCACCACTTATTCTTTCCATGTACCATACAAACTATTACAATCACAAAATTTAAAAACAATGACTTTTTTTTTTGTTGTTTTGTTTTGTTTGTTAGGGATTTGATTCCCAAGTAACCAAGATGAAGATGTTCCATAATTAAATTCATGCTAAAAAAACCTGCATTTATAAAATAGTTGATAAAAATATTCCTCTCTGTTAACAATACAGCATGGAGGTACGGATACCAAATGATGGAAATATAGGGCAGGGTTAACATTACTCGGACTTGGCTTCCTTATCATCAGATGCTTCAGCAGCTGGTGCCTAAAAAAGGGGTTGAGAAGAATAGAAATATTATTGGTAATGGTAATTGGATTCCAATCTAACCAGCATCAAAAAGAGACCAGTTTGTTAACACAGACATGGACAAGGCTTTGTGTGGACAGACAGGAATGCATAGAAAATATCGACACAACAGTGGGCTGATAATTCTTAAAATGAAAACACAGGAGTATTAATTAGTGAGGTAATTTTGGAATAAGTGCCTGCAGAGAGGCAGAGGTTTGGAATGTATTTTAATTAGGATCAATGATATGTTAGGGGAAGTTCAAGCCCTCATGATGGGGCACTGGAAGAATTGCACATCAACCACAATCCTGCTCTGTCTAAACTTTGGGGAATCACTTCTCACCTTTCTCTATACAAATGTGCTTTTACTTTTTAAGTCAACACATCAAACCTGCAAAGCTCCCTCAAAGCCCCTCTGAAGCACATTAGCCATGTAGTGCTTTAACCAAGCAGCTCCTGATCTTGTTTTAGAGATGAAAGAATAAAGGACCCTTGGCTGGATGGTGACACTCAGCCCATGAAGAGACACCACTGTCAGTGACAGAACACAACGGGCTGGGCTGTGCTATGGGCAAAGAGAGCCCTGAGAAAACACTGCTTCACTATCAGCAAGGAATCTGCTGGGACAATCCCTCAGCAGCTGATGGAGCCTGCAGCTGGACCTAGCAAAAGGCAGCTGAGTTAAGGAGCTGCCACAGCAAGGACTTGTGAGAAGAGGCTGCAGATAAGACACAAGACCGAGTCTACTTTGCAAATCTCTTGTTGAATTGTTCTGAGGCAAATAATCGTTTCAAAGAATTGTGTAGAATTCAGAACCAGATTTCTGGCCCAGCACCAACCCATGCTGAGCAGCAGAGGAACCCAGCAGTCCAGAGGGGATATGCAAAGTCAGCTCAGGGCTGGAGGGTGATGATGTCCCTGGGCTCCACTGTCCCTCAAATCTTGGACATTGCTGTGAGCCAGCTCCAAGAGGGACCAGGGCCAGCAGACAGCACCTGTAGAAGGGCTCCAGCACAGCACAGGAAGGAGCTGGAAGGAGAAGGCCATTCTTGCAGGCTCTCCCTGGGCAGGTACCACAGCTGCTCTGTCCTCACAGTGTGGCAGTGACCTCCCCACCCTCTGGAGCCCAGCAGAGCTCCTGCAGCTGTACTTCCAGCACATCTGGCTCTATTCTCAGCTTTAGTGGAGCTAAAGTACCTCATTAGTTTTGGTGTCTCCATTTTCAGAGTGGTTTTCTTCTTTAGCATCCTCTTGTTTAGTTTCCTCTTTGCCTTTGGCTCCTTTCTTCCCTTTTGTTGCTGCCTTCTTGTCCTCCTTTTTATCATTTGCTGCTTTTTCTTTCTGTTAAGAAAACAGATAGTGAGATATTAAATCTTAATTTCCACCTTGTACATCAGCATGTTCTCAACTCCAAAACTCTCTGCACAACCTCCTTCCACCCCCCAAACTTCCTGTTGAAAAAGATGAGATCAAAGTTTCACAGGAAAAATGTTTTCCTTCTGTCTGTCCTGAATGTGCTACAGGGAAGTGCAGAATATAAAAGCAGCCATGGCTGGGGTTAAAAGAATTCTTATTTTAAATAGGCATTCAATTAAATTAGCTAAAAAATGTTGAACTGGCCTGTACTTCTGCTCTGCTGCTGAAAGGCAGCCACAGAACAAAACCAACATGTGCAAACACCAGAATACTTCAGATGTACTGTTAATACAGCAGTATCTATTTAGAAAACTGTAACAAAGCTGTAGGCAAAGGACTTTCCCCCTTCCCTGCCAGAAATATTCCTTGTGATAACAAACCACTTCCACACCAGAAAAACTGGGGGCTCAACAGCATCATTTTGCTAACCACAAGAGAGTTGCATTTATTATTAAAGTGCAGTTTCTTATATGTGGATCAGGCTAAATCAAAACAAAACCCAAAACTTGATGCTTCTGTAGTAATAATTTTCTATAGGCAAGGTCAGATCCTGACCCAAATACCTGACCCTCATTAGTTTCACTTCCAAGGATGTGCCTCTTGCTGCCAATAAGTAACAGCACTGGCTAAGCCCCTTGCTTGATTAACCTACTTCCCACAGAGGAACCAGAAACCCTGCAAGATCTACTCACAGCTGAGTGAGGATAAATGAAAATTACTGGATATACATTTATCCACTCAGGAGATTTGTCTCAGTGACTACTAATTACCAAAAAGTTACAAAAAGTTTACTTTCTTACTTCAATCTCTCAGTTATTAATGCACAGTTAATTCACCTTAAAAATGAGCTGCTAAGGGCCAACTCAGAGTGTTAAGGGGTAAAGTCACCTGATTCTTCAATTATTAAAAATTCACCAAAATTAACAGCAAATCCTCCAGTAATGCAGAAAATTTAAGGTGGGATCAGTACATTCAGTGAGTGAGGGTCTCTTTCCTCTCTAACCTCTCACTCCTCAGTCTGAGGGATTTAATCCCACCTCGAAAATTCTGCTACAGTGTGGTGTCAGGAGTCCCTGTCTTGGAAATACCCAGTATCCTGGTGCTGACTGGCAGTGAGATTTAGAATTACAATTGTACTATGGCACTGCTTATTTGTCCCCTTATCCCAGAAAAAAAAAACCCACAATGAAGTATTAACAGAGCTAAAACCAATTCTCTGTACTAGAAAAGTCCCTCTTCAGAAAGCACTGGAGGAGAATCCAGGGAAACTGATTTCCATGGCTGGACTGACTGGAGAGAAAGGGTCCCACAGGACACAACAGGTCCTCAGCTACAGCATTATGTTCATTTTCCTCAATAATTTTGCTCTAGAGATGGCAACAACAGTTCAATAATCAGGTCCTGCATTTTAGAACTGAAAAAACTACTTTGCCAGCTCCATGTTTTTCAAGATGGCAAAGTTTAACAGGTAAAATCTATTCTGACACACAGGAAACCATTCCAAGATCCTGAAGGCTGACAAGTAAAGCACTTGGGGCAGACAAGAATTAAAAATGCCTCCACAATTCTTACTCCATCACCCTTTGCACAGGTGTTGATGCAGTTTGAGGAGCTCTGGAGAGCCAAAAACACAGCTCAAGTGTCCTGGCTTCAAACAACACCTCAGGAGCAGGAGCACCAATGCTTCCCAAGTCCAGCTGGGGGCAATTCCCAAGGCACAGCTCTCAGGGGATCCCTGCATGATCCCAAAGGGAGACCACACCACCCAGCTGTGCACTGAGGGCCCAAACAAAGCTTTGCCAGTCCCTTACAGACCTTAACTCATGCATCCCTGTTACTACAACTTTTCACACTCAGTTAACACAGCTTTAGTGTTTAAATCCCGCGATGTTTCCATGAAAATAAAAAAGCAAACTTGGGAAAAGACCCAAATACAATAACATGGATCATCCACTGCTGCCCTGCCCTGTGTGCCACCAGCAGCTGGCTCTGCTCTGCTTGGGGCACCAGCCACTAGAGGGAAGTGCAATGCAGAGTGTCCAGTGCTCCATCCAGCCAGGAATGTGGTCTAGAATTCCAGCTGCATGGCCAAGATGGAACGGGAAAACCTCGCTCTGCACAGCACTGAGATTACAGAGCTGAGCCCAAAATGACACGTGGGGTTCTCTCTCTCTCCCACAGCATCTCTGCTGCTCCACACAGAGGATGTGGAGGGGAACAGTTCCCTCACCTGGAAGTCTGCTGGGCCATAGGCAATTGCAAATTCCTTTTCAAAGGAAAACGAAAGAGGTCCTGGTTCCCAGCCCATCATCTCCCTCTGCAACCAAAGCGTCTCTCCCCCTTGTGCTTTGCCCACCTCATCATCCCAAACCACAAGGAAAATGTGCAATGGGAACAGGTTAAAAACAATCCCTGAAGTTTTGTTGCTGGAGTGTTTACTGTTTGGGGTTTTTTTAGCTGCAAAATCCTAAATGTTTACAGAAAAATAACAAAAAAGCACTGCAAACTGATGGCTGGGAAGTCTGATAAGGAGATGGAAAGAAATCCCTCATGGATTGCAGAACTGCCCCCTTTGAAATTTCAAACTGTTACTCCAAACTAAAAATGAGCTTTAAATAGTTTCTTTTTTAATTATACTATCAGACATGCCAATGTTTTTGACATTTCCAAAAATATCCAACTGAAGGGGTCTCTAGAACTCTGAGTGATTAAAATGTGATAAACTGATAACTAACTGCAGAGAGGGCCTCAGAATGGAAATATAGTAAGAAACTGTAATTACAAAGCACGATTTTCAATGCCTCCTCTAATTGAGTCTCTGATCTCTATTCCAAGCATCATTTTCCCAACAATGCACTATATGAAACTTCAGAATGGCCTTGTAAAGCAGCAGCAAAGCCTCACCACAAGGGATTTCAAATCTGCTCAGTTTACCACATTCCTTCAGTAGAAATTGGATAAAATTATGTCTTTCCCATTCTTTTATCTCACATAATTCCATCTTAAAGCTTTCAGGATAATTATGAATAAGCAAAGTGGTTAATTGTGGGGGGTTTATCCCTGTAAATATCTCGAGAAGGAAAATATAACTTCAGTTCAAGACCCTTACCTTAGGTGCTGCCTTTTTGGGCTTTGGCTCCGGTTTGGGTGGAGCAGGTTTCTGCAAAAAACCACAAGAAACAAGTCAGGTGAATACCAGAAATAAATATTTATTTTTATATTTTTATGAGCATTATGTTGGTAACTTTTGAAAATTATTTGTTGGCCCTATGAAAAATCAATGGGCAAATTACCAGGCAAAGGAGAGAGCAGGTGATTTACAGAGCCACGAGCATTTGTATGGAGAAGTCCTACAAGGAACAAATCCATCCTAAAATCAATATTCCTTAACTCTGGATACTTGTGCCCAGATGGAATGTGCACTAATACAGACGTCGTATCTCATGTGAGAAGCCTGGGATGTGGGGATGTTCAGAGAACAGAAACATGGAATGGGAATTTTAAATATTGCAATACTCTAAGTGTGCCTTTTCCAATTCTGGGGGAAAAACCCCAATAGTTTATTTTTAGCTGTCCCCACTACAAGTGATAAAATATTAAAGGATAAATACAGATACTCACAGCAGATAGTCTGGCTGACCTTCTCTTTGGCTGCATAAGGAAAGATATGTCAGTAAAACTCAGAGAGCACATAAAGCACAGCTTTCTCATAACTACCACCCAAAACAACATGGCATCATGAAGCCCCATAGAAATCCTAGGATTTATGAATTTATGGGCATTATGGTGAGGGCCTTGATGCCTCCCCATCCCTGGAAGTGTCCAAGGCCAGGTTGGACAGGGCTTGGAGCAACCTGGGATGGTGGAAGGTGTCCCTGCCCATGGCAGGGGATGGCACTGGATGAGTTTAGGATCCTTCCAACTCAAACCATGCTGCGATTCCATGATCCTTGTAGGTCCACCTCAGGGTATTCTATGACTTCCTAGAAGTGCACCTTTGCTCAGCAATTCTCTGCTGCCACCACTACTCTGCTGACATGGTAAGGGATGAAGTTTCTTTGCTTGCAAGAGTTGCGAGGCTAAAAGGGGCATGTTCCCACTGGAACCTGTCCCTGACCTCAGCCCAGGGGAGAGCTGGACCCCTAGCATCACCTCAGGGGGGTCACCTGCCACCTCAGGGGACAGTGATGGCCCCGAGCACTCCAAAACCAGGCACAGGCCACCCCCAGGGGCTGAACACCCCTCACGAGCTGCGTGGGTTTCCTAATTTCTGCAAAGCCCACAGGAATTCTTGGAGTGGAGACCACACACAACTCCTACCTCCTCCTTTGCCTCGCCTTCAGCTGGAGCCTGCAAGGAAAGCGAGACACTGAGGTGAGAAGGCAACACCACCCGCTGTGACTCCACCTGAGCCCTGAGGGGAGCCCAGGGGGGGCTCACAGGGCCCTCCAACACTACCCTCAGCAATGGCGACCTCCCCCCATCCCCGCCGCCTCGCGGACTACAACTCCCACAACACCCCGCGGCCGCCGCCTCTACGTCATCACGTCGAGTTCGAAAAGTTCCCGCCAATTTCCCCTCACACAACAAGGTCGCCGCGGGCCCCGCAAGGACAATGAGGGACAACCGGGAACGCGGCGATCGCGCCCGCCCGAGGGCGTTTCGACTCGGTCTAGGTCCCCGGCCGCCCCGTTCGAGGACCATGAGGCGCCTGGACCGGGTCGAAACCCTTCCGGCGGACGCCTCGGTGACTGAGGGGCGACCGCGTCCCCGCCCCGCCTCCCCAGCCCGCGCTGTGAGGGGAGGGGGGGGCGCCCCATTTTCCCGCTGGTCCCAAGTTCTTGACTACGGTGATAAATCCCTTTTCCCCGCTTTCCTTGAAGGCCAGTTTCAAATTCTGCGCCGCCTAATGGCCCCAAATTACCATTGCACAACCATCTGGTATGACAAGAAGTGGGAGGCAAAAAAAAAAAAAAAAAAAAAAAAAAAAGGAGAACAAAGGCAAACGCAGGAGAAAGAGGCGACATTTAAAGGCGAATCCAGCCGGGAATGGCGCGATGGGAATTAAAAGGCTGGCGGAGGTGGGTGGGGGGCTCTGGGGGTGTCGTGGCGCAGGTTTTGGGGGGGTTTTGCTGCCCCGCGTTCTCCACAGGGGCAGCACAGCACTATGGCTGTTTGTAATCCAGCATGGAGACACTGCTGCTCCAGCCTTCTCCTCCTTCCCAAACAAAACAGCCCAAAAGTGAACTCGCCGCGCTGCCCTGCCCGCCCCGAGCCCTCTCCCTCTGCTCCCCGCTCCGCTCTAGAACATACATCAAAAATTAAAAATGAAAAAAAGAGAAACCAACCAAAAATCCCAAAAAACTCCATACACACATGCGCGCGCGCGCTAAATTTTTTTTTTTTTACAGCTAAATTTCCGCGATTGCCGCTTTAATCTCTCCCCCTTCGCTCCCCATCTGCCTTCTCTCGTTTTTTAATTATTTTATTTTCGTACTTACCTTTCTTTTGGGCATAGTTGCACCTTAATAGTTGATTGCAAAACCTAATAGAGATAAGATATCGAAAAATAAATGGAAGCGGCGAAAAACTGTTCTGACTGTCCTGCAAAAAAAAAAAAAAAAAAAGAAAAAAATAGACAGGAAAAAACCCCAAAATAAAAAGGAAGATGTTTAAGGGACCAAGAGTTAATTGCAGCAGAAACCGAACAAAAAAAAAAAAATCTCCCCTCTTTATTGCAAACAGTAAAATACACCAACACGCAACCACACTGCATGAATGGGGAGCGCGAGATGGGCCCGGCCGCTGACTGACGGCCAAAACGGCCAATGGGGGCGCGGAGAGCAGCGCGGGGGCGGGGCGTGGGCGGGGCCTCCGTAGCGCGAGCGCCGCGCGCTTTCCGCGTGTGCGCGGCTTGGAGTGTGGCCCCGGTGCCGCCGCCTCCGCCTGCCCGCCGCAGGGCCCTGTGCCGCCGGTCCTCCCCGGCCCGCGGGGCCGCCCCAGAAACTTCCCCGAAAGTTCCCGTAGGCCGCAGGACCACAACATGGCCGCCTCGGCCCCGCGGCCTGCGGGAGAGCGGCCGCCGCCGCCGCCTCCCGGCCCTGCGGTACCTGTTGGAAAGGGCCGTGGCCCGCCCGTGGCCTCGGCCGACGGAGGGAGGGGGCTGCGGCCTTTGTCCGGCTTGGCCCCGCGCGGGGTGAGCGGGCGGTTTAACTGCCCCGGGATTGAGCACTTCAGGCTCTGACTGGCCTCTTGGGCTCCTGCACCTCGACTGACGCCGTTGAGGTTGGCCCCGGAGCAGGGCCTGCGAGCCTGAGGTTGTTCACAAGGTGAAGTCTCAGATTTCGGCATGGATTAAGGAAAATCAGCTCTCGTTTCCATCATAGCTGCAAATGTCTGGCACTGCCTCCACCATCTATTTTGTGTATTTCCAAAGGGAAAGCACAAGATGTATTAATACCATCTTCAGGACCAAAGCACTTTGCACTAAGACTTGAAGCAGGAGCTGCTGCTCTGAGGTGTCACTGTTCCTGCCCAAAGCCAGGACAACCCTTTCTATAACCTACAATAAAAGTGGATTCTGCAATCTTCCTAGAAAGCCAGTTCCAGCAGTCAACTGGCCTTAACCCCCCCAAAGTTTTCCCCAGCATCTAAACTGTACTTTGGCTGTGAATTTCAGCTTCTTTGTGTGGTGTCCAGCAGATCCAAAGAACAATGAGCATCAAATTCCAATAACATTTTACAGACTGCATAGTTTCACATAATATTATAATTTTCTCCCTAAAACTTCATTTTTCTAGACTAAACTAATTCTTGGAGGCCTCATGATCTCATAGGCCATATTTTCTAAACCTTTTGTCGTTCTTAGGCTCCTCTGGACTCCACTTCGCATTCCTGCCCAGATCTGTATCCAGTAATCAGGTTAATTAGGTAACAGATCTGAGTGTGGCATTTGCAGAGTCAGCAACAGCATCACCATGTTGGTTCAGACTCCTCCTGATCCCCTGTAATCCCTGGATCCCTTTCAGGGCTGCTCCCTGAACAGCTGTTCCCCAGTTCTTGACAAATTCATAGTGACTTTTTGATTTGTCACTTTTTACGTCACCTCCCTCTCCAAGGACTGAGATGTCAATAGTTTACTGTCTTCCTGCACTTTGCAGTTAAGCTGAGCAATTTTCTGTCCACGAAGCCACCCTTCTTCCCCTTCCTCCAGTCAATGTTGATCCATCAATGCCATGACTATTTTGTTAAAACACACCAATTATTTAAGGATGGCTCTGACTGGCCTCCTGTAATCATGGGAAAGGCATTTTCCAGCCTCAGTGTAACCATGTAACCAAAGTCAATTACGTCTCCTTCAAGTTCTCTGGCATTAATCAAGATTTTAAATAGTGTTTCCAGTAGTTTTCTCCATCTTCTGAATTAAATGTGGCCTGAAACACATTTCAAGAGCTCTTGGTCTCTGAGTTCTCCATTACCATCAAGGTTTGTGCTTGAGTTGCCTCAGGAGGTTTGTCCTGTCTCCCTGTAGTTACTCTTTCATCCTTTCTATATTCTGGGAGAAGTCTGTGCAAAAGAAATGGGAATTTATTGAAGGGTCTGTCAACATCTTCTGAACAACTTGCACGACCAACAGTTTGGATCAAAATGTGCAAGTGAAGCACAGGTTTAAAATTCACAACTGATTTTTGCATTATATTTGCTTTGCCTTCTTTTTCACCTCTAAATTTTCTCAAACACTTTTATTTAAAAGAAAAAAATTCATTAAACCACAAACTGACCTAAATAATGACTAGTGAGAAGATGATTTCCCTCTAAAGAGACAGGATAAGCTGCTGTGAGATGCTGTTATGCTGCAAGTATAAATGGCTGTAACTATGCAGGAAATTACAGACCTGATTGTAGCCAGGAGAATAAGTTTATTCTTGAGTCTTAGTTTGTAACATGTGACTTTTTGGATGTTTTTGCCCAAACTGGCATTTTTTATTCACTACAAAATCACCTAAAACTGAATTTATGAACCATCTCAAATCAAAGCAATGAATCAGAAATTAATCTTTTTTATGTGCCACTGTTTCAATGAGAAAATTCCATGCTAAAATTTGAATTCTCTTTCTATAAGGAGTCGTTGACTCCAGAGGTAAAACCATCCAGTCTGCAAACAGAAACATGGGACTACATCAAACCAAAAGTGACCAGCACAGGATGGTCAGTCTGAACAGCTCACACTGAACTTACAGAGTGATGCTCAAATGCTGAGGAATGGTTTGAAAATTGGGAATGTCCTGCAGAGGAGGAGGGCCTGCTCCTGATATCAGAGATCTGTAGTACTTCAGGAATGTTTTCTTGGACCACCTAAGATCTTGAACTGAAGTAGATCAGGACATTCCTGAATAAAGGCAGAACAGACCTAAGGTGCTCTTGGGTGATTGACCTCTCACCTTCCTGGAACAGGCAGTCAGATACATGTCCCTTTCTCATTCCTTTGTGCTAAAATTCATGGGGATTGGAACGTCAGGAGATTCCTTTCCACACATTCTGCTCTCAGCCTGGTTCATTTAACTGTGCAACAGTCCCACAGTCATGAGTTCAGAGGAAGGGAAATTAGGATTCTGTGTCGTAGTCATGGCACATATGACCAGTAATATTAATACATATTTTTGTGGCAAAATTGCATAGAACACATTTTTGTGTTCTGTACCTGGTGTTCAAAGTGTCCTTCTGCCTTATTTTATATAACTTTTGGGATGAGTGGATTATTGATCTACAGAAGAGGTTTATGCTTGGTTAATTTTAAAGTTTGTCCTGGGTGATTCTGTGGTTTGTCCTGGGTAAAAAATGATTTATGTGTCAAATTCAGTATTGATTGCAATAAAACATTTAGAGCTTATTAATTTGGGAAGATGAGGATGAGGAATTTAGGATTCTCATTGAGTCTGTTTATCTGTGCTTCAGTAAAACCTTTGGCTTAGCTACAGCTTCTTACCTGGTCCCTGATAGTGGAGTGACTACATGTTCCAGAATTGTATTAAACACAAAACTCAGGCAAGAGGATACAAGAATGACTTCCAGGGAGCTTTGGGCATCTATCCCAAAGCAGGAGCTCGCACTGGAGTTGTCTGGAATCCCTTGATAGTCAACAGAAAAATGCTGGCACCTTTGGGAGCTGGTGCACTCCATTCTAGGACAGATGTTCAGTCAGGCGTTCTAAACCAGAAAATGTATTTCCTCATCTAACACAAAGGAGATTGTTCACAGATTTGGTGCATAAAAATAAATGGAAATGTCTATTTCCACTTACAACACACTGGCACAGGTTGACCGGAGAGGTTGTGGACTCCCCATCCCTGGAAGTGCCCAAGGCCAGGTTGGATGGAGCTTGGAGCACCCTGGGATAGTGGAAGGTGTCCCTGCCCATGGCAGGGGATGGAACTAGATGAGCTTGAAGGTCTCTTTCAACCCAAACCATCCTGAGATTCTGAAATACCAGGTTTTCATCCCAAATAACAGGAATAATCGTTCTTTTAATGCTGTTTTAGGACCCTTTGCTAAACTGGACCTTCAAGGATGGCTGTCCTGAAAGGCAGAAGACACAATCCTGAAATCTGCCAACAGCCTTGTTTAGCCCTGGCTCCCTCTGACCCAGGACTGGGCTGGACAGAACACAATTTGTGCTCTGAACACTAAATCCTGCCTTTCTCAAGCCCATCCCGTGAGAAACCTGCAGTTCCCACTGTCTGTGAGCTTGGAGCCAGCTGGAAGGAAGGAAATGGGGCTGCAAATCAGTATCTGCTGCCTGCCATAAGGTGTTTGGGGTTTTTACATACTTGGAGATGGCCCCTTGCATTCAGAGTCTTGGACACTGCAGAGGCCTTGGGATCTCCTAGGACTGAGTCAGCTTTGGTCAAAGGGTCTGCTCACAGACTTGCTTGCCCCCAAATTCTCTGGGAATCTTCAAATGGCTTCTGGGAAGACTTCTAGTAAAATAAGTTCAAAATCAGTGCTAAAGGTTGGATGGTTTGTGAAACTTTGCTGAGCTTTCTTGGTCACAACTCTCTCAGTTGCTTGCTGAGTCTCCCTGGGAATGGATTGTAAAAGCTGGGAGCACCAGCCATGTCCTGAGGCTATGTGTGGAAGCAGTTTTACCCATTCCAGGGGTGCAGGGAGGACCATCTGGCAATGGTTAGGTTGTTATTATTCACTGTGTCCATTGATTCTACCCCAACTCGATGCTTCGGTGTGAGACAGATCCTCAGGCAAGCTCATGAGTTCCTGTCTGGGAACTCCCCACCCTCCTCCTCCTCCTCTACAAACACATGCAAAAAACTCACTGCAGTTTTCTGCCCCAATTTTGTCTTTACTGCATGTTCCTGTTAGCCCTCCATGACAGACTGGTATTAGAAATCATCATTCAGGCCTCCTGCTCCTGCCAAGACTGAAAAATGACTTATTGTGGGTTTGAATTTTTTGTAAGTCATGTGTCAAACTCTGGTTTTTACACTATTGTCTTTATGTTTCACTTCATAGAATCACAGAATCCCAGGAAGGGACCTTAAAGCTCATCTCATTCCACTCCCTGCCATGTCAGCAACTGCTTCCACTATCCCAGGTTGCTCCAAGTACCATCCAACCTGGCATTGGACACTTCCAGAGATGGGGCAGCCACAGCTTCTCTGGGAACCT
This sequence comes from Acrocephalus scirpaceus scirpaceus, assembly GCA_910950805.1. Taxonomy (NCBI): domain Eukaryota; kingdom Metazoa; phylum Chordata; class Aves; order Passeriformes; family Sylviidae; genus Acrocephalus; species Acrocephalus scirpaceus. Next base: position 77,480,371 of record OU383776.1, read on the forward strand.
GTGCCAGGGCCTCACAACCCTTACAGGGCACAATTTCTTCCTAGTACCTACTCTCAATCAGTGGGAAGCTGTTACTCCTTGGATGTATCTATAGTCCTGCAGCTGTAGTATTCCCTTCCGTGTACTTCCTTTGGGTAGTCCAGGGTAACTCAGTGCCCTTCAGGAGCAGGCACAGGATTTGCCAGAACCCAGGCTGGCTGCTGGCTCAGGGCTGGGAGGATGGATGGCCAGTCTGGAGCACATGGAAAAGCAGGGAATAAATGCTAAGTGAGGAGTTGTGTGTGGCCAGCCCCACTCTGGATGGGAGACTGTCTTCAAAATAATCTTTCAGGGATGGTAGAGTCACCATTCCTGAAAAGGTTCAAAATTGTGTAGATGTGACACTTGGGGAAATGGGTTAGTGGTGGCCTTGGCTGTGCTGCACAAACGGTTGGATACATGGTCTCGGAAGGCTTTTCCAACCTAAATGATTCCATGGTTCTTTGAAAGCACTGCTGACCCCCACCCCCCAAGGCACCAATGCGGACGTCCCCAGGCCTCCAATGTGTCACAGAGCCCCAGGCAACTCCCTCCTCCTCTTCTTCCTCCTCCTCCCTTTCTTCCTCCACCTCTTCCTCCTCTCCGGCCGAGGGGAGCGGGCAGGGCCCTGGCCGCGGTCCCGCCGAGCGCCAGCAGGGGGCGCGCCCCGACAACCAGCGCGGAGCCGGGGACCGGGGGGCTGAGCCGGGTCTGGGAGGCTGAGCCGGGCCTGGGGGGGCTGAGCTGGGCTGGGGGGGGCTGACCCAGGCCTGGGAGACTGGGCCGGGATCGGCGGGTCTGGGGGTGCTGAGCTGAGTCTGTGAGTGCTGAGCTGGGACGGGCGGTTTTAAGGCAGCTGCACTGTAATGTCACTCACTGGTTCGACTGCACAGGTGAAAAAGAGCACTCACAGAGGTCCCGCTCTGTGCCCTGTGAAGTGACCTCCTCCACCGTGTGTCTGCCACAATTACTCGTAAATCAAGGAAACCCGGCCTTGCTGAGTTTCCACATGAGGAAGATCTCTTGGACTTCCACACCTGCTCCCACGAAGTCTTTGGAGCAGGGGAGCAGTTTCCACCTCCCGCGGCATGGGATGTAGCAGGACACGGGCAAAGCCATGTTAGAAATAGAAATCCATACTCCAATCTTTATTCAAAATTTTAGTTATTTATTAAATTATGTTCGGCAAAAAGCGAGCAAGCAGCGCTGGGTGCAGGGGAGTCTCCGCTCCACCAACATGCACACCGACTGTTAGTTCTGCAAATATTTATGCCATATATTCATACATATGCATAAGCATTTCTCAGCAGCTCTCAGTAGCCCACCCCCTTCCCATTTCCCATTGTGGTGTCTATTGTCTTGGTCTGCACATGCTGCGTATGCATGGGCTCTTCCTTGGTGGTCTTTTAGCTCGCGCTCTCTCTCTGGTGGTCGTTGGGAGGAAGGCGAAGTCTTTGCTGATCTTTAGGTTCTCATGCAATTTTGCTTTCATAAGCAGTTTACATGTTTGCTCAACCTTCCACCTATTGTTAACCATATTCCGTCCAGTTGTTTCCCCTCTAGCCTTTTCTGGCAGTTTCTTAGAATTCATCTTTGTACTAGTCTTCATTCCCATGGTACAGTCTCATCATTATATATTTTTTTTTCCTGACATGAATCATAGTTATCTCTCTCACAATCCCCCACCTTCTTCTTTATCCTATTGATTCGTGTTTCTTTCTCAAATTGTTCTAACACCTTCTGGATTGGAGTTTTCTTCTTATTTTCTTTGGTTAAAATTATCAGTTTGTGTGTCTTTCCTTGAAGGGCTAAAGCTAGGTCTACAGGCATGGCCGATATTTGCATGCCTAGAATAACAGAATGTATGAGCCTAATAAAGCATGGGATGAGACAGGGTAGAAATAATAATCCCAATAGTGAACACATTACCATAAACCCTACCTTTTTCCACCATGTTCCTCCGAATAACTGATTCCAGTCATCTTGGACGATTGAATTCCAGGTCTGGACAGGCACGTGTGCAATTCGCTTAACGTCTTCAGCGATTTTGGAAACAATCTCCCCATTGTCGTCAATTTCCAAACAACATTCTGATGCATTAAATTTTCCACATACTCCTCCCTCTTCAGCTGATAAATAATCTAGGGCCAGCCTGTTCTGATACACTGCTGCCCTGGTTTGGGATAATTGCTTTGCTAGTAGCTCTAGGGCTCTTGCTGTTTTATTAGTGATTATTTCTACAACTGCTCTTAATCTAATAATATGGTTCAACATATATATAGGGGTTCGGTATCCCCAGCTTCCATCCTGAGCCCAGGTAGCGGGTCCGTAGTATTCAATAATTCTTTCTGGTGGCCATTCTTCATCTCTCCAAGTTTGAGTCCCTCCTGCTAGATCTCATTTCTATTTTCAGTGTATCTGCTCATATACTGGTTTTCCGAATGTCCTGTCTTGTGTTTTTGGTAACAAAAAGAACCCTGGTTGTATTATCCCAATTGTACAAGTGCATCTCCAGTCCCTAGGTAACTTACTATAGGCCCATTTCCCACAAATCCAAAACATACCTTCTGCAGCGTCCCAGTCTATTGTGGTGCTTGGGAGGTTTTCTCAAAATTTCTTTCGATTTTCTACCTCCTGGAAAGGGTTTCCCATGCTCCTGTTGCATGAAAATAACCCTGATTCCTTTACTGTATAATTATTGTTATTAGCTAGACTCCAATATCCATTGGGTGTCTCTGGCCAGCACCAATTAGCTGTAGAGTTTGTGGTATATACCCTCTTACAGGGAATCTCTCCTGCTTTTGTTTTGAATGTATCACTTCCTCTTTGGAACAGACACTCTGTCTTGGTTTGAAAGACAGGTGTCTGCTAGGGAGGGCAGGACCTCCCTTGGAATGGAGAAATCAAATCCCCTCTCTCCAAATTACTATTATAATTTAGAAAATTAAAGGGGCTTTCAGGCAGAGGGATGGGGATAGGAATAACAGCTCTTTACTAGTATGTACAACAAGGCAAACAAACAACAACAGCTATAGCATTAATGATAAACAGAACCAGTGAGACACTAATTTTGAAGACTTTAGAAAAGCTATGTATATTGCTGACTTAGCTGAAAAGATAAGCTTTGCTGAAATCAGTTAAAACTTAGAGGATGGTTAAAGAGAGACCGGATTTTAGATCAGCTATCCCGGATTTTATAACTCATTGCTTGTCAACTCTGTGTTTGTGTAAAGCTTCCTTGCAGAAGCTAATCAATACCCCAGGAATACAAAACAATTGCAAACCTCCTGTTTTCAGAAACAACCTATTGAAATAGGCCTGGAAAACAGGAAACAGGGAGTCCTACCAAGGATCCATGAATCATGACACAGCAAAAGGTTGAAAGGTTAGAACGAGGAAGACTAATTTTACTTCCTCATTTCTAGTGACCCCTCCCCAGAATAGACCCCCGACTCATTTCAGGGAACAAACTGCGCATGCTTAATAGCCTTTTTGTTAATTAGCATACGAAGCGAAGCGGAGAAGAGGAGGTGACAAGGGTATGAATATGCATTTGTATTTTGTGTATTCAACACTATTGTGGATAAAAGGCTTTGTAATCACCTGTGATCTTTGTAGCGCTCATTAGGGAAATATCCCAGCGCTGCCCCGGTGTCGTAATAAACATACACTTTCTAACTTTAACAGTTAGAGAGTCTTTTGTCCGTCACAGTTGGGTATCGATATTAGATCGATATTCGTATTTTAGTAAATCACCAGGAACCTCAAGGGGGCTTTGTTTCACAAAGCCCGGGGCAGTCTGACTCTGGGAGCACCAAGCCGGAACGGTGGAAAATCCTGGGCTGGTGGATCGGATGTATCAGAAGCTCTGTCGGTAGTCGCTGGAACGGCAGGGATGTCCTGGCAGGGCAGGGCAGTGCAGGGATACAGCATAGCAAAAAGCCCCAAAGCAGTGCCGAGGAAGCGGTGGCAGTGGGACAGGGCCGGCCCAGCAGGGCAGGAGGAGGCGAGCTCAGAATTCCTGGGCACACGAGCAGATGGTAAATTTTCTTAGGACCGGACCCAGTGGTGGCAGTGAAAACTCCTCCCACAGCAAGCAGCAGCCTGACCGTCCTCTCTCCGATGCCGAGAGCAAGAGAGCAAAGCTGCCTCCAGCCCAGTCCTTTACCTGCCCCCAAACCTCGCAGTACCTTTTTCCCTAGGAGAGAAAAACTCTCAGAGACAAAAAAAAAAAAAAAAAAGGGAAAAAGGGTGTAGCCCAGTGCTACACTCCCCTTTGGCCACTTCTTTGTTTTGGTCAAGCACCCATAAGTACCCAGTAGTTAGTCTCCTAGCAACTTATGGGGAAAAATTCTATAAGTAAAAAAGAAACAAATCTAACCCAAACTCACTCGTTCCCTACTACTGAATCTGTTAGTACCCATCCTTCAGGATGGTCCACTGGTTTGGTAATTTCACTTGGATTCCATTTTGGAATTTGCTCAACCTCTAGCCCTTCACCCCTCCACGGCCACTGTTCTGTCATATGGAAACTTCCACAAATCCAGCAACTAGAAACATTTAATTCAGCCACCGCTCGCTGCATCAAGTCCAAAAATAAATTATGACCTAAGGTGGGCAAATCTAACTCGGGCATTTTCTTCCTCAGGTTCTCATATAAATCAGAACCCAGTCTTTCAGGTGGTGTGGTTGTCTTTATAGTTTCTATTGCCTTTTGAACAAAACTTTCTTTATACTGATCCTGCACTCCCCCACCATCAGTATATCCCCACATGCCTGATTTGGTGAAACATATATATTCCTCTCCCCTGGGACATACATAGCCGTTTACTGATCCTCCTTTTCCCTTGTTTTGGCCCATCCAAAATTCCTGTCTACCCTCAGTACAACTTTGCAACTTTTTCTGGTCATAACATTTTGCATTCACATGAGTGTGTGCTACCATGGTGGATGTAACTCCTCGTCCATATCGGACGGTTTGGTAACACTGGGTGCATGGCCCTGCCCAGGCTGAGTTTAGGCTTAAGATGATAATTATGAGTAGGGGTCCAGTATAACGTGCCCTTCTGTTCCACCAACCTACTGGGTTGCCACCAACAGTTGGGGTCTGCATCTTCTTCACGGCAAGGGTAGGGGTTAATCTGGTCTTGCCCCCTACTGTTGCTTTTTGGTTTTCCTCGCCCGCTGACTCTTGACTCTCTCCCAATTCTTTGCCTTTACCTGGTAGGTTTCTGGCACCCAGTTGTCAAGGTCGCACTCCACTCTTTCAAGATCCGCTTTTGCCTGCAAATTGTTTATAGTCCCGTTCACCCATAGCTCCCACCATTCCTTACTGTCCTGGAGTACTCGACCTGTTGTCACTAATATTTTTAGTGCCAGATCTGTTTCCTTCTGGATCCTACTTATGCAATTTAAACAAAGACCTCTTGGAATCCTGGCTCCCGATAAGCGGACATACCATAACTCTTTACATTCTACGCACCTAAAATAGCCCCAGGGGTTACAGTCACAATTTGGGGTAGCACATTCCACTTCCCTTGGTCCTAGGCAATTCCTCCTACAGTGTCTCCTTGACATTCACTCGCCCTTCTTCTCCAAAGTTATTCGTAGATCCCCGGGCTGTGAGGTGATTTTCCACTGCTGCGTTGGTGGTTCTACCGGTCCTTTGACTCTTGATGCGTGAGTCCACCCTTTCTCCATTGTTCTCACTGATGTTTCTGTTGGTAAGAGAGTTAAATATGGACCTTCCCATTTTGGGTTTAAAGTGTCCTCTTTCCAGCTTGTAAGTAATACTCAGTCTCCTGGTTGTATCTTATGAATTTTGAACCCTAGTGGTCCCGCTTGGGCTAGCATTCCTTTTTCCCTTAACTCGGTCACATGCCGCCCCATGGTCTATATATATTCTTGTATGGTTATATCTTCTACTGCCTCTGGGGTTAAAGGCATCTCTTGAGAATAGGGCATACCATACATCATCTCATAAGCTGAAAGTCCCGTGTCTGCGTTTGGAAGAGTTCTAATGTTCAGTAGGGCCAATGGTAGGCATTTGACCCAAGATGACTGGGTCTCCAGCATTAATTTAGTAAGCTGTTGCTTCAATGTTTGGTTCATCCGTTCTACTCTACCAGAACTCTGGGGGTGCCACGGAGTATGGTATTCCCAAGAGATACCCAGCGCCCCCGCCAGATCTTTAACCACCTTTGAGGTAAAATGGGACCCTTGATCTGAGTGTATTGCCCGTATCATCCCATACTGAGGAATGATATGCTCTAACAGTACTTTTACTACAAACTTAGCAGTTGCCCTCGTAGCTGGATACGCTTCTACCCAGTGGGTAAGGTGATCTACTATTACCAACAAGTATTTCCATCTACTGACTTTTGGGAGCTCGGTGTAATCTACCTGTAATCTTTCAAAAGGTCTATAGGCTATTCTCCTTCCTCCTGCCAGAGTCTGCCTCATGACCTTTTTGTTAACCTTCTGACAGGTAAGGCAGCCGTGTGTGATCTGCTTAGCTAGCTCAAATACACCTATGCAACCAAAATACTTTAAGAAGTGATCACACAAGGCTCTAGTTCCTCAATGAGTGCTCTGGTGTAGGTGACCTAAAATTTGTCGTGCATAGGCTTTAGGCAAAACTTCTCTACCATCTGTTAAAACCCACCTTCCTTGGTCTTGTTTTACCCCTAGTTTCTGTATAGCCTCTTCCTCTTGTATGCTATATTTCTTTGGAACTTTCTCTCTTTCAGTTTCTTTCAACATGCTTAATGACTTAACCTCTCCTGAGGTAGAAGCGATGTTTTTGGCTTCTAAGTCTGCTTTGTTGTTTCCCCTAGCATGGTAGCTTATCCCTTTCTGATGTCCCTTCACATGCACTACAGCTATCTCATTTGGCTCCTTCAGGGCCTCCAGCACTCTGGAAATTAGCTCTTGGTGAATGAGCCTTTTCCCGAGTGTTTATCAACCCCCTCTCTTTCCAAATTTTCCCAAAGGTGTGTACAATTCCAAAGGCATATTTGGAGTCTGTATAGATAGTTCCTACTTTCCCTTTTAACAATTCTAGTGCCCTAAGTAAAGCATATAGTTCACATGCCTGAGCTGACCAGCTAGGGCTCAACTTTCCTACCTCCAAAACTGACAAGTTCTCCCCATTTATTATGGCATAGCCTGATTTTCGTTTCCCCTCTATCACCCGGGATGAGCCGTCTATAAAATACCGTTCTCCTGATGGTAATTCTACATCACTCAAATCTGGCCTCACCTTTGTTTGTAGGTCTATTAATTCTACACAGTTATGTGTTATCTCCTCCCCGCTACTCGTCCCATATAAAATTTGAGCTGGATTCAGGGCAGTAGCTGTTTTCAATTCTAACTCTGGAGAATGGATTAGGATGCCCCAAAAGTTACTTTCCTAGCTTCCTCCACTAATAAGGCAGTAGCCACTATCGCCTGTAAGCATATGGGCCATCCCCTGCTCACAGGGTCTAGCAATTTTGAATAGCATCCCACTGGTTTCTTGTCACCCCCCCCCACTCTTGGGTGAGCACCTCATACGCTGTCTGATCTCCACAATTTACAAGTAATTGAAAGGGCTCGTCTAAATTAGCTAAACTCAATACTGGTGCCTGGATCAAAACATCCTTCAATTTTTCTAATTTCTCATCATCTCCCATTTCCCATTTCACCGTTTTTGCTGTTAGCTTTTCATATAGGAACTTTATTTTCTGGCTGTATCCCTCTATCCATTGTCTACAATACCCTAAGAGTCCCAGCAGCTGCCTCACTTCCCTCTTAGTGCTTGGTGGGGGGTAAATTTAAGATTCCCATGACTCTGTCTGGATCTAGCTTTTTTTGTTCCTTGACTTAGCCAGTGGCCCAAATACTTTACTTCAGGTTCTGTAAACTGCAGTTTAGATCTGGAAACCTTCAGTCCTTTTGATCCTAAAAAGTTAAGTAACCTGATTGTAGCAATCCTTACGTTCTCCAAATCTTTCCCCGCAATTAGCAAGTCTTCTACATACTGTATTAATTTTACTTCATCTGGCAAGTCAAATTCTTGCAATAATTTTTCTAAAGCCTGTCTAAACAGGTTAGGGGATTACGTAAATCCCTGGGGTAAAACTGTCCATCACAACTGCTGTTTTCTCCCTATTTCTGGGTCTTCCCACTCAAAGGCAAAATAGTCCCGACTTTTCTCATCTAAAGGACAGGCCCAAAAGGCATCTTTTAGGTCAATCACACTATACCAAGTGTATTCTGGGGCTATCTGGCTCAATAAGGTATAAGGGTTAGCTACCACAGGAAACCGGGTTATTGTGCGTTGGTTCACTGCCCTCAAATCCTGAACTAATCGATAGCTGCCACCCGCCTTTTTGACCGGTAAAATTGGGGTGTTATGAGGGGACATACAGGCTTCCAGTGTACCCAGTTGTATTAACCCGTCTATTACTGGCTTCAATCCTCTTCTTCCTTCTAAGGAAATAGGATATTGTTTCACTCTAATTGGAAACTCTGGGTTAGTAATAGTAACCTTAATAGGTTCTATACCCAATTTTCCAATTTCCCTGGCCTGGTGCCATACTTTGGGCGATATCTTTTCCTCATCTTCTTCTGTCAGCTTATACAGCTGCACCTTCAATTGATTTTGGTGTGGCTTGATCCCTATGCCTAAGGGGATCATCAAATCCCTTCCCAAAAGGTTATACTCTGCTTCAGGTACCAATAATAAATTACTCACTCTCATCTTTTTGGCTGATTCTACTAATACATTCTTAATTACTGGAACTTTAAAGGCTTCCCCTTTTCTCCCCAATAACTTGTATCTTTTCTGGACTCAATTTACATCCTCTTGGGATATTCTGTATGGTTGATCTTTCCGGTCCTGTGTCTATAAGGAACTCAATCTCCTCCTCTTGGGGACCTAATTTTAACTTTATCAAGGGCTCTTTTACTACTTTTGTCCCCAAGAGGTAGAGCCCCTGACACCCCTATTGATCTTCTTCAAACAATTTTTGGTCTATTTCCCTCTTTTTACAATCTCTCTTCTAATGCCCCTTTTTCCCACAATAAAAGCAAGTTATAGCCGCTGGACTCTCGGATTTGGAGGTTTTTTTCCTCTGGCTACCTAAGGCCCTTCTTGGTTCCCTTGAGTCCCTTGACCGGCCTCCCCCTTTCTGTGTTTCCTGTACTGCTGCTACAAAGATCTTAGCTTTTGCCTTAGCCTTTTCTTCATCTTTTCTGACATACACCTTCTGAGCTTCTCTTAACAATTCCTGTAACCCTCTCTCCTGCCAGTTTTCCAACTTCCCTAGTTTTTTCCTGCTATCTACCCAAGATTTTGCCACAAATTGAGTTTTTAACAGTGCCTCACCGACAGGAGTGTCTGGATCCAATCCTGAATACATTTGAATATTTTTTCTCAATCTTTCCAGCCAATCTGTTAGGGACTCATCTTTCTCCTGGCATTCACTAAATGCCTTACTGATATTTTGTCCTCTGGGAACCACTTCCCGAATCCCCTGAATTACCATGTTTTGGAGATCAACCATGTTACGTCGATCACCTTTGTTGTTATGATTCCAATTTGGGACCACATTCGGCCATTTATTGTCAGCCGGAGGCCCTTGTTGGTTATTTTGCTCCTATATCCTCATACTAGCCTATCTAATCATCTGTCTTTCTTCCGTAGTAAATAGTATGCTTAAAATGGTTTGCGTTTCCGTCCAGGTGTATACACTTGGTCCCAAAAATTGGTCTAGCCTTTCAGATACTCCCAACGGGTCACCTAAGCATCTCCCCATCTCTTTCTTAAATTCTCTTACATCACCGGTTTGTAGTGGCACCGATACAAACCCTATTGCCAGGCTACCTTCGGTATTTCCTGCCAATGGTACTTCTCATAAGGGGTATAACCCTCCCCTTTCTTCATCCTCTTCCTCACTATCATCCCACCTCCTATTTCTTCCTTCCTCTCTCTCTCTGTCTAGTTCTATGGGCTGGCGGGGAATCAGGTGCCTGTAGGGGTGTGGTGGGTCCAGGTAGGTCTGCTGGAGGTTGTGGCTGTAGGGGCAGGGTTGGTGCCACGGGCAGAGTGGGAGCCTGTGGCTGTGGTGGTGGGGTTGGTGCTGCGGGCAGAGCTAAATATGGGGGGGGTAGATTTTCTAGGGAGTCCCATGCCCCCTTCTTCTTCTTCTCCTTTGTTTTTAATGTATATATGTGCTGTGGGCCTAAGCCCACCCAAAGGGCCGCATAGTCACTCTCTTCTTGATTAAATGGTTCCTTATTATTAACATAAAGTTTTAAGGCTTGGCATATCCAACCTTCAAAAGATCCAAACATGGGCCAATACAACTTGTCCTTCCTAATCATTTCTTGGGTCCATTCTACCATACAATACTGAATCATTTTCTCCTTGCTTTTTTCTCGGCAGGGCTTCCAATCTTCCCAGTGCCTTAACATTAACCCCAAGGGACTATCCTGGGGAATTTCTGGCAATCCATTCCCCTTCCTTTCCGTACTCTGACCCCTCCAGATCTTTTTGTACTTGGGTTTCGGCCCTTCCCTGAGCTTTGACCCATTTCCTACTGACTGGTGCTTCCTAATGCTTCCAGCCCCCGATTCCTCCCAGGAATCCCACCTTCTGCTTCGTCCCTTCACCTACTGTTCCCCTTGCGGGGAGACAGAACCGAGGTTAGAAGGACTCCACACTCGCTGCACAACCAGGTCATGTCTCACTCATACACCAGTCACACCCCACCCAACTGGGCGATACTTACAGTCCACTTTTCTTGTCCAGATCTTCGTGCACTAGAATAACAAGTGAATTGGGCTGCAGCGTAAATGGGGAGCTCAGATTCCTTGCTCGGTTTTTGTCTTAAAGTTCTCCAGTTTCCCAGTGAAATCCAGACTGCCACTGGACTAGGTCCTAAAGAGCACTGGCTAGCTTTGCTTCCACCTGTTGTTATACTGTTATAAATAAAGAGCTTGACTCGGCCAATATATCAAGCAGCAATCAATTTATTAATTAATACAGAATAGTAAAGTGTGAGCAAACAGCGCTGGGTACAGTGGGGGTTTCCCCTCCAACTGCATGCCGACCGTTGATTTTCTGCTGGTATTTATTGAGATTTTCCATAAGCACTTCTCAGCAACTTTTTTTCTAGTTTCCTCCTAATTTCTATTTTTGAAATCTAATTTTTATACCTATTGTGATCAATTTCTATTGGTGATGTTAAATTTTCTATACTTCAAAAGGTATGAAATCAGTGAGGTCAGAAATAACATCTTGTGATGATGATGTTCTCAGGACTATAAATTAGTGATGGTGACATCCAGATTTCCTTCTTCAGAAGAAAACACTAGAGATGAGAGATTCAGTCTTCCTTTTTAGGACTATAAATCAGTTTTCCAGCTTCCAGGTGGTGGTCCATCTCTTCTTCTCAGGATCATTAATTTTAGTTTGGAATAGTTCACTTCCTTCTATTTGGGTGATTACAATCCTTTCTATATATATATATGCTAAAGCTATAGTTCAAACCTTCTATTAAAAACCTTATAGGCTCACATGATTCACTTATAAGCAAGCAAAATATTACTTCCAAAGCCCCTTTCCATGCTTTTTCCGTTTTGTTCATTAAACAGATGTTTTTATAATTACCCTATGGCCTTTTCCACACATTTCATAACCATAACTACAAAGGCCATCTTTTTCTACCTGACACGAAACACAACCCCACATTTCACAATACGAGCAATGCATCGCCTCAAGCAGGGCTGCTGCGGCGGAGTGGGCAGGCTTGAATTTTTTAGAGAGCAGCATTGTAGAAACCCCTTTTCCAGCGTAGACAGGGAGAGAGCATAGAAGGGAGATCTGTTGCATACAGATCCAAGTTTATTTCCGAATTGCAGCAGCAAACAGACAAAAGAAGCGCACGAGAGTAGTGGGATATATGCTCCCTTAGTTCGGGAGTGTGGGAGCTTTCGGCCAATGCAGGAAGACGCTGCAAGTAAACATTCATTTTTTCAGCTAATGGCTAAACAGAGAAAGGATAACTAATTATTCTAACAAATGAAATTGGTTTATGGGGCAGATTGACTCAGAACCTTTGGGAAAAAGGGCAGTGTTCTGAGTGACTGACAGCAACAGATGTTGGGGGAAAAAACTCTGCCAGAGCCAAAACAAAGACACACTGCAGGGTCAGAAACTTCTAAAACCTGAACAAAATGCAGCTTGAACAGACTGTAACTTAAAACAGACTGCAACACCAGACTGCTTCTGAGGCCACTTACTCAAGTAGGGTGCCTCCTCAGAGTCAGCTTTCCTTCTCGGGGACTCTGAGATCACATTGGGGACACCAGACTGTTAGAAACAGAAATCCGTACTCCAATCTTCAGTCATAATTTTAGTTATTTATTAAATTATGTTCGGCAAAAAGCGAGCAAGCAGCGCTGGGTGCAGGGGAGTCTCCGCTCCACCAACATGCACACCGACTGTTAGTTCTGCAAATATTTATGCCATATATTCATACATATGCATAAGCATTTCTCAGCAGCTCTCAGTAGCCCACCCTCTTCCCATTTCCCATTGTGGTGTCTATTGTCTTGGTCTGCACATGCTGCGTATGCATGGGCTCTTCCTTGGTGGTCTTTTAGCTCGCGCTCTCTCTCTGGTGGTCGTTGGGAGGAAGGCGAAGTCTTTGCTGATCTTTAGGTTCTCATGCAATTTTGCTTTCATAAGCAGTTTACATGTTTGCTCAACCTTCCACCTATTGTTAACCATATTCCGTCCAGTTGTTTCCCCTCTAGCCTTATCTGGCAGTTTCTTAGAATTCATCTTTGTACTAGTCTTCATTCCCATGGTACAGTCTCATCATTATATATTTTTTTTTCCTGACATGAATCATAGTTATATCTCTCACAGCCAGGAGACATGCTCTGAGTCACCGTTTGCGCTTTGGCTCCAGTTACTGCCAGGCTGGGACTGGGAATGAAGGATGGATTTCTGATTTCCTGTTGAGAGCGCTGAGCTGATGTCCCTTGCCCATCACACCTTCTCCATTTCACGCAGATCAAGTTCATCTCCTCTGGCACAAGCACGATCCAAGAGTGGACCCTGGCACAGCCTCACATTACTCACAGGTGGATTCTGGATTAATTTCTCTTTGTGATTACAAAGCAGCTGTGGAGCATGTGGGAGCACGTTCTTCCTGACCTTTTGGATAAGAGGGAATTTGCAGTTGATACTGCAGTATCTTTCATTGTGAGATTCTCCTACAGTTCCTTTTTTAAAACAGCTGAATTTGCCAGCACTCAGAAGGCTCCATCCTTGCCTGTGCTCTAAGGAAAGAAAAAGCAAGGGGATCTTTGCCATCACTGGCAGTGTTTTTAATGTGAAATCCCAGGATGACTCTGGGATAGCCAATCCCTTGGGCTTCCCTCTTGGTAGCACCTAAAATTTGGTCATTTTGCTTTACGTTTTGGTCTACATTGAGAAGGATATTTCATAGCTTCCCAAGTGTTTAACAGTGAAAACAAAAACAACACTGTGAATTTTACAGGAGTAGCGTGGGAATAGAAAACATCACATTTTTGCACCAATAAAGTAGAAAATTTACTTTTATGAGTCAAGAAAACCAAGTTGTGTCAACAATACCTGATTTGTTTATTGCTCTTAACTTAATAAATCTCATTTCATGAAGATAAAACACCTCCTAGAGTGCACTTTTGAGAGTAATGATGATAGCAGCGTTTTTAGGAGGCAGGAGTTCAAGGTGCAGCTTGCTCCAGGTGAATTTCACCTCTGCAGAGCTAATTCCAAGTCTCCAAGGAGAGGAGAGCTGGCTGCCAGCCAGGAATGTGACAGGGGAACCCAAAGTTCAAGTGACCCTCCCTCTCCCATTCTCCACCTGCATTTTTTCCTCCTTTCTGATAAGCTGTGGTTTCTTCCTCCTGTGTTCCTTGCCATGAATCAGGTTGCACACTGGAGCCAACAGGAATTCCCAGGGTGTTTCTCAAGCAGCTGGAAAGGGGCTGCACAAACACAACTAAAGAAACATTCCTTGGATAATTTTAATCTCCTTGGACTTAACTCCGTTTGTTTTAAACAGATTAGAAAGTACACCATTTATTTTAAATTTTTTTAAAATTCCTTGAACCAGGGAATTTTTATGGCATACCATCATCCTCAATAAATTTTGGTTTATTGCTTTTTCAAACATACTTAAAACTCATGACTGCTTCAAAGATTCAGATAAGTATCATAAGTAATATCAAATTGAGGCATGTCCTCCTCAAAACAGTTTTATTTCCATTACTATTGGCAAATTAATAAAGCAATTATAGATTACTTCAATTCTTTTTAATTCAATGGGTTTTTAAAAGATAATATTTTATTGTTAGAAAAACTAATAATTTGAAACAGGAAAGCTTGTTTGGAAAACTCATTTCAGAAATACTTCCGTGTTTTTCGCCAAGAGCAGAACAAGCACTTTGCTTTCATCTTAGCTTTGTAGGTGTAAAATTGTAGCTTCCTGTGCTTATCACTGTACATAGTTCTCATTTGTTGTGAACCTGCTATCAGAGTAGATAATAAAATATACATGAGGTAATAGTTGGAATACCAGAGGCAAGTGGGAGACAGGTGCTGGATATAAATTTTCTTCAATAACATGTCGCCATGACTATAACAATTAAAAGTGTGGGGGATTTGATGCCTCTTTTTTTTTTTTTTTTTTTTTGTGTGTGTGTGTGTAAGATACTTTACAATAACCACAGGAACGCAAAGAACTCCACTGGATGCCACCTGTCCTTTGGCATGGGCTGGCACATCACTTGGGCAGTACCTTCCACGCTGGAATAAATTTTAAAAGGAAATTCTTAATTCTAAACACCATTACCCAGAAACAGTCACCCACCCCTGACTTCTTGTGCCCCAGATGGATGTGAGCGGCCAAGGCACGGGGCTGGCGGTGCTGCAGCTGCCCTCGCACCGCGGGAGCGGGGCAGGGCCATGGCGGCTGGAGGGCAGCCGGTAACGACGGAGCCCAGCACGGAGCCATGGGTTGTGTGGGGAGCAGCCATGAGGGGACCTGGCCATGAGGGGACCTGGTGCTGAGGAGAGCCGGCACTGAGGGGAACCAGCCGCTACCATGGCGACCCCCCACGCTTGGCTCCCTCCCTCTCTCTGCCTCCCGCCCCAGTGTCCCCCGGTTCCCCCCGCCGCTCTCACCCCCGCCCTGAAGTGGCCGCCCCGCCCGAACCCCCGCGTCCCCTCGGCGCGGCGCCGCCGCCATGGCTCCCCCGCACGTCTCGCGCGGCTCGTCGAGAACGCTCCTCCTCTCCCCTTTCTTTCTTCTTCTTCTTCTTTTTTTTTCCCCTTTCCTTTTTTAACTATTAATTTATTAATTCACTTAAAAAAACCCCCTATTTTCCGCCCTTATAGGCTCGGGCGACGGCAGCTGCGGAGCGAGGCGGGGCGAGCGCTCCCGCCGGCTCCCCGCGCCCGCCCTCCCGCCTCAGCCCGCGCCCGCCCTCCCGCCTCAGCCTCAGCCCGCGCCCGAGCCGCCCTCACACACCCACCGCCCGCCCGGCTCCGCATCTCGCCGCTCCCAGCATGGTCATCAAGGTCTACATCGCCTCTTCCTCAGGCTCCACGGCGGTAAGCGGCGCCCGGGGGAAACTTGTGCCGGGCGGGGGACGCGGGGGACGGCCGGACAGTGTGGGGAGAGGCGGGGGCAGCCGCGGTCCCCTCACGGCCACCGGCGCTGTGCGGGCGGTGCTGCGGCTGCCGCCGACGGAGAGGCATTTCCTCAGTGATCCCGCACCCCTCGCCCTGTGCTAGGAAGGCAGAGCCACCACTGTTTGGGTTTTTTTGTTGTTCCTGAAGTTAAATTCTAAACGTGTCGTCTGTCATTTGGTTTTGATGAGTTTATTCCTCGTTGATTGTGGCAGGCGTGTGTGGCCGCTGTCCCAGTAGCCTCTGGTTCTTACTTACCCCTGTTGGGAATACTGGATTTCAATTGTCGTAGCCCCAGTGTGTTGTAGGCAGAGCTTGGACTGTGTTTTTTAAAGGGAAAAGAAAGAGACAGAAATAGCGGGATTTGTGCCTAGGTTCAGGTGTAGCTCTGTGTCCTCAGGATCATCTGGTTTCTGTTTGATCCATGTGGGAGATGCTCCAAGGCTGAAATCCGGGGGATTTGGTTGCACTTGGTATGATGTGCTGGAGAATTGCAAAATGCCAAGGACTCAGAAAATGCCACCTATTGCAGTTAATGATCAGTGACTTTTACTTCGAGGAGATAAAGAGTCTGAGCTGTGGCTGTATGATGACCTTCTCCTGTCACTGTTCGTGCTTCAGGTCCTCAGACTTTGGGAGGACAGTGATGTACAGAAGATAAAAACAAGCCCTCACTGCATTCTCCTTCTTCGCTTGAGTGCAGCCACTGGTCTGTGGGCTTCAGCAGATCAAATACCAGTTGGTAAGCTTGGGGTGACAGGTTGCAGATGGCACAGGAGCCTGTGCCTCAGGTGTCCCTGCTGTCCCTCCCTTCCCGGGTCATTTTTGTTAAACTTGATGCCAGTGCTGCCAGTGCTGGTGCTGGTGGTGAAAAGCAGAGGATTATTTCATGCTGATCTGGGGAGGGTCTTGAAACCCTGAGTAGTTTGTTCATTCATAAAAGGTATCCAAAGGGATTTCTGCTGAGTTCGTACAGAATGATCATCTGGAAGGAATGCAGCAGATTGGAAAAGTAATCCTTTCTTTCTAATGCAGCTGTTAATAGGTTTCAAGTTGACTACTTCAGTTGCTATAGATTTTTATCAATGCCTTCTTCATGGCACCTATTGATTTCTGTCTGTCTGGTGATACTGAGCTCCAGGGGTGCAAGCACAGATCTCAATCCCAACTGTTTTTCTGGTTTTAAATTAAGTTTTTAATTATTAGCTTAGCATTTTCTACAGTGCTGCCTGGTCCTTGTGTGGGTTGTACATGTTACAAAGCTCCAGTCTGACTAACTACTGCCTTTCAGGCTCCTTTGTGCATCCCTGCCTGTGGAATTTGAATGAAGCATTGGTGTAGTCTGTTTTTTGGGGAATTCGAGCATAATGTGCACATAATTGTCAGTTTTATGACGTGTACATTTATATATATATACACACACATGCATACACTCATGCCTGTGTCTAAAGCTGGAGCAGCTCAAGGGATCTTGTGGTAATGAGCAAGACTTGCACATTCTTAGATTCCTGAGTACACCGAGGGTGTTTCTGTTGGCAGGACCAGCCCAGCACCTCACTGGGTGATGTTTTCTTTCCAGTTATAAGAATTTTAATCGATGTTTCAACCTAAAAGTAAGACAGAGAGGCACCTCTTTGGAGGGAATGGGAATGAGTTGTTTCTGTGGCTCTTAAAACCTATGGTGAGACAGGCTTTGCTTGGAGGACCAGAGAAGCCTTTCTGGGTGCTGAATTTGAAATAACCCACTCCAGGAATGGAAAATCCACATCAGAGAAGATTGCTACAGAGAGATGGAACAGAGACAAGGTTGTTTGCAGCAAAGTGACTGAACTGGGTAACATCAGCCTGGGAAGGGCTCTCACTCCTGCTAAGTCATCTTTGTACTGTAGTGACACCCAGCACTGTGTTATTTTGGGTTTTAAAAGGCTAATTTGCCTGAGTAGAAGCAAACCAGAAATAAGTATCAAACCTCCTCCTGCCTGCCCCATTTCTGTAAGCTGAAGAAGCTTTTGTGAGACTGGAAAGTGTCTCCCACTGAAGGGAAAAGGAATGAGATTGCTTCACACCTCACGCCCTGGGGCTGTGAGTCTTGGAGGATGCCCAAATTTTGTGGTCTATTATTGGCAAAGTCCCGCTTTGTTATATGCTATAATTTGCCACATCACAGTGTATAAAATGTTTCCCCAAGGCACTTTTCTCTATAATGTTTATATTCAGTATGATGTATCTGTGAGGAAAAAACACTGTGTGAAGCTCATGTCTAAGCAAAGACATTTTATGTGTGTGTTTTAAGGGATTTCTGGAAAGTATGATGATTGACATCTTGTCTGGCCTCATATTTGAATTTCATTCCATAATGTGATAGTTCCAGCACCAGTTTCCTGCTGTGTTTGAAAGTCTTGCTTGGGAAGTGGCCCCTTGTCTTTAATCTTCCTCACCATGGATGCTGTGCTGGCGAGTTGTGGGCTGGGCAGGGATGCACTGGGATTGTAATTATGAAGATGAGGTTGGGACACCCTCATGGGAATGTGCACGTGGAGCTGCTGTGCAGGACCCTTCCTGCATGGCAGACAGTCGAAGTGAGCAGTGTTCCTCAGCTTGGGACAGTGGTGGAGGCCACGGACAGAAATGAGACACAAATGCCACATTCGGAAGTGCGGGAGCATTGCAGGAACAGGGACTGTGTGGGCTGTGAGAGGGGATTTCACTGAAACCTCCCATTCAAATCCTTCAGGAGGTGAAAGGAAGAGAGGCCTAAGAGTCATTAGACTCCTGCTCCTGGTAGAAAAGGATACAAGGAGGGAAGAAGTTGAATGGCACAAATCCACTGTGTGATCTTCTCCACAGGATTTCGGTATTTTGTTGATTTTGGGGCAAGAGATTGGCCACCACCAGAATTCCCTTTCTTCCTGAAGGCAGCTGGATTGCCCATTTTATTGATCTCATGTGGAAGGGAACTAGCTGCTTAAATTCTTCTTGCTCTTACGAGTGTGCATTTGTTGCCAACAACTGCACAGGTCTTGAGTATGGACTTTGAGGAATATTATTTGTTCACCCAACACCCCCCTGCAGTTCCAGGAGTGTGGCTGAAACTGGAGGCTGTGGCTGTGGAACTGAAGTGCCAGCACTGGTTGTGGTGGACTGAGCTCTGCCCTGTGCCACTGCCAGTGCTGTCTGGTGTCCAGATGCTCCTTGGAGCCAAGTGCTTCATCTTTGTGATCTACATCTCGCATTTCCATCTCTCCCAGCTCTGCCCTCCTCCCTTGTTTTGATGGCTGTGTGAGTGGTTTTCTTTCCTTGCCTCCTACTGTGACTGCAGACACAGCAGAAAGAAGAGATGATCTCCAGTCAGACTCCTGTATTACACAGACCTGCCGCTGTTTAGGGATGGTTTTAGAGAGGAAAGGAAATTTTAATTTATTTTTCATTCACAAAGTTAAGGATGTGGGGGGTTCGAATTTTTCTTGTATTGTCTTCTTGCTTGGGAAAGGATCTAGGTCTTCTGCTCTCCATCTCCCAGGAAATGAAGAGGAAAGTGACCCATGGTCTGGAGAATGAACATTTGCTTGCAATTACTCTTTTCTCAGTAAAGCACCAGAGAACTTGCTGGTGCTACTGGATACATATAACCAGTGGCAAGTGCTTCCTGGAGTATTCCAGGGGAGAACAGCTCTGGACAAGAGCTGTTGGAAATGAGGAGAGCATGTGTAACCACCAGCTCTTGTCCCTGTTTAACAGCTCAGGGCTTTGGGAGGGCTGGCGAGGCTGCTTCATCCTTCTGAAGTTTGAATCCCAGGAAAGTAATACATATAAATACATATTAAAAAATTATATTTTGCATTTAAATCCCCCAAGGGCCTTTTTTCTCAGATGATCACAATAAATGCAAATAATGCCACCCTTACAGAGAATGAGCAGAGTGTGTGTGCTTTGTGTTTGTGTTGTTTGGCTGCTGTGAGGTTTCATGGAATCAGAAAATCATTCAGGTTGGAAAAGGCCTCAAAGCTCATCAAGTCCAATGGCTTTGCCGTGGTGGTGCCGGGCCGTGGCAGAAGGTGGCTCTGAGGGGAAATGCAGCCACAGCAGGGTGGCTCTGTGCATGCAGTCCTTATCAGTGTGGATCACAAGTGTCCCTTGTTCTGCTGGCCCGTTCGAGGCTACCAGCGTGCTGTCCCAGCCCCGATGTCTGTGGTCATGTTTGTCGCTGCGGAAGCCCCAAGCAGCGGCAACAGACGGTCAGGAGCAGCTCATGAACTTCCTTGGGCTGCCTGGCAGGGCAGTTTATGTGGGAAGAAAACACTGATAAAAATCTTTGGTAACTAGTCTTGTACTGTGATGCAAGTTTAGGTAAATGCACATATTATGGGGAAATAAGCTGCATCTGTAGTTAAAAAACAATCTCACGGTGTATGTATGTTTTTGGGATACTCAGCTCATGCAATTTATATACCATGGGTGAAAACTGACTTGTTAAGCTAGGTATTGATTTTTAAACCTCTCTTTTGTGGAAACATAATACATGTGAAGGACTTTTTTGGATATCCAGTGTTCACCAAACAGAGTTTCTCTCGATAAAATGGTAGGAGTTATTCTGAGTTAGAGCTTTTGGGATGGAAGACAAAATCCGTAATGCAGCTCAAGCTCGGATATGTTCCATCTGCCTCCTGGGTTGTTTTTCGTAAAGTAATTGTTCCAAACTTGAGATAAGTCAAATATTTTTCTTAAAATATTGCATTCAAATTTTTAATGGAGCCAGAGATTAAATTGGCTGCAGTTGTTGCAATAGTTTTAATATATCAAAATGAAAAACATTCTACTGTGCTTAACTAAAACCAGTTTCTGACAGCAGGAGAAAGATGGAAAATTCTATTCCACAGTTAAAGCCAGGAAAGGCTTTTTGCTGAGAATTTTTCTAGGTTGTATATGCAGATAGGACAGTGTTTATTCTGAGGTGGTGCATCAGGATTATGTTTCTACTTGGGGAGAAGAGGCAGATTTTGGGGAGAGGCTGGATGCTGTCAGCTTGTGCTGGCTTTCCCTTGAACCCTGAACTGCAGCACTGCTGTTCTAAGACAAGATCCACACAGCGTTATGTCGGGGCTAAGCACTCGTGCATTTTAAATAAATAATTATAGAGCTGAGCATGGAACTTTCCTTGTCCTGGGGCATTAAAGTTGCACTCACAAAATTCCTCTAGAAGTCAGTGACTTGGCATCTGCGTTAATGAGCAGAGGGTGCCAAGACTTGAGTCTCTGCAAGGCTATTCTTACTCCTTCCAGGAAAGGAGGAATTGGGGAGAGGGGAGACAAAGGGAACTACACCAACATTGACAGAATTCAGCTGTTCAAGGTCAGAACAGAATTGAAACATTCCCCTCTATAATAAAAACAAGAGCTAAGGATGCATCATTGCCATAGCCAAAGGGAGGTGAGCTCTGCCTGTTCCTTGTGCTCCCTAGCCTTGCAAGCACCAGTCTCAGTTCCTGGCACTGATTGGAGAGATGGAAACCTGAACCAAATCCACATCTTATATCAATATTCTGCTATTCAGGAATGTTTCTGCTCAAACGTGAACATTCGGTGTTAATGCCATTTGTTTAACCCCGGCTGTACACAGGAGAGACTTTCAGTTTATAACTAAATTTAAATGCTTTTGTTGGTCAGATATTTAATAGAGCCTGAAAGAGCTTTAATTGTAATGCTTATCTACTGTTGTTTGTCCCAGAAAAAAAGCTTCCATCCAGGAGCACGTCCTTCCTGGGACAGCACCTCCAGCTCAATATTAAGGCCATTTTCTAACACTGAAAAGGCAGCAGAGTGAGACTGAGCTTTAAAGCACCAGAAAAAAATGTGAAGGGTCAGCATCCAACTGGCCTGACTGAGGTTTGTGCTCTCAGGATACAGCTGAAGTTGTTTTCACATCCTGACTTACAGCTCTTTCCTGGACTTGGTTTCCCTTGTGAGATGTAGATGTGGTGATTTATTTCTTTAATTAATGATCTGAAGTTCAGTTTTTGTGGGGCTGTTTCCACGCATGAATCAGCCTCTCTAGAAATTCTAAAGGTGCTCGAGTGTAAAATTTTAACTATTACCTGTTGTTTGATTGCTGGAGTGTTGGAGTGAAGAGAGGAGCCAAAGGCAGCTGTGGTTTGAAAAAGGATCTCAGGGAAATCTGGGAGCTGTGAGCCATATTCCGGTGCTGCACAAATGGATGTTATTCTTCACTGGGCTCTTTCCCAGGGAATGGTGGACAGAGACAGAGCAGGGAGGAGAATCAGTGCAGTGTCAGAGGAGAAAGCTGTGCCTCACACCTGAGCTACCTGGAGCAAAGGAGGGAGGGTGATCCATAATACTGAATCCCTGGACTTCTGGAAACTTTTGGACAAGCGTTAGCTAGGTTAACAATCTTTTTTTCCAGAAAGAAACTAAGCTGCTGTGGGATAAAAGAAAAGGATTATTTATTTTCTTTTTGGCTTATGTAATTGATTGCACATCAGTTACAGAAAGCAGATAACAATCAAGATTTGGAAATATACAGGCAGCTTTTACAATCTGCAGAAATTACCAGGAGATTCCCACAGAGATCTGTGCTGGACTCCAAGCAAACAGTGCAAGAACAGCCTACTGTTGCTGTCCCAGCTGGAAAACTGGGAAGAAACAATGGTTGTCCTGTGCAAGAACGAGGTTTAAACTCTGCTAAAATACTGTTTAGCAGAGGTGTCTTGGTCCCATACTAGGTAATTCTACAAAAATACCATACTCATGGCCATGAAAAGCAAACAGAATGTCAGGAATGTTTAGGATGAGAAAGGTCAAAAGAAAAAAAAACCACTGGATAAATGTATGGTATGTTTTTAGTAGACTGGAATCGTTGTGTTTAAATGATATAAGAAAGTGAGAAAAGGGAAGAAAGTAGGGTGAGGTGATCACTGTAGGAGGAACAGCCAAATAAGGCAGAATTTGTGGATAATAAGGTGGAAGCTGTGGCTGCCCCATCCCTGGAAGTGTCCAAGGCCAGGTTGGATGGGGCTTGGAGCAACCTGGGCTAGTGGAAGGTGTCCCTGCCCATGGCAGGGGATGGGACTGGATGGTCTGTAAGTGTCCTAGGTTACAGTGTAAATTGTGCCCAAAGTATGTATTCTATCCCCATGAGCCATTTGAAGCCAGGTGGGGCAGTGTTTTCCTTATCTTCTGTTAATGAGCCTATCAATGCCTTGCCACATGACTCATAGATAACTCCCTCTGGGAGTTATCTCTGTTTAATGGGCCATCAAGGACCCACTACATGACTCATAGAATGAGATCATCCCATTGTGAGATGCTCCGCCCAGGGGGAGGAGCCAAGCATTCCCACCTGGATATAATCCAGGGTTTGAGACAGCACAGGCAGCTTTTATCCACTGGACTCCCAGAGGAGACAAGAGCTACCAGATGTTTCTACAGGAATCACTGCTTTGACAAGACCATCTCATCTGGACTGCCGCTACCACCCTACCAGGGTGTCAGGTTGTATTCTGACTCTGTCAGTGGTTTTTTTTGTACTATTACTTTTATTTTATTTACTTTCTTTTATTTCTTTTCTTTTCCTCTTATTAAATTGTGTTTCTGACTTGGAGTCTTTCACTGGTTTTGCTTTCAAACCAGCACAGTAAGGTTCCTTCCAAGGCAACCCATTCCATGATTCTGTGAATTCTGCAGTTGAGAAAGAAAGAGCTGAAAAAGTCTGAAATGTGATAACATCACATCAGGCATGGGAGAACAAACAAGAAGGGATTATTAATAACTTTTCCTAACAGAACGACTAGGGGAGAGCAAATGAAAGTGGCAGGTGGCAGGTTCAGAGTAAATAAAATGCTTTGTTTGACAACACAGATTTCAGCAAGGAACTCCCTGCCAGAGGACATGGTGTACAGCAGAAAGTGCATGGGCTTGGGAAGCAGTGAGACAAATTAGGGGAAAAGTCTATTAAGGGCTATTAAACATTACTACTACACCTCTAACTCAAAACTGTGAATTACTGGAGCCTGGGAAGAAAGCTGGATGTGGAAGCTCTTTGTGCTTAGTCTGTTGGCATGCTCTTCCCTGGGATCTGTGACCAGTGGAGACAGGAGACTGGGCTAGACAAGTGTTGGATCCAACCCAGTAAAGCTTTCTTCTCTTTTTGAATGAAATTGGCTCTGCTCCCAAAATTATGTTAACAGTTTGCATTAAAAAAATTAAGACCATATTGTCCAGGAAAATGTTGGGTGGAAAATAATATATGTGTGTTTGGGATATATTGGGTTGGTGTCTCAGCATTTCTTACATATGAAACAAGCATTTGGTGATTCCAAGACCAGCATCATTGAGCAGATGCTGACATACTGGATGTTTAGCTCATGTTTAGGATAGATAATCAGACACCTCTCCTGCCTTAGGCATAGATCAAAGTCAGCTGGAAAAGCCTGATGGAAACAGCAAACACAAAGCTTCTGGGAAAAATAATCACAGTTTTCACATAAACCCATATTTTTATGGGAGTACTCGTGGCCAGGCAGGTTTAAACAGCACATCTGTATTCACCTCATGGGATCTGGCTGTGCTTATATCACTGGGAATTCTGCCATGGACTACAGCAGGACAAGATTTTATTCCTTAGGAAACACTTAATGCTGCTTATCCAATACATTCCTGTGCACATGTTGCAAATGTATTTGGCCAAAGCAGCAGCTGCAGAACAACTGGTAGAGCAGGAAAGGAGCAGAATAACTCCATGAATGAATTAAAATATATCCCAAAACATTCTCACTGGATATGGATAGAAATGAAATTCAGATGAAGCTGATTTATGGCTAGTAGATGTTTGGTGGTTTGATTTTGTTTTTCCCAAGGCAGGAAATACAATATATGTGAATAAAAATATAAAGGAGCAGGTTTGCAAATTTCCTTGTTAGTGCTCTGGTAATCCTGATTAAGAACTGGAAATTCCACCCTGTAATGCAGATAAACAAGTCCCTTGGTTCTGGTAGCTCAGTCCATGGAACCTTTGTGCTTGAGCAATCTTCTTCCAAATTTCTATTCCCTTCCATCATTAAAATACACCAGGAGGTCCCTGTGAGAGCCTCCCTTCACCTGCAGAGGTCTGGGGTTTGTTGTGCGTGCTGTGGAAAGAACAAAGTAAATCCAGAACGCTAACTTGGGAAATGTTCCCCTCAGGAGTTTATACTTGGATGAACTAAGGAGCAGCTGGACAGACTGCTCCGTCTTCCATGGAATGATTTGGGACCCAAGCTGGCAGCTTGGAAGGCGTTGGGAGAGCCATCACCTCCCATTGCCAGCCATCAGCATTAGGCTAAGACTGAGGAACAGCAGGGGAATTAAGCCATTTTGGCTGCTTGCCCAGGCCTGGAGAACTCCATCCTACAGCAAATAAACAGCTGGGGACTTAAACTTTGAAAAAATTAAATGCAATGTGTATTTATCTTAGTTTCTGATTGGGGTAAGCAGATGCTGGCTTGCATTGAGGCAGAAGGAAGCTTGTGGTTTAGGAAAAATAAAAAAAAGCAGATACCATGGTGACAAGAGGGATCTGTAAAACTTAAAAAAGACAGCGGGGAATTGCAAAGTGGCTCCAGGTCGTGACTCCAAGGCATGGGCAGCATCCAGATTAGTGCTCCTGCTCTGAGGTGAAGGTAGCACTTCCCTGTGGGCTGCAGGGATGCGTTGGGTGGGAGCAGCCTGGTGATGAGAACAACCTCGCTGTGTTGGAAAATGCTCCACTTTGTTAATTCCTGAAAGAGTCACTTCAGGATGTCTCCTGAGCAGTCCTGAGAGCAAACCCCCAGGCACTGGCCTTCCTGGCTATGGCAGGTAGAGCTTGGCCAACTCCTGTATTGTTTCAGCTGCCCAAAGTGTTAGAAACTGCAGTGTGGCCAGGTCTTGTGAAAACAATTTATTTCTCCCACTTAGAGACACAGTTTTTAGACAATACATTGTCCAGATAACATAGAGAAGGATCTGGGGCCTTCAGGATGATTCACACTTGAAATGTCACCCAGGGCAATTAATTACTGGGTCAGAAAACTGCTGCCCATACGGGCTGTGCTCTGCTGAATCTTTCCTCTCCAGGATGCTTTTGGGATGCTGTTCTCTCTCAAGACAGCCTGGCTCTTCTTGTAAAGAGGAGGAAAATTTGTATTTAATCCATAGCTTTTTCTCTTCCTTTGTATTATGATATTTAGGTATTTTAGTTGAAGAAAAAAGCTTTGTTCTCTTCAAAAAATTACTTGGTTTAGTTTTAGAACAGCAGTCAGAAAAAAGACTCTGTTAACTAAGATCTGTGGTATATGAATTCTTCAAAGATAAAAAGTAATACGCATCAGAAACACCTGGATCCCTAAGGCCATGTTGTAATTCTTCTTAAAGTAGTCTGTTATTTAAAGAGTAAATGCCTGGCAATATAAAGGCAGTGAAACAGCAATTAATGCTGTAAACCTTTACTCCTGTCGGTTAATTTAGCCTCTATGTGCTAAACCATACAGGAAATAAACTTTGCTTTTATTGTAAACCACAGGGGCCTCGTGCAGAACTGTCTGTGCTTTTAACTCCTTTCCTAAGCAGAGTTCAGCTCGTCACACAAGCACAACCAAACCTGTTTTCCTTCTGCTGTGCAGGGCTCCTCATCACTAGCAGAAATCCACAGCTTCTGAAAAATAATTACAGGAGCAGCTGTTTCAATAAACCTCCCAAACTGCAGCCCTGTGTGTTGTTATCTCAGGCTGCTTCCCTGGAAATATTATTGGAGCGCTGGGCTGATGTGGAGGGTGAAGTCTCAGGGGCACTGAGGTGGTACCTGGCTGCTTGTGTCAGTTCTTACAGGGTGGAGTTGCTGCCAGCATTGCACAGACCTGTCCTGGAATCTCCATGAAGCTGAAGATAAAGGAGAAATAATTCTTCTGGCTTTCAGAAAGAGGCTGTCTGAAAAAAACAGATGTAGAACCTGACAATGGGGGTAGGGTCCAGACTATCAGAACTTTTTAAAGCTTCCAGAGCAAGCAGTCAGGTGACCAGCGGCACCTTCAGGGCCTTTCTCCTGCTTTTCTCAGCCACATGGTAAATGTTTGAGTATTTAGGAATATATCATGTGTCAGGGAGTTGTCTGCATCTTGTGATACTGAGCCTCACTATCTTGTTGGAGATCAGTTTTCTGTGTGGTAAATTGCTTTACAGTCCATGTACAAAGCCTGTCTGTGGGGCTGGGCTGTGGTGTATTGATACCTTTTGTAGAATCAGCCAGAAACGATCCCTGAAAGTAAATAAGCAGTGATTAGAAAAAATAATTATTCCTGATGACTAACAGCTCAGGAAAGGGAGCTCTGAGAGGTGAAGAGAAAATTGTTCAAGGAATCTGTGACAGAGGTAGCTTGGACTTACGGACTTTTTTTTTCTTCCACATAGCAAAAGTTCCCATTTCCCTGTTTTGTGACTCAGGTAAGAGAGTCCAGTGAGATGTTGATGCTGTGGAGACCCCAGGAATACACAGAGCAGCTGGCTGATGGGTGGGAATACTCCCAAGCCCTGCTGCTCTCAGCCCTGTGCTGTTCAGGAGTAATTAGTCTGGTACTAGGCTTTGGGAGGAGTAGATCTGTTTGTTTCTATTTAACCCAGCACCGAGTTTGGATGCTGTGACAAGGCACATGGAGACTTCCAGGGAAACTCAGCCTGCCAAGCTCCACGTCTGCTGCAGAAAACAACTGTGTGTAATAAATGAAGAGTTCATATTCTGCTGCTGCTTATGCTTTGTCAGTGCATAACTGAGATAATGGAGCCTGTATTCCGCAGTAGGAAGCTCACTCTCTGTTGATTTTGGATCAGAGGAGCAGTTTTCAGGCTTATAAAAGTCAAATGCCACAAGACTGACTTAGAAAATTGCCAAGGGTCAATTTATTTAGTATTGTAATGGTGTTTTCCTTTGGATGATGACAATTCTGGGTGCTGCGGTGGTTCGTGGGCAGTGTCAGGGGTGGTTAATCTATGGTTTGCCATACATCAATGTTTCTTTACATCTTCACCTTAAGGAAAGTAAGAGGAAGTCTAGGTCTGGAAACTTGATTTTGCAAGATATGTTTATTCTGGATAACGTCAGTAGTCATCAAAAAAAGTCAAAAAAATCATTCTGATATGTGAATATTTGCATTTGCAAGTCCTTCTTGCTGCTGAGTGAAGCAAAAGCCTGTGGCAGGAATGGCCCAAGGCCATGGTTTGATCCCTGCTCTCACTCATTGCTGCTGAGAGAGGCAGTCCTGCCTCCCCTGGCTCATTTCTTCCCTTTGCTTATGATGGCACAAGAATCCCCACATCAGCTGTGAGCTGGGCTGGGGCCCCAAAGCAGCACTGCTGTGTGACTGGAGGAGATTCCCAGCTCAGGGCTCCATGGAGCCTGGCCAAGGCATAGCCTGGCACCGACCTCTGCTCTCTGACCAGGGACAAGACCCCAGGGAATGCCTGGAGCTGTGTCAGGGAAGGTTCAGACTGGATGTTATAAAAATATTCCTCATCCAGAGGGTGGTCAGGCACTAGAACAGCACCCCAGGGAATGGTCACGGACCCAGAGCTCCAGGACCGCTTGGACAACACCCTCAGGCACAGCATGGGATTGTTGGGGTGTCCTGTGCAGGGCCAAGACCTGGACTCGATGATCCCTGAGGGTCCCTTCCAACTTGGGGTATTCTTGAGTCTGTGATTCTAAGAAGAGGTGAATCCGTGCTCAGGGACAGGCCTTAGGAGTTGGTGGAGCAGGTCTCTTTCCATACCCCTTATTTATGCAGGTTGAGTGTCTATGGTCCTGGTAAGGAGCTGTGCTTCCCTGACTGTCTCTCCTGGATAATCCTGCCTGGACCTGGCTGGATGAGGTGAGGGTTGGGAGCAGCCTGTGCGGAGCCCCTGCATGAGGATGGGCAGGCTTTGGATGTTGGAGGGGTCAGGCCGTAGGAGCTTGGAGCTGCTGCCAGGCAGCACCCGGAGACTTCCCAGACTCAGGCTGTTTCCTGTGCAAAGTTCATCCCTAATCAAACACAGCTTCTGGTGGGGTTTTTTGTAGAGATCATGTGAAGGGAGGGGAGACTCCTGCTGCTATCCTTGGGCCTGGAGCCTAGCGTGAGCAGAGTGGAGTCAGGCACCCTCCATGTCTCCAATCAAATCTTCCTTGTGTGAGGGGACTAGTGTCAGTCTGACACCTCTCCAGATCTGGGACACCTCCCGGTGTTCAGCAGTTGGAAGCTTCAGTTGCATTCACTGTTTTTATGTATCCAGGCTCTTGAGTTGTCTACAAAAAGTAGGCAGGGAGGTTTGGTGTCTCTGCTAGTACCAGCTCCAGTGCTGCCAGAACTTCCTGGGACTTTTGGGTTTTAACTTCCTTGCCACACTGGTGGGGATCTTGTGTTCCATGTGCATGGAAGTACAGTGTAGAAAGGCTCACTGCCATCCCATGAGCAAATGTCTCTTTTTTTTTGGCTGGTGATGGAATGAGATTTTAAATGTTAAAATCTTGCATTAAAATCCCTGAAAATGGAAGTTTGTTTGGTTTTGAAATCCAGGCAAATAATCCCATTGGGCATTGCTGTCACTTTTCATAGAACTTTATAAAAAGGAAAAAAGGAAGGAAAAATCCCAGAGAAACAGAAAGTCAGTCTCTGGATGCACGCAGAGTCTGTGTTGGGGGAGGCAGTCTTTGAGCAGGCCATGATTGCTGTGGGGAAGAGCTTTGGCATATCCTGACTTGTGAATGACTTTGACTTGGCAGTAGTGACCCTCTGTAAGCCTTTTACAGAATGAACAGAAGCATCTAAGCAGAGAGTAGAGGGATGTGTCATTTCTGGCTGTGGTGGGAACACAGATATCCTGACTAAAGGAGGGTGCATCTGATCTGCACAGCCTCCCAGAATACTCCCAGGAGTTTGTGCATCTCTGGTAGGCTTGAAACTGAGCTGGGCTCTTGGACAAAACAACTGGATGCTGCCAGTGCAGTCAGGAGCCTGGACAGGATGGGAGATGCTGAATGAGCAACTGAAAATGTGTTGGGGAGCAGCCAGGAAGGAGGAGAGTTGAAGGAGAATGCACTGTCACCCTTCTTTTCATGGAATCATGGAATATCCTGAGTTGGAAGGGACCCACAAAGATCAAGTCCAAGTCCTGGCCCTGCACAGACACCCCAACAATCCCACCCTGTGCCTGTGAGCATTGTCCAAATACTCCTGGAGGTCTGGCAGCCTTGGGGCTGTGACCATTCCTTGGAGAGTCCTTTCAGTGCCCTACCACTTTTTCCTTGCAGCCAAAAAAAGAGAAAGATTTACTTCTGAATTCAGTGCTTCAGTAGGAAAAGAGGTGAGGTTTCAGCTGACAGAACCATTTTCATGTACTGGAACAAAATGTGTTTATTAAATGGTACTTTTAAACATGGGCTTCAGGTGTTGTTGATAAGATGTTCTCTGTTAGAATCCTGGTAACACCACAATAGTCCTTAACAGGCAGGTGCTAAAGGATGAACGGATTCACCCACACACACTTCCCCCAGTGCTTGGGTATCATTTGTTAAGAGCAGAATTTGCCTTAAGCTGTGATAATAACGTTGATCCTTAAGGTGCCTTTATGGAAAGTAAACCTAAAACACATTAAAAAGTCATCAGGGCTTTGTTAGGCAGTGCTGCTGCTGCTGTGTGCCAGAAGCTGGGGAGATATAAATAAGGAAATGTTACTTATCCTCCTGCTTGACAAATGGGTAGAGGAATCTGCTTTTGGCCAATGCAGGAGGAAAGTAGCTAAACAGACACTGGATGTTGCAGCAAGACAGTTCTGACCTATTTGTGGTCTTTTAGTATCTTGTTAGAATTTGACTGTAGTCGAGGTGTGGTGGAATTGGCTGTACTGCGTGTCTGACACCAAATTAGTGACACTGAAAAGCTTTGCTGGAACACTGAACTCAAACCCTCTTTGCTGCAGCAAGAGAGAAAAGGTTTCTTATTTTTTCTTAACTAATTCCTTGAACTCCAACAGCAAGTTGGCAGTGTGGCACTTAGGCACCTTCTCAGCTGTGCTGGGCTGTGCCAACCAGAGGGGCCAGGCCAGTGTTGCTGGCTGAACTTCCCAAAGCAGCCCAAGGGAACTAAATGCCAAATCCCCCTAGGATTTTATTCTCTTTGCAATCTGTGTCAGAGTAAATAAAAGTGAGTGGGAGTTGGGTCTCTAAGCACCCTTGGCTCCCTTGAGAATCCTGATTCCCCAGGACTTTAGTACATGGAGGTGACGTTAACTTTCCTGTTTGGTTCTTCTGGTAGGAAAAAAACTTGTTGCGTGCACAAGGATCTTTGGACTTGAGTGTTGTTGGTGTGGGATTTAACAAGTTTTTAGGCCTTGGGTTATTGAATGAATGCAGCTACAATGGCATTATAATCCATGAGAGAAGCTTTTATTTTTGTTCTTGTAATAAGTAGAATAGATAAATTCGTGTAGGTTTAAGCTACTAATAAAAGATACCCGAGAATGCCTCCAGGATTCCGAAGTTCCCAAACACACCTACAACTGTAACAACAAGACAGAGCCAGAAGATGGCCCGGCCATTAAGGGGTGGACCCTCGCTTCACAGCTCCTCCACATCAGATACCGATCTTGGTGGAGATCCTGGACGATCAAGATCACCCCTCCCAAGATGAATTCCGGAAAAACTATCAAGCAACCTTTTCATGCAGACAGGACTCTTTTAGAAACACCGCATACCTAGACTTTCAATAGACTTAGCCTTAGGGTAAAAAAACTGTATAAAACCCACGGGCTGAAACATAGCAGTGTGGCAGAATTCGGAGGGTACTTTTGTACCGCCTCTCTGTCCACCCAGCATTCGATCAATGTTGTTTCTTTTTATTGTGGCTTTATTTCAGTGTTGAAATTGTGTTAAATAAATTTTGTTATTTTATTTTGAATTGGCCTCTGACCATTTATAACAGATTTGGTGCCGTGACTCGGATACAATTTGGCTGCGGAGGAATCCCTTTGCACGGGGGGCGCCCTGCCGGTTTTTCGGCGGCCCGGCAAAGCAGGAAACCCCTTCTCACCTATTGTATTACAAACCCAAAAATTAGATAAAAGCGCCACAATAAAAAGGGAGAAGGCCTGGATCCAGCAGAAAACCCGGGAAAAGACATAAGAGTCTTTTCGGAGCCGCGGCTACTTTTCACTCGTAAAATTTTTTCTCCGTGCACGAAGATCTCCAAGCAAGAAAATAGCTGTAAGTAATGCTTGGTTGAGTGGGTGATTGAGTGAGTGAGCGAGACGTGGCCTTGCCACGATACAAGGGTGGATCTGTAAGCTCTTGTACCAGGTTTCCCGCAAAAGTTTTTTTCAGCTAGTGGGGAAGAGAATTAGGGAAAACTCGTTTGCTCATCAAAGCCCAGACTCGGGGAGTCTGGGGGAATCGATCACAAGGAAGCAAAAGGGGAAGGATACGTCCCTCTGGGTTTGGGGAACTGGTAAACCCTTTTGCTATGGGCTAGTAAGCCCAGGACGCAAACCGAAGATTCTTTCCTCGGACGAACAGACCCCCAGTTCAGCTCACCGGACGGGTAAGTAGCCGAACGATTCGGGACCCGGTTTGCAATTTGAAACAGTCAGGGAGAGGATTCCTGCTCTTAGCCAGAGCTAAGGCTAAGAAAGAATTTAGCGTTGCGATCCATTACCAAAAAGTAAATTTTTTAAAAAAAGAGCAAAGAAAGAGTAAACATCAAAAAGAATCAAAGAAAAAGATGTGCTCCCAGAAAGGGAAAAGGTGCTTTTGAAATCCCACCAGAAGTCCACTGAGATAGATCTTAGAGCACTAGAGAGAGTGTCCCATTTTGAAAAGTAAGTCCAAGAAAAACTAATTTATTATTGTACCGAAGTTAAAGAGAGTGAAGAGCCCGCTGCCAGCCGCTGCTGCGTGCCAAGAGCCAAACCGCGGGGTGCGGGGCCGCCGTCCAGGGCACGCTAGCAGAGAGGGGGGGCCGCCCTCTGCGCCCGTGCTGCGCCTCCCCCACCCGTGCGCCCCGTCTAGCGCCGCATCCATCCCACTGCTTCCCGCGGCCGGCACCGCCACCTCCATAGCATCCTTGTGTCCAGCAGACGATTGTCCTCCTGCTTGCCTTCTCTGTCTCTCTCTGACCCCTTTTCCCAATCCTGCTTCTAGCCCCCCTTCCCCCAAAGAGCCATCCTCTTCCCATTCTCAGTTCCCCCGAGGTGAGAACAGAAACCGAGGAGAAGAAGAGGGGGGGGGAGAGATTCATATGCAAATGCAGTAGTTCCAGCTTCTCAACCACACCCTGCTAAACCATTTCCACCAGATACTACCGTAGCAACTGCAGAGTCACTCCATCCCGAAGTGTCTAACAGTTTTAGCTACCCTGTTAACTTTTAAAGTTATAAACATAAACAAGTTGTGAATTCTATTCCATGATTCTCTCTCCTATTGTTCAGAGAGCAAGATAAAGAGTAGAACTTGCCGAATGAGCACAGATAAGCTTGAAGCTGCTGTTGCCTTTCTGCTACCCCATATCCCTGTTCGTCGTCCCTGCCCCCGTTCCTATTTCAAAAGTAGGTCGTTAGCAGCAAACCACACAGCGCAGAGTAGCCCAGGATGTCTGCAGTCTCTCTGGCTCCCTGCGACCCCCCCCCCAGTTCCCAGTTCCTATCCACTAGTCCTGACCAGAAAGAGCTCGCTGGCTAGGACGCCTAACCCAAAATCCTCTATCCTTTATACCTTTTTATGCAATACCTTATCTTCTTTCCACTTCCCTCCAATCCCCATGGAATAGTCTTTACAATTGAATGTTTTATGTTGTTTCCTCTAATTGCAGATTGTCCCGTTTTCAGTTTTAAGAGTTTTGCCTGTCACGAGAATAAATCCTACAAGAGGCAATTTTCAAACTGTCTCTTAAGAGCGTGTGTTCCAGTGGCATTAGGCTACTGAAACAAGAAAACGCTGTTGAGTTTATGCTGTCCTTAGTTAAGCTTACCAAAAGTGACTGACAACCCTGTTAAGATAATGCCTGAGAAAGTATGAACAGTTTTTAGTTTTTTTAGTTGTAGCCGATGTTCCCTAACAAGGTAGTAGCAGAAGCTACAGATTTTATTTTACAGCGAAGGCTAAAACCTAAACTAAGGGTGAAAGCCATAGCTGAGAAAAAGCCAGTTGAAGAGAAAAAGAAGATGCTTCCACTAGGCTCAGATCCAAGAAGATGAGGATCTGAAGCTGCAAAGCTCAAGAAAAGCCAGCGCTGCAGCCCAAACCGGGGGCTGTAGTAGTCTAGAAAGCCAGTTAGAGTATGTTAAGTGCTTTAAGCCAGTCACGTCGACAAGGCTAACCCCAAAACTTCTATGTGAGCTTAGTGCCAAGAGCCGAGAGCCTAAAAGCCACTAAGTTAGCTGCAGAAATGCACTCAAAGTGCCCCTAAATACCCTTTTGTTTACAAAGCAAAGAATCTAAATAGCTTAGCTGTGAGAAGACCTCAGAGTCCTTAAAGCACTAGCCCATGTTTAGTTTCATAAACAGCTTCATTTTAAGTACCTATTATGCGTTTCATTATTCATTTTAAATCTGCAATATTGACCCACTTACCCCATTTGTTATAATTGTTTGTTTTGTTAAGTCACAATTACATATGTCAGTTGTTTGAATCAATTCCTGTTACATTTTGCTTCTTGTCAACCCTATTTGTTGTTTTCTTAGTCCTGCCCTGTGTCATGTAGACATCTCCCTGAGCAAAATCTCTAGAGAGCTTCCTCTTTAAAAGTTCTTGAGCGTGTTTCATAAACACCAAAAATGAAATCTGTCTTTTTTTACATTTCTGAATGTTAAATCAGATGAGCAGCTTTCATTATTTACAAGAGTTGCCTTTAGCTGAGCCATGTAAGCTGTAATTCTCTTTTGTTGACATGAGTATAAAAGCACTAACAATGCCCTAGTAGTTAGAAAAGTTCAGATATGCCTTAGCCTTAAACTGCTCTGAGAGATGTTTCAAATTTTTAAGCAGTTTTTAAGTAATCATTTTCAGCAGTAGATTGATGCTTCCTATTTTTTCACTAATTACTAATATTGTTCTTACTTTGTGTTATGCAAGAATTGATGCTAAAGATCCCCCCTTTAAAATACATGATTTGTCTAATTGTGCTAAGCTTTAACTAGTTGCCTATCACCCATTCAAAAGAATCCCAGTAGATTTCACTGATTTACCTAAGATACAGCAATTAGGACAGCAGAAAAAGGGTAGACCCACGCTTCGAGAGTGAAGAAGGTGGACTCACAATACACTACTCAGAAATAGAGAATGACCTCATCACCTAGAGAGCTGAAAGTCAGGTTGCAACGACACCGATGAATGAGGGGGATCAGATAAGGTGTGAAAGACCAGATTGTGAATGTTTTCCCTTTGTTCACTTCAAGTGTGTATATTGTAAATTGATTTGAGTTGTTCACTGTAGAGGGGGGCGTAGGCCAAAAAGATTATGTACCAACTGTTTAGAAAAAGAACAAGAAGAGACTAGCTATTTCTTAGTAATTGCCACTAACTTGGGTCTGCTAGAGTTGGATTCTCCAGAATAGTATTATATATATGAAAAGGAGACAAAAGGGCAATTAGACGCTAAAGTTGAAGTGCTCAAAGTCGAGTGCAGAAAGACAATCAAAGTACCTTGCTGGTCCGATACAATCAGGTTGTCCCAGTGGAGTGCCTTTAAAAGAAGGTTTGCAGTTCGGACTGACAAGACTCCAGAAGCATATGCCTGCTGCCGAGAAGATGGATTACCCCGCCGCGGGCTGCTACCCCGTGGGCGAAGGGAAAGGCAGAGGCATGTTGTGATAGAAAGTCCTCGTAGTCCTGAGCCGAGAGACAGGGGGATCCCCCCCCAAGAGCCCACAGAGGCTGACCCTCAGGAAGAGATGTGAACTATAGTTAAACATGGCACCAGAAAGAACCTGAAGTATCAAGAGCATTATGATTGTCCCAAAGATAAGGGAAAAAGGGTATTATTTCTTTTATGACACTCAATACTAAATTTTGTAGATCAGAAAAAAGGGGTAGAATGCCACGACTCAAAGGCAATTACTAAGGAAGGGCAATCCAACACACACGAATTTATTTAGGTAAATAAAAAGGTGGGGGACTGTAATAAGTAGAATAGATAAATTCGTGTAGGTTTAAGCTACTAATAAAAGATACCCGAGAATGCCTCCAGGATTCCGAAGTTCCCAAACACACCTACAACTGTAACAACAAGACAGAGCCAGAAGATGGCCCGGCCATTAAGGGGTGGACCCTCGCTTCACAGCTCCTCCACATCAGATACCGATCTTGGTGGAGATCCTGGACGATCAAGATCACCCCTCCCAAGATGAATTCCGGAAAAACTATCAAGCAACCTTTTCATGCAGACAGGACTCTTTTAGAAACACCGCATACCTAGACTTTCAATAGACTTAGCCTTAGGGTAAAAAAACTGTATAAAACCCACGGGCTGAAACATAGCAGTGTGGCAGAATTCGGAGGGTACTTTTGTACCGCCTCTCTGTCCACCCAGCATTCGATCAATGTTGTTTCTTTTTATTGTGGCTTTATTTCAGTGTTGAAATTGTGTTAAATAAATTTTGTTATTTTATTTTGAATTGGCCTCTGACCATTTATAACATTCTCATGAATCAACTTTTTCATTTATGTAACTTTCTATGGTTTCTGGAGCAAGTTGTGGTCTTGTTTTGGGAAATGCAGACTTTGTCCTTTGTTCCAGCTATATTTTCGGCTTGTGTTCCAAAATCTGGTCTGTGGGTTTTCTGGTGGTACTTTATGCCAGGCTAAAGCCCTGTTGCAGACAGCCCATGTGTGCTGCCAGACGTGATGTAACCTCCAAGTTAAATTGCAAAACTCTTTTGGTAGCCTGGATTTTCCCCCAGCCTCACTCTTGAGTGGTGGTCCCTGTTATAAACGACAGTTCTCCAATATTCCGTTTTAGAGGTTTATTGGAAAATGACAAAATGAGATCGAAAAGAAACAAGTCCCACAATCAAACGGCAGCTCTGAGCCCGGGTTTCGAGCTGCCGGGTGAACTAAGTCCCCAGCCTCTATCGCACTGGGTCCCCCATAGTTCACACCAACCATCTCTCGAAGGTTAGTTTTTATAAGGTTTTTAGGCCCCGAGGCTAGTTTTTTGTCCAGTCTGAATATGCAGATAGGATTTCTGTCCACCTGGAGTGAGAGTAGAATAGAATTCCGGGAAATCTGGTCACATCTCTGGATCTGTCTATGAATTATTCTTGAAGTTCTTCACTAAACATGTCTATGAATTATTCTTGAAGCTCCTTGCCAGAGGAACACATCTTGGTTTGGGTTTGGTCTCAGCGGGTGTCAACATTCCAGGAGTGATGGGACTTTCTGAGAGCTGAAACAGTTCTGATGGGCTTTAGTGATCGTTATCTGGCACCCTTTTGGCATGGGCCACCTCTCATTGATATGGAGAATACAGGCCTATTGTTCTATGGCAGGCTAGTTACCTACTCCCCTCCCCCCGGTTGGTTTCTGTGCAAGGGGGGTACTTTTTAGCATACTTTAATCAAACTATATAATTATAACAGTAAAAAACTCGAATTAAACTACATATTTATAACAGTCCCTTTGCATCCTTTCACCTTTTCTTGCTTTTAAAAGGTGTCTTCCAAACCCACATGTGAGCAGCAGGAATGCGGTTGTTGCTCTCAGTGGGAGCTGAAGCCTGTTCCCTCCTACCCCAGGTTTTGGGCTGATGATGCTCACATAGCCCAGGGTTGGTGAGTGCCTGGTGGTAAAAAACATTTCCAAATAAACCAGTTTTAAGCTGTTGGGGTCTGACCACATCAAACCAGCACTGCTGTGCAGGATTCATGTGGATATTGCCATGGGCTTTCCCAAAGGACCCTGCAGGGAGAGAGTCATATGGGATACATATGGAGTCCATCTGGACACTGCTGAATTTCTGGAAAAGGAAAAAAAGAGCAGCACAAGTCCAGCATGAACTTTTCCAGCCTCCTGTCTTTGATTTAAGTCCTGTAAGTTCATGGTGGTTTTGCTGTGTTTGTCCTCAATCTCATTCCCTCCAGACCAGAATCCATTGGGAGAGACAATGATGGCACCATTCGTGTAATGCTCTGCTTAAAATAACCAGAACAAAGAAGTGCTTTGAGTTCTGTGATGATAATTACCCAGACCTAAAAATAAGCAGACGTTCTACCAGGCAGGGAGAAATAAGAGCGAGACAGGAATTGCTGGGAGACACCTGGCAAAGCTCTTATCAAGCCAGGTCATTGCTGGAGTTGCCTGCAGGTTTCCCACCCTCTGACCACATTTACAGTGGCACCACCAGGACTTGGACATTGGATTTTTAAGCTAATATGGGGGGGAAAATTGGCTTATTCTTACAAATAAAACCAACAAAACCACTCTAGACAAAAAAACCAGCTTCTGGAATATTAGAGTAAAAGCAAGGAAAACTGTGATGGAGGCCAGGACTGAGGCTGCTCAGAATGGAGCCCTGCTGCCGTGTGCTGGGGTGGAGAATGAGCTTAGGGGGCTGTCAGTAATCTGTGACATTTAAATCCATGGCTGAGCTGCTGGGCTGTTTAACTCCTACAAACTAGGTTGTAGTCGGATGAGAAATTCTAAGCATTTTTCAGCTCATTTGCAAGGATGAGCTTCTGCATTAGGGACTCTGGGTGAAGAAGGCCAAGGTCATTTGAGAAATTAGGTGAGACAGATAAAAACCCCAATAGTTTTTACTCTAATTCCAAAAAGTGGCAGTGGATTGTGGCAGTGTGGCCACAGCTCAGTCCACAGGACACCCTGTGACAAGTCAGTTTGTCTTGGCAGCACTTGGCATTCCTCATGCTGCCCATTCCTCCCAGGAAAATCACTTTCTGGGGGTTTCCACCTTGCTGCTGCAGGCTGCCAGTGGAGTTTGCTGAACATTTCTTGCACTGCACTTTTCCCATTCACTGCTTACATTTCAGCTTATCCATCTTCAGGAGAGACTGAAGCTTCTGGAGAACTGATGGCTACAATTCTAGCCACAACCAGTAGCATCGCCTGGAGTTTGGACTTCACCTTCCTGCACAAAGCAGCTGCTTCTGGGATTTAAAGATTTGCTCCCACTAAGGATGAAGCAGAATCTTTAAAACCATCATTGGCATATAGTACAACTGCTTTAAAGCTGTAGTTGCTTTTGCTTATCTGGAACCCAGAAGGCTGGAATTGGAAATGGAAAAAAAATCCCCTTTTAAATGTGGTGTTGTTTTGAAACTGGATTGAGAAATGTGTAAGATCAAATGTGTAAGATCTGCTCTAAGGTGTTGCTTCTCTGTTGTCCTGGTGCTGGATCCCAGCTCTGAGATTGGGAGAGGCAGCTCAGGACACACCTGCAGCAGGAGCTGGAGAGAATCACAGAATCATGGAATTGTTATGGTTGAAAAGACCTTTGAGATCATCGAGTCCAACCATCAACCCAGCCCCAGCCCCATGTTCATCACTAAATCATGTCCTCAAGTGCCACATCCACACCTTTTTTGAACACTTCCAGGGGATGGTGACTCCACCACTTCTCTGGGCAGCCTGTTCTAATGCTTCATAACCATTTCCATGAAAAACATTTTCCTAATTCCTAATGTAAACCTTCCTTGGTGCAACTTTAGGCCATTCCTTTTGTCCTAATGCCATATAACTGATGATATAACAATGGCTGGGACCATCATAAGAAATCTCTTTGTAATTCTTTTAAATCCTCACAATAAAGCATGAGCCATTTAATCCCATCATTAGGAAAGAAATTAATAAAATCTATGTTTTTCCCCTGTGTGGAGGTTGGGACACAGGAGCCACAGAAGTGGTGGGGAAGCCCCATGCCAAGGGCCAGGACGGCAGAGTTGCAGTCAGAAGTTTGTTGTTGGATCAAAACAGCAGCACTCAGACTGTAAACTTAATTTCAGTTTCAGTGGTCCATAAATAGGTTTCCAAAACATGTCTATTGTCCAACAAGGGATTTATTTATATACTGAAAAAATAACAAGACTGAAAAAACCAACCCAAACCCCTTCTTGGCCAGCAGTGTGGACTGGACTGTGCTGTGTATGTGTGCCTGTGTACACCAAATCAGATAGACCCTTCTGTGAAGTTCAGTTCCAAAAAGTGTTTAAAATTAGTGTTTCTCTGCAGTGGGGTGGTGCCGGAAGAAGTTGGCTTTTGAACAGCCGGCACAGTACTGACTGGAGCTGAGGCTGGAATAGTGCCTGCTCCCTGGACCAAGGTCCTGCAGCATCATCGCTGCCTCCTTTCTGCTTATTATCTTCTAGCTGAGTTCTTTTTAAATTTTTTTTTCAATGAGTAAAGATTTGGAAGAGAATCTAAAATGTTGCAGCATTTTCTGGAAAGTTTATTCCTACTTTGAGGTTAAAATTTTGTTTTTGATGAATTGATTTGTTGGCAAACATCACCTGTACTCTTGACAGCTTTGACCACATCAAAACCACCTGGTTTCTCTTGTGTTACTGATATCACTGATGAGAATTAGATCTAAGAACAATAAATTGAATTTCTGATGTGTACTCAAGTGAGGGGCAATACTTGTTCACAATTCTACACTCATTTTTATAATGTTATTTTGTGCCCATGCTCTGTTGAAAGCTTAATGTTTCATGATTGGCTTGTAACTGGAAAAGAAGGGAATCTTGATACCCAGTGGGTTTTGTAGCACAAGATCATGGTGTGTGGTGAGACTTTGCTTAACCACCGACAACTTGCCATAAAGCTGTTTCTGTCTTGGGACCAGACCCTGAAAGCCAAAACAAAGAGAAAATAGATTTGTTTCATTAAATGTTCCTTTCAGTATTATCTTGGGAACATCAGCAAGAAGTAAAATATCTCCACTCACCTTAGGAATTGTTTTTATCCCAAGTGTGTGTTGAAGCAGAGAAACCAGGATGTGTTTCTGTTTCTGGGATTGGGGTGAAGACACCTGTGAGCCAGATGGCTGTTCCGAGGGCATCTTTGTTCCCAGGGAGCGCAATGGGAGCTCCAGAGGATGCAGCCCTTCCTCCCAGCAGCACTGACTTCACCTGCTCCCACTCCTTCTCCTTCCATCCCTCTGTCTCCACCCCACCAGGATTTTCCCCGATCTCCATCCATTTTGCTCATTCCCTCCACTCCTGCCCCCAGCCTTTTCCCTTCCTTACAGCTATCTGTCTATCCTTATCTTGCATTTCTCTGTTCTTGGGTTTTTGTGTCTCCATAAATCCTCCTGCCCCACCAGTGCTGATCCCAAGCCTCAGGGCCCTGCTCAGCTCCCCAGCTCCTGAGCTGACTCCGGGCACATTCCTGGCTCTCCACTGCTCCTCTCGGCCCTGCACAATGTGTCAGGAGCACTCGGAATAAACAAGGATTTTTGTGTTTGCCAACTGCAGTGAGCTGCCCTTCACGGGCCAGAATGGCTTCAGACATGACAGCTGTTTACGTAGGCCGAGGTGCAGGATCTGGGAAGGCGCTGGCCACTGTCCATGCCTGCCCTGGCAGCTGGGAGAGGTTTTCTGGGAAGCGAGTGCTGCGTGTTGACAGGCACATCCTGAAGAAAGGCTCCTCGCCCCTTCCCAAACATGGGCAGCAGGAACCATCTTCCAGGCTCTGTCCCGAGGAGAACGTGTGCCCTTTCAAGTAAGACAAAACACCCTGAAGCAGCAGCAGACGTCTCTTGCTCTATTTTCGGCCCTTCCCTCCCAGCGCTATTCCACTGCCTAAAATTAATTGAAGCTTTCTAAATAAAATCCCATAAAATAACAGGATCTGGCAGCTCAGTGTCCCTGCTGCTCAGCGATTGGTGCCCTGTTTCTCTGGAGCATTTACTGCTCTTATGTAAGTGCTCATCACCATGCCGGAGGACTTGTCTGAGGAGCTGGGAGAAAACATTGCTGCTTAATCTTCCAACTTTTTTTTGTCTGGCCAGAAAACTAGGGTTCCAGACTAATATTCCTCATGCATCAACACCATTCTTGCTTTTCTGTAGAGTTCTCTAGAGAATTACCTCCCTTGACTACAGATGGCCTGAGAGCAACAGAGACCAAACTTCATGCTTGCCTTACAATGGTGCCTTTTATAAAAGAAAAACAAAACAAAACATTTCCAGTTTTACCAGCTCTTCAAAAACAAGCAGAGAGGGTTGTAATCACCCTTTGGAGCCACAGTCATCAGTTTGGGATGTGGTTGTACCTCCTGGAGCTGAAAAAACAACCCAGAGACTGTCCCACTGTGAGATGCTGGGAGAGTGTGAGGATGTGTGTGGCTAAGACAATCTAATTGTCAGAATGATAAAAAAAAAAATAAAGTGACTTCTCAGGGGATCAAAATGCTGATTCCTGTCCAACTCAGAGCTCTTGTTTTATGTGGAAGAGTGTACAGGTTAATGGTAGAGTGAGTAAAAGCTTGGTTTTCTCTAATTCCTTAATAATTTTGGGGCATTTCAAAGTGTGTTTTCACTAAGCAATGAATTTTGAACAAGTTAAGGACCTGAGAGTAATAAAAACTATTTGGATCTGAAATTTAGAGATTGTAGGGAATGGTTAATTAAAAATTTAACTGGTTCAGGGAAAAAAAATTTACTACCAGGTCATACTGACAGAAGAATTTACAATTCCAAAGACCTTTCCCCTATTTTAGCCCTACAGAACAGTTCATGAAGGAAGTGCTCTCTTTTTTTTTTCCCCTGAGCTGTAGAGCACAACAGAGAAAAGCTTCCCCTGCTTCTGCTGCTGTTAGAGGCAGGCAAGGAAACCTCTTACCCAGAGCTTTGAGTCTGCTGAGAATGTTTTTATACAGCCTCTACACAAATTATTTCCCCGGAGCGCTATTAACTCATCCAGTTTGATTTATTTTTAGCCATGATGAAAATTAGCAATATCCTTGTGTTTCAGGGTGCTCATACAGGGAGTCCAGCAGCTCCTGTGCTGACGTGGTCAGAGGAATTACATTGGCTTCTCAGCAGGCAGCTTCCCTGCTGGAGCTGAGAGCATGTTTCCCTCTATCGGGAGAGCAGAATCGGTCCCTTTGTGCTGCTCTGAGCTGGCTGTGCCCCTCCCGAACTCTGGTTGAACCTGTCATGGATAGAGCAGCTCCAGACCGAGTCAGGGAGTGCTTGAAGATTCCCTTTTGGACTTGCCGGACTCTGTTCCTCAGCCCACATCCCTCAGGGCAGCGCTCTCCTCATACTCCCCGCTGCTCCTGGCGCTCCTGGCGTGGCTGGGTGCCCGTGGGTGCGGGGCTGTGCAGGCCGGGGCATGGGCTCCATATTTGGCTCTGGGCTGGCTGTCTCTGACCCCAGCAGCTCCGGGTTTGCCTGTTGCAGTATATGGAGCGGCTGCTCTGGCAGCTGCAACTGACCTGAGTTAGCACCAGCAACATCTGTGTGAAATGCTGCTCCTGTGGAACCCAGCTCATTATGGTAAAGCCAGGCTTTGGACTGGCTTTGCAGTGAAGGGGGTAATTTGAAGAAAACAAATTTCCCATTAAACTCCATTTTTTTAATTGTTTGCTAGGATGTGCATGGTTATAATCTCCTTTGTGGTGGTAAAGTCATGCAGAGGGAGAGCAGAGCATAAGCAGAACATCTCTGTGTCACGAAGTCAGTAATTCATAATGACAGTAATAAAAACCTCCTTCCCTGTGCAGAGCCAGCACCGTGCTTGCCACACAGATCCTGCTTTTCCCTTAGGTGCTGTGTGAGTGCACAAGGACGGGTGACATCAGGTGTGGGACCTCACCCAGCTTCCCTGACACGAGTTAGCATGGGGATGTGGGGTCACAGCTCTCCAAGACTGTACCTGCCCTGCTGACACCCAGG
This sequence comes from Acrocephalus scirpaceus scirpaceus, assembly GCA_910950805.1. Classification (NCBI taxonomy): domain Eukaryota; kingdom Metazoa; phylum Chordata; class Aves; order Passeriformes; family Sylviidae; genus Acrocephalus; species Acrocephalus scirpaceus. Next base: position 77,524,021 of record OU383776.1, read on the forward strand.
ACACAGCAGGAGAGGGGTTTTTGTGCAAAGAAGCGTGAACCAAAAATGCTTGATGAGATCTCTTTTGTCACCGAGGTGGACAAAAGTCTGGACTTTGAGAAGGAATGGGGGGTTCAGCCTGTGCTTCCAAGGGCACAAGGAAGCAGTTTGTACCTCAAATGTGCCTCCAGCAAACTCCACTACACCTGAAAAAACAATGTTCCCCTGAGTTAACTGTAAAATCTGGCCAGCACAAGGGCCCTGCTCACACCTCTGCTTTTGGATGGGCACCTTTTAAGGTACACAACTCTCACATTTGTGTAGGGACAGCGCCTGTTCAGTTTTGTAGGAGCCAAGTCAAGGCTCAGCTCTGACTCTTCAGAAGATACTTTTTGATTCTAAGAATTTTCTTACCACTCCCACTTTCAACCTGGTTTGCACCCCCTGGTTTCTGCATCGAATCCCAGAGCAGCATCAAAAATTATTTCACTGATTTTGTTTGCCTTATCTCCCTCCCTCTCTCCTTTGCGACAGATTAAAAAGCAGCAGCAAGATGTGTTAGGCTTCTTGGAAGCCAACAAAATTGAATTTGAGGAGAAGGACATTGCAGCTAACGAGGAGAACCGGAAATGGATGCGGGAGAACGTCCCTGAGGACAGTCGGCCAGCGAGCGGGAACCCCCTGCCCCCCCGGCTCTTCAACGACAGCCGCTACCTCGGGGTAAGGGCTGCTCCAGCTCTCCTGTGCTCATCCCCCTCACCTCCAGCTGTCCCTGTGCTCATACCACTCCTCTTCCTCACTGTCACCACCTGTGCTTCACTGCGGTGAGCAGCAAGGCAGGGCTTGCCCAGCTGCAGTTGCCCAGACTGGGAGGCTGTAGGTGTTAGACGTTTCCCCCTATCTTGGGCTTTTAGTAATAATTGATTCTTGAATATTCTAGTCACACCATAGGAGAGATTAAAATGTAGACCTCTTGATTTGTATCCTACCTTGCAGTACATATATAATTTTCTTTTCCTGTGGGTTTTTTCCCATCTTATGGCTCTGAAAGTTCCCAGGTTTTTTTAATCCTCATTTTTCCCATGATTGTGAACTAACACCTCACAGAAATCTGGCCCTTTAACACCAACCTTATGTTCTGTAGCAAGTTCAGAGATGTGTTTTGCCCATGTGGGGTTTGCCAGTAGGTGTGAATCCCAGATCATACAAATTGATGTCTGCCATGATCATAAATCAGTTTTCTGATCCTTCTTGGATCAGCTCTGTGTGCTGCTTGCACAAGGAAGGCTGCTGTGCTTCACTTACTCCAGGGCCTTGGACAGATTAAAACTTGTGTTGCAAACACAAATCCTACTGTAATTATTTTAATGCTTGATCAAAAGTAAGTTGCCCTGCAGTAATTGTACCCAGCAGTCCATGCTTGAATGATTATTAGATTAACTGTTAGTTTTATTTTTAAAACGTAGTATCTTCTGAACAGAGCTCACAGTGTGCATTCCTCTGGTCCTTTTGAAGTCTGGTTCTGACCTGCACAGTCTGTAAGTCAAGACCTGCCAATTCTGGACCTTTGTGAGACAAATCTGTGCCTACTGAAAGAAACTATTCTCAATGTGCCAAGAATTTTTCTTGCTTGTAATATAAGCAGAACTTGAAATAATATCCACAGTGAGTTGTGCCACTTGGCTCTCAAAATTTCCCGACTGGTTGTGACATGGAAAAAGGTTGGTCTGGAGTGACAAACATAAGGATCAGTATCTGAGAAGGGGCTGGTTACAAGGTTCTTGCTATGGGTTTATTTCGTCCCCAAAATTTTGGTTGATGTCATGTTGAACTTTTGAAATTCAGTCAGTTTGTGTTGCTGGATTCGAGTTGCTACAGTTCAGCTTTCAGGAAGGTAAAAGTTAATTCTGTGCCCAGAATTTGAACCTCTTCTGTCTTTATCTGATGCCTCTCAAGCATGAAGTTCCCTGTTTGTTCCATCTGATGCAGCACAACTGGCAGAGCAAAGAGCAAATTTGCCTTCCTGGCCTGTGCACAGCAGAGAGGCTGGAACTGGAGATGCTGTGTGGGCTAGCATGAGCCCTGCTCCTCAGGCCCAGAAATTCCTGTCCTGGGAGATGCTATGGAGCAGGCTCATGGACTGTGCACCAGCAAGTTAAACAATTCCTTTGTTATCAAGCAGCCCCATTCCTGTCAAAAGAAGGGCTTCAGGGTGGATTTACCATAATCACACACATTTTTATCAAACCAGTACACAAATGCTGCATGTGCAAATGGAGCAATAATTTGATATCCCTGAAGTCCAGGCAGCTGGAATCTTCTGGTCCCTGTACTTTGTTCTGTTCTAGCTGCAGCAGCCTCTCTTTAGAGCTGGCCCCCTCAGTTGCTGTTCCTTAGGCTTTTGCCTCCCAGACAGGAATCCAGAGCAGCGTGTCCTAAACAGCTCTCCCTGAATCCAGCCTGAGACCGAGCTGCTGCCTGCCTTGGGTTTCCCAGACAGGACTCTGCATGCAAACATTGCCCAGGAAAGCTGGAGGAGGCTGGTAATGTGCATCAGTTAAAAATGGAGAGCAGGAAAGTCATCTCTGCTGAGTTCAGAAGTCGGAGTGAGGGAATTGTGTGGTAACTTGGACAACAGCGAGCTTGCACAAAACTTCTGGGTTCCTTTAGTTTGGGTTTGGAAACTGGTATTTCTTTTTATTTATTTATTTATTACCTTAATTTTCCTGGGAAGTGGCTGTGTGTGTTTAGGGCATTTGTAGTGCACTATGAGTGAACAGTGCCACCTCATTGCCTTCCATTGCACACATCCTTAGTGGGAAATGTGATGGGGAAGGTGCACTCTCAGTGTAAGAGTTCCAGTTGAACTTCTGACAGATTTAAGAGCTGGAGTCCACAGTTGCACAATTGCCATCCCTATCAGGAATCAGCAATGACATCTGGGAACATCAGGGTTTCTGATGACAAGGTCCAGGCTCAGCTGCTTCTTCAGGAGGAACATCCACACCAGACCAGTGACAACACCTGCCTTGTGTGGAGTCTGTCCCTTTGGGAGAGCCTAGAGCACCTCACAGCAACATCTTGTTGGGACATAGAATGAATTCCCAGCTTGTCCCTTTCCAGCCAGACCAGTTTGTGTGCTCTTAGTGCTAATGCCACATACCTGAGCTGACATTGGATTTTGCATTCGGCCACAGGAAGCAGTTTGCTTGGTGTGGATTGGGTGACACCCCAAACTGAATTGAGATTATTTCTGACAATTCACTCCTCTGTCTTTTATTCCCTCTCCCTTCTGCCATGGTGAAGGACTACAATGCTTTCTTCGAGGCGCGGGAGAACAATGCCGTGTATGCATTCCTGGGCTTGACTGCACCTCCTGGGTCAAAGGTAGGTGAGCACCTCCTCACAGTGAGCCTGTGGCTTTCACCTCCTCCTCTGCTCAGAATAGGATCTGGTACATGTGCTGTCATTGTCCCCATCAATCTCCCTGGGAGATACTCAGTCTCCAGAGGCTCTCAGGCTTCAATTTCAAAAGAGTAGTTAATATTTGCTCTAAAGAATGCATAAGAAACTTAGATGAAAAAAAAATCCCAAAATCAAAGAATGTTTTCAATTCAGTTAAAAAATTTAATTCATGTGGAATTTTGATGAGATTTTTCTACTAGAAAATCTCTTGAAACCAAAGCCGCTGTTTCTGAAATAACGTGGTCTCGCTTCAGAGTAATTCTTTCCTCTGGCTTGTTGTCCAAAGCTTATTTTCCTTTGCCAATTATGAACTGGGCTGCTGCTTTGCGGATGCAATGGGCTGGAATTCTCCTTTTGATTTTGATAGGATAAGACAGGCCTGCTTTATACGTTTCACTTGACAGCAGCAGGATCCTCCAGGTCACTTCCAGCTTTCCTGTTCCAGTGGATAAACATGCAGCTCCCTTTCAGCTTTACACGTGTACGAGTCGAAGGTCGTGTTGTGCACATCACTAAGAGACCTAATTTTAAAGGTGGATGGTGACCCATGAGCAGTGAGCACTGTAGGTTGTGGGGCAGACTAAAGCAGTTTTGGGAGACAGATTTCCAGCAGTAGCTCCACTGGGATGGTGTGATGAGGAAAAACTGCCTCATGCAGAACTGCACAGAGCAGAGCCTGGGATCTGCACCCCAGCGTTACTGCTGCCGGCATCAGACCAGCTGCACACAGCGCCACAGTCCTGGTGAAGTTCCTTGGAACATCTGCACTGCACTGCTTAGCAGAGTGTGCAGGATGGAGCCAAGGAACCAGGAAGCAATCCTGAGACTGTGGGATGCAGGGAAGCTCGTGCCTTTCTCCTGGGAAGTGCAATGGTACTAGAGAGCAGCTGCTGCCATAACAAATCAGGTCACCTGTCTCAGTAACATTGGGAACATCACTGCTTCCCAGACTGGCCGGCTGGCAGAAGCAGCCAGCATGGCTGTCAGGAGCTCTGCTTCTGTCCTAAGGGATGCTCCAATTCTGTCCTCACCTGAGGAAAAGGAGAATTTTAAACAGGAGGGATAGAACACAGCTGTACTCTGCTGAATTTCCATGTTGTGTTGGGCTGATGACAGTAAATAACCTTTGCAGAAGTGACCCTGCATCCTGCTCTGGTACTGACTTTGGGAATGCCTCCCACAATTAGGATGTCCAGTCAAGTCAGTTGTGGGCTGCTGAGGAGGGTACACAGATTTGTAGGTGCTGAAACTGATGTTTCCAGCATAGCTGTGTGCAGCTTGGATATAATGCTGTTGGGAATGACATGGCAACTGCAGAAGATAGCAGGAGGCTAGGAGCAACCTTGGCAGGAAACCTCCATTCAATGCCATCAGGAGACATTTGGGAAGTTATTTGACTTTGAACACAAAGGTTTGATAATAATGCTAAACAGGACTGGCTCAGAAGTGAGCATGGTAAATTCAAGTAACTATTTTCTGAGCCCTGGAGGTTTGGTTTGTCCTTTGGATCTACAACCTCTGGGAAAGGCTGTCCTTCAGTTTATCTTACAAGCTCTACTTCAAGCAATATGGGTGGATTTTAAAGGGAGAGGATTTTGTGAGTTAAAAGCTATGTTTAATTATTTCTTTATTAAGGATTTAAGGACTGAGAGGATGCTCAGTGAGGGGCCTTGAGGGAGAAATAAGAAAAAGTATGAAGGAGGGACAGTGTCAAGCCTGGAAAGCTGAGCCTCTCCCAGATAACTTGCAGGCCTACGCCCAAGGAAATGGAGTTTGACCTCCAAGAAAAATAGCTTAGCAGGTTACTTGTACCAACCTTCCTGGGCATGAGGGAAATACCAGGAATCCTCTCCATCTTTCCACTGCCTGTCCTGAAGAGAAGTACTTTGTCTTGAAAAAAACCTAAAAAAACAGTGAGGTGTCACCACTGCAGTGCCCTGGGCTGGTTAAGGGAGTTGTTACAAAGCCAAGGGAACCTTCTCCTCTTTCTTACCATTCAAAGAACCACTTGTCTTTTAGAGAATATCAAACACGCTGCTTTTTTCCAGGCTTTGTAGCTCTTTTTGATCTTCCTTTCGTTGCTCACCTGCCTTTTGTGCTGCGAATGGCCGGGATATCCTTGCAAGAGGCCTATGGGTGCACACTGACATCTGAGCCCTGGTGACATCCCGGCCCCACTCTCTGACCCGTGACAGGCCAGCAGAGCAGAGCACGGGCCAGGAGCATGGCAGCTCCAAGCCAGGCTCTTCCCACACCCTGAATTCAAAGGCAGGATGAGGGCAGTTAGCCAGGAAAACCAGAGTGAACCACCACATCCAAGAACGGGAGATACGTGTGGGACTTCCTGCCCTGCAGACTGGGGTCACCCACTGTGTCTCCTCCTAAAAAAATCATACAGACTTCTTGGAAATTCCCCTCTTAGTCCTTTCTCCTCATGTTTTGTTTGTTTAGCAATGCTGGCTTATGGTAACAACGATATTGAATCTGTTATGTTGAGTATTTCTATGCAGTCACAAAAGCAAATGGTTCCAACACATCTTGGCAGATGTTAAACTTTGTTCTTTCAAATAAACCAGGCTGTCCCCGCTGAGGTGCTGCACTGAGGGCACTGGGAATTCATCTCTCATTCATCTCCTTGTAGGTCATGGTGCTGCTAGCAGGTAATTAAATTAATCTGCAGTCAAAAGTATACTCAGAGAAACCAAAAGGAAATTCCTTTTGCATTTCTTCTGTTGTCATTCTGTTCCCATTTGTGATTACCTTACAAAGGCTGAAGGAAGATTGAAAAATGCAGGTTGTTGTTTTATAGTGTTCCTTTGGAAACACACTGAGAAACTACTAATGTGTAATTCTTTTTTGCTGTTTCAGGAAGCTGAAGCACTGGCCAAGCAGCAAGTGTGAATTTCAACTGCCTTAAATGTCTAAAGGGAATTTCCACAGCTTTTTATAAAATAGTCAAACTGTCTCTGCTTCAAGAAATGTAGATGTGATTTCTAACATTTGATTGGTGCTTGCAGCATTCACTGTCCGTAACACAAATTGAACAAAGGATGGAAATGGAAATTTCAGGGTAGGGAGCAGGAGTGGGCTCTGATGGAAGCTGAAGCAATCAGATATGAATGAGTTACATTTAGTTTAAACTGTCCTGGCAATTCGTCCATTTTGTGTAAACTTAAAGAAACTATTTAAGTACTAAAAATGCAGATGGGTGTTGCCTAAAGATCCAACTATTTAAACTATGGAAAACAGCATCTAAAACCTTGTCAGATACTAATTTAGTGCCTGAGTTGCCTCAAAAATGTTACTGAGTTACACAGTGTCTAAATTTTCAGTGTCTTTCCTGGTTTCAGATGAATTTGTAGGTGGTACTGTGTAGTTTAACGATTGTAGTCACTTTGGAAAGTTGTGTTTGTCTTCTGTAGAATGAATATTTAAGGTTTGTATTGTTACACTCTGTACAGGTGATAAAACCTCCAACAAACCCCATGTATTTCTCATTTAAGTGATCTGTGTGGGCTCTTAGGACAAGAAGGGCAATGGACATGGGTCCCTCACAGCTGCCTAAGCATGAGCAATGACACATCTGGGGCAAGATTCAATGTTGTAAACAAGCCAAAACAGCCAGAAATGGCCTTTCCTTACCTGTCTAAGGGTGAAAGCCCTTAATGTATTTCTCTACAAAAATACCAGTTCACACTGCTTAGAGCAATAAACATCTCACTGCATGTTCAAGTAGCCATGAGGTTCATATAGTGTTTTTTTCAAATGAGGAAATAAATGTTTGAATAGCAAAAGTTATTGTAATTAAGCAAGACTTCTTTTTTTTTTAAGGCTTAAAATCTTCATTTCCATCCTTATTCCCATATCATAGAGCTATTACAGGAATTGCAAATCTCTCAGTGTCTTATGTGGATGAATTTATCACGTGCAATATTAACCTGTGTGTTCTCCCAGTGCTCATGAGGGAGCCTGTAATTCCTGGCCGTATTTTAATTCCTGATTTATCATTTTGGGAGCCTGGGAAGTGGTTGGAAGCTTGTGCTTACAAAAGCAGCACAGCATCAGGAGGCAGAGGGATGGATGGATGGATGCTGCCTTACCTTAAAGATTAACACACACACAATTGTGCTTTTTTATTAACAGCTTTTGTCAAGAATTACTGCAATTCTGTGAAATTTAAGATCTTTTGGGGATGGAAGTTAGGTTATGTTTTAAATCCAGCACCAGATTTTTGTTGTTCACTATGATTTCATCTTTCTGAATGAGGCTGTTTTTCTTTCTTAATATTGGCTGAATCTTTCTCTGTGTCCAAAATCCTGCTCAAGTTTTTGAGAACTATGGAATACTAAGGGAAGTATGGTAAGGAAAGTGAGATTTGACACACAAGTCTCTGTACCCACACCAGTTTGCTGTGCTTCCGGTGCAAGTTTGGTGAATTACAGCCATTATTTTGGAAAAGCTGTAATTAAAAGTTGTTGCCAAATTCTGTCAGTTCAGCGACCCAAAACATTCTGAAATGAGGTCAATCCCTGTCTCAAAGGTCAAGAAAATTGCCAAGTTTTAGAAAGCCAAGTCACTGCCCTCGTCTGTCCCCCTCTTGCCATATAGGAGCATTCAAACTGTATCAGCATTCCTAAGGCAGCTCTGGTGAGCCAGGCTGAATTATTCCTTTGTCCGGGGAACAAGGCACCAACACAAACTGAAAATACTGAAAATCTCTTTGTTGTGTGTGTAAAACTTGAGGTTTTTGATGCAGATCTCTTGCATGACTTTAGGAGTGCCAGGAATCTGTTACCTCTGTGCTGGTTTTCTGTTTCCATGGGTGCAAGAACTGAATTTGTTCTTTTCTTTCTTATTTTTTTCCTATGTAGAAAGCAGGCATTGAGGATTTAACCTTTATGTTAACCATTCCTGTATCATTCCAATAAAGTTGTTTTGGAACACTTTCTCACTCCATGACTTGTTTGCATGTTTTGTTCACAGTTTGAAGTTAGAAGCTGAAAGAAGTGAAATTTTCAGATGAAAATACTGCTCTTTAAAAGTTCAGGATTTATACAAGGGGAACATTGGGGATCTGCTGCTGCGGGTGAAGTCTGCTGGGTTGGCTCTCTCACCTGTTGCAGCTAATGGGATTTAATTTAGGATACACCTACCCAAAATAGTGTGTCAAGGTTTGGGTTATTTCCCTCATTATCCTGCTTTCCCACTCATTCCCCAGGGCAGGGACAGGTTGGAAGTGGCTGGGACACAGCAGCTGCTCCCACACTCAGAGCTCACCCACCCCTCCCCTGCTCGTTTACGAACTGTAATTAATGAGCTTTATGCTGCTCACAGCAGGGAGCTGTGCTATTTTATATTTGTGTTGCTACAGGGCAGTGCAGGATAAATTTTAAACTAAAACTTCATTTACAACTTCCCTGTTTGCCAGGTAGATCAGCAGGTACCTCCCTCCTGCTTCACATACTGAAGTTCTGCACCACCTGGAAGATCTGTAGAGTTACAGAAATGAACTTCTCTGCATCTGACCTGCCCTGAGATCTGCCCAAATTCCAGACTTCAGTTCACATCCTCTGGAGAAAACCAATAACCTCATCTTTTTAAGAGTGGTTGGTAAATTTTTACAGGATAAGCTGCTGTGTGAGCAGCTAAAGCACAGCCAAGCACCATCAGGCACAGGATGACTTCTCAAGGGGATTACTGCTTGTCCCTCACACTTGTCCTTCTGTGGAGTCTTACAGCTGGCCCATAGGATGGGAAAAGGGCCATAAATGGAATTTCTAAGTTGTATGAATCCCATTTACTTCCCCTGTGTATCCACTCCAGTTGTGCAACTCAGAAAAATCGCTGCTTTCCTTGGGTTTTTTTATTAAAAAGTCTTAAAAACCCAGTTGTTATTCATTACTGTAAAGCTCAGTGAAAATAGTTTCCCAAAATCTTTAAAAACCAAGCTACACATGTGCATGCAATGTGTGACAACTTTCCCTACATCAGATTGCTCAGATCCTAATCCCATGGCACAAATAAATCCAATAAATTCCCGAAGTCGTTACCTTTTATTGAGTTTCCTGCAGAAATATTCTGTGACTTGCCCTATATTCTGTGATCTTGGTAAAATGTTTTAGATTGAAAGGTTCATTATGACAGTTTTCAAGTTTATTATTAAAAATTTTGGACTGTATTGGTAAACTTGTGGAAATGCAAAAGGATTTTAAAAGTTGAGGTGACAAAGTAGAAATTGCTGGATTATTACAGGTAAGCACAGTAGTGAGTACTGAATATGCAAAATACATATATTTGGTGGAAAATACATATATTTAGTACAAAATATATGTGTTGTATTCATTAAGTATTTGACTTGGCCCCATATATCTTGTAACATGAATATATAGTAATTCATTGTGTATATTACTGTATATATATTTATAAATATTTATACACATACACAATATAGCAATATGAGACACTAATTTTGAAGACTTTAGAAAAGCTATGCATATTGCTGACTTAGCTGGAAAGATAAGCTTTGCTGAAATCAGTTAAAACTTAGAGGATGGTTAAAGAGAGACCGGATTTTAGATCAGCTATCCCGGATTTTATAACTCATTGCTTGTCAACTCTGTGTTTGTGGAAAGCTTCCTTGCAGAAGCTAATCAATACCCCAGGAATGCAAAACAATTGCAAACCTGTTTTCAGAAACAACCTATTGAAATAGGCCTGGAAAACAGGAAACAGGGAGTCCTACCAAGGATCCATGAATCATGACACAGCAAAAGGTTGAAAGGTTAGAACGAGGAAGACTAATTTTACTTCCTCATTTCTAGTGACCCCTCCCCAGAATAGACCCCCGACTCATTTCAGGGAACAAACTACGCATGCTTAATAGCCTTTTTGTTAATTAGCATACGAAGTGAAGCGGAGAAGAGGAGGTGACAAGGGTATGAATATGCATTTGTATTTTGTGTATTCAACACTATTGTGGATAAAAGGCTTTGTAATCACCTGTGATCTTTGTAGCGCGCATTAGGGAAATATCCCAGCGCTGCCCCGGTGTCGTAATAAACATACACTTTCTAACTTTAACAGTTAGAGAGTCTTTTGTCCGTCACAGTTGGGTATCGATATTAGATCGATATTCATATTTTAATAAATCAAATATGTAATTCTTATATACTGTAATTCTCTCACAGGTTGTCTTATTGAAGATATTGTTATAAAAAGGGCAGGAGATTTTTCTCCTTTTAGAAGCCTTTATTGTGATCAGCTCAGGGTGGGGGCCCGACGGGTCGAACGCACGCCACCGCTGCTCCCAAAAGTATCTCGGAGGCTGAGGTGTTCAGCAACTTCGTCCACTTGGCTGCAGGCTGCTCTCAGAAGCAACTTGGAGGGGAGGTGTGCAGCAGCCTCATTCACTTGGAATGCAGGCAGAGTCAGGCTCAGGGGTCCACACGGCCGCCCTGTCCCGAAGGCTTGGTTGGCTCTGAAATTCTAGGGGAGTCCCTCTCTGGGCAACGTCTCTGAGAGTCAGGGTGAGGGGTGAAAAACGCTCAGCTTTGGGAGGAGGCAGCCTCACTCCTTGCATGGTCCATCCATGTGTCTTGGTGGTTCGGTCTAATAATGTTTTTCTGGTCCAGAGTAATAATTTCTTCTCCCAGCTGGCACTGCATCTCTTCTATTTGCATGTCTGCTGGATTTCTCCTCCTCCTGGCTTCTTTGGTTGCTATGTGGGTAACCAGGGGTAGCCAGGGGGTTCGGCTCGAAGGTGCAGCAGAAAGGGAACAAAAGAGGCAATTAACAGGGTGGGGGTGACACATTTAACAAGGAGCACTGGGCTAACAATGACTTCATTTGCAACAAAGTTACCTTGTTTATCTCAGATATCATCAGGAATTTGGCCATTTCTTCATTTTAATTTGCTCAGTATTTCAAAATCCTTAATAAAAGGAAACCAGCACATCATTAATCCAATGCCAGCACCACTATAATACCCATGTGGCCTCAGTTTTTTCCTGAACCCTTTCGCAGCACGCAGAGCATGTTATCGTGTGTTTACACAACGCGAAGTGGATCAGACACACATTTTATAGCCAGGAACTGCCCAAGTCCCGCCCGCCCCGCTGTGAGGGGCCGCAATGGCGCCCAGGCCCTGCAGCGCGGCCGCTGAGCGCCGTTGCTGCGGCAAGCAGCGGCCACTCAGCGGCCGAGACGGGCCCGTCCCGCCTTCCTTTTGGGTGATACAGCTGTCAGTCAGAACTAAGTCCCGCCCCCATGTGAAGTGTTCCTCTGAAGCGGGGGCGGTGTTGGGGTGTTCAAGTGAAATTCCCTTCGAAATGGTAAATAAAGGGCCTGCAACAGCTGTGCTTAGGATAAAAATCTCCAACATAAAACCTTTCAAACCAGTCAATATCTCTGTCATGTTTATGTGCATGCAAAGTACACAGCCTGTCCTGAAAGAAGGGACTTTGTTTACATGCAGCCGTAGTTCATATATTATCATTTAGTGTGGCCGTATTTATTTTTTCCATATACGAATGATATTATTGAGACGCTAATTTTGAAGACTTTAGAAAACCTAAGGTTATAGTTAACAATATATTGCTGATTTAGCTGAAAAGATAAGCTTTGCTGAAATCAGTTAAAACTCAGAGGATGGTTAAGAGAAACCGGATTTAAGATAAGCTATCCTTGATCTAATAACTCATTGCTTGTCAACTTTGTGTAATCTGTGTTTGTAATGAAAAACAGGGAAATTGATCAATAGACCCCACAAACACAAGACAATTGCAAACCTTCTGTCTCCAGAAACAGTCCTGGGAACAGGAAACTATAGGTTTTACCAAGGATTCATTTGTCACGTATGCATTGAAAAGGTTGAAAGTTTAGAACGAGGAAGACTAGTTTTACTTCCTCCTTTTGGTGACCACTCCCCACAGAAGACCACTGACTCATTTTCAGGGAACAAGCTATGCATGCTTAATAGCCTTTTTGTCAATTAGCATACGAAGCAGAGAAGAGGAGGTGACAGGGATATGAATATGCATTTGTATTTTGTGTATTCAACACTTCTGTGGATAAAAGGCTTTGTAATTACTTGTGATCTTTTGCAGTGCGCATTGGGGAGATCACCCACGTGCTGCCCAGCACTGAAATAAACATACACTTTCTAACTTTAACTGTTAGAGAGTCTTTTGTCCGTCACAGTTAGGTATCGATATTAGACCGATATCCGATATTCATATTTTAATAAATCATTATAAGAGTAATTTTTTATTCTTTTTCAATATATATTCAGCTCTAAATTCTGACATCCTTGCCTTGCTGTTTATCCTAACGGCAATCTGTGCTCAGCTTCTGAAATAACTGTGGTTCTATCTCGTTCTGTCTTTATTTTGGTAAATAAAAGGGAATTTCGTTTTGGTGAGATCTAATTGAGAGAATACATTGATTTCCTTGGATATTGATGCATTTAACACCTGAATCCCAGACTGGTTGGGGTTGGAAGGGATATTAAAGCTCATCTCATTCCACCCCCACCATGGGCAGGAACACCTTCCATAGATTAGGTTGCTGCGTATGAAATGGAAGTTGATCTGCTTTTAATCATTCCACACAAATTACCTTACTTGATTTCTTCCTCTCTCTCTGTTACTTTTGTGTTTTGTTGAAACAGCTGCACAAAAATTCCAGCTGCAGCTGTGTTATAAATAAAGAGCTTGACTCGGCCAATATATCAAGCAGCAATCAATTTATTAATTAATACAGAATAGTAAAGTGTGAGCAAACAGCGCTGGGTACAGTGGGGGTTTCCCCTCCAACTGCACGCCGACCGTTGATTTTCTGCTGGTATTTATTGAGGTTTTCCATAATCACTTCTCAGCAACCTTTTTTTCTAGTTTCCTCCTAATTTCTATTTTTGAAATATAATTTCTATACCTTTGTGATCAATTTCTATTGGTGATGTTAAATTTTCTATACTTCAAAAGGTATGAAATCAGTGAGGTCAGAAATAACATCTTGTGATGATGAGGTTCCCAGGACATAAATTAGTGGTGGTGGCATCCAGATTTCCTTTTTCTGAAGAAAAACACCAAAGATGAGAGATTCGGTCTTCCTCTTCAAGTCTATAAATCGGTCTTGTTGGTGCTGTCCAGCTTCCAGGTGGTGGTGGTCCATCTCCTCTTCCCAGGATCATTAATTTTAGTTTGGAATAGCTCACTTCCTTCTATTTGGGTGATTACAATCCTTTCTATATATATATATGCTAAAGCTGTAGTTCAAACCTTCTATTAAAAACCTTATAGGCTCACATGATTCACTTATAAGCAAGCAAAATATTAGTTCAAAAGCCCCTTTCCATGCTTTTTCCGTTTTGTTCATTAAACAGATGTTTTTATGTAGTGGTGCATTGAGCTGTGCTCACAAGTTTTAAGTTTATATGATTAATGTTATTTAAGTTGGGAAAATGGTTTGTTCCAGACCCCCCTGTTCATGGCTGCATTTGCAGTTGGTTTACCCCTTCCAGAAAGTGCTGTCCCCCCAGCAACTCTCCTGTCCGTCAAAAGTATCCCTTCCCCCAGAGCCTGTCAGTCACTTAGAAGGCCTCTCCCCCTTCTGGAAAGCTCGGGGAAACCCGACTCCTGATTGGAACAGGTTCTGGAAATCCCCTACTCCCTTTCAGGGATTGGCCCTTTGTGTGTCAATCTACCCCCCAACTCCTCCCTTTGTATCCCCCTATTGGTTGAATGTTTTTGTACACGCCCCTTGGCATCTGTTCCTTATAAGCTCCCAAACATCAGGAAAGATCGCTTTTTTCCTGAGGACGTCCACGTGAATAAACCCTCCCCTGTTCTACCTCAGAAAAGAGTCTCCTTTTCCTCCTTCGCCAAAGCTGCATTTTACATCCAGTGCTTGCTTGCCAAGAACCCACCGGGTGGGCTTCCGCGGACCCGTCCAGCGAGGCCCTACCGAGAACTGTGCACGCTTCATGCCAGGGCTGCCGGGCAAAGTCGGGAATCACTGGTCAGTGACCCACGAAGCGTGTCCACATTTTTATAATTACCCTATGGCCTTTTCCACACATTTCATAACCATCACTACAAAGGCCATCTTTTTCTACCTGACACGAAACACAACCCCACATTTCACAGCTGGCACTAATTGCAAGCCTGGCGAGGTTTAAAACTACTTGGAATTTGATCCTTCCTGCTTCCTGCTCGCCAAGACTGTCGGCAGTGACTCTCCTGAAGTCCCAGTCACACCTTTGCAGAAATTGCTCATATAAGGTGATTTAAAATCAGGTAATTTTGAACAGCTTTTAAATATTAAATGAGTTTTATATTAATTTGGTGGGAGTAAAGATAGCTTTCATTTTGCCTCCATAAAAACTGAAGTTTTTCATGAAATACAGGAGAAAAAGAGGGAAAGAGGTAATTTTACAGCCTTCATTGAACCTATATGGCCAGAATTACTCCAAACCTAATTTCTAAGGCACAACATGATTTCCCACACCCGGGGGGCAGGATTAGATTGGATATTAGGAAGACATTCTTCCTGGTGAGGATGGGGAAGCCCTGGTACAGGTTGCCCAGAAAAGCTGTGGCTTTCCCATCCCTGGAAGTGTCCAAGGCCAGGTTGGATGGGGCTTGAAGCAATCTGGGATAGTAGGTGTCCCTGCCCATGGCAGGGGGTGGCACTGGATGATAATTTGTCTTGCTGCTGCCATTAAACAGTGTCTTTTTAGAATCTTTTGTCTTGTACTTTGATGAAATTCAGCTTCTGCTTCATTGGGGGTTTTTATCTTCTGAGAAATAGGAAATTTAGAAAAGTCATCAACAGAAAACTTCAGACTGTCTGTGGGCTGGATCTTGTGCTGAGGGTAGGGGTGGCTTAGTGCATGAGCTTGGCTTCAGCTTGAAGAGGACACCTAAAACCACCATGGGGGCACCTGGGACATCCCAGAGGTAATTTTTAAACCCCTAAAGAGCGAGTTTGGTCAATGAGCAACATGACTGTGCCGAGCTGTCCATTGGCTGCTGCTTTCGGATTGGCACATTGTCCTGTTTGCATGTCGTAGACACAGGGTATTTCATCAAAATCTGGGTGAAAGGAAGTTGCCGACTTCTTTCCCATCAGTGTCACATCGCAAGACTCTAAATTTAGCTGCGTGTTTCCAAAGGGGAAGTGGTGTAAGTCCACAGGTCAGCTGAGCAGCACTGAGCTCCTGCTGGTGGAAGTGTTGGTGGAATTTGGTTCTGATTTCGTTCTGTCCGGTGCAGCCCTGACCCTCTGCTCCTTCCCCATGCCCTGTTCTGGCTGTCAGCAGCTCCTCGGCATCACACTGTGGTCAGAAACATCTCAATTCATTTTCAAACATCCTCTTTTAGACGTAGCCCTCTCTTTGTGTTCAAAAACCATGCCCTCTCTCAGCAGGATCACTTCTGTTTAATGAGTTAAAAACCCCAGGGAACTGCATCATGAGTGCATCAAGCTTTTTCTGCACAGACAGCAGTGAGGAAAGAGTGTGTAACCATCTGCCCCCTCCCAGCAGCTGTAGCAGGAGAGCTCTGGGCTGGGGGAAATCCTCCTCGGACCTGACTGGGCTTGGTAAGTTGGGCTTTTTGTGCCTTTTTTCTTTTCCTTATGCTTTGTTCCAGAACACAGGAACCACTTACTTTATTTGGAGGAGACCAGTTTTTCCAAGATTACCATATTTTAGCTCTTCATGAGCGCTTTCAAAGCAATAAACCAAAATTTATCAGCAAGTAAGAAGCTGGGTACCCTGAGGTCTTACAGAGCAGGGTAAGGACCTGGTTACCCATGTCCTACAAGGCACAGAGCATTCCAAATTCTATGGATCTTTAGCAAGATTTAGACTGCTAATTCTTCTTTCTTTGGAAATTGGTTTATCAAGTCCCTTAAGTGCTTAAGAAAGTGTTGCCCTGCTTTTTGCATATGTAAATGACTCTGTAGATAATCAGGTCTGCTGCCAGTGTTCCTTTCAACTTCGGGGAGGGAACTGTGTTACAAAAATAAAGAACCCCACAAAAATAATAAACCAAACAGTTGTGCTGTGTCAGTGTGTAAATTTTGGGGGAAAGGTGAAAATTTCCATCTCTCAAATAACTGAAGTTTTAGAATATCTCCTGGAAGGAGCACTGGGATTGAAAAGTGACCCAGTGTAGCGAGTTTCAAATATACCAGGGTGTAGGGGCATGGTGAAAAGTGTTGAGCCACAAACACACTTTGGGTGTGTGGATACTTCAATTATGCAGAGATTTAAAGGATATTTGAAGAACTGAATGATTTTCTTATGTTCATGTTTCCCATTCCTCCATAAGAGCAGTGGTTCAGCTCAGACTCTTAATATGAAGATTCCCATTGATTTTAACAGTTGGTAAATTGGAAAGGGATGATAAGGAATCATTAAGTGTAGTAAATTATTTTCAGACACTTCTCTCTTCACTATTATCACTATTGGGGAAGGCAAATTAACTATTTATATCTTTTAAGTTCATCATTAAGAGGGACTCTAAACACATTTGATCTGCATTTTGAATAGAGTTTTATTATATTTGCACAACTCTCAGTTTCTTTTGAAGCTCCTTGGCACCTCACAGGAGTGCTCAAGTCAGAAATACCTCTAAATATGAATATAGTCTTTATTACGAGAGTTTAGCAAAACCTGAGTATGGCGTTTTTGCCCTCCGTGGATCACTGATCAGTGATCCCTTGCCTTGCCCGGCCCCTGGCTAGAAGCGTGCTCAGTTATCGGTAGGGCCCACTGGACAGATCTGCAGGAACCCACTCGGTGGGCTTTTGGCTGGCAAGCACTAGATGTAAATTAGCAGCTATGGCGATGGAGGAAAAGGAAGGCTCTCTTCTGAGGTATAACAAGAGATGTTTATTACCTGTCCTCACCTCATGGATGGTGAGCGAGAGAGAGAGGCCCCGCCCGGACCCCCGCTTAAGAGGACAGGTACCAAGGGGCGTGTACAAAAACCTTACACCAATAGGGGGATACAAAGGGAGGAGTTGGGGGGTAGATTGACACACAAAAGGGCCAATCCCTGGAGAGGGGGGGGGAGGGGATTTCCAGAACCTGTTCCAATCAGAAGCCAGGTCTCCCCGAGATTTCCAGAAGGGGGAGAGGCTTTTCCTGGATGACTGGCAGGCTCCGGGGGAAGGGACAAACATGGATAAATAGGGGGGTTTGGAATAGACCATTTTCCCAACATAAATAACATTAATTATATAAACCCAAAACTTGTGAGCACAGCTCACGCACCGCTACATCTCCCCCTTTCTTTTTATATAAAGATGGTAATTTAAACCATAAAAAGCTAGTCGGTGGCCACAGCTCCGGGTCTTCTTCAGGGAGGTCCTTTCCTTCTTCAACTCTCACTTCTGCTTCCGGTGGAGCTGTGACAACCACGACTAGGCTTGCATATGGGGGGGAGACAGTTTGAGACTAACTTTTTAACAAAATAGCGAATGCAGGTAACAGTGCCCAGAATACACAAAACCATAAACAAAACAGTTAAAATAGGACGAACGATCGACCTCGCCCACTCAGGCAGCCCCCAGTCCTCAAAAAGTCCCTCCAGCCAGTCAGATGTTTGAGGACAGCTTGTTTGTGACATGGATGCCTCTGACAGGTTTGCAGACTGTGGTACAGGTGCCTCCGACAAGTTTGCTGTTTGTGGCATGGATGCTGGCACTGTCCACGCCACGGTCGGAGACTGCAGACTGGAGAGCAGCAGCAGGGATAGAAGTCTGGCTGCTGTCAGTGGGGCCATCGCTCTGTGTGGGTCTGGACCTGAACTAAATAGAATGTGAGACAAGAACATAATTAGTGACAGACCAGTGGGGTAGGGGTAGGACAAATTCTTCCCAGCTTGTCCACTTGTGTCTTTTCCGTCTCCAGGACGCCACGGACACCTGTGAAACCTTAACTCCTTTTCCAGAGGCCTTTGGAATATAGGGCCTCACCCACTTTGAAGGGATCCACCTTAAGCCACTTGGGGTGGACACGCAGGCATACCCACGTCCCCAAGTAACCAGGTGGTGAGGGCCCTCTGTTCCGCCGGTCTCTGGGTCCTTTATAAGGATGGGTGGTCGAACCTTGGTGGAAAACTGGTCGCTGCTGCCGAAGTGCCTGATGACTGGTGGGTTCAAAACCTCAAGGGAACAATTTAGAAAATTGATTGTGAACAGTGCTCTGGACAGGCGGATAGCTGGAGATTCTAATTTCAGGACCTGTTGTTGCTGGCCCAGGACCCTTTTGATCTCCCGGTGGGTCCTTTCTACCACCGCTTGACCTGTGGGGGAATGGGGGATGCCTGTTTTATGCTCCACCCCCCATTGCTGCAGGAAACTGCTGAACTCCTTGGATCTATATGCAGGCCCGTTGTCAGTTTTCAGGGCTTTTGGGACTCCCATAAAGGAGAAAGCCTGGATGAGATGTGTAATCGCATCCTGGGACCTCTCCCCTGCGTGGGCAGAGGCAAAGACTGCTCCGGAGAAGGTGTCCACTGAGACGTGCACATATTTCCTCCTTCCGAACTGAGGGATATGTGTCACGTCTGTCTGCCACACCTCACAGCTGCCTAACCCTCTGGGGTTGGCACCAGCGCTCAGGGTGGGGAGCGCATGCTGCTGGCAATTTGGACAAGTTGCCACGATTGCCTTGGCCTGTTCCCAGTTAAGGTGGAACCGGCGAACTAAACCTGGGGCATTCTGATGGAAAAGTTGGTGACTGATCTTTGCCTGCTCAAACACATTTGGGAGCGGGGCCATCTCTGCAGGGGCAGCAAGGGCATCGGCTCTCCTGTTCCCTTCAGCGATGAACCCGGGCATGTCCGTGTGTGACCTCGTATGCATCACATAAAAGGGTTGCTCTCGGTGGGAGACAAGCTTAACTAGCTTTGAGAGCAACTTGAACAGGGCAAGGTTGGTCACTTCTTGCAGGACTGCATCCTCTGCTCTGGATACTACACCTGCTACATATGCAGAATCAGTTACCAAATTAAATGGTTCAGAGAACCTCTCAAAAGCCCTGACAACTGCGGCCAACTCAGCAATTTGAGGTGATCCTTCTACCTCAGCGACATCTGTCTCCCACCGCTGAGTCTGAGGGTCTTTCCAAGTCATAACTGACTTGTGAGACTTTCCGGACGCGTCTGTAAAAACTGTCAGGGCCTTTAAAGGCCTTTTGCTCTGAACGCTTTCTAATTTTAGCGTGAATTTTGCTTCCGAATTAAAAATTTTGTGGGCAGGCCGATGAATAGAAATTTGTCCTGTGTAGGAATCCAGAGCCATTTGCAAAACCTCATTCTCCTGGATGTATTTTTCCAACCTTTGCTTTGTAATTGGGCCCGTTTTGGTCTGAATTGGAATGTGAATGCATTTAAAATCACAACCAGCCAGGTCCCTAATACGGGTTCTGGCCTTCTGGATTAGATCAGCTGCCAGCTCCTGTGGCGTGGTCATTCTTTTGGACCTTTGGTGGCTAAGAAAGACCCACTCTATAATGAGAAGAGGATCTCTCCCGCCTCTGTCCTTGCGAGGTATTTTGCTTACCTCCTTGTCCCACTGAAAGATGACTCCATGGAGGTGTGGCAGATCTCCTAATACAATGAAACTGAAAGGCAGTTCAGGTGCACACCTGTTTGCCTGTCTGGTGGACAGTTTTACCTGGACCTTCTCCAGTGCCTTCTGTGCCTCTGGGGTGAGCTCCCGCGGAGAACTCAGCTCCTCTCCCCCTTTCAATAAATTGAAAAGAGGGTCTAGGTCCTTGGTGGTCAGACCTAGCCAGGGCCGCACCCAGGACAATGCCCCACACAGCTGATGGACGTCAGCAAGAGTCCTGATTTTAGTTTTTATTTCCAATTTTTGCGGAACAATGGTCCGCTTACTGATCTCCAGGCCTAAATATTTCCAAGGCGGCACCCGTTGAATCTTCTGCTCCTGCAGCTCGAACCCTGCAGCAACCAATGAAGAAATTGTCAGGTCAAGCGCATGGGACAGTACATCCTCGTTCGGGGCACAGACAAGCACGTCATCCATATAATGATAGATGATTGCCTTGTCTGCGGCTGCACGTACAGGGGACAGCAAGGAAGAGACGTACCACTGGCAAATCACGGGTGAGTTTTTCATGCCCTGTGGCAAAACTTTCCAGTGATACCTTTTCTTCGGGGCCTCTCGGTCGATGGTGGGAACCGAGAATGCGAAGCGCGGGGCATCGTCAGGATGAAGGGGAATTTGAAAGAAACAATCTTTAATATCAATGACTGCCAATTGCCAATCTCGAGGGAGCATTGTCGGGGAAGGCATCCCTGGTTGGAGAGACCCCATATCTTCAATTACATTGTTAATTTGTCTGAGGTCGTGAAGGAGCCGCCACTTGGTCTTGTCAGCCTTTTGGATGACAAAGACTGGGGAGTTCCACAGGGAGGTGGTCTCCTCAATGTTACCCTTGGCTAGTTGCTCTTCCACGAGCTCATTCAGCGCCTTTAATTTTTGTTTTGAAAGCGGCCACTGCTCTACCCAGACTGGAACATCTGTCTTCCAATTCAGTTTTTGGGTAGGGCGCCTCTCAGTGACCGCCACACAAAAATCCTGTGGGGGGTCGGGAATGTCAATTGTGACTCCCCACTGTGCCATGAGGTCTCGCCCAAGCAATGGTTCCTTGTAATCTAAAACAAATGGGCGGATATTTGCCAATTGCCCATTTGGCCCCGTAATTTGCACAACGCTCCTTGATTGTTTTGCCAATTGAATGCCCCCAACACCTTGAACGTGTCCGGCCACGCTTTGCAGAGCCCATTGTGACGGCCATTCCCGTGACGGGATCACGGTCACATCGGCGCCCGTGTCCAGGAGGCCTTTGATGTTAACGATCTCCCCCCCATCTGCATCTGGCATTCTAACTGCGGTCTCGCGGTAGAAATTGCCTGCACCCTCCCCACCGATGGACTTCCTTCTGTGAGGAAATCAGGGATGGGAATTACCTGGGCTATTATCTGCCCCTTCGGGAGAAAAGCAGGCGGGGAAGTACAATGCAGCCAAACCACGAAGCGCTCGGGATCAGAGTCAACGATCCCTGGAGCGACTTCGAGGTCGAACGGGGTGTACTTACAGTCTCCGAGTACCATGTACTTGCATCCTATCCGATGCCAAGTGCCCTGTTCACTGGGGTTTACCGAAACCAAATGCCAATCGCTGTCCTTCAACAGCAGCGAGTCAGTGAGTTTTAACCTAAACGGCTCATACCGCGAGTCGGTGGTTAAAACTGAATCGGAGAGATCTATCTCCCTGGGTGTCAAGTCCGGTGGATCAGAGTCCAGGGGGACTCTGGTGTCAGTCCTGGTAGACAGAAAAGAAAGGTCAGCTTTGTTTCCTCTTCCCCCCCTCCCCCTCCTGGTCCGGGCCACCCGTTTTGTATCTTCACGCAGGGTGGTCCCGCGCTCACCCCCTAGTTTTTTGGAGCCGCTTGAAGGCTCCCCTGCAACCCCCCACCTCCACCTCCACCCCCACCCCCACCCCCTTGAGTGGCCACGAATTGCTGGAAAGCAGTCCGCATCGGGCAAGAGTGCTGCCAGTGGCCGCTTTGCCCGCAGAGACTGCAACAGTCTTTGCCCGCCCGAAAAGGATGTTTCTTTGCTGGCTGCTTCCTGGAGAAACCCCCTGAGTCCAATGCTGCAGCTCTCGGATTGGCTCGCTGCAGCTGCCTTGATGGCTGCTCCGTTGTAGCAGACATGAAGGGAACCTTTGCCTCGCAAACGCGGAGAAAGTCCTGCACCGTGGGCGGAGGGTCCAGAGGCAAGCTAAGGATGGCTGCCCTGCACTGGTCATTGGCATTTTTCCGGACCATCACTTCTAACACGCTTGCCCTTGCGTCTTCTTTCCACACCTGCGTCTCAATGGCCCTCGTCATCTTCTCCACGAAGGCGACGAATGACTCTGCAGGTCCCTGCCGGATGTCGGCGTAGCTGGGCAAAGGCACTTCTCCCTGCAGCCCTAAAAATGCCTTTTCGGCCGCTTGTTTTATTTTCTCCAGCACCGGAGCCGGAATTTTTCCAGCCTGGTCTGAAGCCTGAGCCCATCTGCCCTCCCCACACAGATGATCAAGGGTAATCGGGTCCCCCTCCTCATCGGTAGCAGTTACAGGATCTAGTAACAAGCCAGGCAAGTCAGTCCGCAACAGGTTTTTCCATGCCGCCTCCCACAGCTGAAACTCTGTGGAGGACATGAGGCAGGAAAAAAGCTGCCGCAGGTCAGATGGGACTGCGACTGTGCCGGTGAGGTTGGCCTTCAACAATCCCCGGAAGTACGGGCTTTCCCTCCCGTAATCTAGGTGGGCCTTGCACAGATCCTTAATGATGTTCTGTGAAAAGGGTTGCCAGGTAGCTTGAGTGACGTTCCCACTCCTTGACCTGTTATATGTAACAGGCGCAAGGGAAGGGATATCACTGCGGCATGGGCTTTGGGTCTCCGGCCCCCCCCTTCCGGTTTCCCCACCGTGGGAACCGGATGTGGGACCGTGAGAACCGGAAGACCAACGTGGCTCCGACGCGGGCATGGGCGTGGCTCCGGGTGCTGACATCACTCGGGGGGTTGGGACTGGGGCGGAGCTTTGGTAGGGAGGAGTTAGAGGAGGGGCAGAAGGAGAAGGGAACAAGGAATCCTGGGAAGAAGAAGGCGCGAAATTTGCATGCGACTGCACCATGCGGTCGCCGCCATTTTCCGCTTGGGGAGAGGGGGAGAAAGGGGAAGCGTCATCCCGTGACGCACCATCTTTTTCAGCGAAACCGAAACCAACTCGGGGTTTGGGAACTGGGTAAGAGGGGGGAAGGGTAGAAACTCGGGAAGCCGAGCCAGGGCTTTGCTGAGCCTCCTGAGCAGTCCGGCTAAGACTGTTCAGGCGGGGGAATTCGGATACTTGCGGGAAGCCAGGGCCGACAGGAGAGATTTCTCCTGCCGATCCCGGCAAGTTACTCGTTTCGGGTAAAGAGGGAGCGGTAAAAAGGGAAGGAGAAACTGGGGAAGACTGCCTTCGCTGCTCTTCCTCTACTTTCTGTTTTTCTAAAATGGCAGATCGAATCTGCATAATCCAATAAATTAATTTTGCCGCGTGTTTGTCCCCTGCCTTGCCTAATTGAAAAAATTTTGAATAGGCTGCATCCCAAAACTGAATGCACACCACTTGTGCAGGGGGCATTTTCGGAAAGTATAGGAAGAGCAGTTTTACGAACTTTTTAGCTCCTTTTTCGAGAATTTAAACTCGGAGCCCTTCAACACAAAAACCAATAATTTACAAACTTCCTTTTCTTCGGTTGAGAGCTTCGCACCCATTTTTCTCCACCGTCACGCACGCACCTCAAAAACTAAAATAGCAAACGAAAAGCAAAAACCCGCGACTTAAAACCCGAGACCGGAGACCACTTCCCCGCGCCCTCGGAGCGCGGCTAATTCAAACAAAAACCGACAACGGGAAAACGAATCCGTGCCCCACGCGACGGAGCCCGCGTCTGAAACAAAACGAGAAAAAAACCGAAAGAAAAAAAATGCCGCACTCAGACAACCTGACCCTGGGAGGGCATAAGGCTTCTCCACAGGTGAAACGCGTTTCTTGGCTCTAACAGAGCCCCCCAAAATTGTGCGGTACCTAAGGGGAGGGAAAATCCAGCTCCCCTAGGAATCCCAAAATGAAAGGTGAGGTACTCACCCCGTCTGGTGCAGGCGAACGAAAGGAGGTGGCGGCGGTCCTTCGCCAGAAGAGGACTTTCCCGGGCGCTTGGAAAGCTGCCTTCTTCTCTTACCAGAAAGCGTACTCCAAGGAGCTGCTATTCTGGTAAGCACGTGGCTGTCTGAAAATCCTGCTGCACTGCGCGGAGGCTTCCAACGCAGGCGAGAATCAAGTCCACGGGGTCTGGCGGTGTTCTCAGACCTTTTTCCGTGCAGAGAGCTCACGCTGCTGCTGCTTCGTGCTTTGCCTCGTGCCGCAGAAATTCGTGTCCACGTGGCTGGCCCCACGTTGTGGCGCCACGTATGGCGTTTTTGCCCTCCGTGGATCACTGATCAGTGATCCCTTGCCTTGCCCGGCCCCTGGCTAGAAGCGTGCTCAGTTATCGGTAGGGCCCACTGGACAGATCTGCAGGAACCCACTCGGTGGGCTTTTGGCTGGCAAGCACTAGATGTAAATTAGCAGCTATGGCGATGGAGGAAAAGGAAGGCTCTCTTCTGAGGTATAACAGGAGATGTTTATTACCTGTCCTCACCTCATGGATGGTGAGCGAGAGAGGCCCCGCCCGGACCCCCGCTTAAGAGGACAGGTACCAAGGGGCGTGTACAAAAACCTTACACCAATAGGGGGATACAAAGGGAGGAGTTGGGGGGAAGATTGACACACAAAAGGGCCAATCCCTGGAGGGGGGGGGGAGGGGATTTCCAGAACCTGTTCCAATCAGAAGCCAGGTCTCCCCGAGATTTCCAGAAGGGGGAGAGGCTTTTCCTGGATGACTGGCAGGCTCCGGGGGAAGGGACAAACATGGATAAATAGGGGGGTTTGGAATAGACCATTTTCCCAACATAAATAACATTAATTATATAAACCCAAAACTTGTGAGCACAGCTCACGCACCGCTACACCTGAGGTTACTGGGAAATTGTGTTCATCCCATCCCTTCTCAGGACTGGTTTCAGAGCTCATTTCTAAATTAATTTTATTAAATATGTGGACAATTTTAGCTGGAATGAAAATAAAACCACATAACAGCAATGACGTGTTTTCACAGCACAAATGGAGGTGCAAGTAAATGCACATTGTTAGTGTAAAGCACATTGTATTTTGTTATTATTTTATGTAGTTTTGCCCATGGAAAAATATTGTCCATGTGCTTTCCCTCCCAGCATTTGTTAAACTGGTTTAATCCACAATTTAAGTAACTTCTCAAAATTAATTTCTCTCTGTAGGAAGAAATAGTGCTGCAGAATATATTTTAGGGGCAAAATCTGTTAATTTCTAAAAAGATGAGACAAAAACTTTTATTACTAACTTAAATACTATTTTAATTGAATTTTATTTTAATT
Organism: Acrocephalus scirpaceus scirpaceus; assembly: GCA_910950805.1. Lineage (NCBI taxonomy): Eukaryota > Metazoa > Chordata > Aves > Passeriformes > Sylviidae > Acrocephalus > Acrocephalus scirpaceus. Next base: position 77,549,554 of record OU383776.1, read on the forward strand.
GACATGTTGCAATCCTGTCTTAGGGTGACTTTATGATGCTTGTATCCTCAATCGTCTGTTCTGTTTGTGCTGTATATTGAGTTCTGTGCCTTTAAGACTGATTCTGAAAGCGAAGCAGGGAAAGAAGAGGCACGGAGTTTGTTTTGAAAATAGCTCTCACTCCTCTGCATTCCTGCTCCTGGACTGTGTTCGTCTGAAGCACAGACCAGCAACAGGACAGAGATCTTTTTTTGCTTTTAGTTAGTTTAGCTAGCTGAGGCAGAGAAGCTTCCTAGACTGTTTTTTTCTCTTTTTCTTGAGACTGTTTAAACCTGCTCCGGACTGAAAAACCCAAAGAAGCACCAGTATCAATACATCAGTCCTTTTTACTTTTAGGAGTAGTGGTGACTCTCTAGTGAGGTTTGGCTGGTGCTTCTGTCGGTGGTTTTACTGGTCTTTTGATCTGCGATGCATGGATCTAACTTTTTGCAGTTGGACAGCTGTATTGGTGGTCAGTAAAATTAAATACAGACCTATTCACTTATAAAACAAAAGATGTTTACTACACTTCAAATTACCCAATAGACATTAATTGCGATGGAATTCCTTTGCTCTGTGTATAACTCTGTGACAAAGAGTTTATCAAAGAACAAAAAAAATTGACAACATACTTAATTTAAATAAAAGGCTATAAGAGGCAGGAGAACAATGGACGATCTCACCCTGCAAGAGAAGTTAGTTTCTGTCAGGCCTTACTAACTAGTTAGGCTATCATTTCATGTTGGGTACTGATGGTTTTGGTCGCTTGGTGTGGTAAAAATATCAATGATAAACAAAGAGTTTGGTGCTTTGGAGTCCCATTGAAATATCAAACCTGAGGCTGTTTTGCTGGGTGCAAAATTATTAAAAGGAAAAGCAGTTCAGTTGTTCAGCTTGCATCTTGCTAGTTTACCTAGCTTGCAGTGCTTGTTGAACTTGTAAATTGAATCGTTTAGGTGATAAAAGGTCTGAATGTCCCTTTAGCAATTCAAACAAAGGGCTTAGCTCTGCATTTGGTATTCTTAATAGGGAGCATATCTAGTTCCCAGAAGTTTCTGTGCATCATGTAAAGTTTTAATTTTAGTTAAAATTTACAGAGGTTTTTTTTAAGATAGAATGCATTTTTATGAGCCACTTCAGATATTTCTATGGGAATTTCTTTTGAATTAAAAATCAAATTGGTTACCACAATCTTTGTCAAAAGCATGTAAGCTTAGCTTAATTCTAGGAGGATATTTATGTTGAAAAATCATGGATATATAAATACACTAAGCTTTCACATTCTCATACACAGGATGGGGAGGTGAAAGATCTTAAGCTTTAGACTGATTTTTCTCAGATTAATTAAACTTTACACAAAAATCTATTTTCACTGAGTCTGGAAGTTCTAACTCTTGAGGCTTGAGGGATGCCAGGGGAGAGATGAGGTGTCCTAATCATCTTAGGCTATTAGCGTGATAGTTACTCTGTAACACTGTGTTTTCCTGACTCAGGCAAGGCCAATTGCCTAGGGGCAGAGCAACTAGGCTAAACTCAACATATTTTGTCTACGGTTATCTAAACATTTGTTAATAGGCTATGTCTGAGCACTGGAAACAACCCTCAGTAAATACTATAATATTCAGAAAATCATCACATCGTATACTGAGTTAAAACATTTAGAGATAAACTTTAGTTTAATTAAACAATCATCCTCTTTCTTTTAGTTTTGTTACATGTGTTATAAATGAAATCACCAATTTTTCGATAAAGGAATTTATTGAAAAATAGCAATATGAAAATCTGAGAAAAGCCACAATCAAAGTCAGTTCTGGGCCCGGGATCGGAGCTGGGTGAACCACAGACAAGGCCTCTATCGCACCGAGTCCCCTACGGTTCGCAAAGGCAGTCCTTTTGGTGACCGTTTTTATACAGTTCTCCGGTTGAACAGCGAGTCTCTTTGCTTCTCTTTCTCTTGTCCTGCTTCTCTTGCATATTCATATAGTCTCTTTTCTCTACTATTAGTCTGCTGAACAGTGTTCCGGGAAGGGGTACAGGCGGGAAGGGGTACAGGCTTGATTTGATTTTCTGAACTGGGTATCGGGATGCAACTTCTTGACAAGCAGATAAGATGCATATCAGGTATCAATGGCTGGGTCATTGTCTAGCCCATCTCCGCAGAAGGCCTATTCTGCCCTGTATTCTGTTGCAAATAACTTCTCTACCAAGTTACAGGAAAGGGGTGGCATAGTTTCTGCTCACTCAACCGTGGGTGAATTTATAGTTTGTTACACTGAAACACAACTTATTACAGCAAGATACAGATTATTCCAATAAAACACAAATTATTTCATAACATATATAACACGTTATTCAATTCTTTAAGGGATACTTCCTGAAAATGTTGCATTTCATAAAACAACATTCAATAAAAATATAGTAACTTGATGCAATTATAACTTTTATCATAGGATGACAATATTATTTCAGAATACACTATAGTTCTTAGACTCATAATAACTTCATACAGACTTTCTTAAAACACATCTAAACTTTTAAGGCTTGCACACAGTGTAGCTTTCTTAACTACACAAACTTATTATAAACAGGACAGGAGATTTTTCTCCTTTTAAAAGCCTTTATTGTGATCAGCTCAGGGTGGGGGCCCGACGGGTCAAGTACACACCGCTGCTGCACTCGGAGGAGGTGTGCAGTAGCTCCATCCACTGGAGTGCAGGCAGGGTTGGGTTCACAGTCCTCACAGCCAATCCCGAAGGCTTGGTTGGCTCTGAAATTCCAAGGGTCCCTCTCTGGGCAATGTCTCCGAGAGTCAGGGTGAGGGGGTGAAAACCACTCAACCTTGGGAGGAGGCAGTCTCACTCCTTGCATGGTCTATCCATGTGTTTTGGTGGTTCTGTCTAATAATGTTTTTCTGGTCCGGAGCAATAATTTCTTCTCCCAGCTGGCACTGCATCACTTCTATTTGCATGTCTGCTGGATTTCTCCTCCCCTTGCTTTTTGGTTGCTATGTTGGGTGTTGGGGTAGCTACGGGGCTGGGCTTGGCAGAAGGGGAACAAAAGAAGGTAAATGGCCCAGTGATTAACAAAGGGGGTGAACATTTAACAAGGAGCATTGAACTGACAAGACTTCATTTGCAACAAAATTACCTTGCTTATCTCACACTGAATGTGATGTTCTAAATTTTTCTTCTTTTGTTTAGGCACAAATATTTCTATACTAATATACTAGTAGTTTACTTTAAAACGCTATAATGATAACAAATATAACACAAACTTAATTAAAGACAGACAGAGACTGGTCAAACACATATCTTATGCACACCTTAATCATAAGCTACAACACGTCTTAAATTCGGCTAATTCACTTCAGAGCTTGGTTAAACTTTTTTCCGTTTACACTTTTAAAACTGCATATAATTCACAGACTTGAGCAGACTAATTAACACTTAAGGGGTCTTGTTTTTACTACTCTTCTTGACTTCTCATCTACTATTGCATTGACCTCTTTTCCCTTCTATGACTCTTGAGGACCCATCTACAAACTATTTTTCCTTATCTTCTAATTCCCCTTCTTCTCCCTTCTCACATTCTCAAACCTTTAATTCTTTCTCATCAAATACTAGAATCACTACTTTCTCAACTCCCTTCTTTGCTCTTTTAAACCATCAAAACTACCTCCTATTCCATCTTTGTACAGGTTTTAATCCCTTTCTTCTTTCCATAAAAATGGGGTTCTGTTTAATTCTAATTGGATCTTCTGGCTTCTGTATTTCAATGGAAATGGACTCCATTTCTAACCTTCCAGCTTCTCTTTGAGTATGCCAGATTTTGGGATTAATTTTATTCTCATCTTCTTCAGTTAGTCTGTACAGGCTTACTATTAAGTCTGGTCTTTGTACTGTCAGACTTATCTTTGAAGCTGTAATCAAATATCATCCTAATAAATTATAATCTGTGAAATAATTCCCTGTGCCTGCTGGAGATGGTTTTCCAGCTAATCTCGGCTGCCCTGGCTGGGAATTGTTTCAAGTCTGGTTGGGCAGTGGCTAGCGGACCGGCCACTACCTCCTTGGTAGTTCAGGAGCTACACGAGAGCTGTTGGTGAGGCTCGACGAAGGTAAGGAGAAGGAGGCCTCGTGGCAAGATAAAGTTTATTGTCACATGCACCCCATGGTGCAGGCAGCCACGCGTCCAGGAGAGAGAGAGAAGGAGGCGGGCTCATTGCTTATCAGGGACTAGGGGAAGGGGGTGGATACAAGAGGGAAACCCAATCAGGGGAATGGGGAGGGCACATAGACAGCAAATAGGAAACGAGGGGTGGGGGACTCCCAGCCTGCTCCAATCCAGGAATGAGTCCCTCCGAAGTCTCTGGAATGAGGGGGAGAGGCTTCCTGGAGGGGGGCAGGCACTGGGAGGAGAGCAGCAGATGATTGACAACATATTGCAACAGAGGGGAACAAAGGGAATTTCCCAGGCGGGAGATTGTACCAGATGGGGAGAAGTACAGGGGGAACTTGGGAAAAACCATTACAGAACAAATGAATATTAACAATAAGTAAAAACCAGAAAACGCGCCGCTACAAATCTGCTTCTTCTACTAACAACATATTCCCTAAACAAATTCTAGTCTCTGACTCTATTTCTACATCTTTAACAACTGAGACCTTAAAGGGCTCCCCTTTAGCTCCTATTACCATCATTGTATATCTGCTTTTTGTGCACCCTTTTGGCAGTTTCTGGACTGTGGAACGTTCGGCCCCTGAGTCAACTAGAAAGGATATTTCCTCTTTTTGGGGGCCTATTTTTAATTTTATCACAGGCCCTTTAGATGTTCTGGTCCCCAAAATAAAAAGCCCTTGACATCTCTGACCTTTTTGAAGGATCTTCTCATCTTGTATCTTTTTCCTACAATCTCGTTTTAAATGTCCTTTTCTTCTTGCAGTAGTAGCATTTAGGACATTCGTTCTTTGAGTTCTCAGATGTCCCTTTTTGCGGGACAGGCTGCCTCTTTTGGCCTCTTTGGTTTTGTGCTGATTTTATGTGGCTTTGGGGACGCTCCTGCTTTTGCACTTCTCTAACTGCTGTAACTAATACTTTTGCTTCTACCTTCTACTTTTCTTGCCAATTTTCTAATTTCTCAAGCTTTTTTTGTATATCCCTCCTTGATTTTGCTACAAATTGTGTTTTTAATAATACTTTTACTGGGTGTTATAAATAAGTCATATAAATTCACGTTTTTCAGCAGCCTTAGATATAGGTATCAAAATTAAGTAAGTTAAATGTATTCCTCAGTGTACCCCCTTTGCAGCAATCTATTCACGGTTGAGTGAATAGGAGAAATGCCATTCTCAAGCCAGGCATTAAGGATGGCACAAGGGTGACAATAGAGGGAGGACCAACAGAGGAGACCAGGACAACAGCAATAACGACCCAGTCATCACGCCCAGATAAGCATCACGCCCGGCCATCAAGGACATCCACGCCTAAGTTACAACCAAGAAAATTCAATCAGAACCGGACACTCGCCCCTGAACCCATTTCAACACACCTATACTCTGACCAAGATTTAATCAAAACTGTATACATGTCCTGGAATCCATTTCAACACACCTATTGAAATAAAGAAAACCCCATCTGCATTTCCAAAAACTGAACTGAACAATTGACTGCCTCAAGGCACAAAAAACAGTATAAAATACGGCTCTGGGAAGGCACTGGCGTGAACCATGGGGGAACAGTGGCCCGGTGAGGCTGTGTCCCAAGTTCACCCAGTTCTGACCCTGGGCTCAGACCTGTCATTTTGATTGTGGACTCTGTCTCATTTTGCTCTTCATTTTGCCATTTTCCCAATAAATCCTTCAAACGGAATATTGGAGAACTGTCATTTATAACACTGGGGAATTAGGATCAACCCCTGAATACATTTGCAAACCCTTTCTTAATTTCTCTAACCCTTCTGTAGGAGATTTGTCTTTCTCCTGGCATTCTCTAAATACTTTTTGCTGATGTTTTGCCCTCGGGGCACTGCCTCCTGTACTGTAATGTTAATCTCTTTTTCTCTCAAGGGGTTTTCCTGGGTGCTTCCCTGGTTTTTGCTCTTTCTTTTTCCCATTTCACTAAGTGTTGTTATTCTGACTCCTAATCACTTTTTCTCCTCACAGCTCAGTTTCCAAACCCACTCACTTATTTCTAATTTTAGCTGGCACGTATCATGCTTTAATTAACTTTTTATTACCGCCCTACTGACCGACCGGGGACCATCCCATGGAATTTCGATCGGTAATATGCTCCCCGCCCTCTTAGGGCTTGTCAAATTTCTCTCCCCCGGACCGTGGCCATGGGGTTACAGTGCTAAATCAATCTCTGTGTGAGCCAAAGAGGCTTACTTATCCCTCTGACCCTCCCAAAGGCGTCCCACTACTTACCTTTGGCATTGCCGTGACCGATGTCCCAACCCCCTCTCTCTGTGATTAGGATTTTACGTACGCAATGAGCCCCTTCAAAAATCGCTTCCTCCCTTTGCTGACCTTACCCCTCGCGGGATACAGGAAATGCGACTTGGCAGGAGTCTGCACTCACTTCGTGACTATGTCATGTCTCATTCATTTGCTCAGTCACACTCTACTCAACCAGCGGTACTTATGGTCTTCTGTTTCCTGGGTGGATCTCTGTGCACACATAGAGTTATGAGTACAATATACCACGGTTCAGAGAACCCACCCCTTGGGTTCTCTATGGGTCTCTGGGAGCCTCGAGCTCATTTTTCTCTCTCCCCTTTTTGCTTATGGCTTTTACTTTAATTCAGTGTTTGGATCCAACAAGGTTGCTGGTCTCCCACACCGTCAGGCCACTAGTTAATAGTGGGGCGCCTCCTGATCGGAAAGGAAGAGCCACAAAAGCAAAATTGGATCATGTCGACGGTCACCAAATTGTTATAAATGAATCAGCCAATTTAATAATTAAAGGAATTTATTTTAAAAAATCAAAGTAAAATTGGAAAAAACATAAGCAAATCAGCGCCGAGCCGGGCGATTGGTGCTGGGTGAACCAGGTTTGGACTATGCAGCTCCCTACCCCTGGCAGTTCACAAGGTACTGATTTCACAGGGTCTTTTTTATACTGTTTTCAGGCTTATTGGGATTCTGGGGGGTCTTCCTGTTTCCTCTCAGTGATCTTGTCCCTTTTCACATATTGAAGCATGTCCTTTCTTATGGTGCTTCTAACAAGAGTTTTTCCCAGAATACTCTGATTTCTGAAATCCTGTTAGATGGTAATCCCTTCTAATATCTTGTTCTGGCGACAAATATTAATCTTATCGTTCAATGCATATTTCTGTGGTCTCACTAGATGGAATAATCCTCCAGAATAACCATCTTTTGGGACAGGAATTCATCCCTTGTGTATTGCTCTTTCCCATCACTTGGTTCCATTTAAAAAGATACTGTATTTTTTATTTCTTAGCACGAACTTATTCTAAATCATATATTACAATAGCAAAAGCATCCATGTTGCACATGTTAAATTTACACAAATCAGAGTGTGAAATGCTGTGTGTGGATACTGGTTCTGGTGTTTGCATGCTGGGAAAGGCCATAGGTACAGCTCCCTTTGCTTCCCAGGCTCTGCTCCAGCTCAGCCATCAAATAGCAAGGACACGTCACTGATCACAGGCAAATGGCTTGGGGACAGTTTTATTGAATATTTTTATATAACAAAGACATCCTTGGAAATATCCACCTGATTATGTTCATTCCATGAAGAGAAGCAAAAGGCTGCATGCAGCAGGTAAAAAACTTCAGGGAAAGCGTGGATTTCTCCTGACAATGTGTGGGACCAGGGTGTGGTGTCCTGGGAGCAGCCAATAAATGGGAACCAATCTCCACACTGAGGTGAAATCCATGAATTAAATATCCCAGATCTCACTAGTAAGGAGACAGAATGTGCTCACACCTCTGCTGAGATGTATTCTTTTAACTTGTTCCTTATCAATATTCCAGCTGCTCAATGTAATTTTGTTTGAATTCTCCATGAAACCAGATTTTTGACTGGGATCACTGATGTTATATTAAACCTCAGCCTGCCTGGGCTCTGGGTGCCCACGAGGCTCCCCAGCTCCCTGCAGCACCAAGTTACTTTTCAGTGTCCCCGTGGCCTGTGATGTGCTGACAGACCCCATGTGGTGACTCGGGGTTTTCCGGGATTTCCTGTTCCTGCTGCCCAAAATAGCTTCAGGTGGAATCCTTCCCAGAAGAGGAAGTGGGATGAGTGGCTTGGAGCTTTTTAGGGTAAGCTGAAAAAAAAAAAAAAGGTTTACTTCTAAAAAGGGCCAAAATACAACAACAAAAAAAAGATGGTACCACTAAAACATCTCCTGGGTGCTCCCAAATATCTGTCCCAGAGGTCAGCATAGAGCACTGAAGGGTTTCCCTAGGGAAAGTCAAGAGCTACCTCAGGGACATGGTACCATGACCCCACCATGGTACTTGTGGGGTCATGGTCAGGAGGTGGGTGTTCCCTGGGGAAAAACGTGCAGAAATGACATGTTTTTATTGCAGGAGCCTGAATTTTGGTCACTGGTATCACATCCCACAATAACTGTTTTTCTCCCAGTCTTCCTCATTCCACCAGGAGCAAGGTGCCCGTCAGCACAATTGTGGGGATCAAAATCCATCCAGGAGACTGAAAAAGATAGCAGAGCATTACATTAGGGAAAAAATGAAAGCCTGTCCATAAACATGGGATCAAATGGTGCTCATGTGAAAAAGTGGATCAATAATATCAATAGCCATTACCAGAGGAACAGCACAAATTCTAATATCATAGAACTTTGGAAAAACATTTTGTCTTTGGCTTTTGGCTTATTCATAGCTAATATATAATGAACTTGGTGATCTTAGAGGTCTTTTCCAACCTTAATGATTTTATAAGCTAGCTTTCTTTGAAAAACAGAGCATATTTTAAAATTATCCTCCCTGCTGACCTTCCTCAAATTCTGTCCCAGCTCTTTTGGTTTTACTCGGGTTCCATTTTTAAATAAATATAGATTCTACACACAAAACCAGTTTCCAGGATGCTGTTGAACTCCCCACTGCAAGGCTTTTTCCCTCTCCAAGATGCAAACGTTTCATTTTTGGCTTAAGGGAAGTGTAGATGAGCATTAAATTTTTTGCTTTTTTTCACGAGAATAACAAAAGACAAAATGGATCATTTGGGCCTGGAGGGGAATGGGAGGTTGGCAGAACTCCTTTTCCATGCTGCCAAATGGAACAAGTCCTCAAACCCATAACTTTAACACCCAATATTTCAACAGAAAGAGGAAAATATGATGGCTTGGGATGTGAGCCCAGGCTCAGAGCTGCTTCCATTGCTCTGCCTCTGGCTAAATAATTTCTTAATTACTTCCTAATTGCTGTTACAAGCACTATTCTCCCTTCTTCAGAGTAATGAGTGATTTCTTGTTCGATGTTAGGAAGAAATTCCTCCCTGTGAGGGTGGTGTGGCCCTGGCACAGGTTTTCCAGAGAAGCTGTGGCTGCCCTGGAAGTGTCCAAGGGATGGAGCTTGGAGCAACCTGGGTGTAGCTCTGTATTTTCTTAGGCTTTAGATTTTTACTGCTAGTTACTGCTAGCTGTTTCCCATGGGAACAAATTACCATTTTCATAACAATGTCTTTGTTATTTTGTAAATACTAAAGAGAGCTTTGCTCTTCTCACACAAATTTCCCAAAACAATCTCTGTCACCTGTTGTTTGCTAAAGGAGAAGAGACGCAGTCCTTCTCCGACCAATCACAGCCTCTTTTGCAGACCATGTTTTAAAACAGCAAAGATTCAAAGTAGAAAAAGCTTTCTGATCATGAAGAACTGTCTGTGTGTCTTCTTTGCCGCCCAATCGCTGTAACACCTGGGATAGTGGGAGGTGTCCCATGGATGGGGGGGTTGGAATGAGATAAGCTTTAAGGTCCCTTCCAACCCAAACCATTGTCTGATTCTATGAAATTCAAATGAACCCTGGTAAAGCAGAAAGAAGTTGCTCCTCGAGGGTATCACTGCATCCCTCCTGTCTTCCAAAATGAATTGTCCTCTTGCTTTACAAATGGGATGAGGAACAATGAGCTCACATGGTGCTGAGGCCCAGGATCTGTGTCCTGGGCCCCCATAGCTCAGAAGTGGGTCACCAGCCTGTCACTGGCACTCGATTTTGGTGTCACTTAGGCAGCTGAAGGGAACAAATAGGCCATTGATCTGTCTGGTAACAGCCCCAGGCCCCAGATTTTAATTACCAGTGTTCTTTGAGCTAAATTTGTGCCTCTTGAAACATCCTCAACCTAAATGAAGCTTCACAATGGAGGAATTTGACCCAATACATTTTTTTCTCCACTGTTTTATTAAAATCTGTTAAATACTGCTGCAACTACCTTTATTTTTCCATTTTTCCAACTATTCTGAGCAACTCCATTTCTGATACTGTTTTCAAGAGAGATGAAGAGAACTCTTCCTGTTAATCTTTTTTATAGGAAGCTTTAAGCAATTGTAGAGCCTTATTTGTCCCCCACAGGTGCCCTCCGTTCCTGCAGCTCTGTATTTAGCCCAGCAAACTGGGTGATTTGCTTGTTTTACCAAATGAAAACTGATTTCCTGTAATGTTTGTGTTGTGTTCTTTGTGTGGGCACTGCAGAAATCCAGGGAAGCCCCGTGTGATGGAGCTGTTTAGGGATGGGGTTTTTTATGGGACCTCTTCAGTCAAGTCTGTCTGTTCTAACAGCAGTGAAGGTTATTTTTTTCCCTCCAAGAGAGGTTTATGAGGGATTGGGAGCCAAAACACATCAAGAGTTGGGACTAAAATGTGTTGTACCATTGGTCTGAGGGCACATGAGGCATTTCCTCAAGGAAGCATCCTCAGGAGGAGCTCCTATTTGGGCACGTGGCACCATAAAGCGCCACTCTACAGTGGGATCTCCCAGCTGGAAACCGATGGACCAGGGAGAGAAACCAGCCTGAGGTGGAGCATTTGCTCCTCCCTTTGCAGCTGCCCCCACAAGTGCCAGTGTCTCCAGCAGCACTTCCAACCACTCACCCACCGCAGCGGTAGCAGCTGCGGCTTCCAGGGACATGGAGAGCCAGGGACACAGAGCTGCAGCTTTCCTGGCTGGGTCCTGGCTTTCCTGCATCCTCCAAGCTCCCTGGGTGGGAGCTCTGCAGGAACCGCTGCTGGAGGACACGATCCTGGAGAACATCAGCTGGGCTGCCGAGGAAGCCCAGGGCAACGACTCCTCAGAGCATGCGTTCTTCTCTCTGGATTATCAGCACGTCCAGGTCCCCTTTGAAATCACACTCTGGATCATGCTGACATCCTTGGCCAAAATAGGTGAGGCCTCCTGAGAGGATGAGGAGGGACAGGGAATCTCTGTGGGAGTGGTGTGGGTAGGGGTGGCCTTTGCTCCACCTCCTCTTTGGTTTGGAGCCTGAGGTAACATGCCAAACCCTTGGAATTTGCACAGTGTGCCAGAGACACTGCCCAGGTGGAAAACAAGTTGCATTTTAGGTTGGCAATGGTGGTTTTTCATCTAAAAATTCACACCCAGGAGTGCTGTTGCTGTTAGGAGGAAAAATGCCAGGTTTCCAGGAGGAAGAATTTGATTTAACTACAGGACACACCAAGGTGTGTAGTCATCTTGATTTCCTTGCCAGCCATGCTCTGTGCAGGTGGTACACTGACATCTTCATCTTGAAATGAAGATTCTTTATTCTTCTAAAAGTGCCCTGTGTCTGGCTAAGGAATAATTCCATCCATGTATTACACAGCCTAAAATAAAATTTCTGTGCATTGATTGTCTGTGCAAGGTCATCTAAGAAAGATTTAAGTTATGCAAAGTATCTGATCTTTTTATATTTTCCTCTGAAAAACGGGGCACAGGAAAGTGAAAATTATATATAAATATTTTTCTCCAAGAATTCTCTTCAATTCTGTTAAATTACTGCTATAAAAGTAATTTTACAGCATTTTTTCTTGTATTTCTTTTCCTCAGAATGGAGAAGTCTCTAAGACTGGGTTTGATCAGAATTTTTCAGATGGAAAGGGTCTTTTTGTCTGACTAATTTCATGTTACATAATGAGACCCTAATTCTAGTCACATGCATGAAGACATAATGATCAGAGATTTTTAAAAATTATTATTTTTATTATAATTAGGTTTGTTTCAATGACTTTTTCTTTTAACTCACCTTGTACTTGTGGTGGTTGTTCTAGTCTTGGGCATTGCACAAGACCGGCTTAATTGGACATTTTTTAGCTTTTTAACTTTAAATGCTAATGAATAAATACTATTAAAAGTGGACCTTTTTATAATTAATTGGAAGGCTTTTTTGTTGTGGTGTGTTTTTATGTTAAATGGGTTGTTTTGTTGTCCCCTGTGTTAAGAATTTAGTCCTAAGTTGTGTCTCCCTCCCTTCTCTGTACAGTTTGTATTGTCTAGATTGCATTCACTTATGTAGCTGTCAATCTTTCCTAAACCCTGCCTTTTATTCCAGACTGTTCCCTATCAATCTCCCAAACTTCGATGCCTTATTAGTTGTTTAGATTGTTATGGTTCTTTATTGGTTTCAGTATTGTAATCCCCGCCTTGTTCCCTTCTCCCTATTGGATCCTTGCCCTGAACCTGGCCCCCAAAAGAGTCCCTTAAAACCCATTGTCGTGCCCCAAGGGACAGACCTTTTGCTTTCATTTTTACTTTTAGTTGGACCTTTTGCTTTCACTTTTAATTTAGAGATTTTAGGTCCTAGCCTCTGCTCTGCCTTCAAGTTAGGTTGCGTTTTATGTTGCTTTTATAATAAACAAATCTCAGAGCTGCAAGCTGGGCCCATCTCGCATATTTTATGCTGATCTGCCAGTGACTGCCTGGGACACACAGGGCCCCGGGGGGAACATGTCACACCCCCATAAAGAAGAGTACCGCAACACTTTTTGTGATTTTTTTTTTTAATTTTAATGTATAGAATCTGTATTGTGTTTAAAATTAGAAGTTGCTATTTCTGTTAGTGCTGAAGATGGGCTGCTGACTAGATTACATAATTAATAGTTCCAAATACTATTTTATTTATGCAGATTATTACTTTTTGTTTATTACCTGAATATATCTCTCTAACCTTATGCTATGGTGAAATGAGGTCTGAACAGACAGTAATTTGAGAAAGTTTGGGATTTTCAGTAATTTTTAGATTTTCTAACCAATTTCTGAGCAACTTCACCCTCACTATGTGAATTTATTTGTGCTAATCCAAGGTGTAACCTGCTGACAGTGGGAGTGTGGGGACCTTCTGAGGGTTTGGGCTAGTGAGATAACACCAGTTTTATCTCTCCGTGCCCTCCAGGGTTCCATCTCTACAACAAGCTCCCTTCCGTCGTTCCCGAAAGCTGTTGATATTTGTGGGACTCATCATGGGGGGAATCATCTATGGATTAAATGACAGGTCACCACCAGTGATGGACAGCGACATCTTTTTCCTCTACCTCCTGCCCCCCATTGTGCTGGAGGCTGGCTACTTCATGCCCAGCTGCCCCTTTTTCGAGAACATCGGCACCATCCTTCTCTACACGGTGGTGGGGACCATCTGGAACGTGTTTGGGATTGGCTTTTCCCTGTATGGGATCTGCCAGGTGAAAGCCTTCCTGCTGCAGGATGTGTCCCTGCTGCACAACCTCCTGTTTGGCAGCCTCATCGCCGCTGTGGACCCCGTGGCCGTGCTGGCTGTCTTCGAGGAGATCCACGTCAACGAGAAGCTGCACATCCTGGTTTTTGGGGAATCGCTCCTCAACGATGCCGTGACCGTGGTAAGGACCAGCCTGAACTGGGGGATTTAACCTGATGGTGCTGAGTAATGGGATGGGAGATCTCAGCCTGCAGAAAAGGAGGCTCAGGGAAGACTTTATTTCCCTCTACTGCTCCTTGAAATGAGGTTGTAGCCAGGTGGGGGTTGGTCTTTTCTCCCAGGGAACAAGTGACAGGATGAGAAGAAATGGTTTCAAGTGTCATCAGGGGAGATTTAGATTGGCTATCAGGGAAAATTTCTTCATGGAAGAGGCAGTCAAGCATTGGCACAGGCTGCCCAGGGAAGTGGTGTAGTCACCACACCTGCAAGTGTTTAAAAACCAAGTGGATGTGGCACTTGGGGACATGCTTTAGTGGTGAACATGGCAGTGCTGGGTTAACGGTTGGACTTGATGATTTTGGAGGGCTTTTGCAACCTCAATGATTCTGTTATTTGTTGAGGGAAAAGGCATCAACAACCCCTTCTAGCAGAGGACTCCTGGTCCAATTCTCTGGCCTGGGGTCCTGGGCAGCATTCAGGTGAACTTAGAAGTTTTCAGGTTTCTTTTTGTGTCTGGGGACAGAAATGTCTATGAGGGCCACAGCAGTCCCCTGGTGGGAGCCAAACCTCCTGGGCAGGAGGTGATGCTGCACTGGCAGAAATCCCAACAGTGTATTTGGTGTCATGACCACATCTGGTGAACATCCAGTTAACAGCTGTTTCTCTCTCTCCTTCCCTCCCCCCCAAGGTGCTCTACAAGCTCTTTTGCTCTTTCTGATACATGCTGACTATCAAAAGCGTGGATGTTTTTGCTGGAGTTGGAAAATTCTTCATGGTTGGGCTGGGAGGAGTTTTAGTGGGGCTGAGTTTTGGGTTCACTGCTGCCTTCACCACGCGCTTCACCAAGGACATCCGCGTCATCGAGCCCCTCTTCGTGTTCCTGTCCTACCTCACTGCTGAGATGTTCCACCTCTCTGGGATTGTGGCGTAGGTGAGGCCCGGCAGCTTCTCTCTCCAGGAAAACTTCCTGACTATATTCACTGAAAAATACCCAAAAACATTCTAAAATTTGGAAATCTGTGTATGATGAGGAGCAGGGCCCTCTCCAAGTGTCACTCTTTCCCAAATTGCACATTGATGGCTGATGGTGGGTTTATGTAGGTTATTGAGGAATGTTTGTTTGAGCTCCATAGTTTTTGTATGGAAAGGCTGGATGTTCCAACAGTGAGATGTCTGGTAGGTTTGGCAGAGCCAGAAGAAGTTTCTTAGCTTTTGTTATTTTCCACATGGTCCAGTCAAAACCAACATGGGAAGAGTTACAAGGAGGATTTAGTCAGCTCCTTGGAAATGTTTGGTCTTAGTTTGCAGCACATCTGTTCTCACATCCCCTTCCCCATCTGCATGTCCTGCCTGGCAGCCCTTGGCGTGACAGAGCAGTGAGTGATGGTGTGGGAACTGAAGCCTGAAATATTCCTGCTTTTTGGGAGCAGAGGATTCTAGTGGAAACCTCTGCTCTGGAGATTCTGACTTGGCTCCAGAAGCTCAGACACAGCTCATGTCTGGCCTCAGGTGTCAACCAACATCTCTGTCTCCAGTAACATTGGGAATCTGCTGGCCAATTTTAACCAAAGCTGTCAGAGATCATTCAGTTAATTTAATTTTCTTTTAACTGGGTAGATCTTTCAATAAAATGAATAATTTTGGGCCAGATCCTTCAGATTTAAGAGACTAATTAAGCTTTGTGCTTACCTTGTCAGACATCTCACTGTCAGAGCAGATGCTGAGACAAAAATAACCAGAAAGACCCCAATGTTCACCAAAATCTCACCTTGGAAAGCAGAGAGAGAGGAAAACCAGAGGGATCCAGCCCTCCTGGAATCTGTGGGCTTGTATCTATCGAATGTGGTTCTCCTACCCAAATGGAATCAGCTGGTGCTGAGGATCACAACCATTTAATATTCCCCCAAAGACACCAAAATGCACCTACCCTGCATCAGCAGCTGCAGTGTAAACAACTGTGCAGCTGATGAGAATGAAGATAAAAAGAAAATAAAAAAAATTAAGTGGGCTCCCAGCTCAGCACAGAAGTATCTGAGAGATCTATTTTAAAACTAATGATGTTGCTTTGAATATAAACCATTCCTGCATCTTGCAGATTTTGTTTCCTCAGCTGGTTAATAGAAGCAATATTTGAGTGTTACTGAAAACAATTTCAGCTCTGGGAATAGGTAAGAAAAGCCTATTTATAGGAGTGCAAGACAGAACAGTGAAATAAATATGCAGCATAATCATCGTGGAGCAGAAAAAATTCAATCCTAATGCTGTCTCCTATCAATCACAATCTGCTGTACCCATTATGGAACCCATTTGCTGTTCTTTTGAATAATGTATATTTTTCTAAAGCAAAACTGTAGCGGCGTGTTTTCTATCTTTTTATTTATTCTTAATATTAATCTGTTCTGTAATGGTTTAGTCCATGTTCCCCTATCCCTTTCTCCCTGGTGGTTTCCCCCTGCACTTGTTTGTGCAGCAGCTGTGCCTGTCACTCTCCGGGAGGCCTCTCCCCTCCTTCCAGAGAGTTCGGAGAGACTCGGTCCCGGATTGGGGCAGGCCTGGGAAATCCCCCACCCCTTAAATTTGATTTGCTCTCTGTATGCCTTCCCCTTTGCCCCTATTGGTTGTTTGACCCAAAACCACTCCCTCTCCCTGTCCCTTTTAACCCACTGCACAGCTCTGTCAGCAGGCCTTCGGTAAGGAGCTGCTGCAGAGTGCTAATAAACTCCTGCTCTGTTGCACCCTTACCGAGCCTCCTTCTTCTTCACCTCATCATCGCCTCACTTCCAGCACTCCGTCGCCGTACGGCCTTACCCACTGGGGGAGAGTTGCCGGTCCGCCTGCAACTCTCTAACCGAGGCTGGTGCGGTTCCCTGCCAGGGCTGCCGGGTCAGCTGGGAAGCCATTCCCCAGTGAGCCAGGGAACACGCATCACAAAACAGTGGCAAAGGCAGCTGATTCCTGCACTGTGCCCTTCTAATTGCCAACTTATAAATGCCTCTCTTATAGATCTGGAGTTCAAACAATTCATTCTGTTGTGGCCAGGGAATACTGTATTATAAGAAGCAGCTTTTGGCAATTGGTTTCTTTGAAAAATAATTTGACTGCCAAAAAAATCAATTCTACATAGTCCAAAAAAAAAAAAAAATCTGAATACAGCTCAGTCTGTGAAACTGTTCTGCAAATGGGTTTTAGTTTGATTTTTTCCTTTCTTATTCTCTTTTTTTTTCCCCTGCCCCTTGCTTTGGTGGCAATGTCCATCTTTAGCTAGGACAAGACAAGTTTATTCCCTTTCTGTGACCCTGCTGTGATCCCATGTCCATTCTCCAATAATCATTCTCAAACCACAGTTCTGGAAGTTACTTGCCCTTAAATACTTGGATTTCTTAGTTTTTAACTGTAACTATATTCCCCATTATTTTTTGAGGCGGACACAGAACCTGAAGAATTTATTTTTTTTTCAATCTGTGATTCAGTCCCTGCTGCTCTTTCTGGCAAAGCAGGTCAGACCTAAAAAAGATAAATCAAACCAGACCTGTATTAGAATATTTTTATATACTGGTACATTTTCTTAAATGATGAAAGATGTGAACTCAAACATTTGGTGAGAAAGGGACTTGAATCTTGGTCTCCTGCTGCTGGATAACAGAGGATCCCACTCCTCAGCAAAAGCATTGTGACTTTCCCAATTCTGACCTTTCCTATCCTCTGCTTTTGCCACAAATCTTCTCCCTAAAGCCCAGTTTTAAATTCAAACAGACCCAAATATTTGTGTCTTCAAAATAATGTGAAATGTTAGTGAAATTCTGGGGTTAAACAGGGTATTTTCAGTGCAAAGCAGTAATAGCCTGGCAGTTCTCTGAGCAGCTCTTAGTTGATAGTTCTGGGTTTAGCCACCACCTCTCAACACCTTTGTTTGGGTCACTTACCTGTCCTGGTCACAGCAGATGTGACCAGGTCACACCCATTCCAGGGTCATTCCAGGGACAAGCCAAAGATCTACTTCTCTGTTGGCTTTTCTGTGATCCAACATCATGATGTTCCCTGTGGAAGTGGTTTTCAGTGCAATAAAAATATGGATGGCCTTACCAAATGGCACTAGAAGTCAGGTCTTGGAAATTTAAAGCCCTTTTTCTATTCTTGCTGCAATATTTAGAACAAAAATGTTTTGGTTCAGATTAAAATATAAAAAACAGAGCTTCAGTGCTTTGAGAGTTCAATTGTTTTGACCTCCTAGGATTGCTGGCCTGAAAATGTATTTATTTGAAAAGCTGATGAATTAGGCTAATGCCATGTTTCCTAGAACTTGAAGAACCAATTATCCATGAAAAATTGCCAGGCAATTGCAAGGTCAGAGTTTGGCAAAGTTAAAGAACTGGAAACGGTGTGTGGGGATAGGAAGAGCTGGGTGTTCATTGGAGGTGTTGCTTTGTGCTCTGATGAAATGCAACAGGTTGCAATTGTTCATCTGTTAAAATCCAGATTTGGACAGTTTGGGCAACCTATAAAGTATTTTATTGTCCTAGTGGTCCTGATGCTCTTGGCCTGATGTAGGAAGTGAATCAGCCCTCAGTGAAATGTCTGCAAACATCCAAGACTTGATGAAACCCACTTTTTTCATAACTGATATGTGTTGATTTTCTGTGTTAAAGGAGAAAAACATATTGTTTCTTTTCCATTGTTTATTTTTCACTTCCTCAGCATCATTTCTTGTGCCATGGGCATGAAGTGTTACATGGAGGCCAACATCTCCCTCAAGTCCCGCACCACAGTCAAGTACTTCATGAAGATGTGGAGCAGTGTGAGCGACATCCTCATCTTCATTTTCCTTGGAGTTTCCACCATTGGGGAAAACCATTAGTGGAACTGGCCCTACATTTGCTTCACGGTTATTTTCTGTCTCATTTGGAGGGCACTTGGAAGGGGAAATTGTAGATCTTGATTTTTCATGTGTTATTGTTTATGGTAGTATAATATATGTTATGGAATAATTCATGTTTTATTGGAATAATCTGTGTTTTATTGTAATGTCGTGTTTCATTGTAACAAAACAGTATAAATTCACTCACGGTTGAGTGAGCAGAAACTATGCCACCCCTTTCCTGTAAGCCAGGAAGGGACTCATTTGCAATAGAATGCAGGGTGGCACTGAAAATAGAATAGGCCTGCTACGGAGATGAGCCAGCCAATGACCCAGTGATCAATACCTGATATGCATCTTATCTGCATCGTCAAGGGTGTGCATCCCAATACCCGATTCTAGTAAATTGAATCAAGCATTTACCTCTTCCCAGAAAGCTGTTCAAATGACTGGTAGCAGAGAAAAGAAACTTCATGAATATGCAAAGCAACCAGACAAGACAAAGAAGAAGCGAAACGACTCACTGTCCAGTCGAAGAACTGTATAAAAATGACCACCGAAAGGACTGCACTCGTGAACTGTGGGGGGACTCAGTGCAATAGAGGCTGAGTCTGTGGTTCACCCAGCTCCAATCCCAGGCTTGGAACTGATTTTGCTTTAGCTTTTCTCGGAATTTTATATTTTGATTTCCCAATAAATATCTTTATAAAATAATTGGCTTTTCATTTAAAACAGTAGTGAGGAATGAGATTCCATTAGATGAGAGGGTGCTCTGCCCCTCCATCATCCTTTCCTGTTCGCTCTGCAGTGTGATTATTCCAGATGGGAATGCTAGGACTGGACTGGACATCCCAGCCAATGCTTCCTGCTCCTCCATCTTACTCAATTCCAAATCCTGCATTTTGCTGCAGTTCCCTGCACTGTGCACTCTCTGGTGCTGGATAGAATCTCTCATGAGATCTATTTTATCAATGTCTCTTTTTTGCCATGATCTTCCTTTACCCTCCTTCATTGCCACGATCTCCTCTTCCATTTCAGTGTTTTTTAGTCCCTTGGTATTCTCCCAACAGGAGGGAATTGGTAGGTACATACCTTGGGGTGAGAGATCCATGAAAATCCTCTGACCCCATATTCTGAATTGTGGCAGTTTAAGGGATTTAATTAATAACAAGCTTGTGTATAGCAGCATCCTTCACTGGGAAACTAAGGGAACATTCCAGTAGCTGTCCTAAATAGATGAGATTTGGGACCTAAGCTGTGAGGATACTCCTACTCCAGAATTTCAGATTAGGGTTGAGAGTGGCAGAATTGGGAAATCGCTGAGGTTGGCAGAGGCCTGTGGAGATCATCTGGTCCAACACCCTGCCCAAGCAGGGTCAGGCAGGCAAGACTGTGTCCAGGTGGCTTTTGGTTATCTCCATGCATGGAGAGTCTACAGCATCTCTGGAAAACCTATCAGGGTATGTGATCAACCTCACAGCAATGAAGAGACCAAGGCTTGGTGATAGTGAGGAGCAAGGCAGGAAAATACTCTCCTGGTAACTGATCTCTGCAGTTTCTTTAGCCACAATTACCATGAAAACCCAAGTCCTGGTTCCAGAATTCCCTGGGATCCCATTTTCATGCATTGAAAATGACCAGAAAAGCCAGATGTGTTGTGTTTCCATTCTCCTCAGCTGCATCTTGTGCTGATTCCGTGTTGGGAGAGGCTGGACCTCCATTCCTCTTACAGTGTTTGGCACCTAATGAGTGCAGAGTGCCTCAGTTATGGGCATTTTTATATACTAACAATATTTGTGAAAATAACAGCAGGCATTTTTGGCAAAGAATCTGAGAACTTAAAAACATTCAACAAGATTTATGTTTACAAACCAGTGAGTCAAGCAGTGAACTCGAATTTGACAGACACTTAAAGAAATTGTTTAAATAGGTTAAGCCATGATTAGCAAGGCAGAGCAGAATGGGGTTTATTAGCTGTTAGGACATGCCAAAGTTTGTTTTAATAACTGTGCACCCTACTTGGAAATGGGCTCATTAGTCAGTTTTTTGTACATTCAAGTGTTTTATTACCATTAAGTGGTTTCTCTTAAATTATTTTCTCAGATAAACGGAGTTCTCAGTGAGTTTGATTTTTTTTTAGTTCAAAAATTCTTCATTGCAAGATATAAAAACATAAAATGCTGCAAAAGCACCCCAAAAATCCTCCCTAAGCACAGCCCTTCTGAGAGAAGCTTAAATTATGCAGCACATCATTAGGGAAGGGCTCAGGCTGCAGCCACCATTTTCCAGTTAAAATCTCCCTGGAATTAAATAAGAACACACAAACCAGGGCTGGAATTTGTCTGAGTGGTCCTGAACAGGGTGTTCCTGTCCTGCAGCACCTTCCTGGGAAGCTGTCAGGGAGCTGGGAGGGTGAGAACTGGGAAGGGGCTGCACCAAGCCAGACTGGGAAACTCCTGCCTTAGAGATGGTGGTTGAGATCAGACCTTGGCCTACTCAGAGCCATCCAACAGCTCTGGATTAATTAATAATTAATTAATAATTAATTATTAATTGGATAGTAGGAAAAATTTCTTCATGGAAAGGGTTGCCAAACATTGGAACGGGCTGCTCAGGGCAGTGGTGGAGACAACAGCCCTGGAAGTGTTCAAAAAACATGTGGGTGTGGCACTTGAGGACATGGGTTAGTGGTAGCCTTGGCAATGCTGGAGGAATGGTTGGACTTGATGATCTTGGAGGGCTTTTCCAATCTTTACAATTCCAGGATTCTAGGATTCTGGAGGTGCTTGAGGCACTGATCCAGAAAAGGGAGATGCCCCCACATTTCCTCGCAGGAATTGGGGATTTTTAGCTGGGCAATGCAGGGATTGGTGCGCAAACTGTACCCCAGTCCTTCATAGAACACTCTCAGTGCTTTAAATGTCTGAGAAATGATTCTGCTGAAATCTGGGGAATTCCTTTGGTGTGAGGAAGATCATCTAAAAAGGAAAATAGAGCCCTTGCATGGCAGCACTGGGGCTCTGCTGATATCCAAGCCCTGGGGAGATTTCCTCCTGTTCTTTCCCAAGGTATCTGCAGGAGAAAATACATACTGCTCAGAATGATTAATTGTATGTCATGTCTTGGAGCAAACTGGTCTTGAATTAGTTTAGGGAATGCTAATAATAATTTAAGAGGAAGGATTAAATTAAGACAAAGGCCAGGATATCAGCTCAAGTAAATTTTGTTCCTTTAAATCATCGGCACTGCCTGAGCTATAGAGTAGGGGTGGATGTGATCTGTGGGAGGATTTGTTTTATTTATTTTTTAAGTTGCAAAGAACCTTGACACCCAAGTGCTTCCCATCTGCTGGTCTGGGCACCAGTTCTGCAGAGCTCCAGAGATGGGGAAGGTTCAGTTCAGTCAGTCACAAGGCTCAGTTAACTGAGTTCTCTATTCCCAAACATCCCCAGCTTTTTGTTTTCTTCAAACTCCTCCAATGTATAGTCAAAGTTCAGCTATTTTTAGCTGGAGGTGTGTGGGAAGATGCTTGATATGTACATAATAAATGCACTGTTTTTATTTCTTTTACAAACACCCTCTAGAAAAGCAACAGTGCTATGGCTCCAGCTAATTCCTAACAAAAGTCAGTGACAGGTGGTGTCATCAGTTCTCAAAATGGCTGTTAATCTTTGGGAAATAGGATGTTTATTGTCGCCTTAATAAAAGAAAATACAGTACAATCTTCCCACATTCTACATACAGTATTCAATTTAATATTTGCAAAAAGCCAACTATATACTATGCATTTATAACACACAGCTGTTACAGTGATTGGTCAGCAAGGAAAAGCACACAGTTCTAGGTGATCAGAAGGCTTTTACTTTTTGGATCCTTGTGCTTTTATAAGATGCTCTGCAAAAGGGGCTGCGATTGGTCAGAGAAGGATTGCGTCTCTTCTCCTTCAGCAAACAACAGGTGACAGAGATTGTTTTGGGAAACTTGCATGAGAAGGGCAAAGCTCTCTTTAGTGTTTACAAAACAACAAAGACACTGCTATGAAAATGGGAATCTGTTCCCATGGGAAACAGCCAGCAGTAGCCAGCAGTAAAAATCTGAAGCCCAAGAGAATACAGGGCGACACACAGCCACATTTGAAGGAGGATGTGGTGGAAAAATTGGGGTTGTCTGGTGTTGAAGTGAGCAAGGCCAGTGTCCACCTGCTGTTTATCCCAGAAAGTAGAGTGGGTCTCCACAGGACTGAAGTGAGTGGGATGTGGAGGTTTCAGACTCATGTAGAAAAACTCCCTGCGAGCTCCTGGTCAAGGACATGAGGTCCATGTGGAGCTGCTGACCAGGAGCCAACCTCCTCCTGCCCTCGGAGGGAGGGAGCAGAGGAGTTTCTGGGCCTTTTGGGAGATGGAGGCCCGTGGTGGCAGCTGCCGAGTGGCCCCGTGGCTGAGCATCACCCTCAGAGAAAATTCCTTCTGCTTTTCCTGACTGAAATCCTCAGGTGGGTGTCGAGCACTTGGACAATGTGGAGGGTTGGGGTTGATTTTGCTTCCCCACGTTTACCTAAATCCTCATCCTGAGCTGGAAAAGTGATGGAGGAAGGATCAGTGTGTTGTGCCAATGGGATCGGAGCTGGGAGCCACAGGGCAGTGGGGCTGGGCACAGCCTCAGCCTGAAAGGAGAGAGCAGGGGCCAGGCCGGGGGGAGGGATGTGCTTAGGTGGAGCTTGACAAGTTTTAAGATGCAAATGTGGGTGAGAAATTGAAAAGCTCCAGTCCCCATGCACATCCACTCATCCACTCACGCAGAGCTTCACACAAAGGTTGTTCTAAGGCAGCAGCTCCAGACTTCGGGAAATCCTTCCGGGGGCTGGAAAAAGGGCTTTTGTGTAACCTCAAAGCTCAGCTGGTGATGTCATCCCTGTGCAAAAGGGTGAGAGTTAAACAGGGCCCCCGTGTCGCTGGGGAGACCCCCTGACCTTCAGGCATTCAGGGGAACTTTGTGTCTGCAGGGGGGCTGTGGTGGGGCTCCAGGGACCTGCAGGGCTGGGGCCACCATGAGAACAGGGGGAGGAAAAAACCAGGAAAATTACTCAAAACCTGAGGCAGAAAGATATTGCTGGAGCTCAGCACAGAAAAGGTGGGTAAATGTAACAGAACCTTCAAAAACCTGGGTTTGCAAATCAAGTTTCTGGTGTGTAGCGGCGCGTTTTCTATCTTTTTATTTATTGTTAATATTAATTTGTTCTGTAATGGTTTTTCCCAAGTTCCCCCCTGTATTTCTCCCCATTTGGTTTCCCCCTGCCTTTGTTCTCCACAGCCTGTCACTCTCTGGGAAGCCTCTCCTCTCCTTCCAGAGTGTTCGGAGAGACTCGGTCCCAGATTGGAGCAGGCTGGGGAACCCCCACCCCTTGTTTCCCATTCGTTGTCTGTGTGACATCCCCAGTTCCCTGATTGGCTTTCCCTCTTGTGTCCACCCCCTTCTCCCAACCCCTTATAAGCTGTAACCACGCCTCTGGCAGGCAGAGAGGCTTGTGGCTCGCCTGCGAATAGCAGGTGACAATAAACCATCTAGCCACAAAGTCTCCTTCCTTCTTACCTTCGTCGAAGCCTCACCGACAGCTCTCATGCAGCTCTGACCCACCGGGGGGTGGTGGCCGGTCCGCCTGCTGCTGCCTAACCGAGTCTGGAATTATTCCTAGCCAGGGCTAGCCGGGAACAGCTGGAAGCCACTTTCCAGCTGGGCTCAAGGGATATTTTCAGTGGTGCTGCTGCTGCCAGACACATCGATGGATGCGTTATTGGAGAGGGAATATTTTTACCATCCCAGCGTCTTTCATGGTCACTGTGTGTGGAAAAGGCAAGAGAAATATTGGCTGTGAAACAACTTCTGTGCATAGTGGACATTTTTGTTCTTGTTTTATGCAAAACGTTTTCTTTATATTCACAGTGATCTCAATATAGACTTGATGGGGAGTATCTGTGTTAAAATAGGACAGAAACCAAGGCAGTGGTGATTTGGGTCCTTTTAGGCTGATTTGGGCCAGCAAAGCATCTTGTCAGAGCTCAAACCCTCTACGTCCTATGATTCCCTTGGAAATCCTGCCCCTGCTGGCTGGAAACCCTTGTGCCACAGAGGTATGACCACCCTGTGAGCAGTTAGGCTCGGCCACCCGTGGCTCTATCAGTGCATTCCACAAGCCAGGAAAATCCTCTCTTTTGACCTTCCTAACCCGGTTCCATAAGGCTCCTCCCACAACAAGCCTAGTTAATCATTTTAAGGAGGTTGACTGAGCCGTTGTCAAGTCCTCAGTGCTTCTGAGCAGGCTGGATATGTTCCATGTAGACCAGGAAGTTCTCCAGGGAGCTCTCTGGGCTTGTCTGGAATGTCACAAACCCCACTCATTGTTCTGCCTCTTGGTGTGGTTTTAAAATCAAATACTGTTGGAAGTTCAGTCTCTCAACTTACTGGCCCCTGACCTCTGCCATGAAATTCTGAGCAAATGTAATAATTGAGAAGGGGGGAGGTTGTTTGATGCCTGCACTGTCCCACTGGATTTCTGGAGGTGGAAAACGTTGTGTGAGCTGTGATGGAGCCGTCAGACACTCCCTGGGATGAGTTATCCCTGATGGGTGGAGGAGTGGCACAGGGGACCTGCAGGTGTGCTGTGAAATGATGTATGGCCTGGAATGACACATGAGATTCCCATAACAGTCCCAAATGCTGCTTTAAAATGGAAACAACTGCAGCTGATTATCCAGGAAGGCAAGAGGCCAAATTGCACAGTCTCTACTTAATTTTTGTAATATCTGTTATTTTGGAATTTGTGAGTTGTGTTATTGATTATGAATAGCAACACATTTTTTATTGCTATTAGCTATTAAAATGACATGTTAATTGTTTCTGCAATTAAAAATGTGTTCAATTCTCCTCTGTGCCAGCATTTGTGACATTCAGAAGTCATAAACATCAACTACTCCATCATTTTTGCTGTAAACATGTCCTAGAAAAGTCATTTCATATGGAAGCTGGACTAAGAAACACACCACAGCAACATTTTAGTTCTCTCATGAGGCTTAAAGGATATTAAAACTTTTCCCTTCACCCTTCCCACCAGGTGGATGCTTTGATTAGGAAACTTAGGCACTGGCTGGCCATTAAAGATCGCTGGAGTAATGGTGTGTGACACACAGTGCTTAAGGAGTGAGCAGACAATTGCTGGTGGAGGCTCCGTGCTGAGAAATCTCAAGGATTATCCTCATTTCAGGCATTTGAACTTGGATTGTTTCAAGCCCCTCTCCATCTGAGAGGCCATGAGCAACAGCAAACCACAGGCTTGACCTTGGAATTATTGGTTGGCTTTTTATGGTCTCGGAGAGGACGGAGGAGGCGAGTGGAGGTTTCCTCCCCCCATCCTGAAGCCTCTCCATGAGTTCCTGTTGACAGGTTCCTACCAGGAGCAAAGTGTTTGAGGTACACCTGGGAGAACAATTTCTAGTCCTTTTGAAAGGTTCCTACCAGGAGCAAACAAAGTGTTTGGGGTACACCTGGGAGAACAATTTCTAGTCCTGTTGAAGCTTTTCAGGTTTTATCCTGCCAGGAAAGCAGGGCAGGTGAGAGAGGCTGCTTGAACACCAGAACAAGGTCACCATGGCTCAGCCCCACTCCAGTGGCTTTTGATCCAGTGCAGGAAAATTGGGTGTGAGGAAAGGCTGATTTTTGTGTCGGTGATCACTTTGCATGGAATGTCCATCCGTCCCCTCGTTGACCTGTTGGCTGTCAAGAGGAAAAGGGAGAGTGCTCCCTCCATGGGAGAGCAGATCCACATTCGGGTAAGTGGAGCATCCATCAATACGTGGCCAGAGCTTTCTGATATCTTCTGGAATGTGTGTCTCCAGGGACCTTGCAGATCTGCAGTTTTACCTGAATCCTTTGCAGGTCAGCCCCTTTCCATGTTGGAAGTCCTATTCAGGTTCCTAACCATGGGTTATTTTTGCATTGGAAGAGCAGCCACCAATCAGGCTGATGTAGCATCAGGTAGTGCACAAACATGAGAGAAAAAGATGATTTCTTACCCAAAACTTTAAGCTCTGACCTAACTACAATTTCTCTGGTTTCTGGAACGAATGAACGAACGAACGAACGAACGAACAAAAGAAAGAAAGAAAATGAGGCTTGGTTGCTTTCAGGATTAGGAAATTCCATGTGTTCTCCAGTCCCATCACCACCATTGATTTGGATATTTTTTCAAAAAAATGAGGAAAGGGAGGATAAGGTTGGTGCTATATTGGAGGGAACTTCCGAAGTGCACCATCCCTGGAATTATTCAAGGCCAAGTTGGATGGGGATTGGAGCCACCTGGGACAGTGGAAGGTGTCCCTGCCCATGGCAGGGGCTGGAATGAGATGAGATGTAAGGTCCCATCCAACCCAAACCATTCTGTGATTCTACATCCATAACCCAAAGGTGGGATTTCATTCCCCTTGTTCTCACCACCCAAATGTTAATATTTGTAGTCATAGAGAACTTCAGGGAGAGGCTCAGCTCCATGAGATCAGCTGCTCTTCCACTAAGCTGAGCCTTTGCATTTGCATCTGCATCCAATGGAAAATTAATATATTCCTGAATCTAACTGTTCAATCCCAGCCACGTTTCTGTGGGTATGGCTCCTTCAGGAATATTGTTGTCATTGTCTTCTTTAGCAATAAAGCCATTGGGGTTGAGGACATTTGTAAAACCTGTTTGGCATCCTCACAATGGGGTTGGACTGCAGGGCTTTTTCTGAGGTTAACACAACAGCTCAGGAGGCCGAGGAGCTTTTTCCAGTTGTGAACAGAGAAGATTTTGTTCTTTTGTTAGGGTGTGAATGGTAAATCATCTCAGAAATGTGTTTATTAGGAGGTGTGAGCTGAAAATGGCCATGCACCAATTAAGTTGAGAAGGTAAAAAATGCAGATAGTTGGAAATCAGGGATGCAGAAGCAGCTTGCTTCCTCAAATTTATTTTACCGTCTGGATAGTTGTGATATTCTTGTTAACAGGAGTGATGATCAGAGTGTGTGAGTGTAATTCCAGAGAATTGGAGTAGGTTGGGTTGGAAGGCACCTTAAAACTCATCTCATTCCACCTCCTGCCATGGGCAGAGACACCTTCCCTTATCCCAAGTTGCTCCAAGCCCTATCCAGCCTGGCCTGGGACACTCCCAGGGATGGGACACTTCAGTGCTTCCCTCCAATGTCATGTTTATGGAACACACAGCTGGCAAGAGCCATGGGAGGGCACTAAATCCACACCAGGCTGAAGGGCTGAGCCAACTGCTCTGAAACGTTTATGTCTCTGACCCCCCAAAAAGATAGTTTTAAAATTTTAGAGCTGTAGGAAGTTCCAGGGTCATCAGTACCTGAGTGTGGAGGGCAGCAGAGCAGAGCTCTCTCCCAGTTTAGAGATGCCATTAGGAGGGAAAGCAGTTTGGGAAATTACAGGGATTTAACTTTTAGGTGGAAAACCCACCCAGGCTGGGATTTTTTAATATAATTTTAAACAATAATAATGTAGTTATATAAAGTATGATATGCTGATTTCATTTAGTGGGAAGTGTCTGGGAGAAGGCAGTATTTATTATTCAAGATTAACATTTATGTGTTACCTACATTTATATCCTGAAGATACTGATTTCCTGAGACAAATTGTCCTCAAAAACCCCAAAATGAGCCTTTCCTGCAGGTCAAGGCCCAAAGGGCAGAACATGGGAGCCATCAGCCCTCCTGTACCTATCACAGAGAGCAGATTCATGGCCCTCAGTATTTATTCTCTGCTTGCCCACACCTGAAAGCAAACCACTCATTGTACTCCAGCACCACTGGATGAGTGGATGGAGAATTATCCCAGTGCCTTCTCTCCTTGTTTCCCAGCTCCATATCCCGAGCTGGAAGCATCCCCTGTTGTGTGTGTGGCTTTTGCTGTTTGCTGGCTGGATTCATCACGTATGCAACTGGCGTAGAGCGAAATCCTCTCTCCTCTTTAGTTCTTGGATCATTTGCTGGCTGGCATTGAAGGTATATCTGGACACTGGGGACAGTATTACTGGAAAGACAAGTAAGGATTTGCCAAAATACAACTGTGTACACGTGTAGGAAAATAAGGAGGTTGGTTTCTATTCCCAAAGTTTCCGCTGTGGGCAGCTGGGCCTTGTTTATCCTCGTGGCAGGAGGGAGGTGACAGAGGGGCAGCTTTTCCTTGTCCAAGGGGACACCAGGTTTTCAGGGCACTTCGCTGCTTGCAGACACCTCTTGTGCATCACCCTAAAAAGATCCTTTCTCCTCTCCTGTTGTGTTTGTCCCTTCTTGCCCAAAGAAATTTGCTGGAAGTGCCATGGCCATGACACGCAGCCTGTCCCAGGCTGTGCACAGTTAACATTAAAGAGCTGAGTTTGCAGCACTGCTTGTTGTGGACTGAAATTACAAAGGATCTCTACAGATTTCTGTAGCAAAGTGTTCAATTTTCATTAAATTCTGAGAGTTTGTACATTTTAAAATTTAAAAAAATGCATCAGGATTTAAAAAAAATTTACAAATACCATAAAATATACTAAAAAGACTATCTACCAGGTTTAATTCCTTGGTGGTCCAGACACAGATGCACTTGGTAGAGATTTTTTAGGAATGCCCATGCTTGGAAGTGCCACTAGAGGGTATGGGAGTCACTGCTGCTGAGGAGCATCCTGGCTCCTTCTGAGCAGATCTTAGAGAGATTGATGATCTCAGAGGTCTTTTCCAACCTAAATTATTCAATGATTTGAGCAGAAAAGAAGAAGAAATGTCTCAAGAGGGAATCTGGAAGTGTTTAAATCTGTGGCTGCTGCATGTGCTTGTAGCACTTCTAGAAGAGTTCATGATATATCTGGCACTTTTGGGGAGGTCTTATTGTATTTATTGAAGTTTTAATATTTTGACTCATGTACTGTAATGCAGAAATAATTAGGGACTGACCTCTTAGACCATCGATTTCTGAGGAGGACTTAATGGGATATAATGGAATTTAATGGAATATGGGGCAGTTGTGGGTTATGACCCTGCTGCCTTGCTCAGGTCTGTTGGTGCTGGGGAGTCAGGGGAGATGCTAAACCCATCTAATTTTGTTCTCCAACAGACTGGAATATTTCAACAGCAAATATCTGCAGAAGATCCTGCTCAGGGAGTACAATCAGCCCAAGTCCAGCATTGTGCTGCTCTACGAGAAGCTGGAGCGCAAACACGCCATTGAGCTGGCCCAGGCTGGGCAGCTGGGCCATGGCCCAGCCCACCCCTCCTCTTCCTGTGAGCAAACACCAGCTCAAACTCAGCAACTAGGGGCCAAAAGGGATGAGCATCACCCGGCACTGATGGTGGCACATGGAGGGTCACCTGTATCCCCATGAGTTACAGGGAAATGGTGCTCTGAGGAAGAGGCTCCTGCCCAATTTTGGATGGGTTTGCACTGTTAAATGTTCTGAATGGTCACTTCAGACCTCACAGATGGTTCTGCTCTGCCACAGCTCCCCATGGCTCTTTTATCCACCAGGTAGCACATGGACAGCCCAGCTCTGATGCAAATGCCAAATTCCTGCTTTGTCATGAGCTCCATCTGCAAGGACGAGCTGTTGGCCATGTTGGCTGTGGTGAGATCCCAAAGGGACACTGAGATTTGAGGATGGACTTCTTGTGCATCTTCCAAAATAAGGTGTTCTGCTTTCCTTTGCAGCAGTAGCGACAGGACTGTCATAACAGACCAAAAATTGGAGGACACTCCAAATCCTGATGTCCTGGACAATATTCAGGAAATATTGGCAAGGAAACTGTACCAGATCAGGAGGACAGTATAACTTTTCCCTCAATCCATATTTTAAGTGTCCAGTAACACAAATTTCCTCAGTTATCCAAACAGTCTGAGCAGTGTTGTATTCCTCTGGGGAATGGTTTTTCCCCAGACACTCCCTGAAGCCTGTGACCATGTAGTTTGAACATTCCTTCCTATCTCTCCTATTCCTGACCTTATTGGCTCAGGTCCAGTTATCTTTCCTAAGCTAAAGACTAGATAAAGCCTCGTTTCTTCCTTGTTCTCTCTCTCCCTGGAACCCTTCGAGAATAAAGCCTTGGACTGAACCTAGGGGTGAGAGCCTCTTTTGGGAAAATCTTTTACTCTGTCCCCTGAGATATTTCCTCTAAAGCCCCTAAGGGACTGAGCTAGCCCAGGAGCCCAGGGGGTGGGCGAGGGGAACATCTCAGTTGGCGCACAACGTGTTTTTTTTATAAAAATACTAAAAAGCCCACGAGTAAGCGGGAGTCCCTATCCAGGGGTCTCAAAAGCTTTTGTGCAGTCCAACTGCCCTGCCACCATCAGCTGCTTTTTGCACAGCTGAGAGTGTTAGGGATGGGTCGGTAACTTGCTTCACGCCAAGCGAGTCGACCCTGGACAGAGACCTCTGATGCAGCGGCACGGCACCCCACGGTCCACTGGAGATGGTAAGATCCTTTTGTTTGGCTGTTAACCCGGGAACAGTAGCTAGCTGGAGAGGGGTATTCAGTGGATCGTAAGAAAAACACGGTTCGGGTAAGCTAGGACCCAGAGGTAGCTGCGAGTTGCGCAATCGCAGTTTGACTTTTTTTTCTTTCTTTCCCTGTCGAGGAGTGGCGGCGCTGCTCCGACCAGGAGAGACCGCATTTTGGGGGTGTTCAAGGTACGGGACCGTCCCAGAACCCAAGACACTGGGACTCCCCCTGGTGCCCCCCCAGAGTCGGGGAAACGCGGCAGGAGGGGGAGAGCAGGACTCTGGTTTTTTTGCATCAGGGGGTAGATTTTTGGGACAGACTGCCTTCTAAAACATCAGAAACATGGGCGTGCGGCTTTCTGTTCACCAAAAGAGTGCATTAAACCAGCTTAAAGATCTTTTAACTGACGTAAAAATCCCTAAAAGGTTGCTAACACATTTTGTCTGCTGGCTGTCAGCTGAGATCCCAGATTCTGCTTTGCAAGATATAAATTCTGTTTCATTTTGGGATAAAGTTGGACAATTACTAACTTTAAAAGTTGAAAATGATGAAAAAAATGCTTCTCTATTTATTCCAATATTTTTACAAGCTCGCAAGCAGCTGTTAGAAGCAGAAAACAGCAGACAGCCACAGAAAAACTCTCCGAATAATCCTTTTAATTCCCTGGATTCCTCTGTTCCCGAAAGGGAAACACTCCTGGGTCCCCCACTGTATCCCGGTCCTGAAATCAGGCCATCCTCCCTGTACCCTTCTCTCCCACCTGTTTTTTCTCAAGAATACAATTCTGACATCCCCAACAGTGCAGTCCTTTCCTCTCAGGGCTCTGGTCGCGTGGATGGGTCTCTGGGAATCACAGACCGCGTGGCGGGGATTAATGGCGGACACCATGTGCTTCCTTCTTCTTCCTACAATCCTTTCTTCCCCCTAATCCCCGCCCCAACTCCATATCTCTTTCCCAATCCCCCGCCCCACCCTTCCTCCCAGTGCCTCCCCCTCCCTCCGAGCGCGAGCGGGGAGGGTCCCTTGCAATGGGGGGAGGAGATGGGGAGGGACAGCTCCCAGCCCACAGCCGCAGCGGGGAGAGCAATTCCCCCGCAGCAAGAGGACATGGACAGCCTCCCCCAGGACCCCAGGAGAAGAGGGGGGAGCTGCCTGTTGCCGGACCACAGGGGGTGGGGGGGACAATACCCCCTGGCTGCCTGGGCAATGGGGCAGCAGCAGGATTTCTAGGAACTCAGAATACTGATCAGGAAGGCATACCCTCTGTTGCACCTGTTGTATATGTTGGTAAGAGACACGTTAGGAGGAATTATCAGCCATTCTCATACCAAGATAAAAAAGAGATGTGCAAGATACAGAAACAATTTGGGAGATCCAGTGAGATTTTTAAGGGCATGATGACAGCAACTTTCAATTCAAATGAGATGGTACCCATTGACATCAAAGACTTATTCAGATGCCTGTTAACACCCTCAGAGTATGATCTCTGGGAAAGCATGTGGAAAAAAGCTTTGAGAACAGTATTACAGGAGATTCAACAAACTCCTGAAGAAGCACAGGACAATGATGATAATGATATCACACATGACCATCTGTGTGGGGAAGCTGATTATGATTGTCCAGAAAAGCAAACCCGACTGTTACTCAAGTCAGTTTTAGATAAGATCTGTAATGTTGCAGTGAAATAATTCCCTGTTCCTGCTGGAGATGGTGTTCCAGCGAATTCCGGCTGCCCTGGCAGGGAATTGTTTCAAGTCCGGTTGGGCAGTGGCTAGCAGACCGGCCACTACCTCCTTAGTAGTTCAGAAGATGCACGAGAGCTGTTAGTGAGGCTCGACGAAGGTAAGAAGAAGGAGGCTTCGTGGCAAGATGGAGTTTATTGTCACATGCACCCCATGGTGCAGGCACTCACGTGTCCCAGGAGAGAGAGAGCTAAGAGGGCCAAGGCCAGAGCCAGGCCCAGGCCCAGGGGCCTGGGCCCTGAGCGAAGCCCCAGCCCGAGGCAGAGGCTGAGAGGCAGAGAGAGCGAGCAGGGGGAGGCTCACTCTTATCAGGGACTAGGGGAAGGGGGTGGACACAAGAGGGAAAACCAATCAGGGAAACGGGGAGGGCACACAGCCAGCAAATAGGAAACGAGGGGTGGGGCATTCCCAGCCTGCTCCAATCCGGGACCGAGCCCCTCCAAAGCCTCTGGAATGAGGGGGGGGCTTCCCAGATGAGGGCAGGCACTGGGAGGAGACCAATGGATGATTGACAACATATTGCAACAGAGGGGAACGAAGGGAATTTCCCAGGCAGGAGATTGTACTAAATGGGGAGAAGTACAGGGGGGAACTTGGGAAGAACCATTATAGAAAAATGATTATTAACAATAAGTAAGAAACTAGAAAACGCGCCGCTACATCTCCCCCTTTCTTTTTACAAAAAGATGGTAACTTAAACTATAAACAGCTAGTCGGTGGCCACAGCTCAAAGTCCTGGTCACAGTCTTGTTCAAAGTCTTCTTCAGGGAAGGGCTCATCTTCGCAGATGTCTTTATCTTTAAGTGGAGGAGCTGTGGCACACTCAGCTTGGAATACTTGGGGGAATGTGCTGGCATGCAAAATAAACTTTTTGACATAGCAGCAGGTAAGACAAGCAGCAACAGAAACACAAAAAAGCACTAACAAAACAATCAGAACTAAACAAATGATGGACCCAGCCCACTCAGGTAGCCCCCAGTCTTCAAAAAGTCCATCCAGCCAGTCGGATGCCTGAGGACAGCCCGTTCTTGATGTCTCTGACAACTTTGCAGATAGTGGTATGGATGTCTCCGACAAGTTTGCTGTTTGTGGCATGGATGCTGGCACTGTCCACGCCACGGCCGGAGACTTCAGGCTGGAGAGCAGCAGCAGGAATAGAAATCTGGCTGCTGTCAGTGGGGCCATCGCTGAGTGTGGGTCTGGACCTGAACTAAATAAAACAAGAAACTACAACATAATTAGAAAACAGGGCAAAGGGGTAAGGGGAGGACAAACTCGTCCCAGGAGTTCTGGAGCAAGGGTAGTAAAGTCATCTTGGCCTGGGCCTTGGGGTCCCGGCCCCACCCCCCCGGTATCCCAAGCATGGGAACGGGAAGTAGGACTGTGGGAACCAGACGCCCGAGGTGGCTCTGGCACAGGAGGGGGTGTGGCCTCCCGGGGTGACATCATGGGAGGTGGGGTCAGGTTGTGGGTGGAGCAGGAGTGGGGAGGAGTTAGGGGAGGAGTATGAACAAGGGGTGGAGCTCTTGAGCCCCGGGATGTGGGCGGGGTTAAGGGAAGGGAGGGGTTGGAATGTGGGAGGGAAGAAAAGGGATTGTGGGGAGAAGAAGGAGTGGGGGAGGGGGACACTGAACACGTGGACGGCTGCACCATGCAGTCGCTGCCATGTCTTGCCTTGGGGGAAGGAGAGGGAGAAGGAGATGCACAGCCACAACTGCCATTCTGTGCACTCTCTTTGTTTTGGGAAGAAAACTTAACTCGGGGTTTAGGAACTGGGGTAGAAGGGGATGGGAAAAATGGCTTGAGCTGCCTAGCCGGGGCAAACACAAGCACACCTGAACAGTCTGGCCATGACTGTTCAGGCTGGGGTCGGGCACCTGCGGGGAGCCAGGGCTAGCAGGGCAAGTTTTCTCTGCTTTTCCCCGGAGAATGCCCCTTCGAGGGAGAGAGGGAATGGGAATGGGGTCTGGGGTAACTGAGGCAGATTGTCCTCTCTGCTCTTTCTCCACTTTCTTTGGCTGAATTAAAGACTTCCTTCTTCTGTGTGGAGAAATTTGCACCCATTTTCAATCCACACCCACACACACACACTCGAAAAATAAAAATGCACAACTTAAATCAAACAAGAAAAAGAAGAAAAAACCTAAAAACTGCCGCACACAGTTTAACAAACCCTGGAGGGCAAAAAGGCAACCTCCTAGGGCGGAATGCATTCCTTTGGCTTCTAAAAAGCCTCCCGATTGGCTAAAAAGCTGTGAGCATTGGAAGTCAGGAGCTCTCGTAGGATCTGGGTTCGTCCCGGCTGCGCTGCCGCTGGAGGCAGTGGGGGGGGGGCGCGCGCACCATCGCCGGCGAGACCACGTGTTGCCGCGGTCACGCGGCAGCCGAGCGTGCTGCCGCCGCCGCCGCCGCGCGGGCGGGGGGGGGAGGGGAGACGGACGCCGTGCTAACCGTGAGCGGGGCCGCGCCGCTGAAACCACGTGGTCCCGCGGTGACGCGGCGGCGCCGCTCCACGCCGCTGCAGAGCGCGGGCGAAACGAAACAGCCGCTGCCGCATGACCGCCGCCGCTGCAGAGGGGGAAGAGGGGGGCTTCCCCCACTCCCGCCCGCTCCGCTGCGTATGAAACCCGCTCGGCCGGTGCCGCGCGGTCTCCGCCCGCCCCGCTGCCGCTGCAAAAGCGTACAGCCGTGGGACTTACCAATCCTGGGCTCACCAACTGACTTCTTTAGCTCCCCACGGAGGCGAGCTCCTTCGCTCAAGCCTCCTCCTGGTGCAGGCTTGTAAAACAAAAAATAAAACTGAGTGTGGTGGTTTCCTTTCGTCGGAGGAGAACTCTTCTGGGTGCAAGAGCTACTCTCCTCTCCTGCCAGAAGCCTGGCAGGCACGTAGCTGTCTTCGGCTTCGCTACACTGCGAGGATAAATCCAATGCAGGTGGAGCCTTCTCCCGCGGGTTCTGGCATTCACAGACTTCCACGCGGAGACAGCCTACGCAACCTCTTCTCGTGGTACTTCTGCCCCACATTGGAGCGCCAATTGAAATAATTCCCTGTTCCTGCTGGAGATGGTGTTCCAGCGAATTCCGGCTGCCCTGGCAGGGAATTGTTTCAAGTCCGGTTGGGCAGTGGCTAGCAGACCGGCCACTACCTCCTTAGTAGTTCAGAAGATGCACGAGAGCTGTTAGTGAGGCTCGACGAAGGTAAGAAGAAGGAGGCTTCGTGGCAAGATGGAGTTTATTGTCACATGCACCCCATGGTGCAGGCACTCACGTGTCCCAGGAGAGAGAGAGCTAAGAGGGCCAAGGCCAGAGCCAGGCCCAGGCCCAGGGGCCTGGGCCCTGAGCGAAGCCCCAGCCCGAGGCAGAGGCTGAGAGGCAGAGAGAGCGAGCAGGGGGAGGCTCACTCTTATCAGGGACTAGGGGAAGGGGGTGGACACAAGAGGGAAAACCAATCAGGGAAACGGGGAGGGCACACAGCCAGCAAATAGGAAACGAGGGGTGGGGCATTCCCAGCCTGCTCCAATCCGGGACCGAGCCCCTCCAAAGCCTCTGGAATGAGGGGGGGGCTTCCCAGATGAGGGCAGGCACTGGGAGGAGACCAATGGATGATTGACAACATATTGCAACAGAGGGGAACGAAGGGAATTTCCCAGGCAGGAGATTGTACTAAATGGGGAGAAGTACAGGGGGGAACTTGGGAAGAACCATTATAGAAAAATGATTATTAACAATAAGTAAGAAACTAGAAAACGCGCCGCTACATTGCAGAAAAAACATTTTATCAGATACCAACAACTGAAGTTAAGGGCAGTTATGTTAACATTTAAAGAGTTTCCTTCAGAGAATTTTTTGCAGTTTGTGGACCGTCTGAGAACACAAGTGGAAAGACAAGTGCAAGACCCAGTGGTGCAGGCAGAATTGATCAAAGAGATGGCTCAGAGGAATGCTAATGAGACCTGTCGTAGGATCATTCTTAGCCTTCCCCTCGACCCATCGCCTAGTCTCACACAGATGATAGAAGCCTGTACCAAGAAAGAAGAACTGTTCAGTGCACCTGAAAGGAATCCAGGACTGACACACCCAAAGCCTGTGGCAGCTGCAGCACCAGGACCAAGGAGGCAACCAGTGTCACCAGACCAGCTGCAGCACATCATCTGCCACGGCTGCAAAAGGCCATGACACTTCACCAAAGCCTGCCCACAAAACCAGAAACACAAGTCCAACAAACAAAAAAACTGAATTCCCAGAGCGACCCCACTGTTAATACCCTTACGCATACAAACATAAATATTTGGGGACCCACACTGGCAAATGCCTCTCTCTTAACAAAAAAGGGGGAGGGCAGGACACACGGTGTGGGGGTGCAGAAAAATAAAAATGTCAAATGTTCAACTAACAAGGTATGGCAGCCGCAAGGCCGATATAGGCTCATGACTACCAAAGGTTTTCTTTTCAGATCTACTGATTGGACAGTAATTACAGTGGACCTGTCAAACATCTCACAGGACCTGACGGTTAACCACATGGAACCGGACAGTGGGTATTTTGTTATTGGGGACACAGCACACACACCCTTGGAGATTGAGGTAGCTCCCATGATCATTAAGGGAAAGATAACAGGCCTCATGCTGTTGGCACGCTGCATGTACCCACCATTCTACCTGGTAGAGGGGCAAATTCTTGCCCAGGCCATTCCTGTTCCGGCAGAGATCATAGCAGATGGAAAATCACCGGAAGTCTACTGGGCGGAGGTGGTGGGAGAGAACAAACCTTCTCTGGCATGCAACTTAGCCCGTGGGTCAGACCGCCTCCATGTGGAGGGGGTGCTTGACTCGGGCGCAGGTGTCACCGTTATACCTGAGAGCATGTGACCATCACATTGGGAGTTGCAACCCGTGGCGGGCAAACTTCAGGGCATAGGAGGACTCACAATGGCAAAAATCTCAAAAAACATAGTACAAATTGAGGGACCTGACGGAAAATTGGCAAATGTCCGTCCATTCGTTGCAGAATATAAGGCTCCCTTGTGGGGCAGAGACACCATGTCCCAGTGGGGAGTCCAATTGGTCATTCCTAAGACACCCCAGGATTTTTGAAAATAGCCACTGTGGAGTGCCCTACCCACAAATTGAAGTGGTTGGACAATACCCCAAGATGGGTAGCACAGTGGCTATTGAGTAAAGAGAAGCTCTAGGTGTTTGAGGAGCTCGTGGAGGAGCAGGTGGCTCAAGGCCACCTAGAAGAGACAACAAGCCCTTGGAATTTCCCAGTCTTTGTAATAAAGAAACCAGGGAAGGACAAGTGGAGGTTGCTCCGTGACCTCCGAGAAATAAACAAAATTATAGAGGACATGGGACCACTCCAACCAGGGATGCCTTCTCCAACAATGCGCCCTCGAGATTGGCAATTGGCTGTTCTAGATATCAAAGATTGTTTCTTCCAAATTCCTCTACACCCAGAAGATGCCCCACGGTTTGCATTCTCGGTTCCTACCATTAATCAAGAAGCCCCAATGAAGAGATATCACTGGAAAGTCCTGCCACAAGGCCTTAAATCCAGTCCCTTCATATGCCAACAGTACGTAGCCTCATTACTGTCATCGGTACGTGCCGAGAGAAAGGATGCCATCATCCTTCACTACATGGATGATGTGCTTGTGTGTGCCCCTAATGACTCTATACTCCAACACACACTTGACCTAGTGGTTAAGGTTTTAACCTCTGCTGGATTTCAATTGCAGGAAGACAAAGTTCAAAGGATGCCACCTTGGAAGTACCTGGGTCTGCAAATAACTGCAAGGACCATTGTTCCACAGAAATTAGAAATTGAATGCAATCCCAAAACCCTGGCAGATCTCCACTCCTTGTGTGGGTCTTTGAATTGGGTAAGACCTTGGCTAGGCCTCACAAATGAAGATTTAGACCCTCTCTTCAAGTTTTTGAAGGGGGAGAGGGAGCTGGTTTCTCCCAGGGAACTGACCCCAGAGGCAAAAACGGCAATCGAAAAGGTACAGAAGGCCTTATCAGAGAGGCAGGCTCATCGGTGTGAGCCAAATGTACCTTTCCATTTCATTGTTCTAGGAAAGCTGCCACATTTGCATGGTTTGATTTTTCAATGGATCAAGGGGCAGAGATTCACTCTTGATCACAGAGTGGGTCTTCCTCTCTCACCAAAGATCCAAGACCATCACTGAGCCACAAGAGTTGGTAGCTCAACTGATTCGGAAGGCAAGGGTGAGATTGTGTGAACTGGCTGGCTGTGATTTTACATGTATTCACCTTCCAGTCAAACTTTCTGAGGAGGGAAGGAACTCTCCCAAGAGATTGACCAAAGAGATGTTTGAGCATTTGCTCCAGAGCAATGCCAGTCTCCAATTATCTCTGGACAGCTACAGGGGACAAATATCAGTCCATGCCCCGTCTCACAAGTTGCTCAATGAGGAATTCCACCTCATTCCTCGTGAGAAAAGGAGTCGGAGACCACTCAAGGCTCTCACAGTGTTCACGGACGCATCCGGGGCTTCCCACAAGTCGGTGATGACTTGGAGAAATCCTCAGACTCAGCATTGGGAAGCTGATGTTGAGTTTGTGGAGGGATCCCAAGTGGCTGAACTGGCTGCTGTGGTAAGAGCCTTTGAGAAGTTCTCAGAACAAATTAATTTGGTAACAGACTCTGCGTACGTGGCGGGGGTAGTGTCCAGAGCGGAGCAGGCTGTGCTCAAAGAAATTGACAATGAACATCTCTTCAGATTGCTTTCAAAGCTAATTTATTTAGTTTCTCATCAAGAACATCTGTCGCCCTATGTATTTTCTGGGGCTTCGGATTTTACTGCTGGCTACTGCTGGCTCTTTCCCATGGGAACAGATTCCCATTCTCATAGCAATGTCTTTGTTGTTTTGTAAATACTAAAGAGAGCTTTGCCCTTCTCATGCAAGTTTCCCAAAACAATCTCTGTCACCTGTTGTTTGCTGAAAGAGAAGAAACGCAGTCCTTCTCTGACCAATTGCAGCCTCCTTTGCGGAGCATCTTATAAAAGCACAAGGATCCAAAAAGTAAAAGCCTTCTGATCACCTAGAACTGTCTGTGTGCTTTTCCTTGCCGCCCAATCACTGTAACAACTGGTGACCCCGACTGAAACAAATGGTGACCCCTGAACATTGACCTCTGAACTGTCTGACATCTGCTGACCCCGACTGGAACGGCAGCGAGTGGACTTGGACGCCTCAGCTGTCTGCGGCCAAGGTACCGGTTTTTTTTCCCTTCACTGAACTAAAAGGAAGGAAGTTTTTTTCGGTAAATCCGGCCCGTGACTTTTGCCAGCTCAGTTTCCTCCATTTAAGCCAGGTTTTTTGGAAAAATGGTGATCTCTGCCTTAGATCGACACGATGAAATTGTGATGGGGATCTGGCAAAAATTTTTTGAGCTGGAGGGGGCAAAATTCCCCAGGGAACAGTTTGAAACTCTTTATCTCTGGGGCAAAGAGCGCGGCTTGTTTCCCACTGCTAAGGAGGCATGTTCCGGGGAACGCTGGCAGCTCCTAGGTGCCATGCTACATGACACACTGTATTCTGGACGTGGAAATGTTGCGAGTTTGATATTCTCGTGGAGAAGTTTTGTCGCAGTGATTCAGAGCTTGGAAGGCACTTCCAGTTCATCTGTGAGTTCGGCTCTCTCTGCCAGTGAAGACTTTGCTTCAGGTGCACAGATTGAGGATGGACTCTCAGAAGAGACCGCGGCAGCTAGCTCGGACCTGGAGCCTGGCCGCGAGTCGGATTCCCCCCCACCCACCCAAGCCTCCGTGTGTGGTTCAGCTTCCACTTTCTCTCGCGGATTTGACCCTTGCGAGGGGGTTTGGGCGCCTCTGAATCGCGTTGAGGGTGGCACTGGGGAGGGGGGTGGGCTCGGGACCTGCAGGGCTTCCCCTGTCCCGGCCCCGAGGACGCCGTCTCCCTCCGCGTTCTCGGTTCCGTGGAGCGGACAGGACCAGCCAGTTCCCCCCGCATCCCCCGCGATGTGGGGGGGGGAGCTGGCTGGAGGCGCCGCCCGCGCTGGTGTTAACACCGGACGCGGTGACTGTGCAGTGTCCAGGGTGTCGTCTTACGACACGGCACCCGTTGGGGCCCGCCGGTACTGGTGGCGGGGCCCCTGTGGTTGGAAGCAGCGCCGCGGCTGCGGCGCGGCTGACCCTCGCTGTTGGGGGGGTCCCGGACGGGTGCGCCGGTTCTACATTGCCCTCTGCGCCTGCGCAGCCAGCAGCACAGCCGGCAGGTGCCGGCTCGGACCCCGGGTCGGGGGGCGCTCGGTCCGCCCTACCCCGCCCACGGCGAGCGGAGTCTCCGGTGCCCACTCGTGCCACACCCCCCCCGCCCTCCCCGCCTGCGCCCGTGGCTGGGGCGCGGGGCGGAGATGTGACTCCGCTGGCCACGCCTGTGCCAGCTCCTCGCTCTGCCGTCCGCCCCACCCCCGCATCTCCTGTGCCGGCGCCGCGGGGCGGGGACCCGACTTTGCGGGGTGCGCCGAAACCTGCATCCCGCTCTGCTGCCCGCTCTGCCCTGGCATCTCCCGTGCCGGCGCCCTGGAGGGGAGGCGCGGCTGCTCCCCCATCTGCGCCTTGTTCCCCCCACCGCGGTGAGGGGGGGTGGTGCCGCGGCGGTCCTGTTCCGGGACCCGCCGGGACCCGCGTCTGCCGCGAGGCCTGCAGCTCTCGCTGCAGCGGCCAGAGCTGCTGGGGGGCGGAAACGCCGGAACACGGCCAGGACCGGCCCGGCGGCGGCCCCGAAGGGAGCCGGGTGGAGTGCGCGAGCCGCATCAAGACCCGCCCGTGCTGCGGGACCCTTTGTCCGTGCCGGAGCTGGAGCGGCGGTGGTGGTGGCGGCCCGCTCGGCCCCCTTGCCCCGGACCCCGGCGAAAGCCAGGGCTCCGGCGACTGCAGACACTGCAGTGCTTGCCTTTGCCGCGAATGGTGATGCGGCTGGAGGGAGGCCGATGGCCCCACGGGGCCCACGGCCTCGGGTTGGCAGGCCTTCCCCTTCGTCCTCAGGGACGCTTCCCTCGCGTCCGGTCACGATCAGTGACCTGGAGCGTCTTCGAGACAGAGTGACAGCAGAAGTTTTAGTCTCTGCAGTACTGGATCACAGTATCTGCTGAGGCAGACACCTTTGATCAATCACGACAGTGGAACGTAGGGGCCAACAGAAACCGAGGAAAGAGGAAACGCAAGGCGAAAGCTCTTCTGTGTTTGTGTACTCGGTGTGGTAGTCCTACCGTTGATAAGGCAAACTTTGTTGCCGATGGTCAGCCCTTGCTGATTCTGGGGAACAAGAAGCAGAGAGCTAAGAGGAAACGAACAGTTCCTCCTCAAGTCCTGATGCCAGCTTATTTGGCTGGCTCGCAGGCAGCACCTGCGATTTGGTCGGATTTGATGTTTGTATAATAGCAAGAGTTGTTATAGACTCTTGCAAAGATTTTAGCCATTGCTTCCACCCAAACCCCAGCCCCTCCGTCGCTTTTCCTGAGAAGACACGCATTGCTCTCTTGTGTTTTTGAAATATGTATTGTTCATTTGTGCCCTGTAAAATACATCTTGCTGACTTGTGCCCTTTGAGTCTTCTGTTCCCAGGACTGAGAATCAGTCTCGAGGGGACGGCTGCTTCGGATCTACCAAGCTACCTCAAGTCCCTGAGCTGCAGTCCTGCCTGGAAAACGTCCCGACATGTGGTGCACTCTGTGCCTCCCTGGTCCCACTTTGTCAGAGACTCGCCAAGTCAGCAGCCTGTGCTGATCATGAACTTGGAGGGACAGTTGCCTTTGATTTGACCTCACGTCATTGTAGCTGTTGCTAACCTCTGGGGGCGGGATGTGGTGTCGTTTTGGGGAACGTGGATCAGGATGAGATTGTTTGATGAAGGCCACTGTGTTGAGAACCAGTGGCCCCTCCTGAAAGGGAGTCTGGTCACACATTGCATTGTTGAACATGCTCATGCTATTTTGAAGTGGGTTCTTCAATGAAAAAAAAAAAAATTTTTTTAAACCCTAAAATGGGGAATGCAGGGTGTAACCCTGCACAAGCCTTTCGATTCAGGCTTTGACCTGCAACAAAAGGCAGAACCAGATCAACAAGAACCGGAAAATTCGTGACCAGAAAAAAAATCACATTTTTTTATTTTCTTTTTCTTTTTTATTACAGAAGAAAGGGTGAGATGTCGCCCTATGTATTTTCTGGGGCTTCGGATTTTACTGCTGGCTACTGCTGGCTCTTCCCCATGGGAACAGATTCCCATTCTCATAGCAGTGTCTTTGTTGTTTTGTAAACACTAAAGAGAGCTTTGCCCTTCTCATGCAAGTTTCCCAAAACAATCTCTGTCACCTGTTGTTTGCTGAAAGGGAAGAGACGCAGTCCTTCTCTGACCAATCGCAGCCCCTTTTGCAGAGCATCTTATAAAAGCACAAAGATTCAAAAAGTAAAAGCCTTCTGA
Source organism: Acrocephalus scirpaceus scirpaceus (assembly GCA_910950805.1). NCBI lineage: Eukaryota > Metazoa > Chordata > Aves > Passeriformes > Sylviidae > Acrocephalus > Acrocephalus scirpaceus. The sequence continues at coordinate 77,593,023 of OU383776.1, forward strand.
TCACCTAGAACTGTCTGTGTGCTTTTCCTTGCCGCCCAATCACTGTAACAAACATCCGTTCTATATGATGCAAGATCACACAGATTTGCCAGGTGAAATTGCAGAGGGGAATTGTTAGGCAGATTCCCTTGCTGCACCGGTTGAAAAAGCACGTCTCCCTGATATCTTCCAACAGGCAAAGCTGAGTGACCAACAATATCATCAGAATGTGCCAGGCCTGATCCGTCAGTTCCAGCTAACACGGAGTCAGGCTCGAGCCATTGTGCCCACCTGTCCCAACTGCCAGGTCCAGGCCATGCCATCGATGGGTATGGGAGTTAACCCCCGGGGTCTTGGCAGTTGTGAGGTGTGGCAGACAGACATCCCACACATTCCTAGTTTTGGACGCCATTGACACACATTCAGGCTGAGTGTATGCCTCTGTCCATGCAGGAGAAAACACTGACCATGACAAGAAACACCTAGTGCAAGCTTTTTCAGTGTTGGGGATTCCAAAAGAAATCAAAACTGATAACGGCCCAGCTTATGTGTCCAAGGAGTTCCTTGAATTTGTCCAGCAGTGGGGACTTGTTACGACCCGTTCAAAGTGAACTGAGTTCGTATTAGTTCCAGAGTACAAAGGAGACAAAAAATGCTGTTTCACCAAGAAATCAATATACTTTATTCAATATATATACCCACCAAAAACTGATATACTTTATTTAATATACCCACCAAAATGATATGCAATAACAAGAGAAAGAGACGGAGGAAAGAAAGCTATATAGATGAAAGCAAGAGAGAAAAGGAGAGATAGGAAAGATAGGATAATTACCACAGTGAGAGAGACGGAATCCTCGCAGCTGTCCAATAGGTTCGCCTTCGCAATCCTCGTGGCGCGTGGCCAATAGATTTGATGCCACAGAACCCTCGTGGAGCTGATAGATTTGGTCTTCTGTGGGGAGGTCCTCAAAAGGGGTCCCCTCTGAGGCTGAATATATAGTTCTTTCCGAGGCGAGAGGCAATCAGCCAGAGTGGGGGAGAAATCTCGTGAGTCTAGGCCCAATGCACAATGCGAGGGGGGGGAAGAACAGAACAAGCTGATCTTGCTGCACCTCAGGCACAGGTGGTCCAGGGGCAGTGTAGCGTGCTGCGACTACCATTGTTTCAGCAGGATGTATGTCCGGGAACTCTGTTCCCAAGCAAACACACCTGGGCAAAATGGCAATTCTGGTAGCAGTTACATCAGCTCTTGAGGTTTCCCTCTTGTTCCTCCCCCCAAAGTCTCCACGACGAAAAACGTGAGACATGTAAAGGGTCTTCGGGCCAACTCTCACAGGAGTGGAACATAAAACCCGCATTCCTCACTCCCCCACAGGTCAAGCTGTGGTTGAGCGTGCACACCAGACGCTCAAGCAGGTCTTGGCTAGACAGAGCAGTACAACTGTGTGGATGTCTCCACATGAGAAACTCTGCAAAGCCATGTTTACCATCAATTTTCTGAACTGTTCATTTGAAAACATGAGTCCACCAGTGGTACGTCACTTTAACAGTGGCAATCAGTTCAAATTGTCTCAGTGTCCACTGGTCATGATTAGGGATCCAGAAACTTGGGGAACCAAAGGTCCCTATGAGCTCTTGACCTGGGGTCGTGGCTATGCGTGCGTGGCCATTCCCTCAGGCCCTCGGTGGATTCCCCAGAAGTGGGTGAAACCTTTTGTCCCTAAAAATCCAGCTCCAGCAGAAGGGGATGAAAGGCAAGTAGCCATTGCCTCCAAGAGAAGACGTCGCCAGATGGAGGAAAAAGAATCTTCCTAGGTGTGAACTCCTTCCAGCAGAAACAGAAACTTTTAACATGTTTTAAAAAATGCTTGTTTTTCTTTTTAGAGAAAACCTACCTCCGGCTCAACCCTGTGATGAACCCCATACAAGTTGTCATCTTGTTAATGCTGAACAGTCTGGCAGCTGCATGGATCGTCCCTCAGCCACGTCAAAACGTCTGGGTGACCCTGGCACAAACACTTCAACAGGAAAACATATGTTTGTTCACTGCATCAACAGATAATCCTATGTCCACCTGTCTGGTAGGAATTCCATTACAGGCTGGAGAATTTCCAGCAGGTTTAGACACACATAGGTCCAACGAAATTCCAGAGCCACAGACCCTCCGACCATGCAAAGGTCATCAGCAGAAAGCTGCAATGATCGTGAACCTCTTAGAGGAGTGGTTGCCAAGTTTGCCCAAGGTATATCAGGAACCCCAAGAATTAGAGTTATTGGGTTCCTCCCCTGCATCATACTGCATACATTTTTCTGTCTTCTCAAAACCTCTTAGCATTAACGAGTACCACAATATAAAACAATATCGTGGGGAGTTTTCTGCAAGAAGATGGTGTCATCATATAAGCCATATTGAGGCAGACAACCCATCTCACTCAAGACCCAGAAGCCTCCCTAAGGGATTGTTCTTGATTTGTGGGGATCGGGCATGGGCAGGAATTCCGTCTCAGCTTTTAGGAGGGCCATGTACCATAGGGCAGTTGTCCGTATTGACACCCAACCAAACATTAATTGGTGAATGGACTCACAAAAACAAATCGGCAAACAAAATTCAAAAGAGGAGTGCTGACCAATTAGACCCAACTTGTAATTCAGAAATTTTTCATTGGGCCAAGTCAAAAAGAGTTGCTGTGTCCCTGTTCCTTCCGTGGGTCACAGCAGCCAAAGCTCTAGGTGAATTGGGCCATCTAGAGTGCTGGGTGGTGAAACAGGCAAATTTGACATCCACCGCCATCAGCTCTCTCCTAGAAGACGAGGAAATTACCAGACAGGCCACTCTCCAGAACTGCACCGCTATAGATTATGTCTTGTTACTTCATGGACATGAATGCCAGGAATTTGAAGGACTTTGTTGCCTGAACCTGACCTCGAAAGCTCCAAACATCCATACTGCCCTTTGAAGCATGAACAGCTTGATCAGACAAGTGAAGCAAGAATCTGAGGATTGGATCAAAGAACTGTTCAAGGGCTGGGGACTCACAGGGTGGTGGACTTCTGTAGTTAAAACAATTTTGTTATTTCTTGTTATTCTTTTCCTTGTAACAATAGCGTTTGGGATCCTACGCTGTTTGATTTTCAAAGCTATCAATAGTCTCATACCTTCTACCTCAGAAGTCAACCACATAGAGTTGGCAAACCTAAAGCAGGCTGACTTCCCCACCAATTGTAAGTGGTGGGAAAGCCCACATTCCGTGTAACCTAATGTTCTTCTTCTAATTTTCTTAAACAAAAAAGGGGGAGATGTTGTATTCCTCTAGGGGTGAGAGCCTCTTTTGGGAAAATCTTTTACTCTGTCCCCTGAGATATTTCCTCTAAAGCCCCTAAGGGACTGAGCTAGCCCAGAAGCCCGGGTGGCAGGTGGGGGGAACATCTCAGAGCAGATGTTATGAATATTTCCATAATTACCCAGGATGTCTCTTTGTGAGCAGAGAATAGTTGACTGTGTGGAGCCAGATCCAGTTTCCAAGTCAGTGGCACATTTCTGTTTGCTGCCTGACAGCTTTTGAAAGGTTCACCCAGTCAGCTTATAATTTCATGGAATATTTTCGGCATCAGTACCCGGCAGTGAAAAGGAGAAAGGAGGAGCACGTGGAACTTCAGGCACTGGGTTAGCAGATCCTGCAGCAGCTCCTAGGGCAGAGCAGGGATGGGGTTATCCTCATGGTACATTTTTCCTCGTGGAAGAGAGGTGTGAGTGGGGATTAATCTGCAGAGCTTTTAAATCCACCCAGCAGTTTTGCCATGGAACTGGTACCAGTGGTTAAAGGGCATAAACCCCACTTGCTGTTTACAGAATCATGGATTGCGTCTGGGGTTTCACACAGCACCTGGGGCTGTGCATTGGAATTGCTGTTCTTAGGGAGACAGCCTTAAAATCCACTGAAGCCTTTGTTTTATGGATTACACACAAAATACCAAGTCCTTAAGGGTGGAGCTGGTGTGGGCAGCTCAGCACAGAGGGATCAGCCTCCCCCTCCTGTCCCTTTGCTGAGCTGAGGGAAGCAATGGTATAAGGCTGGGAAGAAACCTATGAACATGGTCAAGGGATGAAGATGAAGGCACAGCTCCAGTTTGTGCTTAGTCCTGCATTAATCCAGCCTAACCCCTTGTAGTGACAGCATTATCCCAGCTCCCACTGGTGTTAGTGGGAGATTTCAACTTGGCTGAGTGGTGGCTTTTGAAGGAGGATTTATGGTTCCCATTTTTGCATGATTTATATGGGAAGGTGGGGTTAATACAAAACATTGGGGGCTGAAGCTTTGAAGGCACCTCGAGCAGAGTCATTGCACTCATTCTGTCACCTGCACTACCAGGTGTAACTCAGTCTTGTCATTCAGTGATTTCTTGGGTGACTTCACATAAAAAAGCAGAGTTTGGAGTCCCATCTCCTTTCTGCGGCTCTTTCCATCCCCACCTCTCCTAAATCAGTGTATGCTCATAACTGGGCAGGATGGCTGCAGGTGGAGTAGGATCCTGGAGGGAGGGCAGGGATGCTCCCATGTCCAGCAGCCTCTGTGTATCCCCTGCAGGGCCCGGCGTACAACAGGCACACCCTGCCCGAGGACAGCGAGCTCACGGAGCAGACCAAGGAGATCCTGATCCTGCAGTACAAGAGCCAGCTGGTGGAGGTGAGCAGGAGCGACATCTGCAGCTCCAGGAAAGAGGTAAGAGGGAACATAGGCAAGCAGGACCATGCACAGTGTCCTGGTTTAGGGTAAATTTGGGGAGGAAACCTCCCAATGGGGTCCCTCTAGAAAGCAAATTTAAGTAGCCTCTCCCCCAACTGGTCTGGGAAAAACTTCCTTAGAGAATACTGGAAAAAAGCCCCTGTTTATTTAACAAGAAAAGTGCTCACAAGCACAAAACCAATGAACAACATCAAACAATAAAACTTTTTGCCCTTCTGAAGAGAGGTGGCAAATTTGAGAAAGTCCTTGCCGTGGGTTGTAGCTCAGCTTGCTCAGTCTCTTATCAGTCCCTCTGGAGCTGGAAAATGCCATCCTGGGCCCCAGTGTGAACTCCGGGTGTTTTCTGGGTTTTCAGTCCAGAACAGATTTAAACAGTTCTAAGAAAAAGAAAAAAAAAACAGTCCAGAGAACTTTTCTGCCTCAGCTAGCTAAAAACTAACTAAAACGCAAAGGGGAGCTCTCTCTCGTTGTCTGTCCATGGACAACACAGTCCAGGAGAAGAATGTGGAGGAGTGAGTGCAGTTTCTGAAAACAAACTGCGCGCTTCTTCTTTTCCCCCCTTTGCTCTCGGAACCAGTCTTAAAGGTGTAGAACTTAATATCCATCATAAAGAGAACAGACAGCTGGGGATACAAGCATCACAAAGTCACCCCAGGACACACAGGCTGCTTTCCCCACAGCCTACTTGCTGCTGATGGTGTTTCCTTTGAAAGGCAAATTTTGTTACTTAAACTTAAAATTAAAAAAGGGTCTCAATCCCAAATGGCATTCCAATGAATAGGAAAAATACCAAGGGAAAAACTCCCCAACCCAGCTCCTGGCAAACCAAGGAACCACCCCAAGCACAGCCCTGTTCAGTGCTTTGTGAACACAGACTTCCACCCATGCTGGGAAAGTTCTCTACTGAGCAAATGTTACTGAGTGGGCTTCGTTCTGTAGATTCTGAGGTCTGGTTTTCCCATGTTTTCTTTTCTGGGAGATTTCATCAAAGACAGGAATTTGTCTCCCCCATTGTCAGTGGTCTAGAGGGACTGTAAATATTTGAAATTGCTCAGTGTTTTTTCCCCCCCAACTCTTTTGAAAGGACAGAAGCATTTTTGTGATCTTTCTTATTCATTCTGGAGGTGAGTTTTTTGTTTTTAAACACATCTACAGTTCTGGGCAGGTTTGAAAGAAGTACAGTAGAGGGAAATTTTGCTTACCAGATTCCTGTGAGAAACAAAAATTTTTCCAATTTACTACTGGCATAGCTCTGTGTTGGTTTATGTTCTGAATCAGAGGAGGAACAGGGTTAATACAACGTCTGTTCCTGGTGAAGACTTTTGCTCTTTGAAAATTGGTGAGAGAAGCTGGGTCAACATTTAGCTATGGAAAAAAGAAAAGGTTTCCAGGAATGATGCATGAGGAGCAGGCTTGGTCTTTTCAGTTCCTCCCATCTGTAACTCTTTAGAGGAAAACCATGTAACCCTTGTCATATTTTGCTCCCAAATGCCCAAGTCAGCAGCAGTGCAGAATCACAGAGCATGCAGAGTTGGAAGGGATCCATGAGGATCATTGAGCCAATTCCTTGCCTTGTGCAGGACAGCCCCAAGAATCCCTCCCTGTGCCTGAAAGTGTTGTCCAAACACTCTCTGAGCTCTGGCAGGGTTGGTGCTTGCAGTAATTGCTGAGCCATCCCTAAATTTCACTCACTTCTCCAAATTTTAGGTTTTAATGGCTTGAGATGGAGCACTGTCCAAGTGTGAGCTGTGATCTCTAAACTGAGCAGCCAAGCTCCATCACTGAAGAGAACAAAATGACCTTTTAGAAAGAAAGAAATTACCCTTCCCTATTTAGATAGTAATTTTCCATGACAGCACAAGAATTCGGGAGTGCCCTGGACTTTGCCACTCCAGTTTCCTTGTGGAAGTGCCAGTCATGGAGGAGCCCACTGAGAACAGCAGCACCACATCAAACGCTGCTGGTGCTCAGCCCTTCCTTCCCTGAAGGGTGTTCTGGCTCTTGCAAACAACTTAAAACATTTAATTTGATCATTTACATGCTGATTGGTACTTACAATTCAGAACAGATAGTCAAGAACATGGCATGTTCCTGTAGAACATTTGGTATAATTAAACTTCAAAAGAGCAACATCAAATTCTGGCTAATTTTGAGCACGACATTCCCTACTTTAAGGATATTTTATTGTTAACCCCTGTGCTCCTGCTTTCCCCTTTGCTGCATTTGGTGGGAAATTCAGGAGCTTTGGGAAAGCTGTTTCTCCTGTTCCTTTGAGTGCTTGTAGCTGGGCTTTGGGGGATCAGAATAGTTTTTGGGGAATTGCAGAAGCAGTAAGATTCACTCTGTGTCTGTACTGACTCAGGGATGATGGAAAATGCCCTATGAGGGTGAGAAATGCCCTGTGGATTATGGAAAATGCCAATTTGATGCTGAATACTGACTCTTGTGTCATTGGAGCCAGTTGTTGGTGCTGCTTACACCCCTTCACTACAGCCACCTTGGCTTTGTGCCAGGCGAAGGGAAGCAGATGTAAATCCCAGAACAGTTTGGGTTGGAAAGGACCTTAAAGATCATCCACTTCCAGCTCCCTGCTATGTGCAGAGATACCTTCCACTAGATCAGGATTTCCTGTCCAACCTGGGAGATGATAGCAAATACTGGGAGCTGATCCCAGTGACACCTGTAAGGGTGGCTCTAACCCAAGAACCATTCCTCAGTGCCCAAAAGGACAAGCCAGGCCTGTTTTGCATCACCAGCAGCTTTTCTGCTAATTTTTAACAATAGTTGCCTCATTTATTGTGAATAGAAATAAAATGATGCCCCAAAGGGATGGGATAATGTTCTAACAGAGCCCTGAAATATTAACACCATAATAATTATATATATATAATATTATATAATATTAAGGAGAGTGGGTGAATGCTGTTACTTCGTGCTGTAGGAGGACAGATTGCAGAATTTGTCAGCAGAAAGAAGGAACACTGTGCTAAAAAGTAGATTTTAGGCTATTATAAGCAGCTTATATACTTACCAGTTTTTGGGGAAAAAAACCCAGCTACTCATGTTTCTTCCATGCCAAATTGAAAAGAAAATGGTATTTTCCTGATTAAAAAAAGCTATTAATGAAAAATGTCAGTAGTGTTAGTGATTTTTCTGATGGTCAGATATTCCATCTTTTGTAGTCCCACAGGGAAGGGTTTGGCCTTCCAGGTTTTGAGTCAGCAAGAGAAACTTGGATGCTGTTGCTCCCCACGTTTTTCTATTCTACATCTCACCACGAGATGGAAGCATTACAACTGTGTTTGCAAACCCCACTGGAAATCCAGGGAGGGAAACAGACTTCCAGCAAAGGGCCACTGAAATCCCTGTGGTGCTGACGAAACTTCTGCAATTCCATTGCCAGTCTTGGAAAAATCTTTGGTGATACCTTGAGCGTTAGGAGCTGAGGGAATAATTTAAAAATCCCTTTGGTTTAGTAGAAACCCTGGTTTTTTCTGTTTGTCGAGTGTCTGTTTTTCTTTTTTAGTGAAGCTGCTGAGAGTTTTGCTGTTAAATATGAAGCTGTTGTAGCTCAGTTAAACTCATATTTTATTAGTGGCTGGTTGATCTTTCCCCCTGAAACAAAATCAGGGATGCGTGGGAGAACATCCTCGTGTTGGTGGCTTCACCAGGCTGGGGAGGAGCCAAGTTCATCTTGGCTGCTGGACAATCCATCTCCTTCCACAGGAGAAAGCAGTGCCCTCACCAGGATGGACACAGCTCTGTGGCCAACACCAGGCTTCAGCCAGGAGGGGTTGGGATGGGAGCGGGGTGATCTTTGAAGTCCCTTCCACCCCAGACCATTCTGTGACTGAGTCACCTCTCCTGGGTGGCTTTAGGTGCCTTAGGGGTCTCCTGCACTTCAGGTGCTTTTACAGCATGGAGAGGGGGCTCTTGGAGCCTTCTCCAAGGAGAGTTTGGAGAGCAAATGGGGAAAAAGCAGGGAGAAGCAGCAAGAAAAGAACAATCTTCCTCCCTCCGGAGCAGGTTAAATGATTTACACCAGGCAGAAGGACCTTGGCAGGAGAACAAGGTGACTTCAGCTCTGAACCACAGTCCAGAGGATTAACTCCAAGACTATCTATTTCCAGCAGAAAGTTCGCCTTCCTCTGCCTAAGGACAAAATTCCTGCCGAAGGCTACTGCTTCCTGGAGCTGTGCATCATTGCTGGCTCCAAGTGCCGGCCGCATTTGGGGCTTGCCTTATTTTAGGCAGGGATCCAGCCCAGCCTGAGCTGGCAGGGTGGGTTCTGAGACCCAGGACAGCTTTTATTTACCACGGAGCACCCAGAAAATCCTTGCACCTGTAGCCAGGCAACTTGGTCCTCTTTTCTCCTGCCAAAACACGAGTGCACTCCCCCAGAAGGAGCTTATTTGGAGTTGCCTATGAGCTATGTTCGTAAATGACACAGTGCCTTTGGTAATTATGTCGGAGCCCTTTCATGGAGCATGCTCTGAGAATCGTTAAATGCCCCTGGGAATGGCTTTCCAGGGAGCCAGGCACTGCTGCCGGAGCTGGGAAGGCATTGTTATTAAAATGGTCAATAAAAGTGAGAACAAGGGATGGAGGGCAGCGATCCTTGTTAGGGGAAGGAAGAGAACGAACCAAAACAAAACAGAAAACTAGGCTGGGAGGTGTCCAGAGTTATTTTGGCAGTCTGGGTTTCTGGACTGAGGTGCCAAATCACAGCTGCGTGAGACTTATTTCCAGTTTACAGAGGCATGGAACAATCCAGGTGGCATTGTGCTACCTGAATTTTATTTTTTTCGTTCCTATTTTTTTTTTTTTTTTGTCCTGGAGGGTGGAGGTTAGCACTGGAGAGAAAGGACAGGGAGCTCGTTAGTTCCAGCTTGTTACCTGCCTCCTTGGCTTGCAGCCAACGTGGGGAACAGCCAAGGTGAGAAATATCCATATCCTGGGGACAGCTTTGCCTTCTGCAATCCCTGCCCCATTCTCCCAGATCCAGGGCTGCTTCTTCCCATCCTCTCTGCTGAACCATTCCTGGGGAGCTCAGACCTCTTCCAGAACTCAAAACATAATTGCTGTATTGTGCATTTTTTATTATTTAAGCTTCTGACACTGGCTCAGTTTTATTTCTAAATTCTTGACAGTCCATAAAGAGCTTCCAGTGTTGTTCAGAGAAGCTATGCATGTCCCATCCCTGGAAGGGTTTTAGGCCAGTTTGGATGGAGCAACTTGGTCCTGTGAGAGGTGTCCCCACCCACAGCAGAGGAATTGGAATGGGATGATCTTTAAGGTCCCTTCCAATCTCATGATTCTAAGTTGTTGCAAATCAGTGTCTGCAAATACTTCCTGCCATCTCTTCAGTCTATTTGTAGCAATCCTTTTTTTTTTTTGTCTATTTTTACATGGCAAAAGTTAAATGAATGGGAGTGGAATCCTTAGGGATTGCAGAGGGTTGGTTTATGAGGCAGGAGTGTCGTGAACAGATTTCACAAGGCACTAAAGTCCTTCTCTCCCTCAGTCCCGGAAGGAGGACTTGTGCTCAGTGCAGGGCGAGGCCACTCCGCAGCCCAAGCTCTGCTGCTCCTTCACCGGTAAGTTGGGGAGCTGGGGGTCATTCCCTGCCCTCCCCTGCTCACCCTCATCCCCGTGGAATGGCCCAGCAGGTGACAGGGAGGAAGTGGGACATCCTTAAATGAAACTCATGGGTGAGCAATGAGAGGCGAAAACCTTCCCAGCCCTGGTGCTCCCTCTCAGCCCAACCTGAGGTTGGTGTGAATGGTTTGGGCCCTTTCAAAGCCATCTAATCCAACCCCTCTGCCACAGAAACATCTCCAACTAGGTCAGGTTGCCTCATCCAACCTAGGATGTAGCTGTTTTAATCCACAGTTTACCATGGAATACTTCAGTTATGTTCTTCCTGAAGAAAACCATGACTGTAAGCAGAGAAAAGTGATAAAAAACATTGTTTCTATTTTTTTTTTCCACCCCAAGGAAAACACGAGCACCATGGCCCCTGACACACAGTGGTGACAGAGCAGAAGGAGATTGTAACCCTTCTGTCGTGGTTGCATGTTCATCCCCATCAAAAAATCCCATAATGTGACAACATGACATTCCAGGTGCTTCAGCAGGACACTTGCGTTTTCCAGAGCTGGTTTAAGGTAGTCACCGATGTGAATTTTTGCTCTGCAAAGTTGCAGGTGGGGACTGACAAAAAAATAATGATGTTGATCCAAATACTTTATGTATTTCAAAGTGTAAACCTGGCTTTAAATTACCTTTTTTGGCTTTTTCTTCCACGGAAACAATGATCTTTGTCTTCTTTTTTATAATTGGGAAATGATCCTTGGAGTGGAACAGCTCATTCCCAAAGACCACATGGCCACCTTGGTGTTCCTTCATTCCTGCTGAACCACAAAGAAGGATGTTTCTCATGGTGTTTTTCTTCCCACAGTGGGGAACATGGAGAAGGTTCGGGAGGTGAAGGAGAGTTGATCCAAGTCCGTGTGTGCCATCCCACCGCCCCAGCCCAGCAGCATGACCTGGAGTGGAAGGAAAGAGCTGAGTCTGGAGATGTACAAACACGAGGGATGCTCTGGCTCCCCATGAGGGGTCTGGCTCCTTCAGGGAGGTCGGCTTGACATGTAGATAATGTAAATAAGATGCACATTGGAAAGGACAGCGCGGACAGGGCAGGATATCTGGAGTGGTTTGCATGGAAAGTTGCTCTTATTGCCCAGTGCTAGGTTTTTAGTGGGAACTGAGGGAAAAGATGCTCAGCAGAGCATCAGCAACGCCAGGGAATGGCTGAGGGTGCATTTCTAAGGAATTTTTAGGAAAAAATAGCCTGTTCAGTTGGGGAAAATTGCTGAAACTGCCTATAACTGCAAGGATGTTTTAATAAGGTGAGATATGGGATCTTCTTATTAGTTTTCAGGGATAGACTAAACAGCAGGGAGCATTTGGATTATGGGTTGGGAAAAAACTTGATAATCTCAAATAAGGTTTTATTAGGGGATGGAGGTGTGGGAACGACGGGTCGGTCAGGATGGACGGTGATGAGAGATCTCTGGAGTCAAGCCTAGTTATGGAGCATGCAGTTTATTGCATAGGGCGTGGGTGAAAGGGCCCTGCTACGAGCTGTCAGCCACAGCTCGGAGCAGGTCTGAGAGGGTGAGAAGAGAGTGAAGAAGAGAAGGAGCAAGAGAGGAGGAAGAGAGAAAAAGTTCCCATTACAATACATTAAATCTTCTTCTATACTGAATATTCTAATTTACACCAACTAATCTAGTACAAGATACAAATCCTATAGCATTTACATACAGCCTATAAGAATCACTACATTACCATACTGTGTTATATTTTAAACTCTAAAAACTACTCTTTGGACCCCTCCTGCCGAGCTAGTAGGGTCTGTTTTGACCCTTAGACTCTCGGTAAGGAGGAGGGCATTGTTTCATCAAGGGGGGATTACTTTTAGCTGGCCATACCATTGTTTTCTAGTTGTTCAGTAACTAAAGCTTGGTATCTTAGACATCGAAACTTGCCTTCAACTCTATTTCACTTATATGTTTCATATTCTCTAAAAATAAGCAGTCATATTTATAAGGCTTTCTTGTTTCATCCTCCCCAACATGGAGGAAAGAGCAGAAACAGCAACAGATTTCTTCTGCTCCTCAGGAACTGACGGATCCTGGCTATGAACATTAATCTCATGAAGTCCAAAGTTAAATGACATAGTTAAGTAAGGGATTGTGTCTTACCTGAGGCATTGTCCCACACCCAGTTACAGTTCTGCTAATGAAAAATTATTGCAGGTGAGTTAAAAGAGAGAAATATGTTCTTACCAGATTTTAAAAATTTATGCAAGGAATGGTTCACCTCAAGTTAAAATGAGGAAACTCCAAACCAGTGGTGATACCAGGAGATGAGGGTGACAGCCCTTAAATAGGTGGGAAAGGTTTCTGATGTGGTTGGTTGGTTGCATTAATCCTGTAAAGATATTTTGGGATGATCTGTGCTGCCGTAGCTGGGAGCTGTGGGTTTAGAGGGGTTTGAAAATGCCAAGAGGATGACCCAAACCCTGGCTGCTTCTCCCAAGAAAGGTGTGAGCCCTTTGCACAGCAGATGCAGGCAAACTCCAGGGGTAGGACCTGAGGAAGACAGATAGCCCCAGCTTTGGGTAATTTTCTTTGAAACGCCAGGTAAGTTCAAGCCTTTGAATTCTTGTCCTTACTGAACCTGACAGGACAAGTTTTAGTTTTATGTTGACATTTTTCTTTCTCTTCTCCTTCCTCTGATCCAAGAGTGTTTAATCTGAATGAGTGGCTCTTTCTGAAGCAGCATTAAAAGAAACTGTAGAAATTCACAGACTCCCCTCCATTATATTTTTGGGCTCACAGAATCAGTCTCCTGCGTGCAGAAATACTCCCTTAGGAGACCTCTGCATGGTATATTGGGGCTTTCATTTTAAATTAAAGGCACAAATTTGTGTGTATTTGCTTTGCAATGATCCAAGGTCTTTTCTTCTGGAAAAAACCGTTTATGGTGTCCTGGCATAAGCTGAGGTGGTTCATGTTGACTTGAAGGTCACTCCATCACTGGAAATTCACTTCATTGCAAAGGAAAATTGAAGCTTTTAGCAATAGATGTGTGTTTTACGTGTGTATATACATGCATGTACATATGTATTGATTTTATTATAGGCTCATTATAATCTTCAGTAAATTTATTACAGTTTTGGTTTGTTTCCTAGTTTAATCCATATGCATGGGAGCCATGTGTGTTTGGCTGTACTTGGTTTAGAAAACAGCCCATCTCTGAGTATTTTGTAATATATGATACAATCTAAGACATTTATGAATATGTTGAAGTGTTCTACGTTTCTATTTCGATTAAACTCGCTGTGTAATGGGGTCATCTCTGAGTTATTCTCTCCTTGCATCTTCAACGTGCTGCTGGTTCTCGGTTCCCGGCCTGATAACCCTCTGAGAATGTTGTCAAAAGTCCTTCTCCCGAGCCCCGGTGCCAGAAGAGAGAGTCAGGATGCGTCCGTATTGTTCTTAGAAGTTGTTTATTGTCTTTTATCTAAGTACATTCCGTTCTCACCCGGATAGGGTGCTAGCTACAGCACTGATTGTGGCCAACTGACCACCTCAAAGGCAGTCGTAATCCTTTATACTAAGTGTTACGTGAAATATGTTTATAATAATATACCAATACCTATCACCTATGTTAGACAGTGCAACTCTACACTAAACCAATCCAAAAGTGCCACCACCCCAGCAGAAGATGGAGGACAAGAAGGAGAAGGAGAAGGACAGGGACACACCCAGATCCCTCCATCTTGCCTCCTTGAACCTCCTTTATGAACCCCAAAATTCTACATTATCACCCAGTGATAAGCTAATTATTACTCTAATCACACACTTGTGGTTTGTAATTCTTCATATAAGGTTGGTAATCACTCCCATGGGCTAAAATCTAAGGCACTGGTATTTTTGCCTATGTGCCAGGGTCTCAGGACCCCCTGCCGGGATCTCGGATCACCCAGGGCAGCTAGAGAGATGTCTTGGGTTCCGACACTGGTGACATCAACAGGAGCTGGGGACACTCACAGGTGTCTCTGGGTGTCATTTTAGGCAGATCCTCTTGGAACAGCAGCTCCTTCAACCCTTGGCCAGTGATCCCAAGATCATGAGTGAGGAAAGCAATTGTAACGAGGAAATAAAATTGGTATTATTGTTCATTGGTGAAAGCCATTGCATACAAGGGAGAGAAAAAAATACTGAACCTGAAGGTCCTCAGCTCTCTGGGGTTGGAATGTCCATGTTCACCTGCAGTTTTATGTCCTCAGTGTTTTAAATTTCTCCTTAAATTCTGCGCAGTAAATAGTCATAGGAGGATTTACTAAGGTGAATAGTTCTTATTCTATAGTGGGAGAGCAAAAAGAAAATTAAATCAATTTGCTTGTCAAGGAGTTTTTAATCAAGGATAGAAACTGTGATTGGCTAATTCTTGCTTGGATTTTGTTTGGGGTGTTTTAGCTCTTTTATTTTGGTTTTATGCTTTTGCATCTGAACTGTGTTATTTTTGTCCGAAATACCTGGGTATCTGTACCATCTTTGTCTTGCATCCATCCTTGTCATCTTTGTATAACATCCATCATTTTTCTGGGCAACAGGCACTTAAATAAGGAGCTTTTCCCAACTGAGATTCCCATCAGTTCTCTGCAATATCATTATGGGTTATCAAGGACGTTATTAGGTAGCTGTTTTGGTGGGGGTAGATTTCTTTGTAATACTGTTGTAGGCAACAGAAATGGTTGGAAGGATGCCAGAAAATGGAATGGAAATTTTATCTGATGTGGAAAAAAAAGGTAAAAAAAATATGCCTTGCATTTTTTTAAAATTGTACATTTTCATCTCAATTCAGTACAAGGGATGTTTCCATGCCAGGATCTCCCAGCTTCTGGCAGTTCCAGGGGTTATTGGATCCAGGTGTGCAGTGGCTGCAGCGACTGCTCCAGCCCAGCCCCACACACCCATGCTCAGGCATGGGATCCTTCGTGGATCCCAGCCCATCATTCCCTTCCGGCCCTACTTCAAGTGCTGGGTCCATCACTACCTCTCTGCTGCATGAACAATTTGCTTGATCTGCAGAGAAGACAATATTCCCAGCAGGACATTTTTTCCCAATGAGTCACTCTGCCCTAAATTTAACCTTCTGGATACTGTGGATTTTTTCTTAAAATTTCTTTACAAAATATAATAGCCCAGTTAAAGCTTTTGTGAAGTGTTTTCCAGTCACTTAGTGGCCAAGCCCTCTGGCTAGTTTGTATTTCAGCCCAGAATACTTTTGATAATCTTTGCCAGTATGCAGTGTTGGTGGTCTTAAAATTCTACAACCAAGTGGAAAACTCTTAAGTGCTCAGGCTTCAAAGCATGCCTAATTAATTCTTTCCAGGGTTTTAGTTCTTTAAAAAGTGTTAAAAACATGGATTCAGTGTATCATTGAATATTGCACGGTTCTGTGGAAATAAATTGCATCAGTTTGATTCCTTTAGGAGTTCAGAGAGTTTTTGCTCTGCTTCCTCTGGAAGTTTACAGGAGTCTGTAGTTCAGGTTAAAATGGGCAAAAGTTGTTAATGAGGGGGAGTAGCTCAATGGCAAAGCAAAAGTCCTAAAACCACATCAGAAAACTCTTTGCAAAGACATCAGTCAGCTGAATTTGAAAATCGGGCAAAATCTCCCCTGTACTCACAACTCCAAAAGCATTTCCTCATGTGAACTTAAGTATTTTTATTTTGAGCAGAAAAACACACTTGTGTTTATTTTATTTCATGACTGCTTAAGGAGATTATTATGACCTAATCCTGGAAAGGGCTGGCAGCGCTTGAGAAGCAGGTGAGGCAAATTTGAGCTTTTTTCTCTCCTGACATCAAGTCCTGGAGGGGATTCAGCCTCAGAAGAACCATTAAGGATCTTTCAACATCCAGGCTTATGTGCTTCTTCCAAGAGACGTGGAGACAGGAGAGATGAAAAAGGAGCACGTGATCAAGATGAACTGGAGATTATAATTTTAATGCAGAATTAAAGGGGCAAATGTCAACATGGGTATCTATTGCTCTCCCTTCCAGCACAGCTCAGACTGGGGGGGTTGCTCTTTGTGAAACCATTGGGGACGTTGGTGGCTTTTCCAAGGTAAAATTGACAATGCTGGGTGCTCTTGTCATGGTCTGGTTGGCTTTGTTGTCCCCGGTGTCTTCATGTTTTGAGGTTTGGGGAGAAAAGAGTAAAAGAAGAGACTCGAGAGAGATTCACTTACCTACCTAAGGAAACACCACATGGAACATCTTTTGGAGCAGGGCAGATCATAGAACCATGGAATCATTTAGTTTGGAAAAGCCCTTTAAAACCATGGAGCCCAACCTTTCCCCCATGTGTTGGTTTTGAAAGACAGTTGTCTGCCAGGGAGAGCTAGAGCTTCCCTTGGAATGGAGAATGTCACCCCCCCCTCCTAAATATTATAATTTTACAATTAGGGGCTTTCAGGCAAAGATATGGGAATAGGAGTAACAGTTCTTTAATAGGAATAAAAAAACCACCACCACCATCAACAAAACAAAATACAAATGCAGTAGTACAAAGACAAGCAAGCAAAACAGAAGTCCTGGGAAAAAAAAAATTCCTGACAGAGTCAGGGATATGACCTGACATCCTGTTGATAAGGGTGTTGGAAGCAGTCCAAATAAATCCTAGATGAGGTTTTGTGGGGTACAGATAATGGAGTAGGAAAAGTCCAGTGGTGGCAAGATGGGTCTGGTCTTCCTCTGGTGGAAAAACCAGATGCCTGCTGTTCCTGAGTCTCAGTTTTTATCCAGGTAGGAACGGTTGCCCCCCCTCACTGGGTGGAGCATCTCACAATGGGATGATGTAATGTGTCATGTCCTTGATGAGCCTTAATGGCCCATTAGCAGAAGATATCTCCCTGGAGGATGGACAGGTGGTGAAGGAGATAAGAAACACCGCCCCACCTAGTTTTAACAGCTGGCCCATTATCAGAAGGCATCCACCCCCTCCCCCCTGGAGTTACAAGAGATAAAGAAATATCTCCTTTTACAACAGATGAAAATAGAATACAAATCTCTTGGCTATCCAACCCAAGACACCCCAGGACTGCCAAGGCCACCACTGACCCGTGTTCCCGAGTGCCACATTCACAGAGCGTTTAAGTCCCTCCAGGGATGGGGACTCCACCCCTGCCCTGAACAGCCTATTCCAGGATTTTGCCACCCAGGATCATCAGGCCAAGCTCCAATGAAGAAAAGTCTGCAGATGTCCGAAGGGACTCAGTGAAATCTCCAAAGGCAGCCCTGGAAACTCATGTCTTTATCAAATTCCAAGAAATCCTCTGCTTTCCACATGAGAGAGTGAAAATATGTTGATCTATCTACATAAAATGTAAATTTTTCTGTGAGCATGGATCAAACTGCAGGAAATAACACAGACTGTGCTGATGGAGTCTTTGATCAATTCAAAGGTAAAACACCCAGTTCTGTGAAAAATCTGAGCTGACTTGCCCCAGCTCCTTGATAGAATATGTATGTTATGGAGAGTCACAATTTTGGTTTAAAGGCTTAAGGGATAACAAAAAAAATCTTTAGGATCAATTAGGAATTAAGAAAATGCTCAGGATACAAGTTTCCATCCACTGAAGTCCTGGGGCTGCCCATGATGGCACTATCATTTGACCTCTGTTATAAATGCATAGTATATAGTTGGCTTTTTGCAAATATTAAATTGAACACTGTATGTAGAATGTGTGAAGATTGTACTGTATTTTCTTTTATTAATAGAATTTAGAAATGTGATTGTAACTTAGAAGACTGGGGTCTTTTGTTTTCCTGCATGAAGATTGCTGACCAAGAAAGCGATTAAACAACTGTTATCAAATATCTTGTCCAAATGAAAATGACCAGAGCCCCAAGAGAAGAATTTATGGACCTGTGTTATCAGATGGAATGGAGCCACCCGAGGACGGGTCTGCCGGATGGAATGGTGGGGGGGAGTTTGGACTAAACAAAAGAATTCACACTCAAAAGGAATGTTTGAATCATGCATGTGAATTTTTAAATATGCAACAAGCTGATGTATTTAAAGGGAAAAACGTTTTTTTTTTAGGGTGTTCTGGCTGGTTCTGTGCCAGGCACCCTCGGCCGAGAAAATGTATTTTGCTTTTATCTCTCCTAATTGTCTATTTTCTTTTTTTTTTTTAATTAAACTTCTAAATTTTTCCAAGAAAGTGAACTTCGTTTTTCACACCTCTGTGAAAAATAAGATGCTGAAGGCAGATCTCTGCTGGCACCAGGAGAGGCAAGGGAAGAAAGGAAGGGCTGTTCTCTTTGGAGTTAAATGGCATTTGTGTCTGCCTTTTCATGGAATGTGGTGCTGGGTGGTTAATTTACGCCCCTGGCTTTGATGTGGCATTCCAGAGATCCCAACACTGGCTCCAAAGGACAAACATCATCATTACCACTTTCTACAGGCTGTGGGAGAGACCATAGAGTCTCATTTTTTGGATCCTGAAGGTGATGCTTGGGGCTGTGACAAGAAATCATAAAATCATCCTGGAATCACAGGATGGTTTGGGTTGAAAGGGACCTTAAAAATGATCCAGTTCCAAACCCTGCCATGGGCAAGGACACTTTCCACTGGACCAGGTTGCTCCAAACCCTGTCCAACCTGCCTTTGAAAAAAACCACCTGTCAGGAGTGGGATTTCAGTGCAGGGCAGAGACATTTCAACCTTGGGAACTCAATTCCTATTTCACAGCCTTGGAATTTGGAGGATGTTTGACTGGGCACAAGGCATCCTGTGAAGAGCCAAGGCTGGGCACCAGCAATGTTCTTCCTCAGCCACGCAGAATTTTTCTGCCAGTGGGACCCAGAATTCCTGAGGACATTTCCAAATGGCAAACAGCACTAACTTGGGATGTGCAGTAGCACAAAAACAGCAGCGTCAAATACAGCTGGCTCAAAACCCACCCAGAAATGTCGAAGTGTGCATTAATCCCTTTTTTAAAACAAAAATACACAAGTGTCCATTGTTATAAGATATTAATTCACGGTTTTTTAGCAGCCTTGAATGTATGTATCAAAGTTAAATGTATTCCTCAGTGTACCCCCCCATGCAGCAATCTGTTCATGGGTGGGGAGAAATACCAGCTTCCAAGCAGACATTAACGATGGCACAATGATAACAATAGAGGGTGGACCAACAAACCAGAGACCAGGACAACGACAATAACGACCCAGTCATCATGCCCAGATAAGCATCACGCCCGACCATCAGGGACATCCATACCTATGCCCCGACCAGGAAAATTCAATCAAAACTGTACACACGTCCTGGAACCCATTTCAACACACCTACCAAAATAAAGAAAACCCCATCTGCATTTCTAAAAACTGGACTGAACAATGGACTGCCTCAAGGCACAAAAACAGTATAAAATACGGCTCTGGAAAGGCACTGGCATGAACCGTGGGGGGACATTGGTCTGGTGAGGCTGTGTCCCAAGTTCACCCAGTTCTGGCCCCGGGCTCAGACCTGTCATTTTGATTGTGGACTCTGTCTCATTTTGCTCTTCATTTTGCCATTTTTCCAATAAATCCTTCAAACGGAATATTGGAGAACTCTCGTTTATAACACCCACTTTGCATTTTAAGTTTATGTAATTGCAGTGTGAGCTACAAAAAAACCTCACTCCTGGTGTGCAAATCCTTGCTTTTACCCAGCTCCTCTGAGCGTTGCCAAAGCTCCTTTCAGTCCTGTCCAGCTTTGAGGAGGAGATCACAAGAAGAGATGGCAACTAATTGTCATTGTCTCTTCAGACAGGTTTAGCCAGGATTGTGTGGTAGTTAAATGGCTGATTGGAATTGCACTAACTGATTATTTAGGTGATAGATAAGTTGTACTTTGTATTTCATCAACCTTTTTATGTTCACTACAAAGAGCAGCAGTGAAGCACCAGTGACTGGGTGTGTTAATGCTGTTCAAAACTATGGGAAAAGAGTGAATATGCTGAGATGAGGTGAGAAAGGGTAATTTGTGTAGGAATGGGATGAGTGGAGGTTTAGGGAGGGTTGGTCACAAGAACCTACATGGAAATCCCTCTGTAGCAGCTGGGAGTGTTTCCAGTGGAATGGCAGGACAATGGGATGGACAGGGTGTGTTTATTCCTGCAGAATCCCAGCACTGTGGCTGAGTTTTGACCCTGCATGATGGAAATTCTGCACCCTGTCCCAGCTCTCCTTTCTCCCTCTGTCAGTGAAGGGATTGCTCTCCATCCTGGATACTGTGGAGTTCCTGACATGCTCATGGTCAGGTTAAACCAGGAGCAACTCTGCCCCTGGGATAGTGAGGGAGAGAGGTCTAAGGTGTTATTTAACAGCTATTGCTGCAATATTTAAAAAAAATATAATGCAGAGGATAAATTATTATAATTTAAATTCTGTTGTGCTTGTAGAAGCACAACAGAAGACTGAGAACATTCATCACTCTGTATGCCTCAATAAGAAGTGTAGTCAAAATTTTTCCCAACCCTCTCCAGGTTCCCCAACCAGTGTGCAGTTGCTTTGATACCCATATGTTCACAGGTAACTTTAAATATTAAATTGATTTGGAAATTAATTTGGCAGCACAAATTCCCATAGGATAGGGAAGTCAACATCATCACCCACCTCCCCCCTCCCCCTGTTTAGAGCAGGTCATGACTAAGGCTAAGGTTAGAAAATCAGAACTTGATTTTTGACTGTAATTTAAATTTATCCCCCGGGCCTCCTGGCATGTCACAGGAATATAGTAACTGCCCTACAGAAATTATAATTTTCCTAGTCTGGCATCCCATTCCTGGCAGTGATCAACAACAGATGCTCCAGCAAAAGCCAAAAACATTAACAAGCAAATGGCAATGAAATTCCATGCAGGAATGTCCTTGCTCCCAGGAGGCACTTCTCCCACAGCAGGCTGGGTGGGTGGGAGGGGTATGGAGCCGTATAATCTACTTTTCCATGGCAGGAGGGAGAACATAATTTACAACTGCAGGACATCCCCGGTGTGTCCGTGTGTGCACCTGGTTGGATGCTCCTTGTCCAGCTCCATGTGGACCTGCCTGGTGCAAAGGTGTTGATTGAAACCCTTCAGAGGACTGGGATATTTAAGATCTCCCAGTGTTTAAATGTTTTTCTTGCATCCCTGGGGTTACTTTCTGTAAAAGCCACATCAGAGTTTTGCTCAGAGGAAGAAGGAGATGCAAATTCCAGAAGTGCCATTTGTGAGGACACAGTGAGAGGTGTTGATGCCTTAGCTTTTATATTTTCAGATTCTGTGCTTCCTAGGGATGAAGCCTTGTATTAGGAACTGTACTAAGCTTCCTCTACAGAGAAGGTAGACAAAACAAATCCATTTCTGCTGGAAGACCAAGGACAACTTTCAAGCCAAGAACACAAACAACGATAGACTGAAGGATGGAACAAGAAGGATGGGACCTCATGGCCTGGAGCTGTAATTAGACAATTGGACCCCAATATGCAAATAGACCTAAACTTATAAAATGGCAAAATCTTGTGACTCGGGGGGCCATCTTTGCTACCACTTGCAGACCACCCTGGGTGCAGCCTTGCGTAGACTTCTGTAATGCCCAGGGTGAATTCTGGGGACCTTTTAATAAATCCTAATTTTACTCTCTAGTTTTGCCTAGCCTCTGTTTCAGGTCAGCATTCCCAAGGCAACAGTGTCACCACAGTGGCTGAGGACACCACGGGCTCCACAGTGTGGGGAAGACCTTTGAGTCCACCTCTGCTTGTGTGTGCAGGGTGAGATGAGAATAATTCCTTGGTGTCCCAGGAATTCTGCACTCGTGACCCAGAGCCGTGTCCTGAGGGCTCCCGGTTCCACTCCTCCAGCAGCAGCAGCCATGTGTCCCATTGGATGGCTCCCTGCTCTGCCTCAATAGCTGTTTGTCATGATCCTTAATGCCACAGCTGCTTGCTTACGCCAGGTCATCTGCTTTTATTAGTCCTGCTCCACCACCCACTGAAACTCACACCAGCCAGGAAATCATTATCCACATCCAAAAATAGCATTTCTCTGGCCTTTCTCTTCCAGAGACTGGGGAAGCTTGGGGGTTTTCCTCCTTTTCTGATTTCCAGTTGTGCTGGTTTCCCCCCTGCTGCCCCATGAAGGCCAGAGCAGCTGCCCTGGCAGCTGGGATCCTTGGAGGCACAGGGGTGTTGCTCTTCCTCATTGCCTGTGGGACGGATTATTGGCTTCTGGCCACGGACACCTGCAGGGTCTTCGAGCATGGGAACAGCACTCTGAACACTGGGGGGTGAGCTCTGAAATCTTGTGCTTTGAAAGAACTTACCTAAATAATTTCTGATCTAAAATTTTGAAATCTGTGATAATATTTATGCTCAATGAAAGTGACCTGTTAATGTAAAAGGTCAGCCTGAGGTAAAACATTAGCCTGAGGTAGAACTTAAAATTCTTTAAAATCCAACCCGGCTTTTCCATAATATTGAGCATTTTGACTGGAGTAAATTGTGTCTAGGAAACATTAAGACGGCACCTCTGTAATCTGGCAGATATGAACATTAGAGAATGAAAGGCAAAAATGTAAGAGCTTTAGTTGTTGACAGCATTTCCCTCTAAAGACAAAAGATATCTCCTGATATTTGCCATTAAAAGATTTCTCCCTCTGTAGTTTCTTGATTTAAAACTAGTTCATGTTTAAAAGTGTGGGGAAATCATCTTCCATCTGAAGTGATACAGCTACAGTACAGACACCAAACAAAAGTGAACATCAGACACAGAGCAGAGCAGACGGGTTCTGCCCATCTAACCAGTGGCCTGAATATCCTCAAAGTAAGATTTATGTAGGATTTTAGTTATCAGGAAATGTAATTTTCAAGGGACAGCTTGATATTTTAGTGCTAAGGGCTGGTGTCGCTAGTTTATAGATCCTTCAAGTTGGATTTTCGCTGCACTTGCTGTTGTCTAACTCTTCAATGAAATAACAACCAGATCAGTTCCTGGAGCCACCCACTCCCCCGAAATGTTTTTGTGCCGATCAATGTGTGGTTTCCATTACAAAATGACAGGAAGATCCTTTTTGTGTGCAGATTTTTTTGACTTCAAAGTTCAATCCAATTAGATTTGATTTTTTCCTGGTGCAGTGTCACCCTGGGTAAGCATCATGATGCCAGCAAGAAATATTTTTCTTTCATTTCACAATCTCATAATCAAATGTAGGGCACTGTTTGCTTGAGTCATAGTTCCAAATGGCTTTCCCAACTAAAAAAAAAAAAAAATTATGGAAAAAATGCCTGGAGAAGGGAAACAGAAGACAGGGTCTTTAGTTTCAGTCAGCTCAGTAAAGCCTGGGGGTAGCAGAGACAGAGAAGTGCCACTTGTTTTTCGTGCACTTGGGAAGTGACAGTGTTAATTGTTTCACATTTTAGTCGTTTTCGAAAGTGGAGAGAGCAGAGGTGATGCACTGCACGACACAAATAAGTATCTCAAACATTTCAGAGACGCTCTTGGCCAAGTGTTGGGGAGCCTGATGCTGAAGTAGTGAATTCAAAAGCACCAGGCAGAAATAGGAACTGCTCTTACTCTTCCCTCTGAGCTATTTTATTTCTATTTCAGACACTATTTCTATTATTTCTATTTCTGTTATTGGTTGTGGATAACAGGCTCTGTTTTTACCTTCTCTGCCCTTTCTTAAACTGTCAAATCCTGTCCCTTACAGATAAGGATGGGCTGAGTATCTGGCAAACTCAGTAAAATGTGCTGTGGATGCACCAAGTCAGAGCCACCAGCTGAGAAAGTTTCAGGGCTGAATGTTCCCCTTGTCATTTTATCCTGAAAGCAAAAGGAGAATCAGGTCAGAGCTCTGGAAGCTGCTGTAATGCGATGCATAAAAACATTAAGGTGAGGGAAGCAGATCATCTCTGGGAAGACCTTAGAGCCCCTTCCCGAGCCCAAAGGGGCTCCAGGAGAGCTGGAGAGGGACTTGGGACAAGGGATGGAGTGACAGGATAAGAGGCAATGGCTTCCCACTGCTAGAGGGATACTGGGGAGAAATTCTTCCCTGTGAGGCCCTAGCACAGGGTGCCCAGAGAAGCTGTGGCTGCCCCTGGATCCCTGGAAGTGTCCAAGGCCAGGTTGGACAAGGCTTGGAGCACCCTGGGACAGTGGAAGGTGTCCCTGCCCATGACAGGGGGTGGCACTGGATGGTCTTTAAGGTCCCTTCCCACCCAAACCTATTAACCTGTGACAGGATAAGTACCTCTAGCACCTCCCTGTTGAGCCCCATCTCCTTTCTCTGTTTCACAGGGCAGATTCCTCTATGGACATTCCCCATCCATCATAAAACATAATTTTGTCACAGTCCCGTCTCCTTTGCCAAACTGTGTGTGGGGAAGATAAAACTGGTTTTGAGATAATTTTAATAAATCCTTTGGTAAATCTTCCATGACTAAACTTTGCAATATCATCCCTTCTGGAAAGACCTAAACCCTGTGCTTGCAGGTCTGGTTTGGGGGTTGGAAGAAGGTGTTTGAGGAGTAGAACACCTTCAGAAGGCCCAGCTCCCTGAAATTCCCATCCAGTTCTGGCCAGCAGGGGCTTAAGGACAGCAGAGAAGGCGGAAAATGGTTTGGGCAGGTCTGCAGGACAATTTGTTATCAGAACATTTTGAAGCTGTGACACGGCAGAAAGTCAAGGACAGCAGCTCCTCCGTGTTCCAAAACTGACTCAAAAAACAAATGAAAACCCCATAAAAATGAAATCAATGTCTGTCTAAGCAAAGCATACACTCTTTGTACCATGGTCTTCGCTGTTTCAGACTGGACTTTCATTCCTCCCCAGGCTGAAACTCCAACAGAGTTCGGGAAGGAGATCCTCACTTTCCACCACGAGGGTTTCTTCTGGCGGTGCTGGTTCTTTGGCGAGGGCCACCCTAAGACCATCTGGACCTTCTGGTACAGTGAGTACAATGCCACCACTCCGTATCCATAGCATTCCTTCACAGCTTAATGGGAAACAAACACAAGAAGTTATCCCAGGGATGCAGAGACAGTTTTTATTTCATTTTTGTCGTTCTCATCTTCTGTCCAAAGCAAACCTTGCTCACTCTTTTTGTACTCTTTCTGTGCTCATTTTTTGACTTGGATTTAGCTCTCAGAGGGCTGTTCACAGAAATTTTGTGATCTCTTGAAGCCGTTTCATTTATCACTGTTGGGGAAGATGAAACAAGAAAGCCTTATAAATATGACTACTTATTTTTAGAGAATATGAAACATATAAGTGAAATAGAGTTGAAGGCAAGTTTCGATGTCTAAGATGCCAAGCTTTAGTTACTGAACAACTAGAAAACAATGGTATGGCCAGCTAAAAGTAATCCCCCCTTGATGAAACAATGCTCTTCTCCTTACTGAAAGTCTAAGGGTCAAAACAGACCCTACCAGCTCAGCAAGAAGGGTCCAAAGAGTAGTTTTTAGAGTTTAAAATATAACACAGTATGGTAATGTAGTGATTCTTATAGGCTGTATGTAAATGCTATAGGATTTGTATCTTGTACTAGATTAGTTGGTGTAAATTAGAATATTCAGTATAGAAGAAGATTTAATGTATTGTAACGGGAACTTCGCGCGCGCTCTCTCTCTCTTCCTCTTCTCTTGTTCCTTTTCTTCTTCGCTCTCTTTTCACCCTCTCAGACCTGCTCCGAGCTGCGGCTGGCAGCTCATAGCAGGGCCCTTTCACCCACACCCTATGCAATAAACTGCATGCTCCAAAACTAGGCTTGACTCCAGAGATCTCTCGTCACCGTCCATCCCGATCGACCCATCGTTCCCACAATCACCTACAAAGTTATGTGAAGTGGTGGCTTCCACCAGCAAGGAGAACCCTTCCTTCCTCCCCCTCCCACCCAATACCTCTTGATATTTGGGTTCAGCAAAGTTCCTTAAATGTGAGCCCATGCCCTTCCTGGCATCGCTCTTCTGTCCCTGTTTTCTGCCTTCCAGGTGCTCAGTATTCCCAGTTCCCACCAATTTCAGCACTGGGAAGGCTGAAACTGTTCATTTGTGGTGTCCCTGGGTGCTCAGGACCAGTGGTGCACCATGGAAAACCATTTTATTTTAAGATCTCACCTTTTTTACTTTTTAAGATCATTGAAATTACACTTGAGAATAAACAGAGGGATGCAAAATCCTTTATATCTTGGAAAACACATTCAACTCTTCAAGAACAAATTGAAGGAAAGGGTGAAACCTGTTCTGTGACACTGGTTGGTGCCAACCTGGTGGCCCTCGTGCAGTGAAGGGTTGTCCCAGTGAACCAGGTGTTTCTACCAGGAATAGGAAAGGAGTGAGACCACACCAGGACACATCTGGCACCAGCCCTGCTGGGGGCCACAACTCTACAGTAGGATTTGGGCTAAAACTCCCCAGATTTTAAATAGATTCTGCAAAGGCTTTAAATACCACAAAAACCTTGGTCGTGTGCCCACTGAGGCCTCAATGGAAGATGTTCCTGTGGTTGTGGAGCAGCACAGTCACCTCAGAGGGTACTTCCCTTCAAATAATGCAGGTTCCCACACTAAATTTACTCTGCAGTGATTAAAATTTCAAATGACTTTGCTGTCCCCCAGCCCCTGACCTGTTTCCTGTAAAATCTTGCTGGAATACTTCCCACCACCATTCAACTGAACAATAGGGGGTTTTTCACATGGGAAATTTGTGATAAATAGTACAGGCTTGAGACAGGGAGTTTGCTACTGAATTACATTATATGGAAGTACATAATATAATTTTACCTGAAGTAAAATGAGTGTCCTGGTTTGGAACAGATTAGGGGGAGAACCTCTAGAGGAGTCCCCTAAAACAAACCTCCCCCAGCCCTGGGTTTGGGAAGGGAAAAAAAAAATTCCTTGGAGGAAAAGTGGAAAAACCAGTTTATTAACAACACTCCCGAACACAAGAGAAAAGAAAACAGGTTACTGTGAGGGGAAGGCGCAAAGCTTCTTTCTCGGGCTCCGGAGATTCCCAGACTTCCTCGGGTCAGGTCAGGTCCAGAGCCAGTCCTAAATCTTCGGGAAGAGGGGAGGAGAAAAGAAAAGGAAGAAAAAAACCAGCAAAGGCGGCGAAAGCAAGCGGCCAAGCTAGCAGCAGCAGGTGGCAAGCAAGCAGAAGCAAGCGGCAAAGCTAGCAGCCAAGCCAGAGAGCCAGCCAGCCAGCAAGAAAGCGAGCAAGCAGCAGCAGTCCCCGCCCACAGGGGGAGGAAAACAGCTGCCAGACACCACAGTCCACAATATATGGGATAGAGGTTAACCCAGAACATTCCACCCCTTATCCCATATTGTGGGCACACAAAAAAACTTTCATCCCACTTACTCAGACTTCCAGCACTTACACATTTCCAACTTGTCCTACTTACTCAGACCCTTGGCACTTACACGTTTCCTTCTGTTTCATGTCTCACTGATTTAACGCACAGACAATGGTAGTAACATTCAGCACATATGAATCTTACCCCACAGTCAGATCTCCCTGAGGTACACATCGTATTGTTTTATCTTCCTGCATTATCCACCATGTATAACCCGGTCCTTGAGCAGAGACAATTCCGTGGATGGGTTTGCCTGTACTCGAGGCAGGGTTGATCCATACTGTCTTTCCCAACAAACCTCTAACATGGGCCACTGGGGCTTTATCTCCATCTGCTATATTAAGGAGCTGGGACTGAGCAGGACCCGCTCGGTTGGTGGAACCTCGGGTGTTGACCAACCAGGTGGCCTTTGCTAGATGCTGCTCCCAGTTTTTTAAGGACCCCCCACCCATTGCTTTCAGGGTGGTTTTTAACAACCCATTGTATCTCTCCACTTTACCTGCAGTTGGTGCATGGTAGGGGATATGATATACCCACTCAATGCCATGTTCCCTAGCCCAGGCTTTAATAAGATTATTTTTAAAATGAGTCCCATTGTCTGACTCAATTCTCTCGGGAGTACCGTGCCTCCAAAGGACCTGCTTTTCAAGGCCCAGGATGGTGTTGCGGGCTGTAGCATGGGACACAGGGTAGGTTTCCAACCATCCCGTGGTGGCTTCTACCATGGTCAGCACATGGCGCTTGCCTTGGCGGGTTTGAGGCAGTGTGATGTAATTAATCTGCCAGGCCTCCCCATACTTGTACGTAGACCACCGCCCTCCATACCAGAGGGGCTTCATCCGCTTGGCTTGCTTAATGGCAGCGCACATCTCACAGTCTCGGATAACTTGAGAAATGCTGTCCATGGTTAGATCCACCCCTCGGTCTCGTGCCCACTTGTAGGTGGCATCTCTACCTTGGTGACCTGAGGCATCATGGGCCCATCGTGCTAGGAATAACTCTCCCTTGTGCTCCCAGTCAAGGTCCATCTTCAACTCCCCTATCTTTGCAGCTCGATCTACCTGCTGATTGTTTTGCTGCTCCTCATTAGCTCTACTCCTGGGGACATGGGCATCTACATGGCGGATCTTCACAGGTAGGTTTTCTAACCGGGCAGTGATATCTTTCCACTCTTCAGCAGCCCAAATTGGTTTCCCTCTGCACTGCCAGTTCGCCTCTTTCCATTTCTTCAGCCATTCCCACAGAGCATTGTCTATCATCCAAGAATCAGTATACAGATAGAGCCTTGGCCACTTCTCTCTCTTTGCAATATCTAGGGCCAGTTGAATGGCTTTGAGTTCAGCAAATTGACTGGATCCACCCTCTCCTTCAGTGGCCTCTGTGACCTGTCGTGTGGGGCTCCATACAGCTGCTTTCCACCTCTGACTCATTCCTATGACATGGCAGGAACCGTCAGTGAATAAAGCGTAACGTGCTTCCTCTGCCGGCAGCTGGTTGTATGGCGGAGCTTCCTCAACCCGAGTCACTGGTTCTTGTTCTTCATCTGCAACGCTGAAACTTTCACCTTCGGGCCAGTTTGTGATTATTTCCAAAATTCCAGGGCGATTCAGTTTCCCAACTCGGGCGCTTTGTGTAATGAGGGCAATCCACTTGCTCCAGGTAGCACTGGTGGCATGGTGGGTGGAGGGAGCCTCTCCTCTAAACATCCACCCTAGCACCGGTAGTCGGGGTGCCAAGAGGAGTTGTGCTTCCATACCAATCACCTCCAAAGCAGCTTGGATTCCCTCATAGGCAGCCAAGATTTCCTTTTCCGTTGGGGTGTAATTGTCTTCAGACCCCCTGTAGCTCCGACTCCAGAATCCCAGTGGTCAGCCTCGGGTCTCACCAGGTACCTTTTGCCAAAGGCTCCAGGACAGACCCTGGCTCCCGGCTGCAGAGTAGAGTACGTTCTTTACATCTGGTCCCCTCCTGACTGGGCCGAGGGCTACAGCATGAGCAATCTCTTGTTTGATCTGGGTGAAAGCTTGTTACTGCTCAGGGCCCCAATAGAAATCATTTTTCTTGTGGGTAACCAGATAAAGGGGGCTCACAATCTGACTGTACTGAGGAATATGCATCCTCCAGAAACCTATGGCACCCAAGAAAGCTTGTGTTTCCTTTTTATTCGTTGGGGGGGACATAGCTGTGATTTTATTAATGACATCCGTAGGAATCTGACGCCGTCTATCCTGCCACTTCACTCCTAGAAACTGGATCTCCCGAGCAGGTCCCTTAACTTTACTTTTCTTAACCACAAAACCAGCTTCCAGGAGAATTTGGATGATTTTCTCTCCTTTCTCAAACACTTCCGCTGCTGTGTCTCCCCACACAATGATATCATCAATATATTGTAAATGTTCTGGAGCCTTATCCTTTTCTAGTGTGGCTTGAATCAGCCCATGACATATGGTAGGACTGTGTTTCCACTCCTGGGGCAGTCTGTTCCAGGTGTACTGCACTCCCCTCCATGTAAAGGCAAACTGAGGCCGGCATTCTACTGCTAGAGGAATAGAGAAAAATGCATTAGCGATATCAATAGTGGCGTACCACTTTGCTGCCTTGGACTCCAGCTCGTACTGCAGTTCCAGCATGTCTGGTATGGCTGTGCTCAAAGGTGGAGTCACTTCATTCAAGGCACGATAATCCACAGTTAATCTCCATTCTCCATCAGATTTCTGCACCGGCCAGATGGGGCTGTTGAAGGGTGAGTGGGTTTTCATGACCACCCCTTGGCCCTCCAGCTCTCGAATCATCTTGTGAATGGGGATCACGGCATCTCGAGTTGTTCTATATTGCCGACAATGCACTATTGAAGCAGCAAATGGTACCATTTGTTTTTCCCCCTTCAAAAGTCCTACTGTGATCGGGTTCTCAGACAGTCCAGGCAAGGTATTCAATTGCCGAATGCTTTCTGCCATCACCGTTGCTATTCTGAAGGCCCACCTGAACCCTTTCGGGTCTTTAAAATACCCACTACGGAGGTAATCTATGCCCAAGATGCATGGGGCCTCTGGGCCAGTCGCAATAGGGTGCTTCTTCCACTCATTCCTAGTCAGGCTCACATCTGCCTCCACCAACATATAGTCCTGTAATTCCCCAGTCACACCAGCAATAGAAACCGATTCTGCCCCTACATATCTCGATGGGATCAATGTACACTGCGCACCAGTATCAACCAAAGCCTCGTAGTGTCGTGGTTTCAATGTGCCAGGCCAACGAACCCACACAGTCCAAAAAACACGATTTTCCCTAACCTCTACCTGGCTAGAGGCAGGGCCCCTCTAAGCATGATTATCCTTCTTTCCTTGGGTATATTTCTTGGAGGTTCCTTCAAGGGGATCGGACATATCATCATCGTCATCATACTTAACATCCTGGCTGCGAACAACTGGAGCTGCTTTCTGTTTAGTGAGAGCTCCTCTTTGAACCCTACCTTCCTTCAAATCACGTACCCGTTGTGCCAGAGCAGCAGTGGGTTTTCCATCCCATCTCCTCATGTTTTCTCCAGATTCACACAGGAAGAACCACAACTCAGCTCGTGGGGTGTACCTTCTCTCCCCATCAAAGGAGCGCCTGGGTTGGATACCAGGGCCTCTAATTTGCACGGCCGAGATTTGGAGGAAGTCCTCCTTAATCTCTTCCCTGAGCTTCTTATGATTCTCCTCTATCTTGTCTTCTAATTTCTGCAGTCGTGTTTCCATGGCTGCAATTCTGGCATGAGTTGGGCCATGTACAGCATCAGCATATGCTCGAAGCTTTTTCGCCATATCGAGCACAGTCTCATGTGTCTCATTATTGCTAGAGCAGAAGCGTATTCAGATGGCTCAAGTCGTACAAGTTTTCGCCACATCACGGGGGTACATGGTACCAAGTCTGGGTTCTTAATGTTTAAGTCATCTGAGAAGATGATCTCCGCCACTGCCATTTCTCTTAAACGTTGAATCCTTTGTTCTATGGTCTTCCACTGGGTCTGCTGCAGGTAGAGATCGTCTGCACACAGATATCTTTGTGCCACACTTCCCAGGACCCGTTTCCAGAGACTGCAGGGGGTAGCCTCCCTCATCATTCCTTGGTCAATGACCGGATCATGGGACAGGGAGCCCAAATGCCTTGCTTCAGTACCATCCAAAATTGTAGCCTCGCCTGCAGCATCCCAAAGATGGACTAACCAACTAATTATAGACTCATCTGGTCGTCGAGTGTAATCCTTTCTTAGGCCTCGAAGGTCCTTCAGGGAAAAGGACTCAATAGTGGCTCCCGATCTTGTACTTGTGCCAGCGGGTTGGGCATTTGATCTTGGGCCAGTTGGTCTGGCTTCTGATTGGGTGTCAGTTGGTTCGACTTCTGATTTTATGTCAGTTTGTCCGGCTTCTGATTGGGTGTCCTCAGGAGGCCCCGAGGGTCCTTCACCTGCATCATCCTCCACCGGCCGATCAGTTTTGTGTGTTCTCTTTGCCCCGGCAACTGCCAGTGTCTTAGACTCCCTGTCTGGTTCAGCTGTTGGCCTGGAGCCTGGGATGGTAACTAGTTTATGTCCCTGTTCTCTTTCCTCTATCTGCTGCCCTTCAGTATCTAGCAGGGTACGATAAACATATGCCAGGGCCCAGCTCACTGCAATAACCCTTTTCTCCTTAGTATCACCCTGGCACGTCTCCTTTAAGTACTTTGCCACCTCGGCTGGGTTCTGAATTTGTTCAGATGGGAAGTCCCAGACTATAGGATCAGAGAATTCTTTTAAAATTTGGCCCATATCTTCCCATTTCCCACTCCACTCAAGATTTCTCTTACTTGGCTTTGCCCCTAAATCAGAAATCTCATTAGCCCCTTTGGAAATCTCAGCTTTCATTTTATATAAACTGCAGACAGTATAGATGAAACTTACTATATTAAATGCCAGGAAAATGGTTTCTTTAACACTCAGGGGAAACTGAACATTTTCTAATAGAGATGTAAACAACTCAAAGGAAAAGAGAGAAAACAGAGGCCGAAAAAACTCTTCCCCTGCTTCTCCCCCAACAAACTGAGTGCACAACCACAAGAACGAGACATATACTATGGGAATAGATTCGAGCATCTTAACGACCCTCCTATAAAACATCACCACCAAGCCCAGTCCAATAAATATTCTGGTTAGTGCCCCACGGCTACACAAACTACGTATTAGAAACAGTACCAGAGCTATTTCTGGGTAAGGAAATAACCCTAGGCACCACAAAGGTATTAAGACCTCAAAAAACCCCAGGGACCAGAAATATTGGCAGGCTTTCACCCCGAATAACATTATGAGTCCAGAAAAACCCATCCCAATACACCCACAAAACAATTAGGACCACCAATACTATTATTAAGGTTTTTCCACTTTTCTCTGGCCTCGTTTCCTGGCCAATGCACCAAGAAATGTCCTGGTTTGGAACAGATTAGGGGGAGAACCTCTAGAGGAGTCCCCTAAAACAAACCTCCACCACCCCTCCCCCCCCAGCCCTGGGTTCGGGAAGGGAAAAAAAAAATTCCTTGGAGGAAAAGTGGAAAAACCAGTTTATTAACAACACTCCCGAACACAAGAGAAAAGAAAACAGGTTACTGTGAGGGGAAGGCGCAAAGCTTCTTTCTCGGGCTCCGGAGATTCCCAGACTTCCTCGGATCAGGTCAGGTCCAGAGCCAGTCCTAAATCTTCGGGAAGAGGGGAGGAGAAAAGAAAAGGAAGAAAAAAAACAGCAAAGGTGGCGAAAGCAAGTGGCCAAGCTAGCAGCAGCAGGTGGCAAGCAAGCAGCAGCAAGCGGCAAAGCTAGCAGCCAAGCCAGAGAGCCAGCCAGCCAGCAAGAAAGCGAGCAAGCAGCAGCAGTCCCCGCCCACGGGGGGAGGAAAACAGCCACCAGACACCACAGTCCACAATATATGGGATAGAGGTCAACCCAGAACGAGTCACTCTTATAACTGGCAATTTTTTTGCTATTTCTTTATGTATTTATTATAATAAGATTGATCATGGCAAATTAATTTACTGCTCTTGTGGATGTAATAATTAATTCAATAGGTATTCCATAGTTAATTTAGCATGAACTAATGTCCACCTATTATAAAGTTCTCCTATGAGCTGGGGAACATATTTAAATAAGTGGCCAACCATTAATTAATTCATTTAACATTCATTCTATTACTGTTAATCATGATAAGCCTCAGTGGTATTAATATTGATTGGTCACTTCCATTCTAATTGTGCTTTTCCTTCTCATCAGCTGGAGTTCTTGGAAGTACCTTGTTCTGGTACCCAAATATTTTGACCCTTCCAGGTGGTCAGGCACATTCTCTGGAGGAAAACAGCAATGAGAATATTGACACTGACTTCAGTTGTTCCATCTTTTGTGATTTTTGTCCACCTCAGACTCAGGTTATAAAGATGAGAAGATGTACAAGAAACAGTCTCAGATCCTCTGATATCTCCCCTCTCTCACAATTCTTATTTCTATTTTTATTTTTCTCTCTAACCAAGATTTATTATCTTTTTTCCTCTCCAGCCTTCTGATTTCACTGAGGGTTTTGCAGGTTTTGCACAACAGCACATCAATACTGTAACTGATTCTGCAGGAAATAAAAGCAAACGGGGATTAAATTCTTCTTTTTCTTAATCTTTTCCAACCAGCCAAGTACACCCCAAGTACTGCATGCACGGCTACCTCTTCCCCATGCCCATTGCTGTGGGACCTTTCCCCCATCCCTCCTATGACACAACTGCAGGTGAGTTTCTTTCCTTCTCCCCCAGCAGCTCCTTTTCCAAGGGATCAGGCAGAGATCTGGGATGTGTGTCAGTGCTGTGGTTCTCCGGTTGTAAATTCACACGGCCAAGCATGGCCAAGACTTTTGGAAAGCTCCTTCACAAAACAGTCTTGCTTGGTTTGCTGCCCCAAGCACACACTGAGAGGTTCTCCCACATTTTCTCTCGTCCAGCCTGGCCGTGCTGGGATGGGCTGTTCTCTGCTCCTTCCCACTGGGTGCTCAGCACCTACTCGTATGAGCAAGGCAGGAGGATAAATCCATTCTCTCCTATCTCCTCACTCATTGGGAAGAGCTGGAGCCAGATGACCCAAACCCAGCCCAAGTGCTGACTCTGTCCCAGAATCTGGTTTCCCAGGATAGCTCAGGTGTTAATTTGTTGCAAGACAAAATAAACAAGCACTGGAAAATCAGTTAAAGACCAAATTGTTAGAAAATCCACGTGACTGGCTTATTTTTAAAGCACTGAACACTACACAGTTGGAGAGCTCCTTTTCGACTGGCTCCCTTTTTATTTATGTTTCTCTATATTTTCTAAGTTCTTTAATGAATCAGCTGCTGTTAGTAATTTTGATTTGCTAAATTGATGGCAGCAGTTGGAATTAATTCAATGATCTTTTTTGGAATGAATTGATTTCTTTAAATAGTGTGCATCAGTCTGCCTTGCCTCCAGGGATGCAGGGCAGATGTTCTGCACAAACAAACATCTTGACCTTTTCCTTAGCCTTTAGTAGTACCCTTTTATAGTTTTATTTTGTTTTCTATAAGAAATTAATTTTAAAAAATATATATTGTCAGTAGGAGCATGTGAGGGAGAGCAGCTCATTTCTTTGGCTGTGGTGTGCAGAATTCCTGCCCCGGGGAACGTTCTGTGGTGTCAAATGGATACGAGGGACTTGTGGAGGGAAGAGGAGGAGGAGGAGCTGGTGCAGGATGTGCAGCAAACATGCGGGATAAGCAGTGGGATTATTTCTGCTTGGGAGAGACGGGCACAGCGTCCAGGTTCTGAATGATCCTGCTGATAAACACACACACTATTTTTTCCGTCATAAATAAAGGGCGCTGGAGGCATCTGTCCCTGCCTGTCAGCCCCGGCTGTGAAACCCCCCCCAGCTGCCTCCCAGATGTGTCCCCTGGGACAGTCTCGGGACCATCTCGATATTCTCAGAGGTCTTTTCCGACCTTAATGGTTCTGTGAAGGTGCCGGGGAAGGGGAGCTGCACCCCGGGACGCTGCCGGCTCTGACTGTCCCTGTCACCTCTGGGGACGTGGGAGTGGCTCAGCCCCCACATTTTAGGCAGAGGGAGCACCGGGCTCCTCCCCTGCCCCAATCCTCTACAAAGCCCTCGGGGGGAGCAGCCACTTCTGTCGTTAACACCCTTTTCTTTCTAACCAGTCCATCCTCATTTGCAAATGCTGACAAAACAGGAGGCCGTCCAAGGAGAGGGGCCCTCCAGCTATTACCTGCTCCATAGATAATTCTGCCTTATCTGCATTCTCTTAGGCTCCCTGAGAGAAACAGGTGATGGGAGGTTAAACATGAAAATGAATTCTGTGGTTTTGGAGAGTTCAAGATACTTATCTCTCCCTAAGTGGCTCTCCTAACAAAATGGTTTCAAATTAGGAAAACGCATCTTCTCTGTATCATTTTTCTTTCAAGTGTGAATCATTTCAGCACTACCCACTTGCTCGT
Organism: Acrocephalus scirpaceus scirpaceus; assembly: GCA_910950805.1. Classification (NCBI taxonomy): domain Eukaryota; kingdom Metazoa; phylum Chordata; class Aves; order Passeriformes; family Sylviidae; genus Acrocephalus; species Acrocephalus scirpaceus. Next base: position 77,629,214 of record OU383776.1, read on the forward strand.
GCTCGGCTTAAATTGAACTGGAGCTTCTGGAAAACAACTGGCAGGGAGAGATGTGGTGGTCCAAGGGATCGGATAAATCAGGGGATGGGGAGCAGGGTATCAGAGGGTCTCTGCTGGAAAACCACTACCTTTGGATAAGGTTTATGGCAGTGTCTGCAAGACACTTGGCTACTAGGAGACTTAAATTAGTGGGCTACATGCCATCCTGTTCCATCTGGTGGGATATGATGGACCAAACTTGCTCAGCTCTGTCTGGGGTGGTTGTATGAAGTCATAGCCAAACCCCCAAATTCCTTGAATGGAGAGGCAGCTGCTCTCCTGCCCCATTCTCTTTCCTGGAGTCAAACAAGGCCGTTAATGGGGGAACTCATGAGCTCCTGTTTTCCCTGCAGTCCTGCTAGCAAACACTGCTTTTATTTTAAACCAGGAGCCTGGCACATTCCCAAAGTGTTAATTAAGTGGAACAAAGCTATGGTCTGAATCCACCTCTCCAAATTTTGCTATTTTCTATCTTTTCTTGCCAAGCTTTTTCAACCTCCCCTGGCACAGCTAAGAGCAGTGTCCTTTCCTCCCACCCCTTTTTTGTTGTGCTTCCCTGGCAAACCTTCCCAACCCTTTGGCCTATTTCCAGTCTCATTCTGTAGGGCATGACATTCCCCCTGAACCCATGGCTGTTCCAGGTGCCCTGGCAAAGCCCTGGCTGCCAGATACAGCAGCATCACAGGTTGTTGTTTTTACTGTTGCTAAAGCAGGAGTTAAACCTGGCATCATTAAGAAAAAGATTTCTGAGGTTAAAGAAAACCTCTTTCCCTCTCCCTTCACTGACTTTGTTTCTGTTGCAGTGTACAGAGGTTTTGGACAGCATTCATCCTGCTGGCCATGGCTGCCAGGCTCGTGGGGGGACTCCTGCTGGTGTGTGGGGTCCCCTTCTCCAGCCCCAGCTCCTACAAAGTTGGGGGAGGATTCCTGCTGCTCTCAGGTGAGGGGACATGGCTGGGGCAAGGTGGCTTTGGAGTGGGGGCAAGTGGGGATGAAGTGCTGCTGTGGGAGATGGGGCTCTGATGGGAGCAGCAAATTATTTCCCTCTTCCCCACTGGAATTAAACCCCTGGGAGCTCTGAGCAACCTGGTCCAGTGGAAAGTGTCCCTATCTGTGGCCTTTATGGTCTTTAAGGCCCCTTCCAACCCACACCATTCTGTGATTCCATGATTCTGTGCTCAGTCAGGCTTTAGCAAGATAGTCCTTAGTCCTAGCAAGGCTGAGATTTTTGAAAATCACTTTGTTTTTACTATTCCTCTATGCAACCCTTTTATTTCAGTAAAGCCTGCAAGTGTGTTAAACCTGGGCAGCATCAGCCCTGCTCAGTTCCCCAAAGTCAGGCTTTGCATTTGGGCTGCTCCTGCCTCTGCTGTTAGCTTTGGTAGACCTGGAAACCCACGGAGTGATGAAAGGCAAACTCCATGATGCAAAATGGGAGGGCTGGCTTAAGGAGATCTGAAAAGATGAAATGATGGCACTGCAGGAAAATGAATTAAAAATAGGCATTTATTCATTTTTCCCACTGCTGTTTACCAATGATTCCACTGAATTATCACTAGGGCTTTTTCCTTTTCTGTATTTGAGAGGAATAACTGGCTTCAATAGTAGAAATACTTGATTTATGCCAGTGACTCAAACTCAGAAACAAAGCTCTTTTATGACTCAAGCAGCCACAGGCTGGAGCTCAGTTGAGCTGTGCCAAGAGAAGAACTTCGTAATGAAATCAGGCCTTTCTCTGAAAAATCAGTGCTTAATTGCAGATCCTTCACCAGCTCCTGCTTCCTCATATCTGGCATAAATCACATGAGACACTGTCTTTGCTCAGTTTATGGTTTAAGTGAGCCCAAATTTGGAGTGCTGAAAACATTAATGAAAATATTTAACAAGAAAGGTCCTGACATTGACCCATGTCCCTAGCTGCCACATCTACACAATTTCTAAATTCCTCCAAGGATGGTCATTCTACCCCTGCCCTGGGCAGCCTGTGACAGAGATGGACAATGCTTTCCATGAAGAAATTCCTGCTGATATCCAACCTGAACTTCCCCTGGCACAGCCTAAGGCTGTTTCCTCTCATCCTGTCCCTGTTCCTCAGGAGTAGAGTCCAATTCCCCCGTCTGTCCCTTCCTGTCAGGGAGTTGTGCAGAACCAGAAGGTTCCCCCTGAGCCTCCTTTTCTCTAGGCTGAGCCCCTTTCCCAGCTCCCTCAGCTGCTCCTGGTGCTCCAGCCCCTTCCCAGCTCCATTCCCTTCCCTGGACACGCTCCAACCCCTCAATGTCCCTTTTGTCATGAGGGTCCCAGAGCTGCCCCCAGCACTGGAGGTGCCCCAGCAGCACAGGGGACAGCACTGCCCTGATCCCCCTGGACACCGTTCCTGATCCAAGCCAGGTGCTTTTGGCCTCTTGCCCACCTGAGAACCCCTGGGCTCATGTCCAGCTTCTGGCATCAGCACCCCCTGGGCCTTTTCCACAAACAGATTCCCAGCCACGCTGCCCCAAGCCTGTAGTTTTCCATGGGGTTGTTGTGATCCCATAATGGATAATAATCCAAGGGCTGTACCAGGGCAGGAAGCTTTCTCTTCTCATCTGTAGTCCAGGCTCCCAGGAGGCAGCAGATGTCCCTGAGGAGTGTGTCCAGCCTACATATTGGGCAGAAATATCACAGAAAAGGATGACAAGTAATACTCAACTGTCTTGCTTTTTTTTCTTTTTCATTGTTTTTCCACTTTATTTGACTACTCCTTGATTAAAAGGCTGGGGCTTTGTTATAAATGACAATTTTTAAAATATTTTTTGTTTAAGAAATTTATTGGAAAAATGACAAAGTGAGAAATCGAGCAGAGTCACAATCAAAGGATAGTTCTGACCCCAGGTATCAGAGCTGGGTGAACCTGGGACACAGCTTCTCCGGACTAATGCTGCGCCCTTCCCCCCCGGTTCATGGTCGGCCGTTTCCCAAAGCCCGGTTTTATACAGTTTTTGTGCCCTGAGGCTTGTCCATTGTTCAGTCTAGCCTTTTGAATATGTAGATGGATATTCTTTTCCTCAGGTGTGTATGGTGAACAGGATTCCAGTAAGGCAAACATGTCTTGATTGTTTCTTTCACCAGGTGATGGACAGAGTTCTGGGAAGACAGGAAAAATGTCTTGATTACATCTTTTTTTGGCTGGGTGGGGGATGAATGACCTTAATGGGTGGTTGTGATGCTTATCTAGTATGATGATCCTGGTCGTTTGCATTATCAGATTCTTCTAAGTGTCCTTACACCCCGTATTGTCCTTACAGAATCTCTTTATTAATCCTGCTTGCAGGGAGGAAGACATAGCTCCTGCCTACTCATCTATGAACTGATTTTGTACAGGGGAGTATCTTGGAAATACAGTTTGTCTTATACAGATATAGGATTGCTTTAATAAAACGCGAATTAACTACATATTTATAACAGGCTTCGAATGTGATACTTTTTAGAAGAGCTGATTATGCATCACATAAACCTCTTGGCATTAGACAAAGATGCTGCTGTTAAAATTGAAGTTTGTATTAATGCAGCTTTAATCTGAACAGCAATCATTGTCATTAAGTGTCATTCGGGGGAACAAGTTCAGCTGTAAGACACTTCCTACTATATTTGCCATTCAAATGATAACAGAAGGATTCAGTGTGTTTTTCAGCAAAGTTTCCTTAGTGTTTCAACTGATCCTTTTATTCGGGGGGGGCCTTATCCTGATCTCAAACCTCTGGATCCTGCTTGGCCCTGGCTTCTGAATGGATTTAGGTTGCATCCCTCCATGGTTATTTTCTCATTATCCATTCTAAAAATATTTTGTATAATTGCACTACGCAGTAGTAACAATGGATTTAACACAGCTTCAAGTCCCCAGCCATCCCTCTCCTTCGGATAGCGGATAGCGGGATGTGCAGGGATGATGCAGGAGAAAGCACCTCTTGTCTTCTAATCATGGCCTGCGGGTCAGTGTTAATTAACCTTCTTTGCAGAAAGGATCTCTCCTTGAGGAAGTGTGAAAAGCTGGCAGGCTGCAGTGGGAATGTGGTCTGGCAGTCGGAATGGGAGATGGAGCACCAGGACTGCGGGATGTCCCAACCTCGCAGGGAACCCTTCACCAGCAGCTTTGTTCTGCCCACCAACTCCCTACTTTGGGGAAAAGTCGTGGTTATTTATCGAGGTCTGGATCTTCAGGATTGTCTGACCCCGACAGCCGTAGGTGTCCTGGATAGAATTGTACCATGAGGAACCGCTCAACCCGATGCCTCGGCAAGACGTCCAGCCTCAGGCAAACTTAGCAAGCAGCTTAGTGAATTCAGCTCTTAGTGGCAGTGAATTTCAGCTCGCAGTGACTTCAGCTTTGCTTGCTAAGATGCCCTGGCAGACGCAGGGAGAGAGAGGAGAAGAGCCGTGTAGAGTTCCTCAGAGGTCTTTATTGGCATTCTCTGCGAAGGGTTCCAGGGACAGCTCTTCCAACTTAGCAGGGCAAAATTCGGGGTTTATATAGGGTGGAGGGGTTTTGAAAAGTGGACCAATAGAATGAGTTGGGGTACAAAGTGACCTGTAGTCTTACAGAGAGATAAGAGGGAGTCCGAAGGCAGCAAGGGGTTTCTTTTGGCCATTCATCATGACATTGCATTTCTTTATCTTAGGCCACTGACCGCCAGGGAGGCCTTGCAGGCCTCGTAGCTGCAACAGTTATTCATTGCAAAATGACGTCACTTTTTCCACCAAAAGACTCTAAAGACACTACTGATGCAAATGCATTCCAAGACATTTATGGATGACCAGCCTAGCATGGTCCTGAGGAGGGTTGTGTGTCCATCTGTCATTGTGGGAATCCAGCGCTGAAGGGTAAGGATTGTTAAGGCTCAACTGGATCCCTTTGGATTTCCCTCTGAGATGCCTTTTATTTACTGTACATTCCAGAGGGCAAATCTGACTGTGCCAGCTCCCATAACCAATAGACTACTCTGGGAGGTGTTTCTGAGAGCCCTTCCAAAGCATTGGAGCCATTTCTCTGGTCTTCCTCCACTGGGTGACTCTGGAAAGAGCCAGAGCCCATCTGACATTTGCTGGTGCTGCTTTTGCACATCCACAGCCCCAGCTGAGCAGTTTTCCTTGCCAGCCTTCTCCCAAAAGCACTTGGAATACGTGAGCCAAGAGCCAGTGTGCTGCTTTCCTCCCAGCATTTGCCATCTCAGAATGAGCTTCAGCACTCCCAAGGGGTGGCAGATCCTGCCTAGTGCCTGATTGTCCCTTTGTTTCAGTAGTCAGAGGTTGGTTAATTGTCACTACAATGTCACCAAGAGGGCTGAGTGAGCTCCGTGCTGCAGCTTCTGGAAGCTCTTTGAGTTGCTGAGGCAACTTTGCTCATGGTCCTTCATTTTTCCTACCTTGTGCTCCACGGTTTTCTTTTCCTTTGGGCATTTTAGAGACCAAACTTAGAAGTGCAGCACTGGCACAGGTTGCCCAAAGAGGCTATGGATGCCCCAGCCCTGGAAGTGTTCCAGGCCAGGTTGGATGGGGCTTGGAGCAACCTGGGGTGATGGGTCATATCCCTGCCCATAGTGGGACCAACCTGTTTTTCAACATGACCCAACAGCATGGAAAAAAGGGCAGATTTCCCAGTCCTGTGAGTTAAAGTGCTGGATTTTTTTTCTCAGATTCTGCTTCCCAAATTTGGCAGTCTCAGGCTCCCCACATGCAATGAAGGCTGACAGTTATGGAAGGGCAGCTGAAGGTCACCCCTACATTTTGTTATTTACATCCTTAAGAGGCAATGAGTGAGAGAGGAGAACGAGTCAAAGTTCATTATTCTCCTAATTAGCAGATTACACAAAAGTTCAGTAGCTTCCCCAGAATAAGAGTTAAAGATTGAGTTCACTCACCTGTCCCCACAATTAGCAACTATAAAGTGACACAAGGAAATAAAGTGAGAGAAAGGAAAAGCTCTACTTCAATTTGCCCACATGGAAGATGCAGCTCCGCTGGGAGAGGGGGATGGAGCTCCAGGCTCCCGGATCTGCAGGGCACAAAGGAAACAGATTTAATACTCCACTGCAATTTTCTGGCAATTAGCCCCTCCCCAGAAGATGCTGTTGATCTCATCAGCCTGGAGATGGAGTTTCGCAGTTAATTTTTCCTGGTACCATCCTAATGAACAGAGGCAAAGAGGGAGAAGGAGGCAAGGAAAGGGATCACTTGGGTAATTTTCCAGTGGAGAAAGCACAGGGATGCTGAGAGGAGCATGGGGATGAGGTTTGATGAGGTCTTCACTTACCCAAACCCAATACACACCCTGTGTCTCAGGTGTGGGTGCCAATGCCAGTGTCATGTTTAGGACAGAAAACTACATTTTGTCAGTTTTTCATTTTGCTGCCCAAAGCAGGAAGGAATCTGTGTCTCTACATCCAAAGCTGGCAGGAAACAAAGATGATTTTCTGCTATGTCCAACACTAAAAGCCCCAGAAAGCAGGGGGTAAAGTGAAACCTGTTCAACAGATGAAAAATCCCAAATACAACAGCATTTTAAAACAAAGGTGCTGAACACTTTGGTAATATGGGAGCGAAACATCCTGATTTTCTCATGATGAAGAGGCTGCTGATGGCTTTAAGTGTGACAAATTTTAGGCAGGTTCAGGTACACTTGTGATTACTCCAAACAAGCATTTCTGGCTGAGCAGATTTCTGTGAGCTGCCCTTCCTGAGCTTCCACCATCCTTTGGCTGCACCTGCCCTTCTGATTTTCTCTTCCCACTGAGGACATGATGTAAATCCCAGGGATTCTTCATCACTCAGCTGTAATTATTCCAGGGAAGAAGGCTGCTTGCTTTACATATTCTTGTCATTTGCCCAGAGTGTGAAAACATTCTTAATTTAGATGCCATGGCCATGCCATCACCTCCAGTACCTGTTTAATAATAAATCCTTCCATGCCAAGACCTGGAGCTTCTCCTGAGGCCAGAGGAGGGACCAATTCCCATTCGTTATCTCCTGAAGAGGTTGGGGATGGTGCCACCCACACATGGGACTTCCCACACCCTCCTCAGAAAGAACTGGAAGGTTTTGATCTGATTACTTCAAAAAATGAGACTTAGGCCATCTAAATTGTCCTGGGAGAAATCAACACAGAATTTCTGGTTATTTAAAGCAAAATTCTAAAGTACTTTTCCATACCCACGTTCTCTGTCCCACCAGGGCTGTGCTTTCATTTGCATCTCTTACGGTAAGTATTATAAGTTAATGAAATAGAAATTAATCTTTAAAGGAGCACTTTTCAAGGTTCAGTTGCTATCTAATTAATTTAATTTTAAATTACATCAGTAGTAAAGACTTAATTGCCTTCTTATCAATACATTGTATTTTGTAAAGGACATGAGACTTTTTGAACACGCCATTGCTTTCTTATAGTAGAATAATTGGTATTTTAAGCATACAACTATCATAGTAAGTGTAAAATATTTATTTGTGCACTTAATTTCAAGTGGTATCAAGACCTCAATGAACATGCAAATGTTCCAGCAGCTGCTGTTTAAATCCTCGCTTGCCTCTCCAGGAAAAACAAGGACTCTTCCACGTCAGGGAGAATGGCTAGAATATCAGTGTGGGGTGATGTAAAGAATATTTGTATGGCTACACCAATTTTTGATTGATAAGATTGCATCATTTTAGGGCACGGGAGCTTAGTGTGGGGAGCTGCATCCTCTCTCATTCCTAGTGAGGACTTTGAAGCCTCTTACCTTCATGTGAGTCTTATTTTTGTCTCTGAGATGTTTTTATAACCATTATAAACAGAATCACAGTAAAACAGACGTGTTTCCTCTGAATGAAGATTCAGTAACCTCCCTAAGCAGATAAATCAATGTCAAGCTTTACCCCTTTCCTTTCCTTAGCACAAGAGCTGGATTTTGGAGTATATAAGCTTCCAGGAAGAATAATTAAATACACCACAACTACCTTTGATTTAAAAATTGCAAGGGGAGAAATTAAATCCTGCAGAAGCCACAACACATCCACAGAACTGTGTGGTAACTTGTCAACTAAATTAATTTTGAGTGATTCACTTCAGCCATAAAAATAGTATAAGCTGAGATGTATTTCTTTCGTGTGTGTGTATATCTATATGTTATACAGCAGCATTTAAGAATAGCAGCTTCTACCTGTGAAGAAGCAAGATCAGATATTTCTGAACTGCTTTCAGACCTGTCATCACACCATCACTATTTAGCTTTAATAGATGTTGAGTTTAAAATGCACCATAGAAATATATATTTTTTAATGATACACAGTAAATGAGATTTGGGCCACTCTAATTTTTGTCATCTGCTTCCAGCTTCATGGCATAAGATGCTTATTATTCTTGTTATTAGTCTGGTATTTAGTAGCCCATCTAAGACTAATATCTCATGGCTGTGTGCCTTTCCCACCCTATAACGTGTTGGCCCTGTAGGCTCTGCTGGCTCTGGGGGTGGCAGTGCCAGAATTTTGCCATCAGCAGGATTTATAACAGCATCTTTGCGTTCCTAATGGGGATTGGCTATGACACTGCTTGCAAGGGTAGATAGAAAAGGGGAAGAAGTTAAGTTTTGGTGTCTCCTCATTAATATCTGAGAAATTAAAAGTGAAAAAGGTGAAACATCCCACCGTCGAGAGGGGAATGCAGGTCCCTGCTGGGAACATCAGCCCTGCTCCTGCTCATGGCCTTATCCTGCTGAAGCAGAGCCTTCAGAAGTGCTGGTGGTCAAAGCACAAAGTGTCAGAGGGCAGGAACTGATCACTGTGGTGTGGGGCTCTCCCATGGCGAGTGGCTTCAGCTTCCACAGGAACCTGCAGAGCAATGTCAGAAGCAACAATTCTGCAACACAAAGCTTTGATGCAGAGCATGGATGAGAAGCTGTTGTGATCTTTTCTCACTTTTATTCCTGTATTTCCTGCACAGACAATAACTCAGTTTTGTCTCTCTTCCCAGGAGGTTTGTTTCTCCTGTTCGTGTTTCTCTTTGTGATGTGGAAGGAGTTTGCAGCTGACTTTCAGAAGTACATCTTCCTGGAGAGGAGCAAGGAGTGCCTGGATAATGTCCCCGTGCACGTGTACTACAGGTGGTCCTTCATGTTCGCTGCTGCTGGGGTGCCCCCGGCGTTACTCTCTGGACTCCTTCCTGGTGGGCAGAGACATTATGGGTTCCCTGCAGTAAGACAACTGTGAAGAAGGCTTTGAGAAAGTTGGTGATGATCCTTGTAAAGAAACACACCCGAGTTTTGAGGACTTGATCGTTTTTGTAGCTCTAATTGTCAGGATAGGTTACATTCACTCTCATGGGGAGGCAGGGATGGAGCACTGGGCATCCCCACAGAATCCCAGGATGGTTTGGGTTGGAAGGGAACTTAAAACCCATTCAGTTCCGCCCCCTGCCATGGGCAGGGACACCTTCCCCTATCCCAGGTTGCTCCAAGCCCCATTCAACCTGGCCTTGGACACTTCCAGGGATCCAGGGGCAGCCACAGCTTCTCTGGGTACCCTCTGCCAGGGCTTCACCACCCTCACAGCCAGGAATTCCTTCCCAATATCCCATCTAACCCTGCCCTTTGGCTGTGGGAAACCATTGCCCCTTATCCTGTCACTCCATCCCTTGTCCCAAGTCCCTCTTCAGCTCTCCTGGAGCCCCTTCGGGCTCGGGAAGGGGCTCTGAGGTCTTCCTGAAGCCTTCTCTTCTCCAGGTGAACATGCCCAGCTCTCCCAGCCTGGCTCCAGAGCAGAGGTGTCTGACCACTGCCCATCCCAAACCAGCCCCAGCTGAACATCCAGCTCCAGTCTTTTTCCACTTTGGAGATATTTCAGCACGTTGGTGGGGTTTGCACCATTTTTTTCTGCAGTCCAAGGGAAAGCAGCTCTCTGTGAGCAGAGCTCCACATCCATATTCAGCAGAGCTGGAGTTTTACAGCATTCCCAGCATCCTGGTTTCTTGTAAAAGGAAATTGAATCTGGCTACGACGGTGCAAGCAATAATGTCTATTTCTTAAAAGCAATTAAGGATGATTTTTTTTTTCTTAGCTGGCTCTAATTGACATCAAAGGACAACCATTTTAATGGGATGTTGGGAAACATGAGAAACTTTTTTCTTCCTTAAAAGCCCTGATTCTGAAGATGCAAATGTACCTGGACTTATCTAACTTTCAATAAGGGAATAAACCAATTTCTGTGGCTTGAAACATAACATGAATTAATTAGTATTTCTTTACAGCAATACTTTACTCTGCATTTAATATTTTCCCTGGATGCAGTTTTGTGGGGATTTGTAACCCAAAAACTGAAAGGTCATCCGAGTTGAGGGAAAAGGAGGGGGGGCAATAGCATGATATTGTGATATCATCTTGGGTTGTGCCTGTGTCCCATCAGTTCTTCAAGTGGCAAATTCTCAGTATAAATTTGTTTTGAATACTTTTTGTCATTACTCTGAATTGAATATTTTCCCTGGACACAGTTTGGGGAAGTTTCTCAACCCAACAACTGAATGATAGTGGGAGCTGGAGGAACGGTAGTGGGGACAATAACATTGGGGTTTTTTTTGGCTTTGTTTTGGTCAGCCCTGTCAGGCAGCTCAGCTGGGACCTTGTTTTATTCTACGGACACCTCACAAGAGTCAGATTCAAAAAGACAAATTGTATAACATTTAAATGCATTTAAATTCTTGCAGTCACTCAGGTGATTGGCTTATGTGGCAGTGACCCTACGAAGAGCAATCACCTCCTAATTCTCCACCAAACTATCCGGTTTCTGGGGGTGAAATAATTTGTCCTGAATATGCAGAGGTTTGTAAAGACACTTGAGAAATGACAAAGATATGATCCTGTCCTGTTTTTTTTGGGCTGGAGTGTGGTGCTTTGAAGTAGTTTGTTGGGTCCTTGCTTGCTGAGCTCATTTGCATAGATTTTAAATCAAACTTCTCAAAATGTGCCATTCTCGTGGATGTCAGAGTTTGTGCTCAACTCACATCTCCCGAGCTATATGTCACACTATTTACTCAGTGCAATTAATTAATAATGGAATGTAAATCTCTGCTAAGAAGCGCTGAAGATTGTTGGCAGTGTAAAAATGTTTGTTAATGCTCTTCCTAAAATATTATTCAAGTCTGGTGTTTCCTTTTGGAGCAAGTTCTAATTATTCTTTTACAAGATTCATGGCATACACAGAATGAGAAACTGTAATTCCCCCATGTAAAGATTAGTTCTTTCATATGAATAACAGGCTTGGGCTACAGTTCTTAATCAATATCCACACTGTTTTCCCTTAATAGAAATTTTGTTTGAATAGAATTGGGATGTGCAGGTGAAAATCACAGGTTTTTCCCAGTGAATGGATGTTTCATGACATTCCCAAATACACACAGATTTTAGTGTTTTATTTGGCCATTCTAAACTGGGGGTTTTTTCCTGATTCTCTGTAGCAGCCCGTTTTCTGTTTTTTATTTTATTGTTAATGTTAACTGAGTTCTGTAATGGTTTAGTCCATGTTCCCCCCATCCCTTTCCCCCTAATGGTTTGTCCCTGCACTTGTTTGTGCAGCCACCTACTGCTGTCAGTCAAATGTATTCATCTCCCTGTGCCTGTCAATCTCCGGGAAGGACTCTCCCCTCTTTCTGGAAAGATTGGGAGAAGTCAGTCCCTGACTGGAACAGGCTGGGAAATCCCCCACCCCTCATTCTCGATTCGTTGTCTGTATGCCATCCCCACTCTCCCGATTGTTTACCCATCTTGTGTCCACCCCTTTTTCTGGTCCCTTATAATCACTTACCCCACCCCCATTCCTCACTTCGTGGCTCGTCATCATGCTGAGCAGGTGCAGAGGGACAATAAAAGCCAACCTGTAGCACTGCCACAGAGTCTTCTTTTCCTGCCTTCGTCGTAGCCTCCTCAACAGCGCTCGTGTAGCTAAAAGACCCACCGGGGGGTGGTTGCCAGTCCGCCTGCGACTGCCTAACCGAGCTGAAATGGTTCCCTGCCAGGGCAGCTGGGACTAGCTGGGAAGCCGCTTTCCAGCAGGCAGAGGGAATCGCTTCAATTCTCCTTGGGTTATGCCTGTTCCACATCAGTTCTTCAAGGGATAATTTCTCACTATAAATTCCATTTGAATCATTTTTGTCATTTAATTATCTATTCAATGTGGAGATGAACACTTATGGTCACAAAGAATAAAAGTATATAATCCAGGAGCAGAAGAGGTCAAGATTTACTGTCACTTGCCTTTCACTGATCCCATAAAACAATCCAAGCATGCAGAAATGATGATCCCATAAGAGACACCAGGGCAGAAGAATGAGAATGCAGCAAGAAATCCATCAGACTTATTGATATCTGTGAAGTTGAGGATCCCTGAAGTTGTGAATATAGAAGTGAGTTTTATATTATAGAATGAAATATTTATTAACTTTCTCCATCTGTTCTTTAAAAAAATTTTTTTATGTCATCAAGGCATTTATGGAATACGTTTAACTTAATCATGCATTCATGCCTTAGAGAGTAAAGCATCCCTGGAGACTTGATCTTTCTGGATCAGCTCTAGAACAAGCAATAGTTTAAAATTCCATCATTCTTTGGAAAGAAATCACATGGCTTTGAATCATTCTTGAACAGAGGGTGTTTTATTTTAAATATCTGGTATTGAGCACATCCAGTTGTTGTCTGGTAATGAGCTTTTGGGTAACCTCATCAAATCCCTGGATCTCCCACAGGTTTGATAAATCTCTCAATATTAGATATATATCTAATAGTCGCAACAATAAGAAAGAATGAGATTGTAGAGTTGCATAATTAAAGCAATTAACTCCTTCATTAAAATTCCATGTTTCTTGCCAGCACAAGGCCAAACACATAATTTTGGTGGATTAAAGAGTCCAATTCCTTTGCTCTCAAGTTTCTCGTGGCAAGTATAATTCCAGCAGACAAATTTTGCTGCTAGAGTCATAATTTCTGTAGGAGAAATTTCAGAAAAAGGAACTCATGGGCTCAGTGGTCGAGTTGGAAATTGCAGAAACCACGGTCGCTTTCATCTGTTGAATGTGAAGTTTGATGAAAGAATATTATAGAGTAGTGACAAGGACCTAATTCTGATCCAAGTTTTGTCATTATAAATCATGAGTAATTCTGAAGGCTGCAGCAGACCCTTATCACTGCTGTAAGTCAGATCAGAACCGGGACTAATAAATACATTCAAAATGCATAATTAAAACAGTGATTTCACATCACTCTGATGAATTTTAGTCAAGGATTTTTTCAAGGATGCTTTTCTCACACTAGCATTTGATGTTAGTAAGCAATGAATAATTCCATTTTTTCTTTCCAACATCTGGGACACTTCCTGCTTTATTTGCTACTTACTGAGCACTCTGCAGGAAAAATTAATGAATCCTGGGTGTTGAAACACGGGCCCTGTGGATTGTGCTCAGGAGGCAGCCTTATGTATGAGAGGTGTCTTGAGATTAAGAGCTTGATTTTGGTGAAAGATATTGGGAGATTTGCCAAACCTGAGGGAGATACAAGGATTTGGGGACGTTACCCAAAAGTCCCTGTAGCAACTTCTTTCATGCCATGGAGCTCTTCCCTCATACCTAAGAGGTAACAATTAATAATACAATTAATACAATTAATAATAAAAGTCTTTACCCTTGGCCAGGTCAGCTTTTTCTGCAGTGATTCTGAAAGCCAACACCCAAGGATGCCTTGTCCCCGCAGTGCCCCCAAAACTCAATGGAAAAGGGAAGTGCTGGGGGGTTCCCTTCCTGTGGAAGATGCCCACAGCCCCTTTCCTGAAGCAGCCCCCATCCTGCACCTCCTGAAGTGCCCCTTGTCCCTCAGACAGTGCTGGGGAAAGGCTGGGGGAAGAGGGCACAGATGTGGTGCAGCAAATGAAGGCACAAACCAAATTAAAATAAATGGGGAGAGGGGAGTGGGCTCCACACTCAGAGCACGGGGCTGTGCATTATGGCAGGATTAAGCCATATCAGGCATTTTTCACTCAGTTTAAATTAATTTAATTGGAAAAAAAATTGAAGGAGAAATAACTCAATATATTTTTGAATGTGAGGGGTTTTTTGTGTGTGCTTTTTTTTTTAAAGTGGAAAATGCTGTTTTCAGATTAAACGTGCCTTTAAGTAGATATTTTTAAATGAAAATATCTTCAGTGTTTAAGGAGGGACTGCAGAGACCTCCTGTTTGCAGCCATCTTAGAGGGGTGTTTTTGCTTCCTCTTGCTTTACTGTTGCTCAAAGGATGTTCCAGCTCCAGGGCGAGCAGCAGTTCCAGGCTTTCCTTCTGCTGCCCCTTCTCAGAGTTAATGCATTGGTTCTGCAGGCAAAAAATGAGACATTTTTAGTATTCCAGAAGCCAAAAGGCTGTCTGCTGGATGGAGGGATTTGCTGTACATCCCAGGCAGGAGATGCAAATCCAGTTTTATACTGGGAATGCAGCACCCTGTGCCCAGCACCTCCTGCACTCCTGCCCAAGGAAGGGTGACAGAGAGAGGACATTCTGCTTTTATTTTTTTACAGTTTGGTTTTTTTTTTTTTTCAAAATGGAAATGCTGAAAGAGTGGAAATACCTTGGTTTTGATAGTCATGGCACAGGAATCTTCTTAAATTTTTGAATTTTTTTAGCTCACTCGGAGGTAACCCCAACACTCTCAATACTTCAGTGAAGAACACACCTGGTTTGGGAGCATCTTCTGGTGCTTGCTCTTGTTTTCAGGTTGTTGCAAGAATGTGAGTGGGGTTTGGATGCTTTGCAGTGGGACAAAGATCTCCTTAGGATACATGGCTGCTCGAGGAGCTCAGGCAGGGCAAAGGATTCCCTGGACTAGCCAAAAGTATCTCTTAAAACATGGAGATGGTCTATGCCATCTCATTAATTTAAAATAAATATGTATCTCATATCTATATCTATATGCATATATATATAATAAAAAATGTATTCATTTAAATAAAAATATAGTCAATAATACAATAAGGAGAATAATTAAGATGTTGTGGGAAGGAGTGTGTGAGTGCAAGTACCTCCCCGACCCAGTCCAGGGCTGCGTTCCATGATATCCAGCACAGGGAAACAGGGATTTCAGCCCAGCTTTCCTGCTTTTCCCCACCTGCCCAGTACCACATTCCCTGTGATTCCCTGTGCCCTTCTTTTAGGCCCAGTCCTTGGTTAGGGAAAATCACTGGAGCGTCATGGCCACATTGATTTAATTGATTGAGAGTGCTGGGCTCTGCCCAGAACCTCAGCTCCACTCCCAGGCAATGCTAATCAGAGCAAAAGATAACAGCAGAAGGAATGAAAAGATTTCTTCCCTAGGACTCCAAAGTGCCTTCAGAAAAGAGGAAATTACAACAATGTGTTTTCTTTCTGTTGCCCTGGGTTTGCCAGTGGGTGCCCAGTGCAGCCTCCAAGGGTCCCTCTGGATCAGCTCGGCGGCAAGGAGGCTGCTGGAGCTCCAGTAGGAGCAGCCAGGTTGCCATGGGCTTGGGATTTTATCCACCAAATTTTATTATTTTTATCCAGCTCTGCTGTGGAAAATCACAGCTGGGTCTACAGCCAAGGCAGTGACTGAAATTTGCAGTAAAAAACATAAAACCTCATGGTTTAGGGGACTTTGTTCTTTACTTTAACAAAACTTGAGTGTTTCCCAGTGTGTGATGATGACATTATCCATTACAAATGGATATCCAGGATAAATGGACCCATAAAATTAGAGGAAAGCAGGGCTGCTGCAGCAAGCCTTGATAACACCATGAATAATTCACCCTCTTGCAGCAGCTCCTCAGCCCAGAGCTAACAACCTCCCCAAAGGGTCCCTGTTTCTACCCCATTAACAAGTGAGGCGCAGATGGGTTTGGTCTTTTAAAATCAAATCAGAATAAAGAATCTCCTTTTGCTCCCTCCTTGCTGAGGTGTCCTGAGGTGTAGTCTGAGTTTGGGCCAAAAATAGATCATTATCTTGGAGCTGCCTAATGCTGCTTCATCTTGGCTTGAGCCAGGAGGGCACGGCCTCAGCAGTCGCTGGTTTGGGGTGAGGAAATACACAAGGAATTTTCAGAGAATACAGAATTCCATACAGTCATGGAATCATTTAGGTTGGGAAAACCCTTTTAAGATCATTGTGACCAACCATCCTCCAGCACTGCCAAGGCCACCACTACCTCATGTCACCAAAAGCCACATCTACATGGATTTTGAACCCCTCCAGGGATGGGGACTCCAGCACTCCCCCAGGCTGTTCCAAAGCTTCTCCGTATATCTTTTAGACACAACCAAAGCAGAGCTGAGGATGGTCAAGGGCAATTTGGCCATCACTTCTCCATGGGCATGGAAGGGCTGGGGAGCTGCCCTTAGGATGGGGAGTTTGGGAGCAGCCTGAGTGGAAACAGATCCTGTGCCTTTCTATACCTGAATGTGCTTCTGCCCTAAATGAAATGCAGGAGTAAAACTCAGAGCAAAAGCTGAATCACTGTTATAAATGACAATTTCTTCAATATTTTCAATTAAGAAATTTATTGGAAAAGTGACAAAGTGAGAAAATTGAGAAACAGTCACAATCAATTTGACAGCTCTGACCCCGGGTATCAGCACTGGGTGAACCGAAAATTGGGACAGTGTCTCAGGACTGCTACCCCTGCCCTGGTTCACACTGACCACCCTTCGAGAGCCAGTTCTTATAGGGAAATTTTGCCTTGAGGCTATGTTATTGTCCAGTTCTTTCTTTGAATATGTAGATGTGTTTTCAGTCCACCTGGTGCGTATGCAGAATAGGATTCCAGTAAATCTGGTCTCATCTCTGAATCTGTCCATGAATTATTCCTGAAGTTCTCGTCATGCAAACATGTCTTGGTTTCTGGTTTCTCTGAATTCCGGGAAGGTGGAGTGATTGGATTTTCTGCCAGTTGAGTGGATTGAATGGGTCCTGATGGGCGCTTGTGATTGCTATCTGGGTGTTGGTTCCTGTGGTTCGGTGTTATCAGCTTTTCCCAGGTATAGGTCCACCCCACATTGAAGTGGAGATGCATTCTTTATTGTTCTAGTAGGGAAGGCAGGCATGGCAGCTGCCGGCCCGCCCAGCATTGATCTCTGTACAGGGGGGTACCTTTGGATACACTTTATTTCATACAAAAAAAAACATGTCTCTTAACAAGAAGAACTCGAATTAAACCATATATTTATAACAATCACTATCACTTAATTTAGAGGTGAAATTGTTACCAATATAGTGAAATAGTGTGAATCTACAATGAATATGTAGAAAACTTATACAGTAGCAGTAGTTATGCTAAGGCTTGAGAACCTTAGTAGGCCCATGGAAAACAAGTTGAGACATGTCTGGTGTTAATGTTTAAAAGGGGTTAGTCAAGCTTGCAGAGCATGTAGAGCTTGTAGATTGTTGCTTAGATGTTAAAGCTGTTTGGTGGTGGGGGATTGGGTGAGAAAGATGATCTATAGTTCGGGGTTAGACAACCTCATAAGATTTATAGGGTAGGGGGATTGTTTTCTGAACAACGAATGTAACAGTTTATGATTCCTTGGAAATAACATACGATAAGGTTGGCATGTAGCTGTATGAGGTAATCTTTGTAAAAAGGTATAAAAACTGGGAGACTGATGGAGATTCTCGGGATTCTGATTTGGGACATTAGTCCCCAGGTCTCCGGGGCCTCCGAATAAAGCACCGCATAAACTGACTTTGTTGGTTTGTGTTTACTCTTCTATCGGGCAACAGTTTTCTGGCGACCGCGGCAGGACTCCGAAGGTGACAGGGGCGGTTCGCGGGCCGATCCACTCCACGCCGGCACCAGGTGATTTCTGGGGGAGACATCCACCCGTGCCCAACCCCCGCGCCTGACGGACGACTGTGATAGGTAAGCCCGAAGGTGCTTTATTCTCTTGGTATTGGGGAAACCTGCCTGATAAGACGAAGAAGTAATCTTCGCAAGGTTGGGTAAAAGGAATATTGGTGGTAAAAGCCTAGGCGCTGGCCGTTAGACGTGGTGAAAGCTGCGCTGGTCCAGCAATTGTCCAGGGAAGGACAAATATTGGAGTATTGTGTATTGGAGTATTATTGTATCAGAGTTGTGAGTGCGTGAGTGAGTGTGTGTGATGATGCCATTTAAAACTTTTAAAGCACTTGCTTCTATGGGTACGATTCCAGATGATTCACCTTTAGGATGCTTACTGAAAAATTGGAAGAAAGGGAATTTTGGGCAGGAATTACATAAAAAAAGGTTAATTGATTATTGTAATCATGTTTGGCCCCAATATGATACTGATGGAATGCAATGGCCCAGGAATGGTACTTTAAACCCTGATATAATCACTCCTTTAATGCATTTCTTAAAGAATAATGAGAAGTGGGATGAAATACCGTATTTGGATTTGTTTTATTATTTAAGAAGTAAACCAGAGTGGCAGAAGGAATGTGGTATAATGGTATTACAAATAGGGGGAAATGGGTGTCCAGGATGTAAGGGGCGGGAAGGATGTAAAAAGTGCTTGGTAAAATTTAAGGAACCTGAGGAAGATATGTCACTATTAGTATCCCCAAGTGCCCCATCACCGGGTTCTTCTTCTACTGATTCCTCTTCGGAGGAGGGGGAGGAGGAATCAGGGGAGGGGTCAGGGGAGAATTCAGGGGAAAAGGTTGGGGATGTTACGAGTAAAGGCGGGCAGCGAACCCCATTATCGGAAAGAACTCGAAGAGGGCGAGGAAAAGGCAAGGAGCAACCACATGTAATGGCACCATTAAGGGAAGCTATGGGCCCCGGGGGAAAAACGGTTATAATAAAGGTTCCTTTTTCACCAAATGATTTAATGATTTGGAAGCAGTCTGCTGGGTCATATCGGGAGGACCCGGACCGGGTGGCTCGAGTAGTTAAAATGGTAATTAAAAGTCAGAATCCAGATTGGAATGATTTGCAGGTTTTATTAGATACAATTATGGATTCTACTGAAAAGGAAATGGTGTTAAGAGTTATGACTGAAAAGGCTCGGGAAATGTTGCGATTACATGTGGTAGATGGGACCCTAAATGAGTTGGTGCCGAGGGAGGATCCTGGATGGAACCCTAATACAGAGGAAGGAAATGATAGGTTAAAATGGTATCAGGAATTGTTAGTTGAAGGAATAAGGGCTGGAATACCCAAAACATTGAATTGGTCTAAGTTGTATTCAGTAAGGCAGGAAAAGAATGAGTCTCCGTCTACCTTTTTAGAAAGATTAAAGGAGACTGCACGTCGCTATACAAATTTGGATGTTGAAGCAGAGTCAGGAAAGTTACAGTTGGCACTGATATTTATGGGACAATCACAAGAGGACATCAGGAGAAAGTTACAAAAATTGGAAGGAGAAGATACTAGAAATTTAGAGAAATTATTAGAAGTGGCATGGAAGGTGTACAATAACCGAGATAAAGAAACAGCAAAGCGACAGCAAGCTAGTATGTTGGCAGTGTTACAACAAGCAACTGGGGTGGGTGTCCGGGGAAGAGGAAGAGGTCGGGGAAGGGGGAGAGGTGGATTTGGAGCAGGGCAGAATATAGGAAGAGGGGAATTTGGGAACCAAGGGATAATGGGACAAGGTGTGGCTAGGGGGCAGGGACGGTTAGGAATTGATCAGTGTGCTTTATGCAGGAACAGGGGACATTGGAAGAACGAATGTCCGTTAAATGGAGGATTGGGAAATAATTATAATCTGGAGGTAAGAGGTGGGTCAATGGGTGCAATGAATCCTTTTGCAGGGAAACCACAAGATGTCGCTCAGGCTTTTGTGCTGGGGAATTACCAGAATCAGAGCTGACTAGATTCGGATCTGAAAGTAATATTAGAAGTTGAAGGCCAGCCGGTGGAATTTAGAGTAGATACAGGTGCCACATATTCAGCAGTAAATAAACAAAGGGGACCATTGAGTGAAACAAAAATTCAGGTAGTAGGAGTAACTGGGAAGGTGGAAGAGAGAACATTTTTGCGGCCTTTAGATATAAAGTTCGGGGGGAAAGAATTTGATCATCAGTTCCTGTATATGCCAAATAGTCCAGAATCATTGTTGGGAAGAGATTTGTTGTCTTTATTACAAGCAAGGATAATTTTTGAAAAAGGTAGAGTAAAGTTAGAAATCCCCGAGGAAAATTTGGCAAAGATTTTTATAGTAAAAGAGGTAGAAGAAGCAGGTTTACCTCCTGAGATAGAACAAGCTGTAGTACCTTGGGTATGGGAAACTGGGACTCCAGGGAAAGCAAAAGCAGCACAACCTGTAGTAGTGGAATTAAAAGAAGGGGCGCGCCCAGTGAGGGTAAAGCAATACCCCATAAAGCTGGAAGCTCGGAGGGGAGTTGCTCCACTAATAACTCAATTTCTAGTGCTAGGAATTCTGCAAGAGTGTGAATCAGAATTTAACACACCTATTTTTCCAGTAAGGAAACCAAACGGGAAGTACCGATTGGTTCAGGATTTAAGGGCAATAAATAATATAACTAAAGATATACATCCGGTGGTAGCGAACCCATATACATTGTTAACATCTGTGTCTGAGAAATATTGTTGGTTTACAGTGGTGGACCTTAAAGACGCATTCTTTTGCATCCCATTGGCATTTGAGAGCAGGAAATACTTTGCTTTTGAGTGGGAAAATCCAGAGAGCGGACGAAAGAGACAACTCACATGGACCCGTCTTCCTCAGGGATTTAAGAATTCACCTACTATATTTGGAAATCAATTGGCACGGGAATTAGAAGAATGGAAATTAAACCAGGTAAAAGAATCTCCTTTTTCATATGCTGTTTTACAGTATGTTGATGATATCTTT
This sequence comes from Acrocephalus scirpaceus scirpaceus, assembly GCA_910950805.1. NCBI lineage: Eukaryota > Metazoa > Chordata > Aves > Passeriformes > Sylviidae > Acrocephalus > Acrocephalus scirpaceus. The sequence goes on from OU383776.1 coordinate 77,650,087, forward strand.
CTAGCAGCAACTGAACAGGAAGTATGCACCAGACTAACTATTGGACTGTTGAATATGCTGGGACAAGCAGGATACCGAGTTTCCAAGGAAAAAGCCCAATTGGTAAGAACTAAAGTAATCTACTTAGGTTGTGAAATTTCCCAGGGAGAGAGAAGATTGGGGACAAATCGAGTGCAGGCTATCTGTGCCATACCTGTACCCCGAAATCATCAGAAGTTAAGATCATTTCTGGGAATGGTCGGCTGGTGTCGCCTGTGGATTCCTGATTTTGGACTAAAGGCGAAACCTCTCTATGAGGCAATCAAAGAGCCGGAATTAAGGTGGGGAAAGGTGCAAGATAATGCCTTTCAAAGCCTTAAACAAGCACTGAGGGAGGCACCAGCCTTGGGACTACCGGATCTCACAAAAGACTTTCAGCTATTTGTTAATGAACGCCAAAGGCTGGCCTTGGGGGTGTTGACCCAGAAGTTGGGATCCTGGAAGCGTCCCATGGGATACTTTTCCAAGCAGCTGGATGCTGTAAGTATTGGGTGGCCGGCCTGTTTGCGGGCAGTTGCTGCAACTGTTCTTCTAATTCAGGAGGCCAGGAAATTGACCATGGGACGAAGAATGGAGGTGTATGTTCCCCACATGGTGGTAGCAGTGCTGGAACAAAAAGGGGGGCACTGGTTATCATCCAGTAGGATGTTACAATATCAAGCTCAACTCAGAGAACAGGATGATGTTGAGTTAAAAATGACTAACCATCTTAATCCGGCAGAATTCCTTAGGTCAAGTCAGGAAGAAGGAGAGCTGGCACACGATTGTGTAGAAGTGATCGAACATGTGTATGCCAGCAGACCGGACCTAAAGGATGAACCACTGGAAGACCCCGAATGGGAACTATATACCGATGGATCCAGTTTTGTGGAGAACGGTACCAGGTATGCGGGATATGCCGTAGTAACCACGCAACAAGTGATAGAGGCCAAAGCCCTACCCCCGGGCACTTCGGCTCAGAAGGCCGAAATCAGGGCGTTATCAAGGGCCCTAGAGCTGAGCCAAGACAAGAGGGTGAATATTTGGACAGATTCAAAGTATGCATTTGGAGTAATACATGTGCATGGAGCTATTTGGAAAGAAAGGGGACTTTTAAATTCACAAGGGTCTGTGATCAAGCACGGAGAGGAAGTAATGTGTCTGTTAGAAGCAGTCCATAAACCACGAGCTGTAGCTGTCATGCATGTGCCAGGGCACCGAAATGAAGAAGGAAAGGTGTATCAAGGAAACCGACTGGCAGATCAAGTTGCAAAACGGGTGGCAAGAGAGGTATGGACTCAATTGGCCTTATTGCCCACTCGCATCAACCCGGCAGAGACTTTTATGGAGCAGAAACCGCATTATTCTCCCGAAGACGAAAAATTGGCTGAATTTGTGCAGGCCAGGAAGAATATAAAAGGATGGTATGTAACAGCAACTGGGCAGGTGGTTTTACCAGTGAAGGTTATGAAGACTGTTTTGGAAGTGGAACATAACAAATGCCATTGGGGAGCGGAGGCACTGGTAAAATTTCTTAAAAATGAGATCATTTCAAACCAGATGTTAACAATGGCAAAAAGGATTAATGCAGGCTGTCCCCTTTGCATAAAAAACAATCCAGTAGTAAGGAGACAAATAGTTATGGGAAAATTACAGGTGGGCCCACAACCAGGAGATTATTGGCAGATAGATTTCTCTGAGTTACCCAAGGCACAGGGGTATAAGTATTTATTAGTATATGTGTGCACTTTTTCAGGGTGGCCCGAGGCTTTTCCATGTAGAACAAACCAGGCAAAGGAGGTAATTAGGACCCTATTAAAGGAGATAATTCCTAGGTTTGGGGTACCGTTGGGAATGTCATCTGATAGGGGCCCACATTTTGTGGCTGGGATAGTGCAGGAAATAGCCAGGATGCTGGGCATATCCTGGAATTTGCACACACCTTGGAGGCCGCAGTCGAGTGGACAGGTAGAAAGGATGAATCAAACGTTGAAAAATCAGGTCAAGAAAATTTGTCAGGAGGCAAAAATACAATGGCCACAAGCATTGCCCCTAGCATTATTGAGAATCAGGATTAAACCTAGAGAAAGAATAGGAGTAAGCCCATATGAGATTTTGTATGGTAAACCATATCATGCTACTACGTATAAAGGGGACCCATATCTGGTCGGGGATCAAATGTTGTTGAATTATGTACTATCTCTAAACAAGACTCTTACAGCTGTCAGAGGAGCTCTGCAGTGGAACCGTCCCCTTCCCCTTGAGAATCCAGCTCATGACATCCTACCTGGAGACCAGGTGTATGTAAGGAACTGGAACACAGAACCTCTGAGGGAAACATGGGATGGACCTCATCAGGTGATCATGACCACATATACGGCTGTGAAGGTGGAAGGAATAGACAATTGGATTCATTACACCCGAATCAAGAAGGTCCCTTCAAAATGGGAAGTTCAACCCTTGTCTGCAACCCGAATGGTGTTCCGAGCAAAACCTTAAAAGGAATAATTTTGTTAAGTGTTATTTCTCTGAGTAACCCATTTGTCATAGTTACTGTTTCAGAACCCACGATGGTAGTGGTGGAAAATGCAAGTTTATCATTGACATGTTTCTTTTCTGACAACCAGGGAGCTGAATCTGAGGAAGTGAAAAGTGGATGGAGGCATGGACCAAAAGTGGTGAGGGAAGGATTTGTGACATACTGGGATGAGCACCAACAGAAAGGAAATACAACCTTGCAGATATCCCGAGTACAAGGTCAATCTACTAATCAATATGCTTGTGTGGTATGGATTAGGGATAGTTTTGATTATGGGGATTTTGAAGTTCAGATATTAACTTTGCAAGAGGTACCCGGAAGTGAACATCCTATTGGCATAAGACCAGTTCGGGCGGCAGTGGATATGTGGGATGGGCCTCCGTTGAGAATTGGTTGTGCATTTAGCTTAGAAAAGAGTTGTGAACAAGGAATTCAGGTTAAATGGTGGAAAAAGGATAGAGAGTGGTCATGGGAAAAGCAAGAGCTGGGAGTAAGTTGGTGGTCAAAAGGGCTTATGGGAAAAGGTTGGCTGAATATCACTAACCCACGGATTGGGGAATCAGAAGGGGAATATCTTTGCATAGTTTCATGTGGAATCCAAGGGAATTTTGGGTTAAGAAAGGTAGGTGCTAAGTCACATCAAAATATGGGATTGAAGCCGCAACATGGGACATATTTAGCAGTGGAGGATAGAAATACCACAATAAGTTGTGAGGTTAGAATGGGAATAGAGTATGAAGAATTTGGATGGTGGTTTGGGAATAATTTGAAATCAGGAGGAAAATACCAGATTCAGAAGAGGCCAGAGGGTATCACCTTGATAATTAAGGATATGGAAAAGAGCAAGGATGAAGGGAATTATTGGTGTTGGATAGCAAAGGACGATTGGTGGATACATGGGGTAATGGCAGTGTATTTAAAGGAAACACGAGTGACTAGACAAGTCCCAGAAATAGGGAACTCTATAAGAAGTTCTGACCAAGAGAATTTAGTGGTAGGATTAATTCGGGATTTTGGGAAAGTTCAAAATGTAACTTCAATAACGGCATGTCTAGCAATGCCGCATGCAGCGGGGGACCCTATACCTTGGGGCATAATCCCGGTAGGAAATATGCCAAAAGCAAATCAAAGTAGTACTCAGGAATGTATTAAACAACTCAGTAATCACACAAAATGGGTAAATCGTACTAGCACAATTAGGAAACGGTGGTCTACTCCTGGTCAACGGTCAGATTGTGTCGCATTACCCAATTCAAGATTCACCAAGATAGGTAGATTCAAAAATGTGGGGTGGTGTGAATATGATGAAGTTCAGTGGTCAAGGACACCTGTTATGGAATATTATTATGAAGAAGTTTGCCAGCAAAAACAGATTGAATGGAAAGAGTGGTATGCCATATGGGGACCAAGTTTACTAGAAACCTATAGTTATTTGGGGAAGGTAACCTGGTGTTTAGAATGGGAAGGGAAATATCGATATAACCCTTCGAAAGTAAAAATACAGAAAGAGAAACAAATAGAAACATGGAATTGCACGCAAATATTTACCTGTGATTCTCCTATGGTCGAGATTGGGTTAGTGCCTGTGAGAATTTTATTAAAATGGGGATGTGAGTGTCGTGGGTACAACCATACCGTTAAAGGAAAAATGAAAGGAGAGGAGAAAATAGATTGTGGGAAAACAACGGTAAGGAGTCCAGGAAATTTGGTTTGGGTTATGGGGCACGGACAGTGGACCACTCATATGTCTATTGATGGACCAGTTACTCAAGTTACCTTAGGAGTTCCGACGCTTTGCCCATTTTGGAAACAAGGCAAGTTGACACAGGAAGAGATACGGGATCGAGCTAAGAGGAAGGTAACTGATGAATTGGCTGTGGAAGATGATTGGCATGAACCGTCCTCAGGGGTAAAATTTGGCTGGATTCTTGAATCATTATTTCCACCTATTTCTACATATCGGAATAGAGAAATGCTTTATCGACTATTGGGACAAACAGAAAGGTTGGCAGCAGTTACTAAAAAGGGATTTAAAGATTTGAATCTACAGTTGCAAGCTACAACGAGGATGACAGTGCAGAATAGGATGGCGTTAGATATGATATTGTTGAAGGAACATGGAGTTTGTGGATATCTGCAGGGGAGACAAGATCACTGTTGTGTGCACATCCCTAATGTTACTAAGGACATAGAGAAGGACATAACTCAATTGGATAAAATTGAATCAAAAATTCATGAGACTCAAAAGATGCAGAACACAATTGGATAGGAGCAATATTTAATTCTTTAGGGATCCAGGTCTCTGGTTGGATATCATCAGCTATTCAATATGTAATCATGATAATTATTTTAATCGTGGTTGTCTTTGGAGCTTACAGATGTCTTTTAGGAACTATTATGAAAGAAGGAGCTCATACCAAGAAGGTACTGAAGGCTATGACTCGTAAAGAAGTGATCTCACCCTTCGCAGTCACAAAGTCATCTGCCTCATCGCATTCCGAGACACCTACATAGAAGAATTGAGCATCCTTGCGAAGGATCGAAGAATGCTCAAAAGGGGGGAATTGTTACCAATATAGTGAAATAGTGTGAATCTACAATGAATATGTAGAAAACTTATACAGTAGCAGTAGTTATGCTAAGGCTTGAGAACCTTAGTAGGCCCATGGAAAACAAGTTGAGACATGTCTGGTGTTAATGTTTAAAAGGGGTTAGTCAAGCTTGCAGAGCATGTAGAGCTTGTAGATTGTTGCTTAGATGTTAAAGCTGTTTGGTGGTGGGGGATTGGGTGAGAAAGATGATCTATAGTTCGGGGTTAGACAACCTCATAAGATTTATAGGGTAGGGGGATTGTTTTCTGAACAACGAATGTAACAGTTTATGATTCCTTGGAAATAACATACGATAAGGTTGGCATGTAGCTGTATGAGGTAATCTTTGTAAAAAGGTATAAAAACTGGGAGACTGATGGAGATTCTCGGGATTCTGATTTGGGACATTAGTCCCCAGGTCTCCGGGGCCTCCGAATAAAGCACCGCATAAACTGACTTTGTTGGTTTGTGTTTACTCTTCTATCGGGCAACAAAATCACAGGCAAGGCACTACAGTACCTGCTGAAGGGTGCAGTGATTTCTAATTATGGATTATGCAGCTAATCAGTACCAATCAACATTTTATTATCTTGACTTAATATTTACTATAATGTTAATTATAATTACTTTTGCCAAAAACTGAGTCAAATCCTAGGTGTGATTTCCCCTCCCGGTGTTCCTCGCGGCGCTGGGTGGGCTCTGGGATGGGGGCTGAGCATCCCTTCCCAAAATCCCACACAGCAGCACAGACCCACCTCCCTGCTCGCCTTCCTGCTCCCTCTGCCTTGAGTTGTGATGCTAATTAGGTGCTGGTGAGTCTCAGCGTTATCAGAATGGAGTTATCTCACACAAGTACCTTCCAGCTACAAACAGGAGAAGTTAATTTAATTAAAAATAACTTTAGTGTAAGTTAATGTGAACACAGTTCAATTACTCTGAAATAGATTTAATTTTTTTTCCCCTTTTCTTCTTTCAAAGTCTACCGAGAGGCTGCAGAAAAAAACTCCAAAAACTCAAACTAATATCAGATAATCCAGATGATGCATTCAGGCCATTTCTGTGTATTTAGACAGTGGCCAAACAGGAGCAGAAATGTGTAACAATGGCAAAGTCACATTCACAGCACCATTCCTGTGATTGTTATTGAGCATCCTCAGGGTTTCTGTCCTTAAGTGCCTTTGTGTCTTTTCAAAGTGCTTTTGCCAGCTCTCATCTGATGTCTGTGCATGACAACTCCAAAGTCCTCAGCTCTGCTGTGCACAAACCACCCGGGACCATCTTCACAGGCCTGGTGGTTTTTTATCTAATTTAAACTTTATTAAAAAAAAAAAAAAAAACAACAAAAAAAACCCAAACAACTAAAAAAAAAGTAAAAACAAAGGAAATCCAGAAAGTTTAAGGATGTAATCACCACTCAGGCAATGTTTTAATATCCTAAATACTCTGTGTGAATATCAGCAGGATGCTGCTGGCCCACACACCTAAATTAATTCACCTGCATATTCCCAAAATCCATTTTCAGCTGGGCCTGGGATCTGGTCCCCCACCTCATTTTGTCCTGGGGTCTCCCCTGAGCATGAGCTGGGGTTTCCTCTTGCAATTAATAATTTATCAACTTCTGCTTAAACCCAGGCATGTTTGATGCCTTTTTTGGCTTTCACAGCATTCAGTGGAGCTACAGCCCAGTGTCAGCAGCTGGAGCTGCTGGTTTTGCCCCTCCAGCACTACCAGGGGCTGCACAGGGAAAGGAAGGAGTCCTGGGAATTAACAGGAATGGGGACAAAAGGGGACATGAGCAGATGAGCTATTTTGGGGCTGTAGCCCCCAAAAATCAGCTGCTGGGATGTTTCATCCAAACCTCCAGAGCCAGCACATCCTGGTGGGGTTCAGCACTGACCAAGAAGCTCTTGGAAGTTTTTGTTGAATCTTTATGGCATAAAAGCCCCTGGAAGAAAATCTGTCTTTTAAAAAATCAAATAAAATAAGGAAAACAAGTAAGCCCAGGCTGGTTCCTGCAGGGACAGACACTCCTCGAGCACCAGCTGCAGTCCAATGGCTCTGGTGGGTTAAATCCTTCCTCTCCATCCCTTCCAAAGCCTTTCACACGAGTTTGACCTCCCTGATTTGGGAAAACAAAGCAACAGATAGGAGAAGGTCCTTAGAGTTAATAACAAAGCCCACTGACTTTCAAATGCAGTCTTGTTGGTTTTTTTTTTTTAATACAATTCTGTTGTGTTGCATCTTGTTTCCTTTCTCTCAGCACCCATTAACTTCAGGGAATATTACCATAAAGGAAATAATTTTCCACCCCCACAAACACATAGAAACTCCTCCCATTAGGGTACTTTAACATCACTTAGGTGTTGATGGGAAGTGATTATCCCACCATAACACCTCTGGTGCCACTACAGCAGGTGAAGTCCTTCCATCCATTAAAGATTCTATAACCTCTTGTTACATGTGAAGTTACATGGGAAGTCCTAGTCCCAGGAAAGGTTAATTAAAACCTGCAATTCTGGTATGAGCTGAATGAGGGGGAGGTCAGGCAGGAATTTCTCCCATGCACAGCCCCTTACTCTTTACTTAAATAATAATAAAGTTCCCAGAAGCCCAGCCCAACTTCTCCTTTGGCAAAGGGATATTTATCAAAACCCAATCCTTCTGCCTGTACTGCAGACTTAAAATATCCTTGTAAAACCCTGTCCAAGACCTGGAGCCCAGCCTAGTGATCTGCTGGGACAGGTCAAGGGGATGGCATGTTTGTAATGCCATGGGTAATAATTCCTGAGACTGAGTGGACAATTTAGGGAGAGGAGATCTTTCCTCCCTTGAGGAGTATAACCTAAGAGTACCCAAATCTGGCCTTCCCTGCTCATTGAGGGGGGTTGGACTAGATGACCTTCAAAAGGTCCCTTCCAGCTCAAAATATTCCATAATTCTACATTCCCAGAACAAATTTTTCAAGGCAGATAGAGTGGTTGTCCCACCACCCACCTTTCCAACCCCATCAAGAGAAGCCCTACGCAGAGAGAGCTAGAGGAAGGGGCTTTATCTGAGCAGCTCTAAGGAGTTCATCTGTCTGCTGGAATTAGGCAATTAGCAGAGAGGGCTAACAAACCTCAGAGAAAAACAGCTGAGTGTCCCTTTGTCCTAGGTTACAATGTAAAATTGTGCCCAAGGTATGTATTCTATCCCCATGAGCCGTTGGAGCCAAGGTGGGGCAGTGTTTTCCTTATCTTCTGTTAATGAGCCTAACAATGCCTTGCCACATGACTCATAGATAACTCCCTCCGGGAGCTATCTCTGTTTAATGGGCCATCAAGGACCCACTGCATGACTCATAGAATGAGATCATCCCCATTGTGAGATGCTCCGCCCAGGGGGAGGAGCCAAGCATTCCCACCTGGATAAATCCAGGGTTTGGGACAGCCCAGGCAGCTTTTATCCACTGGACTTCCAGAGGAGACAAGAGCTACCAGACCTTTCTACAGGATCACTGCTTCAACAAGACCATCTCATCTGGACTGCCACTACCACCCTAACAGGGTGTCAGGTTGTATTCTGACTCTGTCAGTGGTTTTTTTGTACTATTACTTTTATTTTAATTTGCTTTCATTTATTTCTTTTCTTTTCCTCGTATTAAATTGTGTTTCTGACTTGGAGTCTTTCACTGGTTTTGCTTTCAAACCAGCACACCCTTCTAACACCTCCTCCCTCAAATAGCTGCTGTGAGGAAGGTGAACTCTGAGACCACCACCATGTGGGAGCTGTTTCACTGGGAAGGATTACATTTTTTATTTATTTCTGCAGCGTGAGAAATGAATGGGAAGGTTATAATCAACTCAGAAATATCTCCACATGCAGCAACTTGTGCATGTATTTAATAGAAAATAAAGGCATTGGAGGAGACCACCAAGCTCCAAGCTCAGTTTTTGCCACCTTCCCTGTGTGCTGGTGATGAGGGAATGTGCAGTGCCTGTGATAAAGGCAGCAGTGGGGTAGAACCATCAGTGCTACCTAAAAGCAAGTGAAACTGGCATAAATTGTGCTGTAGAAAGCCTTTCTGTTGCACCTTGCCTATCACTGACAATTTACATATCTTAGGAAAACCTTTGTCATCTTCTGTCATTTCTGCACTATTATGTGCCTTTCTGGATAATTACCAGTTAATGTGAAAAAGCAAATGGAAAATACCTTGAAATTTCTGATAGAGAATCCTCAAACCTCTCCCCTTATCTGTGCACAGCAGCTTCCTGATTTCAAAAGAAGTTTGAAAACCTTTGTTAAAAATGTCCCCGATTCCCAGTTTGAATGAACCAAATGACATTCAGCTAAAATTATTCAGCTTTTTCCACAATTAAATTCCATTATCGTGAACCGCCAAAGTAAAATGGAAGGTCTCTTAACTAATGTGTTGGTTGTTTGCTTCTATTTTTTGTGGTGTGTATTGTATAAAGCTGTGTGAAGTAGAAGGAGGATAAACAATAACTGTAATTTTGCATCAATGAGTGGACCCTTTATTATGGGAACACACCAGGGTTGGTGGGTTTTCTCTCTTCTTAATTTCCCCCCTTCTTTTTTTTCCTTTTCTTCCTGTTATTTTATTTTTTCCTTTTCCTGAAAAACCCATTGAGACTGATTGGATATTTCACCAAACTTAAGGAGCAGTGTCAGGTTGGTTTTAGTACCAGGAATGATTTTTTTTTTTAATGCAGCCCCTGCATACCATGAGAGCTCAGCATTGTGCAAGCACACACTTCTGTCCCTCCAATGAAGAGGCAGTGTAGCAGTACACAGGGGAAATAATTTCATTAAAAACCCCACATTTCCACATGCAGAGGAATTGTCTCAGTTGGTTTTCCCCTTGTTCTTCTGCAAGACTTAAAATTAGGCTGCCCATGAGAAAGGCAGAAAAGTTAATCACAGAATCCTAGACTGGGTTGGAAGGAACTAAAATATCATCTCATTTCAGTCCCTGCCATGGGCAGGGACACCTTCCACTAGACCAGGTTGCTCCAAGCATGGTTTGCTCCTGTGCAGGATAGGGTAAAGCAAAAATAACCTCTAAAGCCAAGGAGCAGCTGAGCCTGCTGTGCTGCCCGGTTCTGAACTCCACAGGGAAGTTATTTCTGTGAGCTTCCAGTCAAAAAAAGAGAGAAACTTTCTGAACACTGATGACAGGGATTTATGGGGGAATTTTCTCTACAAAATGCTTATAACAGGTTTAATTTTGGTCTGCAAAGCCAACCCTCATTCAAGGTCTGTAGGTAACATCCCCCTGCAGATGTGCTCTGCAATCACAGAATCATCATTTAAGTTTGATAAGACCCTTAAAATCCTCGATTCTTCTCATCAGGACTTTTCTAAGCACTGAAGGCTTCAGGCCCTTTGGGCAAATGCACCTTTGCTGAGCCATCCCTGCCCTGGAGCTCGAACCCAGCTGGAGGATGAAGAGGAGGCTTGGGAGTGGGCAGATGAGAGCAAGGAGAAGTCAACCTGGCACTGCAAGGGCACTGGGCAGGGTAAGAGAAGTGGGACAGTGAGGAGCCATAAGGACATTCATGTTCCTCCTGGGACGCCTCCTCTCCCAGGAGAACCAGGAACACCCATGAGCAGCTCCCTTCAGCACAGGCAGGTTTGCAGTCACACCAATCCCACTGCAGAAGGGTCCCTCCTTTGCTTTAATGAATAGAAAAACACCCAAATACCCTCATGTAAACCCCATTTCCCTTCAGCTGCTTGAACAAAACCAACAAAAGCTCACTCCATATTGGGTGATCTGTTCTGAAAACAGAGATTTACCAGTGAATACCTCGTGGTTCCTCACTGGAGTCAGAGATCTGCTCAGTTGAAGCTGTGAGTGTCTATGTTACAAAAAAAGAATTCCTTTAGATATAGAGAGAACAAAAGCAAGGTCGTCTTGGTGAGGATCACTGTGATGGGAGCTGAAGGATCTTGGTATCAGGATGTTGTATCAGAGCTCCACACACCAAAGCTGCTTCGCTTTGTGGTTGCTCCGCTGGTTTGTGTTGATGGTGCTTCTCTTCCTCGCTGGCATTTAACATCCATATCCCCAGAGAATGACATTTCAGAGCCTGATTAAAATCATTGTCTTTCATGGCAGAGAAAGTTTGTTCTTCAAAGTAAAGAAGATTAAAAATAAATGCTGTTGCAAACAGTGCTGAAATACAGATGAATAAAAACAACCAAAAAAGGGTTTAATTCCATTATTTTCAAATAGCTCTTTAATTTTATTTAAGCCATTTGCACTTGTTGCTTGTTTTACATCTCTTATTGTCCAGCATTTTTTTCACACATCTAACAGTATTAAATCAAACTGTTTTCTAGTCTTTGCCTTCTTTTGAAGCCTCTTGAAAGTAAAAGGCAGAATTAAAAAACATATTAAAAACGAACTTTCATCTCTCTGCAGGTTATTTGTAATCAGACCTTTCTCATCAAGGGCTCATTTCATATATATTTGGGATCTGGGAATTATTGAAAATGCCAATCCATCTTCTGAAAAATATTGCCCAGGCTTCAGTATTTTGAAACTTCAGCATCATGTGTGAATTCATCAGCAGCAGTGGAGACTTGGTGCTCCTGGTTGTAGATACTCACATGTAGTAATGGCTCAGTAAGTCTACACAGGATCCTACTTCATGTTGCAAACTCCTGTTTGTTGACCCTTGGTTCTGAATGGCTGGTGGTTTTAATAATAAATTATAAATCAATTTATTATTAAAGGAACAGTGTTACTTCCCCGTTGCAAATTAACAAATCTCAATGTGTATTTTGGAGAAGCCCATCGCAGTCCCACAGGTGAGTTACTTTCTCATCTCAACTTGCTGGTAACCAGCAAATTCTGCCCAGGAAGAGCTTGGTAAATATCCAGGTCAGCATCTCAGCAGCTTCTTAAAAAAATAAGTAGTTAGGTCTGATGCCAGTTACCACTTAGACTTTTTATTTCCTTCAGATCCTCTTTTGCCATTAATTTTTTGCCTGTCTTCCCCCATATATCCTACTCACTTTTATTATCTCATGTCTACATGAAAATACACATTTTGTAGGTTGTGGAAAGGAAGTTCCTTCTAAAGAAGTGAATGTAGGAGAGTTAAGCCAAGCTGAGAATTTCCTGAATAAAAGTTCATTAAATTCAATCATAAAGGTCCCTTTTCCAGAAGCCCCTTCTTACCTTTTCTGTCCATTCCATTACACCAATAGAAAGCCTCAGCAGCCAAATCAGGTCACATGCTGATTGTCCTACACCACATTCCAAAGCATTTCCACTACTATTAGGACTGATTTTGGAAACATCAAATAATCTGGATGGAGAGCACTGATGGAAGAGCTGCACCTGCAGAAGCTGTTCCACCTTCTATACCATCAAATTTTACTAAAATGCCCACAAAAATATTTAAATACTTCAAGTTTTCACCACGTTGACACATCCATAGTAGAAGGTAGAATGAGGAAAGCTGGTTTTGAACTGCCCCTGGACAAGCATAGCAGATTGCTGGGTGGAAAATGTCAATTCCTCTTCCATGGCAAATCAACACTGGGATTTACATCTTGAGAATAAGAATGTTTCCAGTGGGGTGTTAAAATTTTCCAGGTTTAAAAATTGCATCATGGAGTCAATTCTCTGTCACAAGATGGAGGCCCATCCCTGCTGGGCTCAAAGACAGGGCGGGGCTGGAGAAGGTCAGGCATGAACTCTGATGGAGACATCCAAAAATTGGAGGTTAAGCTCCCTGGGAGCAGGCAGAGGAGGTGCTTTTCTCCTCATGTGTGTCTCTCAGGGGGAGCTGTCCCATTCGGTGGGTGGACATCCCTGAACAAAGGAGAAACCTTTCAAAGCAGAGCCATCTTTATCTCAAAGGCAGCATTCCCTCTTTGATCTCCCAATGAATCAAGCCAGCTTTGTGCTCCTCAACTCCTCCTTAAATAGCACCTTTCTCCAAATAGGAAAAGTCTGAACAGATGTAAGGCTTGGGTGTTTTAAGAATCACTTTTCCCTTCCAAGAGCAAAATTGGGTGTTTCGCACGGTGTGACAGTTGGCCTGAAGACCCTTTTACATGTCTCAAGTTTTTTCGTCGTGGAGACTTGGGGGGGGGGGGGGGGGGGGGGGGGAGGAACGAGAGGGAAACCTCAAGAGCTGATGTAACTGCTACCAGAATTGCCATTTTGCCCAGGTGTGTTTGCTTGGGAACAGAGTTCCCAGACATACATCCTGCTGAAACAATGGTAGTCGCAGCACGCTACACTGCCCCTGGACCACCTGTGCCTGAGGTGCAGCAAGATCAGCTTGTTCTGTTCTTCCCCCCCCTCGCATTGTGCATTGGGCCTAGACTCACGAGATTTCTCCCCCACTCTGGCTGATTGCCTCTTGCCTCGGAAAGAACTATATATTCAGCCTCAGAGGGGACCCCTTTTGAGGACCTCCCCACAGAAGACCAAATCTATCAGCTCCATGAGGGTCCTGCGGCGCCGATCTATTGGCCACGCGCCACAAGGATTGCGAAGGCGAACCTATTGGACAGCTGCGGGGATTCCGTCTCTCTCACTGTGGTAATTATCCTATCTTTCCTATCTCTCCTTTTCTCTTTTGCTTTCATCTATATAGCTTTCTTTTTTCAGTTTCTTTCTCTTGTTATTAATAAAGTATATCAGTTTTTTGGTGGGTATATATATTGAATAAAGTATACTGATTTTTTGGTTAAACAGCATTTTTTGTCTCCTTTGTACTCTGGAACCAATACGAACTTAGTTCACTTTGAACGGGTCGTAACACACGGTGGGAAGGAACCCTCACATGCCCACCTCCAGACCCTGTAATTCTCCCAGATCCTGCAACTGACTTTTTGCAGGTGTTTTTTCCCATGATGGGAGGAACTGAACCCATCAGATGATGGGGAGACTTTGTGTGCTCTCACAGTGGGTTTGCCAAAGTTAATTCCACAATGAGGAACACATTGGCATCACCTTTTTCCAAGACATCCTTGGTCCTTCTGTTTCATTACTGCTCTGTCCATAAAAGGGCCCTGATTAAAAGCGTGGCCTGTTGTTTGATGAACCAGGAATCCATACATCCTGTAATTTTCCTTCCTTCATCCTCTTTCCCTGAGTTTCTCTGTCATATTCAGTAAAGTCTCTTTTATTGAACATATGTTTGGTGCATAGCAAGCTTATCCAAACTCAGCAGGAAAGCACCTTTACTCCAAAATAAATTAAAACAATGTATGTGCCTCTGGCCAACAGATCATTGGATGGGAGTCATGAATGTACATTTGTGGATATTTGATGGGAAGTTTATCATTTAAATGATGAAAATACAGTACTTCAACATATGGATCATTCTGAGCTACTCTCTTTCCTTTCCAGTTGAAGAGTCATTATGCATTTAGAGGAAGAAGACAAAATTAAGAATTTAAACTGGTCTGCTTGTAAAAGCTATGACCAGAGTGGAAATGCAAAAGCAAATGCAGGGGCAGAGTCTGACTCTGAGATATATGTGGTTTAGTTTTAGGTGGTGCAAACAAAGAGCAAAACATAATAAATTAGCAAAGAGGGAATTAAAGACTTAAAATAGAAATTAAAGTACATAAAACCCCTCTGCAAGGATGGTAGTGACCAAATAAAGCTGGGAACTCAGAATTTTTGTCTTCCCTGCTGTTTTATCCTGATTAACAAGATGGGTCCACTGTGGTGGTCTAGCAGTAGACCTTTCATACAGCACTGAAATTATTTTTTCACATTTTCATACAATATCTATGATAATTTCCATAATAAGAATGTTTTCTGCCCTGGAGAGTTGTTCTAGCAGGGGAATCCTTCCCCTGCTCTCAAAACCATATCCTACTTCTTGAGGCAATTGAGCAGCAGAAAACCCTTAACACAATTATCAGGAAATAAAATCAAGAATGTCAAACTCCAAAAGGAGCCTTGGAGTAATCAAGGCATTCAAGACGATGCTGCAGTTTCATTTCCAGTTAAGACACCTTTTGGTATTTGACAGTGTGAAAAAATCTCCACATCTGGCCAGTTTGTGCCACTGCGCATTGTGACCTTGACACAACAAACCCATACTACAAAATGAGTTTTAAAGCAGACACAACTAAAATTTCCCCGAGACTACAATATATTTTCTTGCCTGAATTTTCTGCTGTCCACACTGTATAGACATTGAATCCAGACTGAAACTGTTCAATAAAACATATTTTCTTTTCAGAATTAGTTTGCCAACATTTCTCACAAAAAACTTTAAGATTTCTGAACTACATTTTGCAACTACTTTTAAACCAGAAGCTATCACCTTGTGTTCAATTAGTGAACTTAGTCCATTTAAGAAGCAAGAGCATGTGTAGTAAAGCATAAATATATACTTATATATAAAAGTGTAAGTTCAACTGCTGCCATGGAAAGAGAGGTCACAGTACAACAGGCTCAGAAAATCTCACAGGAATGGATCTGCTAATGACAAAAACCAGTATCAGAAATAGAAGTGAAAAATAGGCTGTATTGCATTTCTCTACTGTGAAAAACGAGGTTCACTTTCTTAGAAAAATTTAGAAGTTTAATAAAAAATTTAAAAAATAGACAATTAGGAGAGAGACAAAAGCAAAATACAGTTTCTCAGCCAAGGGTGCCTGGCACCAAGCCAGCCAGCACACCTTACTCCTTCAGATCCTTTTTTTAAGGATCTTTGTGTTACATATTCAATAGACCTTAATGCATTATTCAAACATTCCTTTAAGTTCAGATGTTCTCTTGGTTTTGGTTCCCCCCCCAACTTGTCCTATTTCACCAAATTAACATTTTATTACTTCTTGTGGATAAAGTTCTTCTTGGCGTCTTGCAGTCGTTCTTGTGCCTTATTCTGCTGATACTAAGAGATCAATAAATTCCTTTCTGTAGCTTTCTCCATTTGGTCCACCACTATCTTCAGTTGGTTAATGCAGGAATGCAGGAATGCAGAAATGCAAGAGGACTTCCTCCCCCTTCTTTCTGGTTTGGCTAGAAAAAACCAGTCTTATACTTTTAACACCATGTTACAAGCAAAAAGAAAATATACATTCATCACATTTCTAAACTCTATTAATAAAAGAAAATACAGTAAAATCTTCCCACCTTATACATATAGTATTCATTTAATATTTGTGAAAAGCCAACTTTATAATGTGCATTTATAACATCTACTTAATGTACAATAATGTCTAAAAGACAGTATGTCAAGTAAGATTTTTGCTATTTTCATACACCTACTTCAGCCCAGTTCCTTCTCTCCATGGATTGTCCAGCCCAGCAGGACAGGGTGCCCATGGCTGTGGGAAGATGAGCTGGGAAGGCCCAGAACTTCCATCCAGGTGGAGATTTCAATGACCTCTGTTAGTTTTTTTGCAGTAGAACACTGCAGATTTGTGCTTGGCCCTGGGACCATGGAAAGCTGCCTCTCTGCAGGGCTTTTCCATGGGGTTTGTTGTCAGAGGCATGGAAAAGCTACTACCAGTCTTTTAAAGAAGACCCTGCCTGAGAGTCTGTAATCACATTCCAGAGCAATCTCACCTCTGAGGGGCAGACACTTAACAATCCATTATGTCCTAATTAAGTTTGGCCGTGTTTACACTGCTTGATGATGATGCATAAAGATTAATTTACCTTTCCAGCCCTGCTGCCAGAACATAGTGCCACAGAACCCCATTAAAAATGGAAATAGAAGTGAAGTCTCTGATTATTTTATATCATCTTAAGTCTACCAGAATTCATCATTTTATGTGCTTTTACTTTAATTTATTGGTTTATCATCTATTGAGGTAGTAGCAGTTATCACAAGTCATTCTATATATGTTTTAAATATGGTGATATCATTTCCTGTGGAGAAACAACCCTCCAGAACACCTTGTTTACAGTTTGTCAATTTAAGGAGGCCAAAGAAAGCAATTTAATTGCTTTTGAATAAAAAAATCTTACAGAGCCACAACTAAAATTGGGTTCCTCTGACTGTCATTGGAGTTTAGAATTAAACAAGCATGAGCTCTTCAGTGTGACCCTGATGAAATTAAGTGCAATCAGGATGAAGGCAGAACCAAGATTATACAGGTTGAGCTTTAAACTTTGGTTTTCTTGAAATATTGATTAGGGATGTGAATATGAATTAAAGATCTTGGCTCTGTTTCAGCAGAAGACTGAAATTTGCAATGAGATCTTGAGCTCATTCATTTTCTCCTCACTTTGACAGGTTCTGGAGTTTTCAAGTCATGCGTTGGGTCACTTGTTCACCCAGGAGCTGTGGCCAGAAAAGTCATGGTCACATCATGCTGCCAGGGGCTCCTGATGGAAGAAGTGCTGTTCCAGAGGAATCCTTCAGCCTGGAGCACAAAAGTTCACCTTGCTGCAATGACACAGCTGGGAAGGTGTTATTTGTGTTTGAGTTTTCTGAATAGTGAAAGAAACTTCTCATGGCAGAGGCTGTCCCTTCCTCCCATGGGGTCTGGAGCTCTTTTTGTTTGTGGTCTGGGACATCTCCTCAAGGTCTGGCAGGGCTTAGCTTGAAAGCCCTGGAAGCCAGGGAAGGAGGGAGGCTGAGGACTTTTTTCACCATCCCAACAGGAAAAGGATTTTCTCCCTTATATTCATTTGCCTTAAGTTGCCTGAAGCACCTTCAAAATTCCTTGAGATAAAGAGGCACTGCCAAATCTGGTGCCACAGTCCTGTCACCTAAGTGACAGTGATGAACATTCCCAGGAGTCATGGTCACCAAAGCTGAGACAAACCTTCCGAGGGATTAAATCAAGGACAAGAATCCTTAGGGAAAAAGAGCATAATTATCTCATAAATTTTATTTCTCAGTGGTTATTCCCTTCCATTCTCATCCTCCACATGACAGCACTTGTGCTTTCTCCTCCTGTGACTTCCTACACATCATTCATGGGTTGCTTTACTTATTTTTACTGAGTTGCCCCCCTTTTTTTTAGCCCGGCGATGGCAGCAGGAGATTTCAGAGCAGGTCAGGTTATTTAACAAGCAAACACCCTAACAAACAGCCCGTGTTTCCACACATCCTTGCTGGTTTATGGGGTCGTGCACAGCAGTACATGGCCAATAAACCTTTTGACCATTTGTCACAGGTTTTATGAGCCGGTGCTTGGCTGGCTCGGATGCACCTTCCCAGGGCCAGTGGCTCTGGAGAGCCACAGGCATCATTTATCCCAACACCCAGCACCCCTCCACAAGCTGGAAACCATGGAAGGCACCTCTTTTCACCCAATCCTTGGGTTTTTTTCCCCAGTAAGGCAAAGCCTTGGCTGCCCATGGAGTATGAGAAGGCACCCAGAGCTTGTGGGCCATAAGATGGAAACCTGCCTGATCCCAAGCTCCTGCAGCACCACTGGGTAAATATTGGTGGGATCATCCCAGTCCACATTTGCACCATCCTACAAGAGGATGGGCTCATGGTGCCACATCCCTGCCCAGTGATCACAACTGGGACCTGTCACTACATAATGAGTGAGGCAACAAAACAAGTATGAAATACCATCCATGCTATGCACAGTGGGAAATAAATTCAAGGTGAAATAGTAAATCTCCAAGGAGTTACAGAAATCCAGATAGACAGCCTTGGTGGGGGTGCATTTATTGTGAAGTGCTACAAGGTTTTTCTCTTATCTCTAATTTTATAGATCTGTGCAGCTGCAGCAGTCCTTGGATAGGGCACATATTTGAAAATACTATAATTTTCACCTCCTATTTATTTCAGATTCATTGGCACTCTCTGTCTTTACTATCTCCTGGTATTTTATGCCTCAGTACTTGGAGAAAAAATACTTTGTTTGCACTAGATGTAATATGAAAACTCTCTCTGACATTTAAACTTTAGTATCAGTTTGCCTACAGTGTTAATATCACTGAAACTGCTTATATGGATTAAATTGCCTACAGTATATAATGCCAAAATATGAACACAGCACATTTACTGATTTAAGCCCTTGAAAGAATTATTACCATTAAAATATTTAAGGTCACCTTTACAAATGCAATAAATCAGGAGGATGTCAAACAGAGAGCGTTTAAAGCTCCCGGTCTGGAGTAGCCCAGTGGGAAAATCCTGGTTGATTCATTGTCATGTGCAGACAGGGGCTTGGGTTTTGTCACACCCTTTTGGGGGACATCCTTGGGGCTCACACCTTTTTGGGGTACAACCTGGGGGCTCAGACCCCTCTGGGTGTGGAGGACCAAGGGGACACAGCTGTTGTCACCCAAATTCTGCCACTGTTGCACCAACTCCTGGCCCAGTTCCGCCAGCTCTGAAGGTCTCACAGGAGGAAAGAGCAGCAAAACCTCATTTCTGTCATTAAAGCCAGACACAGCAGCTCGTGTCTCCTTGGGAGGCAGAACTGATGAGTAAGAAGATGCCATTTTCATGCAGTCACTTTTCTGCACAGAACAGCCTATTCATGCTATGGGTCCAGTTCTGCAAAAACCCTTATTGAGGTCAACACAATTTACTGATAATTGAAGTCAGAGGAAAGTTTTGCTTCAGTGAGAACTGGCAAATCAAGCCTATCAGACAATTCTTTAAAAAAAAAAAAGAAATCATCCTTCATTATGCTTTCATCTTAAATATTAGGATTCAGCAAATTTCCCCAGAACAACCACTGTGTAAAACTTTAATCTTTTGAGAATGGATTGGGACTGTAATTGCAAAACCCAACATCCTCCTCCTGTACTGCATTCCCTCTCTCCAAATGTCAGCATTTACTAGCAAGTTATAAATGGGGGATAAATTTGCATGTGGTTATTACTCATAGTTTCATTTGTTTCCAGGTGACTGTTTTTAATGTTTAGCTCAAACCCCTTATCTACAGTGGCCCATCATAATTTACAGCATGAGGAGACAGACTAATGTTCATCACCAGGGCCTGGGAAAAGTGAAGGAGGATGGATAAAATCCTACTGAAGTGGGATGATTTTCCCAAAGGGTCTTTCAGAGAAAGATGAGATTTTTGTGCTGGTGATTAGAAGACACTTGATTTAGTTAAATGCTCTTAAATGAAGGTGAACTGATTCTTCCTCCCAAACCTGTGGCTTTTTAAAAGCACATAGTTTGTTTTCTGCATGTTCAAATCACTGCTTTGGGGAGCACTGAGCCCATCCTGTCCCCACTCCCTGTTCCCAGGAACTCTGACTGCACCCAGGGCAACCAAGCAACAACACTTGTGCCTTTCTTTCCAGTTCTCTCACAGAAAGAGCCTGAATTTCCAAAAAAGCCACTACTAACCCTAAAGAAATGCTGCTGTCACGGGCCAAGAACGAGCAGCTCCCAAGCCTGAGCAGATGCTTTGCCGCAGGAGGAGAAACGGAGCCTGACCCTGGACTTTGGACTGCTCTATCCGTGAGATTTAACAGTTGGATAACACATTTGATAATTGAGCGTGTTAATATTTTGCAAGAGAGACTGACAAGCATATTGTTGTCAAATCAAGGCTCCGTCAGGCTGCAGATATTGAAGCTGGCAGAGCCCAATAACTTACGGCTTTCTCCTTCAGCTTCTCATCATTTACTTCCCAGCCACTGAAGGGAAACCTGCAGCCAAAGAAAATTGATGGACTCATCATGCAGACATGACACTCCTGAAACCTCAAATTGCTATTTTATACACATGGTGCAAAGAGGAATGATCAATGGGAACTGGAAACTCCTCACTTACAGGAATCCTGGAGAAGCTGCACCGGACCTTTCTGTTCTCCCACTTTTCTGGGACTTGCGGGTATATTCCAAATGATTTCCATTCAATGTTTTCCTCTACCCAGTGACCTAATAATAGTGAAACCAATGACTCTAAGATATTAGTTTATATTGGTACAGGGTCTTAGGCCCAAGTGGGTGATATTTTGCTAAAAACAAGACCCAAAGTCACTCCAACTCAGCCCAACTCCTGCTGACTGTGTGATCTCACCAAATGGAACAATCCAGCTGCCCATTTTCAAGCTCAGGTTTGTGTTTGTTACTAAAGTCATGCCTTGACAAAGTTTTTGGGAGTTTCTCATTGCACATTATGACCCCTGAATGGTCTCCACCAGCCATATATTCATGGAAGTAATTTCCTTTCCAGTGCCATAATACACACTTGCAATCACGGGAACACAAAGTTTAAAACTTCCTCCATTCCTTCCAAAGAAAATAGAAAATCAAGAATTGTTTGTATAAATAAAACCACAGAGGTTTCCAGATATAAAATGGGATTACTGGGACATAATAAGAGTTACTGAAAACAGGACAGGGCTGGTGGCTGATATTTCCCAACTGAGTAAAGTCAATTTTTGAAGGCATTATGTGCACACTTTTTTAGAATCTGTGTGCCCAAATTCATCATTATTGTCTGCAGATTTCTCTGAGTAGAAACCTATCTCAGGGCTTCCAAGGTGAAACTTGGTGTTGTCACTGGGAAGGAATTGAGGCTGGTGCAAAGGCAGCCAAGCTCTTCCCACAGCCTCTGTCGGCTGCTTGAGAGAGGCTCAGGCAGCACCGCCATGGGGAGAGTGGGGGAACTCACTGAAACCCCACAAACACATCCAGTACCTACAGAAAAATACCACTGAGTGTATTTTCCTAAGAAGGGAAGTCCAGGGAGAGGCAGAAAAATTTGCTCCAGCAGGGAAATAAAGAGAACAGAATAATGGCTTGGCTTTGCTCTCTGAGACAAAGAGTTTGTACACCCATAAATGTGCCTGGATGCGAATAAACCTGTGGATTCAGGAGGGCTACAGCATGTCTCAGTAACCTCAGGCTGAGCTACCTGGCTGAACTGAGCTTTAATGTGTATTTAGGTTTGTTTATGTTGCTTGGGGCTTGTGTCAAGGTATTTGTATTTGTGCTCTTTAAAAACTTCTTAAAATGGGGTCTTTTACAAGTTTACCATATTTTAGCTCTGCTGTTCACTCATTGGATCTATGGTAAAATTGTCACTCTTTTCTTGGGCTTTTTCATCCCTAGTAAAGGTGCTGGAGGATAAAAAGCACAGCTCATGCTACAGAGGAGAAAAAAACATTCTTATGGTCTAAACACATAAGGCAGCAGAAAAAATAAAGCAAAAGCCATTTTTCTGGAAATGCAGAATCACTCCCAGTCTGACCTCACAACCTTGTACCCACTGTATGTTGTAAAAACAAAAGGAGTAGTTTGGAAATAACACAAACATACCTGGAAATAACTGATATTTAACCCCTATTTCACCAGGCAGCTTTCATTTTACTACATTGGTCTACATCAACAGCCAAACTGAATCTGGCCAACTCAAACTTATAAGAATGCACATTTGAAATATATTTTTAACCATCATAGAATGGCTCTGCACAACCCTCCAAATCACACCATGTTAATAAACACTACCCTTTATTTTTGCAGTGTTTCAAATGGAATAAAATAGACTTCTGGGGTTTTTTTAAGTTTTCAGAGATCAGCTGAGGTGAACCTGCTGGAAAAACAAGGTAAGCTTCAAATCAAATGCCACAGTTCTAAGAAATCCATTAACCGTTCACACCTAAACCTCAGCCCTCCACGCTTCACCCTATAATGCACATTGTTGTCAATTTTTGTCTTATTTACCCCCTGCTAATAGCTGGGCTCACTTCCAAGAAACTTAAGACAATTGTGGAGAGATGCAGATCTAATGTTCTTCAAGTTGACAGCCGATGGTTCTGAGCATTTAATTCCTGAGACGGAAGAATCTCCAAATCCTGCTTTTGTAATTCACCCGGGAAAACACATCAGAGCCAAACTGTGTCTGTGCAGCCTGGGTAAAAATGTTATTGTTTGATCCAAGTTATATCTTTCTTGGCAGGTTTGTAGGGATTGATCCTGGCTGACTGGGGTATTTTAATAAGAAGCTGAGCACTAAAATCGTGATGAATTATCATTGTATTGTAACCATCGATGTCTGCCCTCAGCGCAGCTGAGGTAAAGGTTCATCCCTTTAACCTCCTTAAACTTTAGGCAGCTCTGCCAAATTCCACCAGACTTGGCATGTGTGATGTGACTAATGACTCCTCTAAACTTGGAGTCAAAAGCTTCCAGTGGGAAATGCTCCATCTTTATGTATTTGCCCCCGAGCAGTGGAGCAGGGAGAAATAAACAAACAAACAAACAAACAAATAAATAAACAACATTATTCCATTGCTCAGGCTGGAAATTTAAGCAGCTAAACACAGCTCTGGAAGTCGTACAGTGTTTCTGCCCAGATTTGATAAGGGGTTTATGCTTAAAGCAGAAAACATGAAGGGTCAAGGACCTCCCTCCTCCCTTTAAGGAGATAACACCAATGAGCAGCCCCAAAACATTTGCTTGGATCCTCAGGGCCGTGGTGCAAAAACACATCCTGGGGTTGAGCTTCAGCCAGTGGGGATCAGGTGTGTTTGCTTGAACCTCACGTGGTCCTTCTGCTCATCTTTTTTCTCTCCTGATCTGTCTGGTCCTCATGTAGCTCTTGAGACACCTATTCTGGTTCAATGTGATTTAAATAGAATTATTCATCTTTCTTCCCCAGGCTGATTAGACTTATGAGTACCTAAACATTGTGGAAAATACCACCACACTATCTGCCTTTTCATTCTTTAGCCTGTTTTTAAGCAATACTGACTCTACATCTGTAGTGGTGCGTTGAGCTGTGCTCACAAGTTTTAAGTTTATATGATTAATTTTATTCAAGTTGGAAAAATGGTTTGTTCCAGACCCCCCTGTTTATGGCTGCATTTGCAGTTGGTTTACCCCTTCCAGAAAGTGCTGTTCCCCTAGCAACTCTCCTGTCCGTCAAAAGTATCCCTTCCCACAGAGCCTGTCAGTCACTTAGAAGGCCTCTCCCCCTTCTGGAAAGCTCTGGGAAGCCCGACTCCTGATTGGAACAGGTTCTGGAAATCCCCTACTCCCTTTCAGGGATTGGCCCTTTGTGTGTCAATCTACCCCCCAACTCCTCCCTTTGTATCCCCCTATTGGTTGAATGTTTTTGTACACGCCCCTTGGCATCTGTTCCTTATAAGCTCCCGAACATCAGGAAAGATCGCTTTTTTCCTGAGGACGTCCACGTGAATAAACCCTCCCCTGTTCTACCTCAGAAAAGAGTCTCCTTTTCCTCCTTCGCCAAAGCTGCATTTTACATCCAGTGCTTGCTTGCCAAGAACCCACCGGGTGGGCTTCCGCGGACCCGTCCAGCGAGGCCCTACCGAGAACTGTGCACGCTTCCAGCCAGGGCTGCCGGGCAAAGTCGGGAATCACTGGTCAGTGACCCACGAAGCGTGGCCACACGCGTGGCGCCACAACGTGGGGCCAGCCACTGGACACGAACTTCTGCAGCATTTGGCCGAGCACAGCAGCACAGCAGCAGCATGGGCTCTCTACACGGGACAGTCCGAGAACACCGCCGGGCCCCGTGGATTCGATCCTCGCCTGCGTTGGAACTTCCGCGCAGTGCCGCAGGGTTTCAGACAGCCACGTGCCTACTAGATACGCTTCTGGTAGGAGAAGAGGACAGCTTTCCAGCGCCCGGGAAAGCCCTCTTCAGGCGAAGGACCGCCGCCACCTCCTTTCGTTCGCCTGCACCAGACGGGGTGAGTACCTCACCTTTCATTTTGGGGTTCCTAGGGGAGCTGGATTTTCCCTCCCTTTAGGTCCCACACAATTTTGGGAGGCTCTATTAGAGCCAGTAACGCGTTCCCCCTGTGGAGAAGCCTTATGCTCTTCCAGGGTCAGGCAGTCTGAGTGCGACAGTTTTTTTTTCTTTCAGTTTCTTCCTCGTTTCGTTTTAGACGCGGGACTCCGTCGCGTGGGCGCGGACTCATTCTCCGTTGTCGGCTTCTGTTTGAATTAGCCGCACTCCGAGGGCGCGGGGAGTTTTGGTCTCCGGTCTCGGGTTTTAAGTTGCGGTTTTTGCTTTTCGTTGTCTATTTTCAGTTTTTGAGGTGTGCGTGCGTGACGGTTGATTGAGATGGGTGCAGGACTCTCAACCAAGGAAAAGGATGTTTATAAGTTATTATTTCTTATGTTGAAGGGCTCCGAGTTTAATTTTTTGAAAAAGGAGCTCAAAAAGTTCGTTAAACTGCTCTTTCTACACTTTCCGAAAGTGCCCCCTGCGCAGATGGTGCGCATTCAGTTCTGGAATGCCGCCTATTCGAAATTTTTACAATTGGGCAAGGCAGGGGACAAACACGCATCTAAATTAATCTATTGGACTACGCAGATTCGATCTGCCATTTTAGAAAAACGGAAAGTGGAGAAAGGACAGCGAAGGCAATCTCCCCCAGTTTCTCCTTCCCTTTCTACCACTCCCTCTTTACCCAAAACGGATATCTTGCGGGGATCGGCAGGAAAAACCTCTCCTGTCGGTCCTGGCTCCCCACAAGTATCCCAATCCCCCCGCTTGAACAGTCTTGGCCGGACTGCTCAGGACGCTCGGCATAGCCCTGGCCCGGCTTCCCGAGTCTCTACCCTTTCCCGCTTTCCCCCAGTTCCCAAACCCCGAGTTCGTTTCGGTTTCGCTGAAAAAGATGTTGCGCCGCGGGATGGCGTTTCCCCTTTCTCCCCCTCTCCCCAAGCGCAAAATGGCGGCGGCCGCGTGGCGCAGTCGTATGCAAATTTCGCGCCTTCTCCTTCTTCTTCCCAAGAGTCCCTGTTCCCTCCTCCTTCTGCCCCTCCCCAAACTCCTCCCTACCAAAGCTCCGCCCCAGTCCCAACCCCCCGAGTGATGTCAGCACCCGGAGCCACGCCCATGCCCGCGCCGGAACCTCGTTGGTCTTCTGGTTCTCACGGTCCCGCATCCGGTTCCCACGGTGGGGATACCGGAAGGGGGGGGCCGGAGACCCAAAGCCCGCGCCACAGTGATATTCCTTCTCTTGCGCCTGTTACATATAACAGGTCAAGGAGTGGGAACGTCACTCAAGCCACCTGGCAACCCTTCTCACAAAACATCATCAAGGATCTATGCAAGGCCCACCGGGAATACGGGAGGGAAAGCCCGTACTTCCGGGGATTGTTAAAGGCCAACCTTGCCGGTACAGTGGCAGTCCCATTCGACCTGCGGCAGCTCTTTTCCTGCCTCATGTCCTCCACAGAGTTTCAGCTTTGGGAGGGGGCATGGAAAGCCCTGTTGCGGACTGACTTGCCTGGCTTGTTACAAGATCCTGAGACAGCTACAGATGAAGAGGGGGACTCGATCACCCTCGAACACCTGTGCGGGGAGGGCAGATGGGCTCAAGCCTCCGACCAGGCTGGTAAAATCCCGGCGCCGGTACTGGAGAAAATAAAACAAGCAGCCGAAAAGGCATTTTTAGGGCTGCAGGGAGAAGCGCCTTTGCCAAACTATGCCGACATCCGACAAGGACCTGGTGAATCATTCGTCGCCTTCGTAGAGAAGATGGCGAGAGCCATTGAGCTGCAGGTGCGGCGAGAGGGAGCAAGGGAACGCGTGCTGGAAGTGATGGTCCAGAAAAATGCCAATGACCGGTGCAAGGCAGCCATCCTCAGCTTGCCGCTGGACCCTCCGCCCACTGTGCAGGACTTCCTCCGCGTCTGTGAGGCAAAGGTTCCCCTCATGTCAGCTACAACAGAGCAGCCATCAAGACATCCGCAGCGAGCCAATCCGAAAGCTGCAGCATTGGACTCCGGGGGTCTCGCAATGAAGCAGCCAGCAAAGAAACATCCCTCTCGGGCCAACAGAGACTGTTGCACCCTCTGCGGGCAAAGCGGCCATTGGCAGCATGCTTGCCCGCTGCGGGCTGCTTTTCGGCAATTCGTGGCCACTCAAGGGGGTGGGGGTGGGGGTGGGGGGTTGCAGGGGAGCCTTCAAGCGGCTCCAAAAAACTAGGGGGTGAGCGCGGGACCACCCTGTGTGAAGATACAAAACGGGTGGCCCGGACCAGGAGGGGGAGGGGGGGAGGAGGAACCAAAACTAACCTTTCTTTTCCATCTGCCAGGACTGACAACAGAGTCCCTCTGGACTCTAATCTACCGGACTTGACACCCAGGGAGATAGATCTCTCCGATTCAGTTTTAACCACCGACTCGCGGTGCGAGCCGTTCAGGTTAAAACTCACTGACTCGCTGCTGTTGAAGGACAGCGATTGGCATCTGGTTTCAGTGAACCCCAGTGAACAGGGCACTTGGCATCGGATTGGATGCAAGTACATTGTACTCGGAGACTGTAAGTACACCCCGTTCGAGGTCGAAGTCGCTCCAGGGATCGTTGACTCTGATCCCGAGCGCTTCGTGGTTTGGCTGCATTGTACTTCCCCACCTACCCTTTTGCCGAAGGGGCAGATAATAGCCCAGGTAATCCCCATCCCTGATTTCCTCACGGAAGGAGCTCCATCAGTGGGGAGGGTGGAGGCAATTTCTACCGTGAAACCGCAGCTAGATTGCCAGATGCAGGTGGGGGGGGAGACTGTTGATATCAAAGGACTCCTGGACACGGGCGCCGATGTGACCGTGATCCCGTCACGGGAATGGCCGTCACAATGGGCTCTGCAAAGCGTGGCCGGACACGTTCAAGGTGTTGGGGGCATTCAATTGGCTAAACAATCAAAGAGCGTTGTGCAAATTACGGGGCCGAATGGGCAATTGGCAAATATCCGCCCATTCGTTTTAGATTATAAGGAACCATTGCTTGGGCGAGACCTCATGGCACAGTGGGGAGTCGCAATTGATATTCCCGACCCCTCACAGGATTTTTGTGCGGCGGCCACTGAGAGGCGCCCTACCCAAAAACTGAATTGGAAGACAGATGTTCCAGTCTGGGTAGAGCAGTGGCCGCTTTCAAAACAAAAATTAAAGGCGCTGAATGAGCTTGTAGAAGAGCAACTCGCCAAGGGTAACATCGAGGAGACCACATCCCCGTGGAACTCCCCGGTCTTTGTCATCCAAAAGGCTGACAAGACCAAGTGGCGGCTCCTTCACGACCTCAGACAAATTAACAATGTAATTGAGGATATGGGGTCTCTCCAACCAGGGATGCCTTCTCCGACAATGCTCCCCCGAGATTGGCAATTGGCAGTTATAGATATTAAAGATTGCTTCTTCCAAATTCCCCTTCATCCTGACAATGCCCCGCGCTTCGCGTTCTCGGTTCCCACCATCGACCGAGAGGCCCCGAGGAAAAGGTATCACTGGAAAGTCCTTCCGCAGGGCATGAAAAACTCACCCGTGATTTGCCAGTGGTACGTCTCTTCCTTGCTGTCCCCTGTACGTGCAGCCGCAGACAAGGCGATCATCCATCATTATATGGATGACGTGCTTGTCTGTGCCCCGAACGAGGATGTACTGTCCCATGCACTTGACCTGACAATCTCTTCATTGGTTGCTGCAGGGTTCGAGCTGCAGGAGCAGAAGATCCAACGGGTGCCGCCTTGGAAATACTTGGGCCTGGAAATTAGTAAGCGGACCATTGTTCCGCAAAAATTGGCAATAAAAACCAAAATCAGGACTCTTGCTGACGTCCATCAGCTGTGTGGGGTGTTGACCTGGGTGCGGCCCTGGCTAGGTCTGACCACCAAGGACCTAGACCCTCTTTTCAATTTATTGAAAGGGGGAGAGGAGCTGAGTTCTCCGCGGGAGCTCACCCCAGAGGCACAGAAGGCACTAGAGAAGGTCCAGATAAAAATGTCCACCCGACAGGCAAACAGGTGTGCACCTGAACTGCCTTTCAGTTTCATTGTATTAGGAAATCTGCCACACCTCCATGGAGTCATCTTTCAGTGGGACAAGGAGGTAAGCAAAATACCCCGTAAGGACAGAGGCGAGAGAGATCCTCTTCTCATTATAGAGTGGGTCTTTCTTAGCCACCAAAGGTCCAAAAGGATGACCATGCCACAGGAGCTGGCGGCTGATCTAATCTGGAAGGCCAGAACCCGTATTAGGGACCTGGCTGGCTGCGATTTTGAATGCATTCACATCCCAATTCGGCTGAAATCGGGCCAAATTACAAAACCAATGTTGGAACGCTTCCTCCAAGAGAACGAGGCTTTGCAAATGGCCCTGGACTCCTACACAGGACAAATTTCTATTCATCGGCCTGCCCACAAAATTTTTAATTCGGAAGCCCAATTCACTCTAAAATTAGAAAGCCTTCAGAGCAAAAAGCCTTTAAAGGCCCTGACAGTTTTTACTGACGCGTCCGGAAGGTCACACAAGTCAGTTATGACTTGGAAAGACCCTCAGACTCAGCAGTGGGAGAAAGATGTCACCAGAGTTGAGGGGTCCCCTCAAGTTGCTGAGTTGGCCGCAGTCGTCCGGGCTTTTGAAAGGTTCTCTGAACCATTTAATTTAATTACTGATTCGGCCTATGTAGCAGGTGTAGTATCCAGAGCAGAGGATGCAGTCCTGCAAGAAGTGTCCAACCCTGCCCTCTTTGAACTGCTCTCGAAGCTTGTTAAGCTGATCTCCCACCGAGAGCAACCCTTCTATGTGATGCACACAAGGTCACACACGGACATGCCTGGGTTCATCGCTGAGGGGAACAGGAGAGCCGATGCCCTTGCTGCCCCCGCAGAGATGGCCCCGCTCCCAAATGTGTTTGAGCAGGCGAAGATCAGTCACCAACTCTTCCATCAGAATGCCCCAGGCTTAGTTCGCCGGTTCCACCTTACCCGGGAACAGGCCAAGGCAATTGTGGCAACTTGTCCCACTTGTCAGCAGCATGCGCTCCCCACCCTGAGCGCTGGTGCTAACCCCAGAGGGTTAGGCAGCTGCGAGGTGTGGCAGACGGACGTGACACATATTCCCCAATTCAGTAGGTTGAGGTATGTGCACGTCTCGGTGGACACCTTCTCCGGAGCAGTCTTTGCCTCTGCCCACGCAGGGGAGAGATCCAGGGATGCGATTACACATCTCATCCAGGCTTTCTCCTTTTTGGGAGTCCCAAAAGTCCTGAAAACTGACAATGGGCCTGCGTATAAATCCAAGGAGTTCCGCAGTTTCCTGCAGCAATGGGGAGTGGAGCACAAAACTGGCATCCCCCATTCCCCCACAGGTCAAGCGGTGGTAGAAAGGACCCACCGGGAGATCAAAAGGGTCCTGGGCCAGCAACAACAGGTCCTGAAATTAGAATCTCCAACTATCCGCCTGTCCAGAGCACTGTTCACCATCAATTTTCTAAATTGCTCCTTTGAGGTTTTGAACCCACCGATCGTCAGGCACTTCGGCAGCAGCGACCAGTTTTCCACCAAGGTTCGACCACCCGTCCTTATAAAGGACCCAGAGACCGGCGGAACAGAGGGCCCTCACCACCTGGTTACTTGGGGACGTGGGTACGCCTGCGTGTCCACCCCCAGTGGCTTAAGGTGGATCCCTTCAAAGTGGGTGAGACCCTATGTTCCAAGGGCCTCTGGAAAAGGAGTCAAAGTTTCACAGGTGTCCGTGGCTTCCTGGAGACGGAAAAGGCACAAGTGGTCTAGTTGGGAAGAATTTGTCCTACCCCTACCCCACTGGTCTGTTTCTAACTATGTTCTTGTTTCATATTCCATTTAGTTCAGGTCCAGACCCACACAGAGCGATGGCCCCACTGACAGCAGCCAGACTTCTATCCCTGCTGCTGCTCGCCAGCCTTCAGTCTCTGACCGTGGCGTGGACAGTGCCAACATCCATGCCACAACCAGCAAAATTGTCAGAGACATCAAGAACAAGCTGTCCTCAAACATCCGACTGGCTAGATGGACTTTTTGAGGACTGGGGGCTATCTGGGTGGGCAGGGTCCATTTTAAAATCTGTTCTCATTGTTTTGTTAGTTTTAAGCTGTGTATCCGTTGCCTCATGTGTTGTGTATCGTTGTGTTAAAAGAGCAGCCTCTAGCTCCAATGCACCACATCAAATCAATCACCTCTCCTACCCCACTGCCCTAACCTCAGATACCATGGAGATGGCAAGTCTCCCGGAAGAAGATCTTGAACAATGGCATCAAGATCCAGATTACTGGGCTCAGGACCTCTACCCTGACCCAGATCCCCTTAATTTCTTCTCTCCTTCCTTTAACTAAAAAACAAAGGGGGAGATGTAGTGGTGCATTGAGCTGTGCTCACAAGTTTTAAGTTTATATGATTAATTTTATTCAAGTTGGAAAAATGGTTTGTTCCAGACCCCCCTGTTTATGGCTGCATTTGCAGTTGGTTTATCCCTTCCAGAAAGTGCTGTTCCCCTAGCAACTCTCCTGTCCGTCAAAAGTATCCCTTCCCACAGAGCCTGTCAGTCACTTAGAAGGCCTCTCCCCCTTCTGGAAAGCTCTGGGAAGCCCGACTCCTGATTGGAACAGGTTCTGGAAATCCCCTACTCCCTTTCAGGGATTGGCCCTTTGTGTGTCAATCTACCCTCCAACTCCTCCCTTTGTATCCCCCTATTGGTTGAATGTTTTTGTACACGCCCCTTGGCATCTGTTCCTTATAAGCTCCCAAACATCAGGAAAGATCGCTTTTTTCCTGAGGACGTCCACGTGAATAAACCCTCCCCTGTTCTACCTCAGAAAAGAGTCTCCTTTTCCTCCTTCGCCAAAGCTGCATTTTACATCCAGTGCTTGCTTGCCAAGAACCCACCGGGTGGGCTTCCGCGGACCCGTCCAGCGAGGCCCTACCGAGAACTGTGCACGCTTCCAGCCAGGGCTGCCGGGCAAAGTCGGGAATCACTGGTCAGTGACCCACGAAGCGTGGCCACATACATCCACTTGCAAATCTCTGTGTTTATGCCTCCAGGCTATGCTGAAGTCCCAGATTTTTTTTCCCTCTGTGATAGGACTAAAATATGCCCTTCTCTGTTCATCCATCAGCAAACCATCAGCATTTTGTGTCTCCACAGGACCCCTTTGGACCCCCAGATGCCACCCAGGCCCATCTGCTGCTCATAGCCAGAGCAGGTTGCTGAGGATCTGGTTCAGTCAAGCTCTGAACTTTTCTACCTCACCCAGTTCAGTGTTGGGATGCCAATAGTTTCAAGAAACCTATTTTCTCCATTCATCCAAATGACCCTACACATGGAGGAAGAGTGACTGGATTCTTCTTCAAATCCATCTGTGAAATTTTCTTTCCTTGGCACGGCCACAGAATGATTTGACATGGGTCAAGTTTATGATGTGTAGGCAATTAATATTCCTCTTGGTATTTTCTCGTACAACACTAATTACATACCAGTCTTTCATCCTGGATTGGAGTTTGCTGTCATGAAGCACAGATCCATCCCAGGCCACAGCTAAAGCATCCACGGGTGGCCACACAGAAGAATAATTAATCACCCCATTTTGCAAGTGAGTCATTAACTACTGACACAGGTTTTCGTCCAAATCCTGGGATTCTGGGACACTCCCATATCAGCAGCTGGAGACTTTGACTGGCATTTTCTTTATTTCAGTATCATGAGCTGTATTAATTTTGTGTGCTTTGCTCCTTGTAAAATTCATTATCTAGAGAGACTGGACAGGGTTTTTTCCTGTGTTTATGCAGGTCCACCCTTGTCTGGAACATCTGTATGATGCTGTTCTCATGTTTGCCAACACAGAGGTTTGGTGTCTCCTGGAGGAGCCCCAAACTCCAGCTTCCATGCCTATCCTGCTGTAAAAATAAACTATTTGGAAAATTTACCTAAATTAGGTAAAGATTCTCCAATGAAATATTCAGGAGCCTACAAAATGCTTTGCTTTTATTGGAAACAAATGTTTTGCTTTGCCTTATAATGAAATCAAACCTTTGGTCTGAGGGAGAAGAAGATCAGGATAAATCCTTTCTAGAACAGAATATGCCCCATCATGTTTATCCATGAGAAACTTGCCCTTTGCAGGAGACCTTGTCTTCAACAGCTCCTCACTCATGCTGACTGCACAGCTTGGAAAAGGGTGTACAAAAAATTAATATATCATTGAAAAGCCGCCAGCTGGATGCCTTGCCCACCTCTGGGAATCCCTTCCTTTGATGAAAAATAAATATTTACAGTTAAATAAAGCCTTGAATGATTTTGGAATAATTCTCTCAAACAGCAGTGCTACTGTACAGCGTGAAGGGACCCAAAAACCCCAGCTGGTTCATTTTTTAACTTCAAAGTTTGATGGATACACTCTAAATCCAAGATAAAGTACATTTAGGCCAAAAGGTTTGAAAGGTGATCTCTGATCTTAGTGTGGTTCTCCGTCATCAGTTCATAAAAATCCTTGGCAAGGTGCTCAGTATCTGTGAGTCTGTTCCTTTCCAGGTAACTTCATGGAGCTGGTCCAGTTCCTTGTAAAATCATCAGGGAATTGGACACCGCCTTTACTGCAAATTGTGAGAGAGAAAAGTTTCAACCAGCCCAAATCAGTGCTGTTCTGTTAAAGTCAGTACTTGGAGTCTGCTTGTAGCTATTTGGGATTTATCAAATAAACTCTTCATTTCCTTGAGAAATGCCAGGGCTTCAGAACTATAGGAAAACAAACCTGCTTTCTGCTGAAAACCAGCATTTGCCAAAATAATTTCTCAAATCCAGTATTGCAAGGTGCAAAGACATTTAAGTGCCATCAGTTATGCCTTGACTTATGTTATACCATGGAAAATATCAGCCATCCAATTGATATTAATATCTCAATTTAACAAAATACACTGTTGAAAGAGTTGTTAAATTTGCCCTTCAGCTCTAGGTATGATGGCACAAAAATCAAGATTAACTTCTCTATAAACATCTCATTTAAGATCTTAAACCCCTCAAAAAAACTGGCAATAATGAATAGTTTTTGGTGTCTTTCAGTAGCTCACAAGACAAAAGAGCCAATACGACATGTCCCGAGCTCACTGTGCTGAGTGAACGAGCAGGACGTCCCTTGGCATTAGTGACAAACAGTGTAAAAGACTTTCTGCCACCACAGTGAGATGACTCAAGGAATCAGGTGCCCCATAAGAACTGCCAGATCTACTATTTGCCCCCAAATCAGCTGTATCAGGAGTATATTTTTATGGATCTTGCTGACCACAGCATGTTTGTGGTGGTTGGGTACCTGTTCCCATCAAAAAAACCTTTGGTTCTACCAGTTCTTGATTAAAATTAAGACAGTTTTTCTCTCTCAGAACATAATTGGTAAAATTGGAAATATTTGTTGCTGTAATGGCCAGGCTTCCCATCCTTATCTCAGGGCGGTGTACTCTCCTAGTAGAATCATCATTAAATAAAGCTTAGAGATGAACCACGAGAAAAAGCTCAAATTCCAGCTCCTGGAGATTTGGAGGATGTACCAATTTCTTACTCTTGGGTTAAGTGGTGGGGATTTTATAGAGGTGGTTCCTGAACAGCATTTATGGATCTCTGGAAGGTCATCAGACTCACAGCTTGGTGGGTGTATGGATTGTGAATTAATTGCCAGTTTGAAGAATTTATAGAGCTCCTGTCCAAGAAGAGAACCAGGCGATGGGAATGATGGGTATTTATGGCTGTAGGGATCTCCAGCAGAACTAGATTTACCAGGAGTGCTGACCAAAGGGATGAGGTCCTGGTTTGGGTCTCTCTCCACTCCCAACATCAGGGAATTTGTGCTTCTCTGAAGGCCATCACCCCAAACACAGTGTCCATCATCCTGGTGATACCACCCAGATGTAGTTCTTATTACCATGGAATATCTCCTTATTAATGACATTTGTTAAACACTTTCCATGGAATGTGAAAACAACACTCTGTCAACACTTGATCTGGGATGAGGACAGCACAGCAATCTTGGATCAGCTCTGATGTTCCACTTGTGTACCCGTGACAGGGGACAGTGTGGGTGGGCATGGCTTTGTCCTCACCCTCACACTTGTCACATCTTCGGTGTCACCCTCAGGCTGCACCAGGGAACAGGGATCAACTCACCACCAACAACACCTGGCAGCAGAATAACAAATGTTAAGTGGTTTCAGCTGGTATTTTTCAGCTGAAGGAGTGAAAGGAGAGAGCTGACCACTGACTTGTTATGTCAACATGTCATGACAGCAGTGTCTGTGCAGGACAGAGCCCTGTAGGTGATAAACAGCTTCCCTGGTAAACACCAGCTGGGAATCTCATCCACAACACTCACAGTTTAGGTTTCTTTACATCCATCCTTATGTGCTAGCAGTTTAAGCCCTCAGGGTTTTGCTGTAGTTTTTTTCTCCTCAGGTTCAAGCAACCAGATTAAACACATGAAAACTAATTTAAAATTCCCATTCAGGTTAGTATGTATTGCATTGTATACATGCATGTACAATGTATAATATAAATGTGTGTGCACTGGTGTGGATGCTGGATGTGAGAGAATCAGGCAGCAGTAGCACAGTGTCTGTGTGAAACTAAGTCACATGACTTTCTCACGCTGGGCTGAGAAAGTGTGGCTTGGGAAGCTGTAAGGAGGAACCCCAAAACAGTCCTTGGAGAAAGAAAACAACCTTTGCAGGTGTTGTTTGTCTTCTTGTTGTTTACTTGCAAGAAACTGTTGAAGGATGTTGTTCCCAACTGTTCAATGATGGTCTTGTGGTGGTTTGCTAACCAATGAAACTTTATCAGAACTGTCAATAAAAGATAGTCTAGAAGAATAAAGTTGCTCTCATTTTGCTACTAAGCCTAAAAGTTGTATGTTGTTATTATCACGTCCCTAATACAATAGCAACACACTGGAGACAAAAGCCACTTGCAAAATCAACGTGGAGTTCAATGGTCTCTTGCACACAAAAAAAGAAATTTCCTGAAACAACACATCTGAAATACCCTTACAGATGTTTCTCTGCATTACCAAAAAAACCCCCGTCCCCTGAGCTAAAATGAAAATTGATTTTGAAAAAAAAATCTGAAGGATATGAGTGGATCATCATAATTGGATCAATATGCTCCAAAAGCTTCGGGCTACTTCATTTCTTAGCTGACAGCTTTCTTTTGGAATTCTTTAAACCAAACACAAATGGTTTGATTGCAATATGTGAAACATTTGACCATCATATCCTTGACAGTCAATCTGCTGCAGGGGAGATTTGATAACTGTTGTCAAATTCATAACAGCCAATCTAATCCAGAGAACCAACAAAAAAAACCCCAGGAGCTGCTTCCACAAAGCCAGAGATGATATTAATGTAAAATGACACCATTTACAGGGAAAATATGGGAAAATATAGGAAAAGGCTGTATTGGGTCTTTTCCAAATAACATTACAACCACATGAACTGATCTTACTGGTCCTTAACTGGTAAATACAAATTAGAGCTGTTTAAAATCCACTTGTTTTTCCATTCAAGTGTCACGTGAGAAATGAAAGCAGCAAGATCAAGTCCCTCAAACTGAGCCTGTGCTAATTTATGGACAGCGTCGTCTGGGGACATTAGAGCTGAATTGTTCCTCCCCAAAAAAAGAAGCGTTGCAGGGTAGATGTCAGGGCAATTGGCAAATTTCCACGTCTTCCAGCATTAAATGGATGGAAAAGAAATGGGAAAAACCACCATAACAAGAAAGAAAGGTAATAGACTAAAATCTAATGGTACCTTCTCTGTTTATTTCTATGCCAGGCAGAAGTGAAAACTGCAGCACTAATTGGCAGAAAAGAACTGAAGGATATCATGGATGAACTAATTACTGGATGTCAATACTGTATTAAACATCAAGTCAGAAGAGTTTTAATAAGTACATGCTTTCTAAAGTTGAAGCTGCAAGATCTTTATCAAAATTTTATGGAGGATTTAATTCACAGTCCTGGATTTTTGGGAGAAAATATCCTTGATTCTCACTGTAGCTAGGCAGGGTTAGGGAGGATGACGAGTCAGAAGCTCATCTTCAGCAAGTAAAGATTAATTTTAACAGCAAACCCCTTTTTCCTGACAGATCTCAAGCTCATAGTCTCTGTCAGAGCCAGTTTTAGGGAGGTGATAACTGTCAAGCAAATCCCTCTCTGCAGGGAGGTTTCCAACACTTGACTTTCCCAACTCTGCCAAGACATGGGATTGATCTCATTCTCCAGCAGTGATTGAGCTTCCAAGCCTTGCCCTTGCACTTTTCTCTTTCTCTTTTCTCTTTTCCATTCCCACAAAAAACACATTTACTCCAGAGTCTTCCTTTGCACAATTATCCCTCGGCAGTGGTTTGGGTTTTTTTTTTCCCATTCTTTTATCTGTTTCTGTCTTGGAAAACTCAGTAACCTACTCATCCTGCAGAGAACCGTTCTGCTGGATTTTTGGTTGGCCATGAGCTCTCTTTTATTCTGTTTCCTTAGGCCGACCCTGGCCCAAGCTAAGGGGCTTACCAGTCCCTGAACTCTGAAGGACGTGCCTTTCCCCTTAGCTTCCTTGTGACCACTCTTAATTTCCCAAGTGAAATGAGCGTCCCCTTTTCACTCGCTTCCCCTGCAGCTGACCGATTCCCTCGTGGGAGGACGGAACTGCAACTTTGGGGTTCGCACTCGCTCCGTGAATGATTTCACGCCTCACTCACGCACTCACACACACTTTTGGTCACACCACCTAACCAAGCGGTACTTACGGTTCATCATGCACGATGAATTTTATGAGTGAAATTGATGCCGCAGCTCCTGAGACCCTTCCGCCAGGTCTCCCTGAGTTCCCTGAGAGCACTTTTTGCTAGCTTTTATTCCTAAAATTGTTTTGATTGTGGCTCTTATCTCGCCTGGTTTGGTGTTCCAATTGGCTGTCCAGTATCGCCCCGTTCTGCCGGACCGCTCAATCAGCGGGGGCCCCCTTCCGGGCAGAAAAGGGGACCCTGGATCACAAATTTGGATCACGTCGGCCCGGTCACTAATTGTTATAGATGACAGTTTCCCCAATATTTTTCATTAAAGAAATTTATTGGAAAAACGACAAAGTGATAAATCGAGTAACAGCCACAATCACCTATACAGCCCTGACCCGGGTAGCACTGGGTGAACCGAAAAATGTGGGACACAAACTCTCCGGTTTGCTGCCCCTTCCCTGGTTCACAATTGGCCATCTTTCGGGGGTCCATTTTATAGGGGAAATCTACCTTGCAGCTACGTTATTGTTCAGTTCTTTCCTTGAATATGCAGATGTGATTACAGTCCACAGTGTGTATGTAAAGTAGACTTCTGGTAAATCCGGTTTCCTCTCTGAATCCGTCCATGAATTATTCCCGAGGTTCTTGTCTAGCAAACAAGCCTTGAGTTTCAGGCGTCTCCAAATTCCGGGAAGATGGAATGATTGGATTTTCTGCTTGTTGAGTGGATTGAATGAATTCTAATGGTCGTTTGTGATTATCATCTGGGTGGTGATTCCTGTAGTTACCTTTACCAGTTTCTCCCTGGTAGCAATCCTCCGTTCATTGAAGTGGAGATGTGCTCCTTATTGTTTTCCAAGGAGGCCAGGCATGCCAGCAGCCTGCCTCCCTTGTATGGAATCCTGTACATGGGGGTGCTTTTGGATACACTTTTAATTCATACAAAATAACAGCTCTTAATAAGGAAAAACTCGAATTAAACCATATATTTATAACATGCAACATTACCCAATTTGTTTCTCCTCATTCCATTTTTTTGCGATGTCACCTGTGAGGAAAGGATGTGTTTCCTGTTGGAGTTGTACAGGTGTTGGGCAGATCCAGCAAGACAAACCTGCAGAGGATCCAACATTGTGTCTGGACTCTTATGGATGGAAGTTTGGGAATGACAAATGTAAATATAACTAAACTGTGACATTCTTTGGGAATTTCAGCCAAGAATATCACCCAGGATAAAGGATGGTAAGGAAAAAGCACTATAAAAACTGTTTTTGTTGAGAAAGGTGCCTATAATTTATTTTAGAAAGTAGTATTTATATACTATTTATGTATATAAACATATATAAAATATTTACATTTTTTTCTTCAAGTAGCATTTAAAAGCAGAAAAATTTGGACTGGAATATTAAGCATTTGGGGATCTGTTTATGACACGACTATTTTTGATACGATAATACCAAGTAATTTTATTTAGGGAGTAAAAATATTTGTGGGAGGAGTCACATTTTTTTCTTATACCACTGAGCCAGGAGGAGATCCAAGTCTACTATTTTCATAATCCATCTTTATCTGCTCTCCTGGATATATTTTCTCTCTTTTCCAACACTCCTGCTAGCAAGACAACCTTCCCTCTCTGTCAGATTCCCTCACTCTTTGCTCAAGTTACCATGGAATCAAAACAGCACTTACAGGCTTGTTTGCACATGTTGGAAATCGATTTGATGGCCATTGCAGGAGACATGTTTTCAGGTGGAATAACTTGGGAATTCTGCCTGGATGCATAGACAACAGAATTACTCTGCTGCACCAGTTATTCTTCCCAGATGGCACTGGAAAGGACGCTGGGGTGTTTCTGCTGGGGAAAGGAACTTTCTTCCTAAGAAAATGTGATGGCTGTGTGAAAAGCCCCAATTTGGGCCATGTGCAGCACACATTGTCCCAGCACCTGGAAGCTGTTAGTGCTCGGGAGCACGGTGTGGATGGAAACTCCAGGGAGCAGCTGCGGCATGGCTGGGATTGCCCACGGAACTTGGATCAGTTTCCTGATAAACAGAGAACACCAAAGGCTACCTGGAGGAAGCCTCAAATTCAAGAGAGCAAATGAAAAGCAGAGATGGTTTTCCCCCAGAAAACTTCCTGAGGGAAAGTGCTGTAGCTGGGTGAGCTTGGCCTTTGGAACAACAGAAATGGTGCATTTGGGTGGCTTTGTAGCCTTGGGCTGTAGATGAAGCAGCTCATTTACATTTCAAAGCTGGCCTATATTCTGCTGATTGAGAGTAAATAATGCACCATAAATATGTATTCCCTGCTCTGAGGTAGCAGCACATCACAGCAAGAGAGCTTATCTGTGATGGCTTCAACTGCTCCGGGTGGTTTTCCCTTGGTTTGTCAGGAGATATCCCAGTGTCCAGCCAGGTGTGAGAGCACCTGCCTGGAGCAGCCAGATGTGTCAGGTAGCAGCAGGGACAGCTGCTGGGCACTACCAACATCTGCATGCAGGAAGAACCTAGAATTATTAAGGTTTAAAAGACCTCGAAAGTCATCAAATCCAGCCTTCAATGAATCCCATCATGGCCACTAAACAGGAAGTTGTGCCACATGAAGTGTCCACTCATTTTTTGAGCATCTCCAGGGACGGGGATTCCACTACTGCCCTGGATAGCCCCTTCCAATGCCTGACCATTCTTTCAGTGAAGAAACTTTTCCTAATATCCAACCTGAACCTCCTCTGGCCGTTTTTCCTCATCATTTGTTGACCCTTGTCCCCTGGAAGCAGAGCCTGATGCCCACATTGAAACACTAATTTTGAAAATTTAAAAAGCAAAGGTTATAATTAACAATAGATGTTGCTGAATTAGCTGAAATTAATAGATAAGCTTTGCTGAAATCAGTTAAAACTAAGAGGATGGTTAAGAGAAACCGGATTTAAGATAAGCTACCCCGGATCTAATAACTCATTGCTTGTCAACTAATCAATACCCCAGGAACACAAAACAATTGCAAATCTCCTGTTTTCAGAAGCTTAGCCCTGGAAAACAGGAAACTATAGGTCCTCCCAAAGAAAGGTTGAAAGTTTAGAACGAGGAAGACTAGTTTTACTTCCTCCTTTTGGTAACCACTCCTCACAAAAAGAACCACTGACTCATTTCAGAGAACAAACTACGAATGCTTAATAGCCTTTTTGTCAATTAGCATACGAAGCGGAGAAGAGGAGGTGACAAGGGTATGAATATGCATTTGTATTTTGTGTATTCAACACTTTTGTGGATAAAAGGCTTTGTGATTACCTGTGATCTTCGTAGCACATTAGGGAAATATCCCAGCACTGCCCAGCGTCCTAATAAACATACCCTTTCTAACTTAACTGTTAGGAAGTCTTTTGTCTGTCACAATTGGGTATCAATATTAGATCAATATTCATATTTTAATAAATCAACATGACTGAACGCTCCTGTCAGGAGTTATGAAGAGTGAGAAAGTTCACCCTGAGCCTTCTTTCCTCCAGAGCAAACACTTCCAGGTCCCTCAGCTGCTCCTCAGGACTGATGTTCCAGACCCTTTGCCAGCTCCATTCCCTTCTCTGGACACAAGATTCCCAATTCCTCAAAGCCCAGCTTAGGACTGTTCTCTCAACAATGGCATAGATGGATGATTATTTATCCAGAACAATTTATCACTTGCATTCTGATGAAAATTTTTAATGAATTCGATGATAAACTTCTATGAAATTAATGATGCTAAATCCCAGATATTAAATATAGACCTCGAGAATCCATGATAAAAAAGCTGTGAGATCTCTTTATTTTTGGGGCCTAACAAAGACACACAGTTATCTATATTTCTCCCAGCTTCAGTTAGTTCTCCTCCTACTGAAAATGTAAAATTGATTTGTTGCGTTGGGAAATAAACAACAAAAAATTATGCTTATCTGTTGGGGGTTAGATTTGGTTTTTTCTTACAGAATTTTTTCCCATAAGTTGCCAGGAAACTAACTACTGAGTACTTATGGGTGCTTGAGGAAAACAAAGAAGTGGCCAAAGGAGAGTGTAGCACCAGGATACACCTTAGTTTGGTCTCTGGGAGTTTTCTCTCAGAGGGGAAAAGATACCGGGAGGTTTGGGGGCAGGTAAAGGACGGGGGTGGGGGCAGCTAGGCTCGCTCTTGCTCTCAGCATTGGAGAGAGAACGGTCAGGCTGCTGCTTGCTGCGGGAGGAGTTTTCACTGTCACCACCAAGTCTGGTTCTGGGAAATCTACCATCATCTGCTCATTTGCCCAGAAATTCTGAACTCGCCTCCTCCTGCCCTGCTGGAGCTGGGCCAGCCCTGTCCCAGCGCTGCTGCTTCTTCAGCGCTGCTTTGAGGCTTTTTGCTATGCTGTACCCCCACACTGCCCTGCCCTGCCAGGACATCCCTGCCGCTCCAGCTACCACTGGCAGAGCTTCTGATATATCTCATCCACCAGCCCAAGATTTTCCACCGTTCCAGCTTGGTGCTCTCAGAGCCCTGCAGGGGCACCGAGATCAGACCGCACTGGGCTTTGTGAAGCAAAGACCCTTGAGGTTTCTGGTTCTGTTTATTATTAATGCTGTAGTTGTTGTTGTTTGTTTGTCTTGAGAGGAATGACAAAATTTGTCTTTACAAACAAGCGGTGGGTCTGCTGGTAGATAAAACTAGCACTGAGGGATAAGAGAAACAATGGGAAGGATTCTACTGATTGATGAATGGAAAAGAAGATATTTGCCTTTACAAACAAACCGTAGGTTTGCTGATAAATGAAATTTGATATTGAAAGATGAAAGAAACAATGGGGGAAAACCGCATAAATCCCATAAGAATTTAAAATTAAGGGGGGTTATACATTAAAAGGGGAATCTAGGGTCTTAGGCATTCCGGGAAGTCTGTACCTCTCAAGTACCTCAGCCAATGGGGGAAGAGAGAGGGAAATGCGGCTGGGAAATAAGGATAAAAAGGAGGCTGCG
This sequence comes from Acrocephalus scirpaceus scirpaceus, assembly GCA_910950805.1. Lineage (NCBI taxonomy): Eukaryota > Metazoa > Chordata > Aves > Passeriformes > Sylviidae > Acrocephalus > Acrocephalus scirpaceus. The sequence goes on from OU383776.1 coordinate 77,692,651, forward strand.
TCCTCAAAAAATTTGAGAGACCTCAGGGGAAATGCCCCATGGCCTCTCCCTTTATTCAAATAAAGTAAAAGGAGTCCTCTGTCTCCTTTTTGGACATAAACCTCTGACATTTGTGGATTAATTTTCCTAACAGCCTTGTTATACATACTAGTAAATAACTGTTATTCCTATCCCCATATCTTTGCCTGAGAGCCCCTTAATTTTCAAAATTATAATAATTTGGAGGGAGAGGGTTTGAATTCTCCATTCCAAGGGAGGCCCAGCCCTCCCTAGCAGACACCTGTTTTTTCAAACTAAGACATTATCTTAGTTCAGTGATATGACCATGATAAAAATTAATTGGTCACCAAAAATTAGTATTCAAAGCACGGAACACTCAGTATGAAAAAGAGAAGACTGCTAAAACATTCACCAAAAATGTAGATTTGGAAATCTTATTCTAGAAATGCAATTCAAGTTCTCCAAGGTATCACTGAGGTGAATGAGATGGATGGGAGCTCAGGAATCACAAACATTGGGCAGGGATTTGACAAAAGGACATCAGGTATGGTGGTTTTTTTTGCTTAACCTGTTGTTTTCTCATGTCAGAAAGGGCTTTGGGTCATTAGGATGTTTCAGAACATGGCACAGACTCCTCCTTCCTTCTGTTCCCAACCCTCAGAAGAAATTTGGTCCCTGCAGCTCCCCCACTCAGTGTATATATTTAAATATATAAATATATATATGAAATATCCAGAAGAAAAAGTCAGAAAAACCATCATGATAAAATGAGGGAAATGAAGGCAAATAAAATAATTCCTCTGAAATATTAATACAGAATATTATTATACCTGCGTAGACTTTTTTTCCCCAAAATTAAACCAATATTTAAATCTTATATAAAACATCCAGTTTTGGATTTTATGAACTAAAAAACAGACATTATTTGAGGGGTAAAAATAAAGGGAAATATCCAGAGACTGGTGTAGACTTTGACCAATCCTGCAGTCCTTAAGGGAAATTATTACAACAGACATCAAAGACCTTTCCCTCCAATTACACTTAAAGTGTGTTACAATGTGTTCTGTAAACATGGGGAGAACATCCTGTGTCCTTAAAAAACAAATAAGACTTTTGAAGTCAAGAAAATTTAAGATCTCCAGAGAAAGCTGTGGTGGCTCCAGAGGAATTCATGCCTTGCAGAAGGGACATTCCACGTGGGACTACCACAAGAATAGCTCAGTTTTGGAAGAGGAAAGGGACTGACTAAAAACCATCTCAGTGGAAAACAATGGAGAATTGTGTATTAGCCTGAAGTAGGTTTTATAATCCAGCATCACTTGCTATGGAATGTGAACAAAAACAAAGGCACAGAAAATAAGGACAGGATAATATCAGCTGGGTGTCTTGAAAGGACAAGAAAAAGAAATGCTAGATCCTGGGGAAAAAAAAAAAAAAAGTTCTGTGAAATGTTCAGGCACACTAATAATTGCAATTAAAGCCAGAAAAGGCATCAATCACACAGAATCTCTGAGACCCAGCTTCACTGGGACAGACTGGTATGGACTCAGCAGCCACCATGGGAATTATTTCCCCATCCATAGATGTTGTGGGGTTTTATTCTTAAAAGTCAGAGGAAGTTAGAACCAGATTTCAGGGAAAACCCCCTATAAATCGAGAACCCTCCCTCTTTAACTTTTTCTCTCTTAAATTGATAAATTGATTATTCTTCCTTATGCCTATGGCTCACTCATCCACACTGCACCCACCTCGCCCGTCCCACCACCAGGAGCATTCCCACAGGGAGACATCAGGGCTTCCTTTCAGGGGAGGAAGGATCTTATCCACAAGAAAAGAAGCACATAAGGGTGTTAAAGCCATGGAAAGCAGTGGAAGACCTGCCTGTGTCAGCTGGGAAGGCTGGAGGAGCTGGAAGCTGTTTCCAAATGGGAATAGTTGAAAGAGCTGATGCATCTGAATAGATTTGCCTGTAGGAGCAGCCATGAATAAATTGGGGTGAATTCAGAGGTGTGCCAATGTCTGTGAGCCTGATGAGGTGATTGTGGCCAATAGTCACCCTTTGCCACTAGCCTAGGGCCCTCGGGCTGAATTTCAGTTTTTGCAACGAATTCAGTGCTGGACTTTAAAAATTTGAAGCAACATTATCTAAATCCAGCATTGTTGCTCTCCAACAGCAGCTCAGCAATCCCAGTTATATTTATTAATCTTTTCCAATTACTAATTTTTCAAGCTTGTGACAATGTAGTTGAGGTTGTAATTATTCTCCTAGGGTATTAAGGAAAGATTATCCAAAATTTGGTCTCATTCTTAAATATATCCATTAAAAATTAATATAACAGATCATTAATTAATATGTATTACTAATACAAAGCAAATGAGGTAATCCTTCCACCTTGAACCTGACTTTCATCCGTATGTACATTCCAAAATAAGTATTTTTTCATTTAAATCTTGTCATTTAAACCTTTTAACCCTCTTGCTGATCCACAAACCACACAGCAAAGCATTGTTGAGAGTTGCAATGACCCAGCATGAGGGACAGCAGATTCTGGATCCAAGAACACTGCAAAAAACCTACACATATATATGTAGATACATACACACACAGAAATAGGAAAATTGAAGGAAAAAAGAGGAAAGAAGAAAATTTATGGATTGGAACAAAGCCACCAGTGCTGGGACCCATCAGAATTCACTGCCTCTGCCTTGTTCCATTCCTCAATGTCCCTTCTCTCCTCCTGCCACACAGTTGGGAATAAAAATTTTGACTGAAAGATACTTTTCAAATGCTGAGAAGAGTCATGATGAGAATGGAATTAAGAAATCTGCAGATGTGGAGCATGTGGAGTTTTTTATTTATTCCTGTTTCTTGCACCACTCTCCTCTCCATACAGGAGATTTAATTGGGTGAGAAGATTAACGATTGCAAAGATAGGCACATACAATATATATTATATTTTTACAGATGTGATTCTTTGGCACTTATTTTACTAAGAATTTCCAAATCCACTTTAACCCAAACTAAGAATTCCTTAATCCAGATTAGTGCTGAAAAGAAAACGTAACCTCGAGCTGTAATTTGAGAGGTAACTTGCCAAAGTAAAGGCCCAACTGCACTGAGAGAGCAAAGTAAAGGGCTTTCCTGTAAATGAGAAAGGATTAGGCCCACAGAAAAGTATTGCTATAGCAACAAAATAATTCCTGGGAATAGGGATAACAAAGCCAGAGCCCTGCAGATGGGAGGGAAGAGGCTTTAATCACATCCCGCTCCCCTTGGTCGTACCAACACACAGAAAGAAATGAACACCTGTTCAGTTTGTGGGTTTGGTTTTGAACTCATCAACACCAATGGGCAGCTTTCAGCCTCTGACAAAACATCCTGGCTGAAGGGAAGATGAGCAGCCGCAGAATCCCTGCTCTGATGGGAACCATGGCTGGGCCAAGTTCGTGTGGACATCTCACAACCAGCCCCGCTCATTCTCTGGGCAGGATTGTGAGTGTGGTGTGCCTAACCCTCCATCCCACCCAGCAGAAACCCTCCCATCCTGACAGGCAGCTTTTTCCCAGTATGTTTTGCTAATTGGAAGTTCTACAGGGGTCTGCAGTCCCAGCTCTTCCCACTCCACAACCATGCAGGAAAAGCTTTCTGCATCTTCCTCTGGAAGATGGCTTTAAAAGTTAGCAAAATTTATTATCATCACCCTTTATCCTTTCATGCTGTAAAAAGCTGCCAGTGAAACCCCCCAAAAGTCTTAATGCATTACCAAAGCACTAATTTTATTCTTCATTATTCCCCCAAACCTACATTCAGAGCTGGAGCTCCTGCTCTGCGGAGAGCTCCTGGTTAATGTATTTCTGTGTGTAGATCCTTGACAGAGACCATTTTTCTTGCCTTTCAGGTGGCTCGTAGAGCAAGATTTATGTCCGTTATGCATAAATTCCTTGCAATATTGCTCCAGCATAATCAGCAGAAAATCTGAGCCAGCACCCGCAGCAGCCACAAAACACCGCCAGAGACAGCTGAACTCGGGCTACTTTCCTCAAGTCCCAGGGACTCTGTTCCCATTGAAATCAGAGGCTGATTTTGTCCCTGATGGGTCTAAGGGACCACAAGGGTTCCCTTGCCATGCTGACACCCAGCACTGTCCTTGTGTGGCCTCAATGCAAATGTCACCATCAGATGGAACAGCCCAGCTTAGATACTAAACCAAGTTTAGTATCTAAACCTTTCATTAGATCTGACCCTGAATTTCTGTAACTAAACATAAGAATTTAAAACCATTTAAAATCCCTTTGCATCCCTAAAGCAATGTCAGCATCATTCTCTCTGGCTTATATTTATTATCTTTTTGCATATCCCCAAATCTGACCACATGAATATCCTCAAGCCCCAAATCACCTAAATCCTTCAGTTTCATTTTAAGTTTGGGTAGGAAGGGACCTTAAAGATCATCTAGCTCCTACCCCTAATTAGGGTTAATATAAACAACCAACTACTAATTATATATGTCTGACATATCCTGGTTTCATCAGTGTTTTCATCCTGCAAGAGGCAAAGGCTTGTCAGTGTTATACAAACTGCAGCCAAACCTTTGGTACCTGAGCTGGAGGTTCAGGAGCTATTCCTGATTTACACTGCAGTAGAGCAAAGAAGAATTGCATTCAAATTGGTCTGGGCTCTTTGAGAAGTTTTTTAGATTATTTCTCAGCAACACTGCCATGACATCATTATAGAGATCCTTGGTTTTGCTGAGTGAAAAGCCATAATTTAAGAGATGAATTAGTTTTGGGCAATGGGAAATCATCACTGTGTAAATAATTGCTGGGGTAAAGAGGATTCTTTCCTTCCCCTCAGGGAGAGGCTGCAACAGCCCACAAAGGAATTGTTGAGAGGGATTAAATGAATTGCACCTAACTTGGGCCAGCTAAAAATTGGGCACTGACGTCCCATGCGATGATGTAGTGCCTCTAATGAACACCCTCCCCCAGAACATGACTCATCTCAGCTCTCAGCTGACTGTGAGGAAGCCTCAGCCTAAATTTTGGATTATTGAAATTGGTGACATGAATCTGTGTCCCCAAAGTGAAACAAGATCTTTGAGAGCTGTACTTGAGTTCTCACACAAAACCAGCCGAGTCATTAAAATTACATGGGCTGCCTTTCAATTCCTGCAATTCCCACTTGTGCCTCTTGGAAAACCATCCTTTATATTTTGATTGAATTTATTGATTTATATTTATTTATTAGACTTCTTTTCTTCCCAGACTCTCAGATCAATATCAGGTCAACAGTGGCACAGAATGATTATCATGGCTGCCTGGCCACTAAATAGGGGGAAATTCCTGCTGCTCTTGTTACTGGAAAAACAGAAAACACCAACTACCCTGAAAGTCCACAAAGGCATCAAATTAAACTGGAAACTCAAGATTCATCTCAATGAGTTATGTTTAAATGCTGTATCATGGCAATTAAACACTTCTGGTTTCCCATTTCAGCAAACATTGAAATAAAAGCCTGATGTTCCACCTGATTTTCTTCTTTGCTTTCAGCCCTGGGGACCATATCTGTGTCCCCATCCCTGCCCTTGCTCTATGGCTACATCAGTGACCAGCAGAGCACCCAGCACCTCTGGAAGAGCATCTCTGCCCAGCAGGCAGCGGCAGCCACCTCCAAAATGCCTGAAGATGCTGCAGAGGAGGGGGACGGGTACCCAGTGAGGGAGCAGTGTCACCACTTCCAGGCTGGGGACAAAGACAAAACCATCCTTCATCCACACAGCAAAACCACATTGACTTAGAGTTCAGCCTCCTCCTCGCCCAGAGAGGAGGCAGGAAGTAAATTCCTTCCAGAAAATGTTATTAAAATATAACTTTTAAGCTGCATTTTCTCCAGGCACACCAAGTCTGTGTCACGTCGCAGCCCCTACAAGCCGAAACACCTTTATTCAGGACAATGGAAGCTTCCTCTGGCAGGGGAAGGGGGGAGGTTTCATCCTCGTTGCGAGCCCCTAGAGGGAGACATGACCTCGATTTTGGGAGGAGACTCTCTCGGGATCCAGGCAGCGGTTCCCACATCCCGGCTCCCAGGAGCGACCGGCTGGGCGAGCCGTGGAAAACAGATGCTCCGGGTCTCAGCTCCTTCTTGCCCTGCGAGGGATGCGGGGTGCTGGGTGAGCTCCTGGAGAAACCATGGGAAGCGCTGCCTGATCCACGGATGCAGGAGCAGCTCCTGGGATGGTGCATCCCACTTGGTGCTGGAGGGGATGGATGCTGGCAAGAGCAGTTCCCAGCTGACCTGGGGACGTGGCAGCTCCAACTTCTCCCTCCGGGAAAACCGTGGCTGTGGTAGCCTTCAATGTGCCTCTTTTTTAGCTCAGGGCATGATAGCCCTTTTTATCTCCTTGTTCATGGCCACAGTCATACTCCAATTCCAATAAAGAAAAATGGTTTTCAGATGCCACAAGAAAAGCAGGACTAGATTATCAGCACATTTGCATGGTCAATAAAATATCACCAATTCGCCAAGATAAACTGCCTGGAAGATTAGTCTGAACTGCCAATTTCTTAAAATGTTTCTCATTTCTTGGTTATGGCTATTTTTTGCAAATTTCCCTCTCAGAAATCACATTTCTTTCAAATCAGCTCATTGCCCTAGGGTTGTTGACCTTTATTTTGCCCATCTGGAAAACAAATGAAGCAGGAAGGATAACAATATGAGATCCTAATCAGAAGTGCTGTTTGTTTTTTTGGAAGCTTGATTTCAAACTTATATATTTCCCCCTAAAGGCACTGCCAGCAATACGCTGGATAACCCTGATGCAAGGAAAACTAGCAGCTTGGCCAAAAATCTTTGTGGGCATCTTATCAGTGGTAAAATGAAGACAAAAAAAGCACCAAATTATCAGTAAAAATGAACACACATGTAGCTGCAACAGCAGAGCTCAAGGGCCAGGTGAGGAGCCTTGATGTTGCATCTAAAGACTTGTCAGCCCAGATTTGACCAAAAAAGTTTAACCTGAGGTTAACTAGAGTGACAGGCAAGGATAAAACAAATATTACTGCTAATTTTGGTAAAAAAATATTTATAAATTGAGTTATGAAAAATAAGTATGCATAGGGAGGGGTTCAGTGAGGTGGCTGAGCCAGAGGGAAGAGGAAAAGCAGCTAAACACCGAGACAAACCAGTTTTGGGTTTTCTCACCAAGCAATGCCAGGTCCCAGGATGAGGATGCAGATGAACACAACAATTTGTTAGACTGGAAGAGTAATTTGTTAATTTGAAGGATCCAATTCCTATAGTTCTAACTGGAGAATTTCTGAGTTCACTCATGCTGGAAATAAACCTGATTTGGGGGAATGATAGCAAGGCTTTAAATTTTTTATTATTAGAAATCTGTGGGCAGCAAAATCAATAGTTTTTAGGCAGCTCTGTTAAAAAGGGAATAATACATTTCAGTGCTTATTAAATGCTATTCTTTTCTCAAAAATCTCATTGTTTTTCTCTCCACTACCTGTCACGTAGGTATCGAATTAGCCTTAAAATCAGCCAGTTGTTGGACTCCTTGGTCCCTGAGGGTCTCAGCTCAGGATATTCTCTGATTCTGTGATTCTAAAACTCTGCAAGGCTTTATAGAAAAACATCACAAAAACCCAGCTGGTCTTTAAGGTGCCTTTCAACCCAAACCAGCCTGTGATTCTGTAATTCCATGAAAACCTTTTGCTGCAGGCCCATGAAAGACCTGTGGCTGAGCGAGTGCTGCCTGACCACAGATGGAGAGAGCTGGGATGTTTAAAGAGAATAATATTGAACCAAGGAGAATAATTTGGGGAGAGCAGAAGCAGCTGCCAGCTGGGGCAGAGCTAATTTTGTGGCACTGATGGAGACCTGCCCTGAGTCCAACCCCTGCAGTTCCTGGGCTGCAGCTCCAGGAGCAGAGCCATTCCCTGTGCAGCTCCTGTGCCTGCTCCCAGCCTTCAGAGAACCTTTGTGGATGATAAATTGTGTAAATGGTGGTTGTGACCTTCAAATTCCAGGGGATCATCACTGTCCCCTTTACAAGCCACCAGCAGTAAGCACGAGGGCTGTTGGAGCAGAGTCTTATCTGAAGGACAGACTCCTTGTATCCCATAATAGCAGATTCCATTTAAAAATAGCAAATGAAAGTCAGAGGAATAATAAAAACTAGAAAATCACCCAAAACCCCAGAAATACATCAAGGCCAGTTTAATAGCCCTTAATACTGTCACTAACACAGCTCCTGTGCTTGCAGGGCTGTGTTGTAGCCACAGAGCCTGTGAGGCCTCCCTGGCGGTCAGTGGCCTGAGATAAAAAAATGCAATGTCACGATGAGTGGCCAAAAAGAAACCCCTTGGCGCCCTCGGACCTCTCTTATCTCTCTGTAAGACCATAGGCCACAATTGTACCCCAACTCCCCCATTGGTCCACTTTTCAAACCCCCTCTACCCTATATAAACCCCAAATCTTGCCCTGTTAAGTCAGAAGAGCTGTCCCTGCAACCCTTCGAAGAGGATGCCAAAATAAAGGACACCATCTGAGGAACTGCATACGGCTCTCTCCTCTCTCTCCCTGTGTCTGCCAGGGCACTTAGCAAGCAAAGCTGAATATCACTGCGAGCTGAAATTCACTGCTAAGAGCTGAATTCACTGATAGCTGCTTGCTAAGTTTGCCTGAGGCTGGATACCTTGCCTGAGCATCGGGTTGAGTGGTTCCTAACAGTATCATTCTGTCCGGGACTCACTACGGCCAGGATCGGACCATCCTGGAGGTTCCAAAGCCTCCATAGGGCTGGATGATGGAATGGGCAGAGGTTACCAGGTTTGGAGCCATTTCACCCAAAAACTTTGTTGCTTCTTGCATGTAAATTATAGATAATGGTTCTGCTGACAAGAGGTTGCACTTAGCTGACTGCTACAAGGTAAAATTGGAAGAAAATACCTGGTTAAAGAACTTTTCTCATTCTTTCCCCTTGGAAAAAAGAAAAAAAAACCCCAACCCTGAGATGCAAAGAGTTAATTTCACAGGGCTGCTTCTATCTCCTGGCTGGCTTCTGAGCCAGAGCCATAACTGAGGGCTTCAGGATACTCAGAGAGGAAACATGATTTGATGTAGTAGGGGCAATCCCATGCTTATCAAATCATCTTGCTTGCCTGTAAAGCTAAGCTCCAATTTATGGTGTTTTATGAAGCCCCAGATCAAGCTAAGGCTATAAAAATTGGGACTTAATATTCAGGAATAAAAATGCAGAGAGCACCACTGAAGCAACTTTTTTTTTTTTTTTTTAAAGTACTCGTATCCTCCTCACATTAAACATAAAGAGGGAGTGTGACAATAATGGGATGCTGTCCACCAGAGAGAACAAGACAAACAGCCCAGGTCTGTGATTCCTATGCCATAGGAACTTGCTGCTCTGCATGGATTAAGGCAGAATATTAGCTCATACATCAGAACAACGGCTAATAAACCCCATGCATCACATAGCCCTTAGCAAGCTTATTCTTATTTTTAAACTTTTTCCCCTCTGAGAAAGCTTAGAAAAGTCTCTCAAACATCTGCCCACCGGATAAGTTTTTTTTCTTCTAGTGACCAAATGCCCAGAAAGAAGCTGAACATTTGTGTGCAGCTGTTTGGAGAGCAGCCCTTTCATTTACTCACCTGAGGAAAAGGATGAGATTTCCTTTTTATGTGCATGAAAAAGGAAAATAAGAGAGATGGGAAATTTGTAATCCATCCCTGCACTCTCCAGAGCCACCACTGCATCTGGCACACTTTGCCTTCCTGTTGCAATAGGACACAAAAGGAAGACACAGACTCCATTCCAGTTGACAGGGCATAAACCTCTGACCTTTATTCTGTGTGACTCCAGCATATATAGTATTTGACCCCAGACCACGGATTGGAGGTTAAGGTTGCCACCTTTCCAACCACATTGGTCAAACCAAAAGTCCATTAATTGTTCCCTCCTCAAAAGAGGAATGAAAAACATAGCTAGTATCTTAACATAAACATCTTCTATTTATAACACTTGCATGAGAAAGAATTCAGAAACTATGAAAACATCAGAAGGCTGAAAAATCAGGGTGACACCTTCCCTCACTGATCTTATCAGAGTCATTAGGGGGAACACCCATATACTTAAATTACATTTTAAGACTTATGATACCTGTTTAATGTTAGATCTCTATTGAGCAAACCTTTGAACACTCACCTTACTTCCAAAGGTGTTCCTATGATTTAACAGCTGCCTAAATTTTTGCTGTGCAAAGATAAGGCTATTTACACATTTATATTAAGTGCACAACTGATTTAATCTCCTAAATCCAGGTTGAAAATCCTCCAGAAAAAAAAAATAAATTAACCAAGACAGCAATTATACAAAAATTGGTTAAAGCATCACTTGATTTTTACTTGGAGATTCTGAGATCTAATTTAGCAGCAGGACTAGTGTGTTTAGCTCTGCCCTGCTGGCTTCCGAAAGGGACCCAAACCCTCCCTCATTTGAACGGTCCAGCCTTGATCATTAAAGGATGTGCTAATGACGGGCGTGGGCACCACGCAGGCTGAAGGAGCCTAGCGAATTCAAGCACTGCAACACCTGAAGTCACTTTTCCTGTGATTTAAAGACAGAAAAATGCGCAGTCTCTTCAAATGTCGTAAGGATATGCATGAATAGGCTCTTTAGGAGTAGCCCATGCCGGGGAAGAAGTCGCTCCATCAGCTGCTCATTAAAAGCCACTTGGTGCAGGTTTTGAACAGATCTGTTGGCAAAGCAGTTCAAATGAGCACTTTAATTCTCTCCAGGCAGGGGAAAAAAAATCAGCTGGGGTAGCTGGGACCAGTAATTCAAACAGTTTAAACCAACCTGGCTGAGAGGAATTAAGTGTGAGCACACAGCCCTGGACCAGCAGGCTGGCAGAGGGGGGATGCCATCGGCTCATCCCACTGGATTTTCCCTCAGCTGGCACACAAATCGTGTTCCCATTCCTGCACCACATGAATCAATTGTTTGTGTACTTAAATAAAAATACTTGCTGCAACAAAGGTCCAAAACCAGTCATTGCATTATTTTAAATATTTTTTCCTCATTAATATGGATTTCTGAATTTCTTTTTTTGAGGTGGTTTTTTTTTTCCCTGAACGATGGATTTATGCAAATTCTGCATTGCACCTGACTCACAAGACACGGCACAGGGCTCAGGAGACAGGATCCTTTAGATTCAGCATCTCTGCTCATGACTATTTATGTGATCCCAGCAAAACCTAAATTCCTTGAAGCATCATTATGAATCTGCAACCAAATTCCCAGGTAACACTCCAGGGTACAAAATCTGTCTGGCATTGCCATTCCCTGGATGAATCCCTGGCTCTGCTCATGAGTTTCTTTGCACCAGGTTGGAATTCCACCTGTGGATGCAGGATCTGGGCATGGCAAGAGGTGTTTGAGGCCCAAGGTTATTTCTGACCATAGACAGAGGGCATTAAGCAGATATCAAAGGTGCATTGTTGAAGCCAGGGCATTTCCATGGGAGGCTGACAGAGCAATACAGGTCCAACCAATTTGGTTATATCATGTATTCTCCCTTTATTGCTTCAAAATGGTGGTTTATATACAGTCTCAGATAGTTTATGTGAACAGGTGTTTTCTAATTGGTACTAGATTAAAAAAGAATGTAAACAATCTTAACTTTAAGGTCACCACGGTAAAATTACTAAAACTACATTAATTAAATCCAAGCACACCTTAATCTAATTTCTAACTGCGCCACAAGCTTGCTCACTACTAACAAGGCCTAAATCTGAGGCCTAATTCAGGCCCAAATCTGAGGCCTAGTCTAGGATAGCTCAGGCTACGTCCCATAGCAAATCATGCCCCTGCTCTCTAAGAAATTCCTCTACACATTGTAGGTAATATTTTTGTTTCCTACAGTTTAAAATTCACAATACAGCTGCATAGTCAGCATTTAAAATCCAGGATTTTCTTCACACTCTCTCCATGCACTGGGGGGGAAAAAATTCTAATCCATGCTGAGGCAGAAAAACAACTCACTAAAACACCATCTAAAACAGGAGGTTTGAACTCATTGAAACTCTATTATATGCTTGAGTAACTCCTGGAACAACAGAAAGCTGTGCATGATTATGCAGGCAGGCAGAAATATCCCAGGCAGGCAGATGTTGTCCTTACTGCCACTCCTGGAGTCTCATCCCTGCCTTGGACACCATCGTCCCTACAATTGTCCCTTTGAGGTGGTCACACCAGGAGAAGATGGTAATGGTGCATCTCTAAGCCAGGTATTGATGTTTCTTTATGTTATCTATATGATCTCCATTCATCTCAGCTCTCTTTTAAAAAATAATAAATATGTGGCTGTCAGGTTTTCAGGGAAAAGGTTTAAAATAAGGACTGTCACGCTGAGACACGAAATGAGCACGCACCACACGCTCAGTCGCCCAAGGTAAAAAAGAGAACTTTATTTACAGTTTTCTAGAATTTATAGATTCTCTAAAGTGAGAATGGATTGGAGGGTGACATCCCTCCTCTAAATCACACTGGCCAGGTGAACAGTCTGTCAATTTTCTCCTCCTCCAAGAAGGAATGCGAAAACACATAGTGTTTTGGTAAAAAGTGTGAGAACTCTTGACTCGTGATATCCGCATCAATGAGTCCCACGTGCACAATGAGACCCTGAAGGGTGGTACTAGACCTCCCCATAAGGAGAGCACTCATACCATCACCCAAGGGACCAAAGGCATCCAGTGGGACCTTGTGTACGTTGCTGGTCTCTAACACAACCGTGTCTGCTGTGCAGACGTCAACACCTGCTGAGCCACGGGTGCTGGCTGCAAGTTGACCGAGCAGACCTCCATCGGCTCCGGGGCTTGGAGAGAGACTTGTGTCGGAGCGTGTCCCCCCTTTGTGCTTCGCTTCCCGTTTCCCGAGCCCATCAAGGCCTGACCGTTAACATGAACGGTGGCCTTGCACGCATTTGACAGATGATTTGGTCTGCCACAGAGACCACACAAAAACAAGGGAATTGTGGACTTCTTTGCCTTCTTCCCCTGTTTCCTGCTGGCCTGCACAATCCCTTTCTGCTGCTGCCTGCCCTGAGGCACTGCCCAGACTGGCTGCACAGCAGAGGCCAGAGCAGGCTGCATAACAGTGGTCATGGCAGGCTGCATAACAGTGGTCATAGCAGGCTGCATGGCAGTGGCCATAGCAGCCAACTTATGACCTGAAGTGCGCAACTTCTCACAGGCCTCCGCCATCTGGGGGATAGAAGGATCCCCAGGAAGAGCCTCTATGACTCTCTTACAGGCAGCATTGCAGTTGTGCTTCGCAAGGTGCTTAAGCAAATGCCTCCTTGCGTCAGGATCTCCCACCTGTTTCTCCACGGCAGCAGTCAGCCTATCCACAAATTGCAGAAAAGGCTCATCAGCCCCCTGGACAACTGCCATGAAGGACTCCTTCGGAGCAGCCATTTCAATGGTTTGGATCAAAGCTGCCATGCCTGTTTCCTGGCACTGCGCAAACACCAGGGGATCAAAGCCAGCCTGCCCATTAGGGCCAGCAAAATTGCCTGTGCCCAGCAGCACATCAGTGCTGATCACACGCCTGGGGTCCTGCGGACCCCGCGTGGCATTCCACTGCACGGCCCTGACCGCTAACTGAGTCCATTTGGACTCAAAGATCTCGTATTCCACAGGCTGAAAAAGAACACGAGCTATGCCTCTGATATCATAGGGTGTCAACAGGTCAGCAGCAAGTACTCGAAGCATCTGCATGACCTCCACAGACCCCAGGCCATATTTGCCAGCCTGATCACAGAGCTCCATTGTAGCTTTCCAGGATAGGGGTTGATAGGTATTATGAGTATCACCCCGAAGCACAGGGAAAGCCTGGAAGCCCCCTGATGAGGCGACAGCACCTGTCAAGTCCTGTCCCGTGGACCCCACAGGCTCAGGGCCAGGTGCCTGATTAGGGGGCAGCTCGACACCATCTGATATCGAGTCACCTGCAACATCAGCAGGCCCAGAGAAGTCATCTCTGTAATCCCAGAGACACTGTGAGGAGGGGAGTTCAAGCACCTCCCCGGGCTGGCGTAGGTAGCTTGCCAAAATGGCATGAAGTCCCAAGGATGCACAGTGATCTGGCACGGGGAGAGTGTCCACAAAGATGAGGAGAAAGACCCCCCAGTCCGGGCCCCCCCGGCTCTGGGGGTCCAACGGTCTCCCACTGGACCCATCACTGCTCACACCAAAGGTGAACAACGCGGTGTCCGCAGTCGCCGCAGCCCCCGCGCCAGCAGGAAACCGGGGCGCCAGAGCCAGGCTGGCTCCAGCTGAGCTTACGCCCCCCAAGGAACCAGCAGCACCGGCCGCATCACGGGCAGGGGTCCTCGCAGCAGCCGGCGTGCGTCTCGGTGTGGACGGGATGGGCGCAGCCGCGGGCATCGCTTCCCGTGGCGCGGGGGGGGAACGGGGAGCAGAGAGGGGCGCAGCTCGCGGGGCCACATCCCCGCCCCGCGCTGTGGCCCAGGGCGGTGACGCAGGCGGCGCGGGCAGCTGCACAGCCTGGCTCAAGCCCAAGGCCGCCCCCGCGCCGGGAGCACCACCACCCGCCGCACCCGGCGGGGGCAGCGCGGAGGAGGGGGTGTCTGGAACCGCCCCCAGGAGGGTCCCTCCTGTAGCTCGGAGACCCATTGGAGGCAATGCCCCCCCAGCTGGGTGCAGGGCGGGCTGCCCGCCCATTGGGGTGATGCCTGACAGATCGATCAGCACCCCATCCCCGCCTGCCTCCACTGCCTGGGCACGCCCACCAGGCTGCACAGAGGCAGGGGCGGTTGGCGGCTTTCCTCGCGCCCAGAGGATGGGTCGTAGAGACACCACAATTCGGGCAGAGCGTTGTCACGGAATCCTGCCCAAGGAGAGGCAGAGACTGATCATGGGGCTCCTCCCCACCCCCGAATGCCGGGAAGGCACAAGGGGAGGGCGGTTCCTCCCCACTCCACCGCTTCTGCGGCGCGGGGACGGGCGGGGCTGGCTTCGCCGACCCCACGGAGCCTTCAGCAGGCTGCGGGGCGCCGCCCACGCCCCGGCCGGGAGACCGAGGGCCGCGATCCGAGACAGAAACGTCTCCCATCACAGCGCCGTGGGGGGGAGGGGAGGGCGCTGCCTCTCGCAGTGGCTCGAAATTCCCCCCGGCCCCCGAAGGGACCTCAGCGTCCCCTTTGCTCCCTCCGTCCTCCAGGACGAGAGAACCTAGTTGGGAGCTGAGCTCCTCAGCAGAACCTTGGGAACTGGAGCATTCAGACCAGCGGAAAAACCCGTCAAACCTCTTCCAGTGCATCAGAAGCTGTGCGATCTCGACGTTACAGTCAAAGGAGAGGGCCTCAAGGAGGTGATCGCCAAGCAGAGACCACGCCTCCCTGGAGAAAGCCTCCTCGGGATCTGAAAAAAAACCCTTGGCCTCTCGCCCATAAAAAGAGCTTCTCAAAGCCACCCTGGGAGACAGAAACCTGTCTCCTCTCCAGCAAACTTCTCCAGATATTGAGGACCAGTGAGTCCTCCATGGAAGCCACAGGGGTCGGCATCATCCCAAAAGCTGCAGGCACAGTGCCAAATGGCCACAGCCACTACACAAGCAGGGAGGAGGGGGGTTAAGAAGCACAAATCTCACCCAAAGTGCCTCACACTCCGATGAGCACCAAACGTCGTTCTCACAAGAGGTCACCAATTGTCACGCTGAGACACGAAATGAGCACGCACCACACGCTCAGTCGCCCAAGGTAAAAAGGAGAGCTTTATTTACAGTTTTCTAGAATTTATAGATTCTTTAGAGTGAGAATGGATTGGAGGGTGACATCCCTCCTCTAAATCACACTGGCCAGGTGAACAGTCTGTCAATTTTCTCCTCCTCCAAGAAGGAATGTGAAAACACATAGTGTTTTGGTAAAAAGTGTGAGAACTCGACTCCAAGAATGTAAACATCAGAAGGCTTCGAAAACCAGGGCGACAAAGGACCTTTAAGGATATGCCATAAAAGATAAGTAATTGGTTTTTTTTTTAATCAGGGGACACCTGACTGATCATTTCCAAGCTTTTGGTGATGGGGAATTCTCAAAAGTGTAGTGCTGGAAAGGCAAATGGGCAAAGGGAAAACCATCAGTAATAATGTCCCTAAATTCCCAAGCAAATTTACATGGGTGTTGTTGGAGAGGTCACAACTTTGTCATAATTGTTGATATTGAGTTCACACATTTGCACCTGCAAGCCACACAAGCCCCTGCCTGACCTCTCCACTAGGACATGGAAGTGCCAATGGCACAAGCACACAAACTCTGTAAGGAATCAGACTTTCCAACTCTCTCTGCTCTCCTTTCACCCCATAAAGAGGGTGACTGATGGCCACACCAGCAGTGTCACCCCCAGAGCGATGATTGTGGGGGCATTGCTTTGCCTGGGTGCTTTCATCCTATGGAAAAAGCCCTATGGAAACCCTGAGCATGGTACCTTGCTGTGGTTGCACCTTCCAAGAGAAAAAGCAGGACCTGCAAAGAGCAACGCTGAGCACAGATTGTGCACAGGCTCTTCCTTCGCCTCGTTCAGACGTAGCTCAGGTTGTTCTTCCCTTGGGTAGAAAGCTCTAAACAGAGAGGAGGCCCTGGTGTGGTTTTGGTTTTATTCTCACGCTTTACTTCAACAAGGAGATGAAGTGCTGGCTTAGAGATGCAAGGGCTCAGCAGCATGAGGTTCATAACCAGCCCTGGTTCCACAAACACCCGCCCGCAGCTGCTCGCTAAACCAGGCAAGCACCACCCCCATTCAGGTAGGCCATCATGTGAGAAACCCAAAGAGTTTATAGAAGTGATTGTCAAAGACCCCATCATTTTGCAGTTAGGATAATAAATTAGGTGTGCACAAAATCCAGGAGTGTTTTACCACATGTTTTCAGCTGAATTGCATTATTGTTGTGTTATAATAAAAGAGAGCCACATGGTAACAGAACACCAGGGACCTAGCCTGATGCAACTGTTAAACATCAATAGGAAAATCAGAGGGGAAACATCAAGTTTTCCTTTAAAATCAGTTTTGTTTTCAAGAGCTGTGACTTTTATTTAGTGGATTTTGTGAAAGAGCTTCTGTTTATAAAAATTATTGGGTAGTGTTGGCTGTCAGAAAACATAAACAGGCAATTAGAGCAATAAGTAGAATGATGGAATTAACTCCTCTGGCAGCCTCCTATCTGGAGCCAAGCAAGGCCCCAATTCCATGAAAAATTAGGCATGTGTTTAGGTCCACAAGGTCATCCAAGGAGCCTACAGGGACTACTCACACATTAAAGTGTGCATGAGGGGCTTGTAAAAGCTCAGAGATACCTTGGGGAAACTGGATTGCAGGGACAGTCAGTGATTCTGCTGGGATGAGGCACTACCTAAAATTCATTTCAAAAAGTCTCCTGGAAGTGTTAAACATTCTGCACACAGTTTGGATTACCTTTAATGGATATAACCTGTCTGGTGACCATGGAAGGACTGTTTAATTCTCTCTCTGTTCTACACCCAGATTCTACACTGTGTTTTCCTGCTGAGTCTCAGTGGTGGAAATAGCTGGATCTGCCATGAAATAATGACTTTTGGCCTTTGTAGTGACTATGAGCTTATGGACTGTGGAATTGTGTGAAAAACAGAACAGCCCTGACAAGAGAAATGGGATTAAGTGCACAACATCACTCAATTATCCTTGTTTCTTCCACTCTATAAAAATCCATTGAACCTGATTTCTTGCATGAAAACCTGACCATTGGTGTGCCTGAAACTGCTCTCAGTAGCTTTGCCCCAGATCTGCACATCATCTCCTGCACAAGTTCCATCCTTAAAGTTATTCTGATAGATCCAAAGGAAGCAAAAAACCTGCTAAAATGAACTTCTGTGATACGTTAACATGTTTTTGAAATAATCTTGGAGATGACTGGGCAGGACCAACACATGTAGCACTCTGGATGCCTTCCCCAAGACTGCTTCCAAGGGATGCTTGTCCTGAGCTCATTCTCAAACACTGGGGTTGTTTCAGGGATACTGAATAGAGGGAGCTGAACCAGATTTCTGGGTGAATTATTCTGAAACAGCTGTTCCTGAAGAGTTCTCACAATGGGGAAATGTTCTGGAGGAAACTTCTCAGCAACTGCTGAAAAAGTGGGCAAAACTGATCAACAGAGGAATAAATGCTGTCAAGAAGGATGTCCTTTCTTCCTCCCTCTCCAAAAAATGCATGAAGCCAGACCAGATCTCCTAGCACAATTCCCCCAGAGCCAGCACAATTATCCCTACTGGCACCTTGTGTCGAGGGTTTTGCCTGAGTGAAGGGCAGCACTGAGACCTGACAATAACAGCCACTCTTTGCTTCAGTGACTTCTTAGTAACTTGAAGCACTGAAGAACCACCTTCTCCTGAGACAGCTGGACCTCCTAGGGAGGTAAATCTATGGGGAAGGACTCTGCATGACCTTTGCCAGCCAGGAGGCAGAAGTGGGCTGACTCCTGCCATCCTGCTCCTTCCCATCCCTTTATGTTTTATTCATACCCAAACTTGGCCTAAACTGGTTCATCCCAATCCTGAAGCCTTTCTGTTAAACTCAGAAGTGCTTACACCCTGCCCTTAGGAACGGTGCAAGTCAGGTAGTGAGGCACCACACTTAAACTCTGCTCATCCCTCATCTCTCTTCCCGAGCACAGAGAGCACGGACGGTGTCAGCTGAAACACGCAATTAGTCCCCCTCTAGCACGAGCAGCTCAAACTGTAACATCATGCCAGCCGTGATTAAGAGTGATACAGCATATCATCATTGTCAACACTATTCAACCAATGTAAACCTTAGTTAGAAATGTACTTGTCAGAGAAAAATGCGCCTTTGATTTCTATTACACTTTCCCCAGTAATTGCTGTCATCAGTGGCAGGTTATTATTACAGATGAATAGAGTTTCAGTAATTACTTTTGCACAGATTCTAACAGCTTTTAGATTGAATGATATTCTGACAGTTTGAATACTCTTGACAACAATTACCTTTTTCCTGGTTAACACTGATTCAGGAAAATTAAAAATTAAATCTGTACAGAGGAAACACTTATGCATGGCACTAGTAAGTGGGCTGATACAAAAATGTGTAAATTACAGAATGACTTAGAATAAAAAGTTATTTTGCTCTTCCTCTTATGCTTTTTAAAAAATCAGCACTTAGGGTACATGCAGTTCATGCTGGTTAGACTACCAGTAAATGATGTGAAATGATTTAAAGCACTTCTAAATCCACTTCCTACTGATCAGCTTGAAATGAAGAAAACACTATTATGGAGGAAGCCTTGTTGCTCCCACCCTAATTTTTGTCTTTGGTAACAGTCAGATAATGGCTTTTGGCTTTCAAACCATTATCAGATTATTGAAATAAACAACAAACAAGCAAACTGCTTTACAGTGGTAGCCTATTAAAATAAACCCAGCATGTTTGTTATTCCTGAAAAATTTATCTAATATTGCAGGGGTCATAACTCAAATGGCTTGATTAAAAAGAAGTCTCTTGCACAGAGCTCTCCAATTTAATTTTGACAGGATAACTGGCCTTGTGGATAAGGGAGACAGTTGATGTGATACATCTTATTAGTAAGCTTTCTGATACTGTTCATGACATTCTTATAATAAAACTAAGAAAATATGGTCTAGAACTAGAAAAAATTACCATGAGGTAGAGGGAACAATTGGCTGAAAAACTGCTTTCAAGGAGTAGCTATCAATGGTTCACTGTCAAAGTGGGAGGAAGTTTCAGGTGAGATTCCTCAGGGATCTGTCCTTGCTCCAGCTCTGTTCAATATTTTCATAATGACTCAGTTAAAGGGAAAAGAGATTACATTTATAAAATTTGCAGTGTTAAGGAGCTGGGATGGTGGGAACCCTTGGGAGGTCTGGATCAAAATTTGAAAAGATATTAATGGTTTGGAGTGATGGCCTGAAATTAAGATGAAATTCAATAAAGCCAAGTGTAAAATGTTACTCTTAGAGAGGAGAAATCAGATGCAAATGGGAAATTGCCAGTAAGGGAACTCCATTACACATTCAAATTTATAGCCTACGAGTTCCATAGCAAAGGAGTAAAACTGCTCCAGAAAAGGTAATTTCAGGGATTTGTTAACAGGAGCATCCTACATGAGACCACTGTGGTAATTCTCCCACCATCGTTGAGCTGGGATGTTGTGCCCTGTCGTGAGCTCATGGTTTCAAAAAAGGTGCAAAGAAACTGGAAAGAATTTAACAAAGTCCAGCTGGGAGCATCAAAAATGGTGAGGGATGAAGTAAGACCTATGGAAATACAGAATCATGGAATGGTTTGTAATGGAAGGAATTATAAAGCCCATCCCATTCCACTCCTGCCATGGGCAGGGACACCTTCCACGATTTCATGTTACTCTGAGCCCTGTCCAACCTGGCCTTGGACACTTCCAGGGATCCAGGGGGCAGCCACAGCTCCTCTGGGCAACCTGTGCTGGGGCCTCAGAACCCTCACAGGGAAGAATTCCTTGTCAATATCCCATCTAAACCTCCCTTACTTCAGCTTAAAGCCTTTCCCTCTGTTAACTGCCCTGCCTATGGAGTCTGTTGCAAAGCTGTGATTGAGCCTTTAGTTTTTGACACCACTTCCCACCTCTGATCTCACTTGTGTATTAAAATATCATCATCCTTTTCTTCTCCTGCACATTAGAATTATAGATATAGTTTATTGTTATACTTTCCATAGAGCCTTCTCTTTTTACTAGCATTGTACAATCTGTACAAAAGTAAAATTTAGTCCTTCCAGGGAGCTGAAAGGAAGCAATCGTTTACATGACAAATCCAGCATTATCATATGTAAACCTCATTTACTATGTAATGTCTTCCTGTTTCCAGTTCATTAATTGAATGAAACCTATTTTCACATTCTGCTAGGCAGCAAGATTCTCCAACTAACAGAGATAGTGCTTTTAGGGGAAAAAAATAAATGTAATGCTAGAAAATATTTCACTTACTGGCTGGTCCAAAGCTATATGGATTTCTGAAAAATAAAACTATTTTCTATATATTTCTCCAAAATAAAAATAATGGGATTTACCCAAGTCAGGTTTGTGCAGCAAATTTGGATGGAGACCTGCCTGGTAAAGTACCACTCTTTAACCTTCATTGTGTATTGACACTTGTGACATCCAACCACATTCCTATAAATACAATCAGATAAACACAACCAAATTACAGCCTTATTTATGATAAACAACACTTTGGAGAGTCAAGACTGATGGTTGTAATGGAAAGATGCTGACAAATATTTTGTTGCATTTCCTCCCAAGAAAATCTATAGCCCTGAAACAGCAATGGCAATAAATCTCCTCACAGGTTCCAGACCTCTAAAAAAAATAACTATTTTTGGAGTTCTACTTAGGTCCAAGGGAAAAAAAAAAAACAACCAAACCCAAAAAATACCCAACTGGAAGGGGACTTGCTAAAACCAACTATTGCTCAGTATTTGCATTAATGTGGCATGAAAACTAAGAAAATACTGATGATGTTTTAGAAAATGGTGACATTTTCTATGGCACAAAATAAAGTAGCACCACCAGCACATCATGCTCAGGTAAACCAGAGAAATAGAAAAGGAATGAAATTATGAAGAACAAACACCAATGTCTTTCCCTTAGCCTATAAGAGAAAGCCCTAGGCTGGATCCTGGGATTTTGGACACTCCCAGGGTTCTGGGCTCTGGTACCACAGCTTCATCTACATAACATGAACAAGCCAAATGAATCTGATATTAAAATGAGAAAAATTGGCAATTTAAAATTGCCTATTCCATTCCTTTTCTTTTTGACCTCAATCCAAAGCCTTTCTAAGCCAAAGAAAATACAAGCTCACAATTAGTGACTATGACCAGTTAATGGGTCTGTTCTGAACACGTTTTTAAATAAAACAATAAGCAAACCAGGGAAAAAGCAACTTACTGGGCTATCTGAGGCCAATTTCTTTTAAGCACAGGTCACATTATTTTAAAATAAATTCCTTTTAGCAATTGTTCCATCAGGATTATGTCAGTTCAAAGGGAATAGACCCAAAATCTCTTGTTGCCAAATAACTTCATTTTGGTACATCTGTAACTCTATTTTCTCCAAATAAAACTAGTTCATAATATGGGTGGATTTGTTGTTTTTCTGATCAAAGTTGTTCCCTGGCAACTTCAAAAGCAAATTACATCTAGGAAAAAGAAAAATCAAAAATCAAAAAAAAAAAACAAACCCCAAAACCCAATGTTCATTTACAAAGCTTGGTAAAAAATCCATGGAGCCATAACAACCAAACAACTTGGTAAGAAAATCAAAGTGCAGCTGACTGGAAGGAAAGAAAAGAGAAATAGGTTGTTTCTGAACAACCAGGTTGCCTAACATTGGAAACTGGCAGAGATGGCAACATAATAAAGTAAAATATTCCCAAAAAAGTAGCTCCTGATGCCCCTCTCGCTACCTCCTTGCCTCATCAGAATTCAAATCACAACTACAATTCCAGAAGTATTTTCAGTTCTATGCCTACCAAACAAAATACCAAGCTGACAAACAGGGATGATGGGAGCATCCTTAGCTCAGCTTTACTGTCCTCCCAAAACCCAGGTAGGTACCAGTACAGCCCAGTAACCCCACACTCTCCTGGCTGTGCGCAGCAGAGCTTCCTTCATCCCTCTCCTCCTGCTCCCATTCACTGGCACTTCCCTCTCCTTCCCACAGCTGACCAAAACAAGGACTCTCCCAGGTGTTTGCCACAAGATTGAATAAACAGGCTGCATTTGTTACCCTCTAACAGGCACTAGAAGTGAGAATCTTAACAACCACCAGTTATCCTCCAGGATTCCTGAGTGGTAAAATCATCCCTTTGCCCATGGCAATGTTGGAGGGAAGGCAGGACATGTGCTGATGGTTTTGTTTTACCATCCAGCATGCCAGGAGTGTCTGATTAACAGTTTTCCATCCCTATTCAGGCATCTTTGTTAGGAGTAAGTCTGCTCTTTTAGATCCTGGTCCAACTTCGTTGAGAGGGCTTTAAACTAGGCTTGAAGGGGGAAGGGGATGCAGCTGGGCTGTCTGGAAGCAGGCCCAAGGGTGGTAAGCCTGAGTTAGGGGTAAAGTCAATAGCCCAGCTGAGATGCATGTATACAAATGCATGCAGCTATGGGTAACAAACCAGAGGAGCTGGAGGCCATGGTGCATCAGCAAAGCTATGATGTAGTCGCCATCACGGAAACGTGGTGGGATGACTCACATAGCTGGAGCTCTGCACTGGATGGCTACAGGCTCTTCAGAAGAGACAGGAAAGGAAGAAGAGGTGGAGGGGTGGCCCTTTATATTAAGGAGACTCTTGATGCTGTAAGTATTGAAACTGAGGAAGATGGAGTTGAATGCCTATGGGCAAGAATTAAGGGGAAGGCCAACAAGGCTGACATCCTCCTGGGAGTCTGTTATCATCCACCCAACCAGGAGGAGGAAGTGGACAACTTATTCTATAAGCAGCTAGATAATGTTTCAGGATCATCAGCCCTTGTTCTTGTTGGTGACTTCAACCTACCAGACATCTCCTGGGAACTTAATACAGCAGATAAGAGGCAGTTCAGGAAATTTTTGGAGTGTATGGAGGACAACATTTTGTCACAGCTGGTGGGTGAACCCACCAGGGGAGGGACTATGTTAGATCTGCTGTTTGCAAATAGAGATGGGCTGGTGGGAGATGTGGTGGTTGGAGGCCGCTTGGGGCACAGTGATCATGAAATTATAGAATTCTCAATATTTGGTGAAATCAGGAGGAGCACCAGTAAGACTCTTGCATTGGACTTCCGGAGGGCAGACTTTGGCCTATTTAGGAGACTTATTTGGAGCATTCCTTGGGAAGCAGCTCTTAAAAACAAAGGAGTTCAGGAAAGGTGGGCATGCCTCAAAACAGAGATCTTGAGGGCACAGGGACAGACTGTCCCTGAGTGCTGAAAGATAAGTCGATGGGGTAAATGTCCAGCCTGGATGGGCAAGGAGGTCTTGGAGGAACTTAGGAATAAAAAGACTATGTATCATCTTTGGAAGGAGGGTCAGGTCTCTCAGGAAGTATTTAAGAGGGCTGCTAGAGCATGTAGGAAAAAAATTAGGGAGGCCAAAGCTCAGTTTGAACTTAGAATGGCGCCTTCTGTAAAGGATAATAAAAAATGTTTTTACAAATATATTAATGGTAAAAAGAAGGGTAAGACCAACCTTTGTTCTTTATTGGACGAGGGAGGGAACTTAGTAACTACAGATGAGGAGAAGGCAGAAGTGCTTAATGCCTACTTTGCCTCAGTTTTTAGTGGGAAGACGACTTGCCTTCATGACAACTGTCCTCTTGGGTTGGTAGATGATGTCAGGGAACAGAATGGTTCCCCCAATATCCAAGAAGAGGCAGTCAGAGAACTGCTGAAATGCTTGGATATCCATAAATCTATGGGACCAGGTGGGATCCATCCCAGGGTGATGAGGGAGCTGGCAGATGAGCTTGCAAAGCCACTCTCCATCATTTACCAACAGTCTTGGCTCACTGGTGAGGTTCTGGATGACTGGAAGCTGGCCAGTGTGACACCCATTCACAAAAAGGGTGCGAAGGAGGATCCTGGTAATTACAGACCAGTCAGCCTGACCTCAATACCTGGTAAGATAATGGAAAAGTTTATATTGAGTGTCATCACACAAAATTTACAGGATGGCCAGGGAATTAGACCCAGCCAGCATGGGTTTAGGAGGGGTAGGTCATGTTTGACCAACCTGATCTCCTTTTATGACCAGGTGACCCGCCTGGTGGATGCAGGGAAGGCTGTGGATGTTGTTTATTTGGACTTCAGCAAGGCCTTTGACACTGTCTCCCACAGCACACTCCTGGATAAGCTGGCAGCCTGTGGCTTGGACAGGGGCACTCTGTGCTGGGTTAGGAACTGGCTGGATGGCCGGGCCCAGAGAGTGGTGGTCAACAGTGCTGCATCCAGCTGGTGGCCAGTCACTTGTGGTGTTCCTCAGGGGTCTGTGCTGGGGCCAGCTCTGTTCAATATTTTTGTTGATGACATGGATGAGGGTATTGAGTCTTTCATTAGCAAATTTGCAGATGACACTAAGCTGGGAGCATGTGTCGATCTGTTGGAAGGACGGAGGGCTTTGCAGAGAGACCTGGATCGGTTGGATGGATGGGCAGAGTCCAATAGGATGAAGTTTAACAAATCCAAGTGCCGAATCCTTCACTTTGGCCACAATAACCCCCTGCAACATTATAGACTGGGGACGGTGTGGCTGGACAGTGTTCAGGCAGAAAGGGACCTGGGGGTTCTGGTCGACAGCCGGCTGAACATGAGCCAGCAGTGTGTCTTGGTGGCCAAGAAGGCCAATGGCATCCTGGCCTGTATCAGGAATAGTGTAGCCAGCTGGACCAGGGAAATAATTCTTCCCCTGTATGCGGCACTGGTGAGGCCACACCTTGAGTATTGTGTCCAGTTCTGGGCCCCTCAGTTCAGGAAGGGCATTGAGACTCTTGAGTGCGTCCAGAGGAGGGCAACAAGGCTGGTGAGGGGCTTGGAACACAAGCCATATGAGGAACGACTGAGGGAGCTGGGGTTGTTAAGCCTGAAGAAAAGGAGACTCAGGGGAGACCTTATCACTCTCTACAACTTCCTGAAGGGTGGTTGTAGTCAGCTGGGGGTTGGTCTCTTTCTCCAGGCAGCAACTGACAGAACGAGAGGACACAGTCTCAAGCTGCATCAAGGGAAGTATTGGTTAGATCTTAGGAAAAAGTTTTTCACAGAAAGATTGATTAAGTATTGGAATGGCCTGCCCGGGGAGGTGGTGGAGTCACCATCCCTGGATGTATTTAAAAAAAGACTGGATGCGGTACTCGGTGCCGTGGTCTAGTTGAGGTGTTGGAACATGGGTTGGACTCGATGATCTTGAAGGTCTCTTCCAACCTAGAAATTCTGTGATTCTGTGAAAGCCTTTCAAGGAAATTGAAAAGTCTCCCATTGATGGGAAGGGAGTTTGCCCTTGCTAATTGTTCCTTTCATATCAGAGTGAAAACAAATTCTTCAGCTTCCATTTGAAACCCATGAAGTTCAATCCCTTGATATATTGGACCCTTATTTTAAGGAGGCTGGAGAGGAGAGGAGGGGAAGACAAAGCCCAGGACTGAGGGCTGTGTGTAGGCTCCAAGTACGTGCGTTACACAGCTCATGCCGTGACACATCACAGGCCTTGGATTCTGCTTTCCAGAAAGGCTCCAAATGTTTTAGAGCTCACAAGTTCATAAAATGATGCATTTAACGTACTCATTGCTCACCAGCAAACTTGAGATCAGAAGGCCACTCTGATGCTCCCCAGTTGCTGCTCACTGGGAATAATTTCTCCTCAGGAAGAAAGTTTTAGTTTGCTCCTCTCACAGAGTGAGGTGTCATCTCTGGTTAAGGTGTGGATGGAGAAAAGTGGGAGGTCAATAGAGCATGGGATATTTGGTTTGGGCCATCTCAGTGCCAAAAAGATATTGAGAAATCAAAGATGGTCCATTCCAGACCTAGAAATGTGGCTGGTGAACGGAAATGAAAATTCTGAGGGAAATCAAAAGTTAGGCACGCACATCTTAGTGATAATGGAATTTTACACCTTAAACACAAATCAACAAACTATAATTAATGTAATTATTTAGAAAGCTCAGTTTAACTGGGTACATAGGTGATGTCATCTCCCAGCATGGGAAAACTAGAAGAGCTCGATGATGGGATAACTAAAGGTTGCTTTTAAAATAACCCTTTGCTTCGGGAAGGAGATGAACTGGATGGAATTGTCCATCTATAGGTTAAACAAAAACCCTGCAAACACAATGACAAATAAATACAGATCTATAAAAAGAGGGAAGCAGCAGTAGCACGTGGCTGATGATTTGGGAATCCAGCCTGGTCAGCCAAAGGATTCCCCAAGCTGTGTGTTGGAAGACAACAGACTGATCTGGACAAACCACCCATCCCATCAATGCTGCTATTTTGGCAGAAGAAAGAGAATTTTTAAAGAGACAAATATATAAAGTGCAATATAACCTGGAAAAACACCTTTCAATAACTGCTTTCTTACAGTGAAATAATTTTTCTTCTCTCCACAAAGAGGGATTTCACCCTGGAGTTGTTACCAAAAGACAGTAAAACATGACAGATGAATGTTGCCTTGCATAAGGAACACATACATGCATTTAAATCACTTATATTTTACTTTTTTATGATGCAATTGTGAATTGTGTTATTTTGCATTTGTAATTAGAGGTTGAAACAGATGGCAGAGACGGTTTAAAGGGATGTGGTGGATGGATCAGGTCTCCTGCTCCACCAAGGGCTGAGCATGGAAACTCTTCCATGAACTGGTCAAACAGCAAAGTGCTTCCTGCACATCAAAGAACATTGAAAGGACCAAACTGGGCTTTCTAGAAGGTGAATAAGCACTGGTGAATTTAATTTTCCCCCCCAAAGTGCTCTTAGAGCACTCCCGGTACCGTGCTCTGATTTTGGCTGTTGGGGTAGGTAACATTCAACCCCTCAACAAAAGTAGCAGGATTTTGGTGCAGCCTCCAAAGGAGAAAAAGACCCAAATGTCTTTTCCAAAGACCCTTTCTCCAAAGGAGAAAAGCTTGAAGAACTCTTGAAGAAAACCCCCAGAGGAGCAGTGACCCCAGGAATATCAGAACATATAAACATGGAACACCAACCATTAATGGAGGGATGGCAGGTGGCTTTTCCAGCTCTCTTTCCTCAAGGAACAAAGCTGTGGGTACAAGGAGGCTCATCATTCCTTTCCCATCATATGCAATTTGAGACACAACCACTTTATTCCATAAATATTCCAGCCTGGGTGAGCCCTGGACCTGGGACTCATGGTTGCTCTTCAAAGCAGAGAAACCTTTTACCAACTTTGGATGAGTCCAATTTGAGTTCTCCTTAAATTACATCTGAGCTGCCCACCAGTAACTCTCCCCTTGAGTGGGGTTTCCCAAGGTTTGAGATTCCTTGCTTGAGGTTGAGACAATCTTCCCTGCCCAAGGAAGAGAGATCCTTTCCCCACAACACATCCTCAATGACTGAGACCTGCTGAATTAACACCAATGAAATCAATATTCAATATTCATTTATAAATTTGTATAGATGCTTCCATTAGACATAAACCATTGTCCAAATCTGAGACTAAGGTTAGGCCTAGCTGCACCTAAACTCCATCAATTTACTGATTGCTCATTTTCTACCAAAAACGGAGCAAATCCTTTAAATGCACATATATCCTACCAAAAACAAATATCATGGACTTTTAAGCATCAGGGAATTCATAAAGCAGCCCCAAAGTGGTATCTAGAGCTACAGCTCTCAGGGATCCAGCCAAGGATCCTTTCAACCACAAAAATCCAAATCCATAAGCTCCAAATCATCATTTTAAACCACTGCAGAGCCTGGATCACTATGGGAATATGGAAAAGTCATGCTAAAATGATATGGTTTATATATGTTATTAGAAACATTCATTGAAACAGCTTTTACAATAACTACCAATATTATCTACCCTACTAGGTTGTTACCAGAATGATATTTAATATTTTAATGATCTTTTAAAATATTTTTCAATTTGACTTTTTTCGTACTAGCAGAGCAATATTTACTGAATGCCCAGAATGAAAAAGGCACCTCTAGCTGCTGCTTTATCACTTAGTTTGGTTTCTCTGCATTTTTTATAAATACAAAAAAGGATCTGAAGTAAACAGGTCATAAAATCTCCCTATAAATATTATCTTTTTACTATCTTTGGGGATGGGCATGGACAAAGAAATTGAACCAGAAAGCCATAGGAACAAATTTTCTTTGGGGAATTCATTCACATCTGTTCCTGTATGACAACAGGAGGAACAGAAATTATTAAGAAAAAAAGACAGAAAAGAAAGGAAATGTAACTTTCAAAAGGAAAAATTACTTCCTCTGATCTTTAGCTGATGCTTCTGATGAGTTTTTATTCTGCCTGACCTGATTAGCCCAATGCTAATAAAGAGCTAATGAAGAAGAAAAGACTTATCCTGAAAGTTAACTCCTTTCTGGAAAGGAGATGGATGGGTTTCTGAGAACAGGGATAGCTGAAAAATACACTTGTGTGATCTTTTGTTTCAAAATTTTAATGCATCCCCTTTCAAAAGGTCTTCTAGTAATGAAATTTACTAAATCTTTAATTTAATTTATTTAAATTTTAACAAGTTAACAGACTGTTGATGTGCTATTATCATTGATCAGCAAATTATGTATGAAATAGAAGAAATACCCTTTTCCCTTTATCTCACTGGGGACCTGGCATTGCCCTCACTGCTGTGGGGGAAAGGGGCACTGGGCTTCTGCAGGAGCCCATGCCAGCACTTCCTCCCCATCCCTTGTGGGAAGTGGGCCCGGAGAAGAACAAGATGGGCTGAATTATTCTGTTTTCGGACCCTCTTTGCAACCCAATATCCCTTCAATTCTCCCTTTGGAATTTCCATCAGTGTTGCCAACATCAGATCCATCTTCCCAAGCCATGGACAAAGATTGGACTCTGCAGCTGTGCCTTCAACACAACACACTGTAAATACAGTATAAATACAGTATGTAAGTGGTAAAAAATCATAAAGACTCCTTGGACTGATAAGCAAATGCACCAAGGTATGAAATGCAAATAAATACTATAATGCCTTTTATAATTTATAATTAATCTGTCCTGCATCGACCTAATTTTTTTTCTGTTTGTGGAAGAACAGGCCTGACGCAGAACCAAAGGAAATGACTGGGGGCTGGTTTTGACCAATATTTAACTCCAATCATAGTATTTAGTAAAGAACAAATATATATATATATATATGGATAAAGGCACCCAGAAACGATATAAGGATTTTTATAATAAAATGGTTTTATTAATTTATCTGATTTTTCTCTTTCTGGTCTTCCTGCAGTGGAAAATGGTGAAGTAATTCTGTGATGAAGAAAAAACAACCTCTATTAAATAGACAAAGATCATAAAGTCTATTTTTCTTGAATTTCCACAGCTTCAGTGAACACAACTGAAGGCCTGGCAAGTACTGAATTCTTTCAAGAACTATTTATTTCAAAGTTACAAGGCTGATGAAGTTTAGAAGTTTTAGAATTACAAATTCCTGTTTTTCTTGGAGCAACATCTTTAAAGATATGCAAAGAGGGATTTCTCAGCACTATTCAGAAACGAGTCTCAAGTGATTTGCCACTTTGGAGTACAGAGCTTGTTTTCTAATTCAAGCAAACATTTTGAAAAAAAAAAAAAAGAACAAGAAAAGGATGTGAGAAAATGCTCATTAGGAAAACAACAGCGAGAATTTCAGCAGAAATATTTAACCAACTTACCTGATTTCACAGTTGTGCTTTTAGGTCCTGGAGCAGCAGCAATGCACTGATTTTTTATATAAGGAGAAATGCAAAAGACACCAATGAAAAAACGAGGTTTTCAAGGGTTTAGGACAGGCTTAGAAGAAAACTTCAACCAAAGGTCCACTAAGTATATTCCCAAGCTGAAGTTACTGCTAGATCTTAAATTGTTATATGTTCTTTTTTTTTTCCTTTTTTGAGGTGCTATTTTGGTTGCAGTATGCTGTGAAAATATGTAGGTTACCCTCACACAAACAGATATTTAGAACAGAACTATTTACATAATGGATGGACATTTTCATGCGAAACATTTGATAGAAGGATGCAGAGATCTGAATTCTCTGGTTTGCTGATAGAAGAGCTCTGTGCTATGTATAGAAAATTCCCTCTGTGTGGGTAATGTATATTTGACTTCACCTCTTGCATATTGATCACTCCCTGACTTGCAAATCCTGAACCATGTGCAAGTGTGCATAATATGAATAACTTTATTCCAAACTTGCATGTCTTAAGTCATATGTTCACCCAAATCTGAGCATAAATTTTCTAAAATTTACTGTCCTACACTGCAGATCAATAAACCCTACAGTATTTCAGGAGTGCTGGATGTATATTATGTTTGATGGCTTTAAAGATGCATATTTCCAGTTATAATTTTTTGCATATAAGGTCCAGGACCAGGAGATAACCTTCAGCTTTGGTAACATTAACACTTGCAAATAATCATCACTACTCTATCACTCTCACACCCCATAATCTGCTAACATATGTCTACATTTTCTATGTGTTTATGTAGTACTTTATATGGAAATGTTTCATTACTGCCCGAAGCAACATGTGGCATTTCTTCAAGAACATTTCAGCACCTTTTAACATGGTTTCTTCAAACGTCTCTCTAATTGTGAGGATTTCATTCTGCAAATGTTATCACTGATCAAGCAGATCAATTTTCTTAACTGCTTAATATGCATGCTCTAGGCATTTCCACAAAAATGCAAAATATACAGTATGGAATTAATATAAATAAACTACTGCCAGGCTATTATGGAGCAGATTTAAGGCAGCAGGGTTGGAGATAACTCCATTTCCAGACTTGCAAGTCTTCTTATTGTGGCAACATGTCATCTAAAATTTTTGTTTGGGATATAAAACAATTTTTTTCCAATTAATTATTATAGTACCATTTTCTCTAAACCAAATTATAATATTCTTACTTACCAACACAGTGACTTCTGGTGCAGAGAGGGTTTATGGTGGAAATTTCTGTCACAATTCCAGATTTTCTGAACTTTGGGTGATTGTGCTCATATTTCTGGCTGACCAACCATCTTCTAAAGCTGCACAAAACCCAGTTGGGTGGAGAGACCACCAGGCAGGTACAGATGTGGAGAAGAAAGTGGCATCTCACTAATACAAAGGCTGGTGGCTGCCACTGATGCTTTTATGTTGCATTCAGACAACACTTCAGCCTTCCAAAAATAAGGGACCTGAAGCTGTCCAGGATGAAGGGCTCCCAGGCCAAGCTTCTCTCAGTCAGGAGCAGGCCTAGACTAAATTTGAAAGATCTAAAAGCAGGTGAGACCAATCCAAGCCCCATTATTTGATTGGAGACATTGTGAATCTCAGGAAACCATTGCTGGAATGTGTCCTTCCAGCATCCTGTTCATATTTCATCCAGGTCTTAACAGTCTGGTTTGGGGAGTGCTGGCAAGAGAGGATTTATAGTGTACTCTTGATTTTTACATCACTGCCCTCACCCTGGCTGCACAGAGGTTCATCAGTTGCTGATGTTCCTGTGGGTGATGTAACAATTAATCTAATTGCATAAACAGCTTTAAGAAGAAGAGCCTGGCAGAAGAGCACAGCAGAGTCCTCCAGACTGGAGCTGTCCATCCCAGCCCTTTCCCCTGCATTGCCTCCTCTTGCCCTGTGTACATTCATCCAGCCCTTGGCAAACACCACAGAAATTTCCTCTTTCAACAAAGAAAGAGAGCAGAGCAATACCTCTGAGAGGAGCAAGCTGATTTGTTCAAGGTCCATGGAAGCTTTTTCAAAGCTGGAAGAAATACAGTTTCCCTGCTGTGAGGCTTGGTACCGATGCTGGTGGAGGGATGAGTCATTGTTTCTTTCATATATATCATCCAAGTACCTGTAACTGTCTTTCATTTAAATGTTAATTGTATCCAACAGAATGACTTTAAATGAATACTCTGTCAATAACACTGTTATTAATGTTCCTTGATAGGCATGGTTGGAATATTTTGTAAGATTAGTCTAATATTTCCTACAGAATCTGCTTCATGTGTTGTGTTATTGCATTTACTTTGGATCAAAACCTGCTTGTAAAGCCTTGGGTGGCTTTTTTTCCTCTCCTCTCAAGAATTCCCATATCATTACGTTTTGATAGGAACTATTTTAATACAGTGATCCTCATTTCTCTGGACCACAAGCATAAGTTTATGTGTTAAACTGATATTTTCTGATTGCTCAGCATGGCATTTTATTGCCTTCACCTGGTGCAGCTGGTACTTTAGGAGCTGATGGCATTAAGGGGAACAGAGTTAAGCTTGGTTTAGCCATGTGAATATTTTGATTTATGCCAACTCCACCTCTGCCTCTCCAAACGACCATGACAGGAATAATTTGGCAGCAATTCCTAGCTGCTGGCCGCTCACCTGCCCGAGACAAAGCGAGGCAGAGAGGAGAACCCAGGTGTTTGACTGAAAAAGGAGACAGAACAGCTTTTCTGTGGTGTCCCGGGTGTATCCCTGGCTGGATCCAGAGGAGCAGCAGCAGTGCCAGGAACACCTGAGAAACAGGTGGGAGCCTTTGATGGAGCTGCTTTGCCAGCAAACCCTCGGCAAGTTTAAAGCACTTCCAGCCCACTTTGTTTGCAAAGAACAAATAACTGATCCAAAGGCTGAAAGCCTCTGGGGTTTTTTTTCTTCTTCCCCCCCCCCCCCCCCCCCTCCCCCCATCTCCTATTTCTCTCCTTCTGCTGTTCCTTCAGATTTAGGCCTTTTGTT
Source organism: Acrocephalus scirpaceus scirpaceus (assembly GCA_910950805.1). NCBI lineage: Eukaryota > Metazoa > Chordata > Aves > Passeriformes > Sylviidae > Acrocephalus > Acrocephalus scirpaceus. The sequence continues at coordinate 77,726,185 of OU383776.1, forward strand.
TCTTCTCCTCCAGACATCTGTCCTCTGCCTGGGATGCTGTTCCAAGAACAGATATCCCACCTCAGGTCCAGCCCACTTTGATAGTTCACAATGAGACACCAAAGCTGGAATAAAAACATAGTGGGGAGGGGGGGGGGGGAGAAAAAGTTAAATCCCTACTTGAAAACCTGATCTGTGTTTTCTTATTTCTTAAAGTTATTTTTAGTGTTTAAACCAGACCAATTATAGTCAGAAACTATTTCACTTAATCCATTCCTTTATCTCCTGGGAAAAATCACCAAAGCAATTCTCAAAATGTTTAAATCCCACAGTGTGCATAAAAGCAGAACGTAAATCTGCTCCTTCCCAGGCAAACCTTAAGGATTTCACTGACATCTTTAATTAAACCAGCAAATAGGTCGGTTTCTCTTGTATTCTGACCAACACACTGTCAACAAGGAGAGGAAAGAAACTGAAAAGGAGGATTTGTATTGAAAAACAGCACCAGAAACATTTGTATAATCATGATCATGGACTGGAAGAGGAATGTAATCAGGAATTATTAAACATTATCAACTACTTCCTGGCAACATATTGCTTGGATAATACTCCTGCAACTACAGGAGAGTTAGTTATGAAATAATTAAACTGAAAAATTGGAAATAGAACAAAAAATAGCAAACTCGAAATGCATGAAGCTGTGCAGAAAAAAAGTATTTTTATGTCTGTGAATTTATAAAGACAGATTTAATTCCAAAAGGGAGAATTGTGCAGTTGTTATTAGATCAGTAATAAGCACAGATGGCTGCAAAGGAACCATTCCCCAACCCATCCTGCCATCTCTACCCTGCAGCACTCGTGGAAGAGAAGGAAATACAAGAGTAGGGAGCAGCAGAACTGGGAATTTAATGTTTTTAAATTTCAAAGGCTGAGTCTACATCCTTGTGTGTTATTCATTATCAGTAACATTCCTGGCAAATTCACCCAACACAGATTTTAAGACATGATTGTCTAAGCTCCTCTCAGAAGTTAGACCCGATGCCACCGAGTAGCTTGTCATAATCTTCTGTCGATATCAGCCCCTTACAGATTTTTTTCTTTTCCTGCAGGAGGAAACTGATGTTCCCAGGGATGAAAAGGTTGCATGCAAAAGCAGGATCCAAAAATTATGTACTCAGCTCTGTGGAAAAAGGATTTATGATGCTCAACTAGCAAAGATAGCAATTAGCTGGAATACTCAAGAGCAGAGAGCTTGACAATCTGATGAGTTATTCTTTTGAACTGGGGCAGCAACTCAAGCATAAATTTCTTTGTAAACAATTATTACAGAAATGCACTGTAAACACGATTAATCATCTCAAGGTTTTATCTCTAGGTATTTTCCCCACAGATTATGTGCCACTTGCTCAATAAATCAAATTTTAACATAAAGACATCAATGGCTGGTATTATTAATATTCCCATTCAGCCAAACATGGTTGGGTAGAAGCTAACAAGCTTTGATTACATTTTGAAAACACAGAAAGTATTAAAGAAAATGGGAAAAAGATGTGAATTGTGAAACTTTGAATGAAAATAGGATTAAAGAGGAGACATATGAATCAGAACATTGGCTCAGATAAAATATGAGTACTTTGTAATTTAAAATGCATTTTCACTGATATGAATTGGAAATAGTACAGTACATCTTGTTAATATGAATATTAAGTTTTACATCATCTTAGGTTCTTCTTATGAAACAGTATTTACTAGAGCCTTACAATAATAGGCTGCCTAATATTTCCATATGATTTCTTCTTATGATATATCCCAAGCACATTTTCATCCATTGTTCTTAATTATCAATCGGGGATTGGAGTAGCCGGCAAAGGGAACGAACATATCTCACTCCGTCTCATCTCCCATGGCCCACAAAGCATTACACAACCTCCACTCCAGATTTATTTTAAACCCATCCTTTCAGACACCAAGCCCCCTTTGGAGATCATCCTATGGACTTTGGCAAGAGTTGAGAAGAAGATGTGATTGAGAAGAATGAGGCAACCAAGGCTGGGGGAAAGTCTAATGGGGCAATGGGGAAAGGAAAGAGGAGTGGTTGGAACAGGGAAGAGGGTAGGAGGAACACAAGAAGAGGAGGATGCTGGAGAGGACCAAGAAGCATCTCTCCAGCCTGTCAACTTTGAATAGTTTGCAGCATGGGGAAAGAGGAGCATAGAAAAAGCATAGAAGAGGCACAGAAAATAGACACTGGAGGGGCTCACAAAAGTGCCCACAGGAATTTACCACCAGGAATGTCTTGGGTTATGTAACCAAAAAATGTGTATCCTATTTCATCTGTTGAAAGCAGTTGAGATGTTTTTTCTTTATCTTTTGTAACTCCAGGGGAGGGGGCGGATGCCTCCAGGGTGATAATGGGCCAGCTGTTAAAATCAGGTGGGGCAGTATTTCTTATCTCTTTCACCACCCAGTCCACTCTCCAGGGAGATATCTTCTGCTAATAGGCTATTAAGGCTCACCAATGACATGACGAATTACATCATCCCATTGTGAGATGCTCCATCCAGTGGGGAGGGAGCCAACCATTCCTACCTAGATAAAAACTGAGACTGTCCTAGGGTGATGTGTTTATCCCTCAATCGTCTGTTGGGTGCAAAGGGGGGGAAGCACGGTTTGTTTTTCCCCAGGAAAACTCTGCTCCTCGGAGTGGTCTTGAAGTTGAAGCGGGGGAGGTGGAACACCACAAGATGAAAGAAGCTGTTTTTCTCCAGGAGAGTTAGTAGTTAGTTTAGAGCTAGCATAGTTAGACCTGGAGAATAGCTGGAGGTGTTTTTTTTCTCTTTTTTTCCCTTTTTTCTCCCTCTCCTTGGAACTGTTCTGATCTCTCCGGACTGGGGACCTGGGGAAAGCACCGGGGGCCTCCACAGGGGACCCACCCCACCAAGACCAGCCCTGCACATCTCCTTTTCTCTCCCAGCACCAGCGGAGACAGAGCAACGGAACACAGTGACCATCTTCAAGAGGAGACCTTCTCCTTTCCAAGTTTGTTATCCCTCTGTAAGCAGCACGAAGCTCTTGTCATCGGGTATTGTGCTGGGGAGTGCTTTGCCTGTGTAATAAACAGGTTTTTTCCACTTCTCTCTCAGGAAGTCTTTTTTCCTGAACCAGTTGGGGGAGGGGAGGGGGACCCCGTGGAGGGGATTTTCTCCCAAATCTGCCTGAAACCAGCACACAGGAACACCAGCCATCTGGTATTCCCACTAGAGGAAGACTGGACTCATTTGCTGCCACTGAACTGTTCTACAGGACCATCTCTGCTCCACAAAACCACATCTGTTACTCTAGGAGGATTTATTTGGACTGCTTCCAACACCCTGACCAACAGGGTGTCAGGTCATATCCCTGACCCTGTCAGGGTTTTACCAGGACTTTTTGTTTTCTTGCTTGCTTGGTTTTTTTTTGTACTACTACATTTGTATTCCTTTTTCTTTATATTCCTAGTAAAGAGCTGTTACTCCTATTCCCATATCTTTGCCTGAAAGCCCCTAATTGCAAAATTATAATAATTTGGAGGGAAGGGGATCTACATTCTCCGTTCCAGAGAAAGCTCTAGCTTTCCCCGGCAGACACCTGTGTTTCCAAACCAAGACAAGGAAAGAGGACAGGAGCAGTGCAGAGGAGATACCAAAGGGGCTTGAAAGACAGAGATAAAAGAAAGCATCAACATCTGCAGTTTCTGCTCAGTTATTTCTACTTATCTTCCAGTCAACATAATTATTCCCATTTACAAAAGAATGACGTGTTTGCTTAGGCTTCTGCTGCTCTGCCCAATGGCTTGTGCAGCTGGTGACACAAACACGTCAGTCCAGTCAAACAGGTGACTTTGGGAGAAAGGCACTTGTGCTCCATGGTTTCCATGGATGGGAATGAGTTCTGAACTATCCCCTGGGGAAGGCCACAGGTGATACTTGAGAGCAGATCTCCTGGGAGAGGAGACCAGAAATCATGGCTTTGACGTTGTCTTCATGTGTGAAACCAAAGATGCTGCGGGAAGAGGGAAAGCAGATTTTGCATCTCCTCAGGTTCCTCTGCTGATGGTCCTTTGTTAGTCCCCAGTTATCTGTGGTTCTGCAATGCTCAGATCCACCAAAAGTGGGGAGTCAGGACATTAGGGACTTGGGGGAGAAATTCTCTTTTTCCTCTTCTCAACATCTAACCTGATGCAATCTTTCCTCAGATCTCCCTGTATTTGGAATCAAGACCACAGGGGATGGATACAGATGTTTCAGAGCCTTTTCATACCAGTCTGCTTTATTTCTTTGAGTTCATTCATCTAATTTGGCAGCCTCCTGCCTGTCTGCAGCGATGATCTTCAAGATTTTAAGAAGTTTGGTCACCTCTTCTCTTCAAGAAGCCACCTGTTTTATGATCATGATGCAAGGTATTCATTTTCTATTCACTTCCTGAGCAGGATGATGGAAAGTGGCCAACAGACAAATCACACTAAAATATTGACCTAATGGTTCCTGAGATTTTTAAACTGACACTATTCACCGAGGGTAGGAATAATGAATGTATTGCATGTAGAGAAATTTATTGATTGATATGGGCAGCAAAATAGCACTGCTCAATAATTATTTCAAAGATCAGGAAGTCACCTTGGTATATTATTCCTGGGTTGTTGCCAATTTTTTGTTACTGTCCACTCCTGGTGTCCTGTACAGCCCTGAAGATAACTTGGTGTCTGCAAAACTCTCGCATGCAAGTGAAAATCAATTAAAAGCATGAGCACATCTGTGCGTGTGCAGAAAAGGGCCATGTTTGGAGACATTTGTCCCTTTATGTCAGGGATAGTCCTTACACAGCAAACTTTATTTCACCTAACACTGGAGAGTGGAAGGGAGGCAGTTGAGAGCCCATAAAACATGAACAAAGTGGAGCAAAATCTACTTGATGAGCCACCTCAATTCACCTTAATAAGTTCTCATCGTGGTGCTCTTTGGCACTGCTGATGTGCTGCACACCATCAGCACTGAGTGGCTCAGATGAGTTTTCTGCTTATCAATGGCTTCTTTTTCTTTCCATGTCTGGCAAATTTCTAATAGTGGCTGATTTCCTGTATGCAGATCCCATTTATGGTTTGTAGCACTGTATTATGATGAATTTACACTATCAATGAACATTGCTGAAGGGCCTCATTAACTTGTGCAGGCTGTGAATTTGTATTTTTCAAAATGCCACTCTTTCTCTAAAGAAATCTCGCTGACAGTGGCACTCAACTACTTGACTGGTTAATAAGGCAGCTCAAAGGAAACCACTTCACTGCGAGTTTTTGTCCTTGTTTAATTTCTCCTCCTTTCTCAACAGGTTTGGAGGATGTGTGAAGATAATATATTTCAGTTTTTAATCTCGCAGTCCTGCTGACTACGATGATATAAACAAAAGCAGAAACACAGAAAATTATAGATACACTTAGAACGGTAATAAAAAACCTGGGGTTCTGGCAGACATTTCGCTCAGGCATTTCTCTACTTGGCATAATTAGGAAGTTTCTTCAAATCCTGCTAAACCCCAGCTCTGTTTTTCCATGCCTGCAAAGTGAACAAGATAATCATGCCCATAATGCGGGGCCTAAAAACCTGAAGGCATCAGCACCCAGCCCTCCAGACAGACTGCAACCTGCAAACAGTTCAAAAGCAAGCTTGTCAGACTGGCTGCGGCATATGGAGCTCCAACAAGAGTATTTCCAGACATAGGAAATACCAAGCATTCTGTAAACAGAGTAGTTGGGAGTAGTTTTTTTGCAGGGATATTTTTATGACTGGTAAGTTGCAAGAATCTGTTCACAATATCTGCGCTCTCGGTTACCGCCTGTGTTTTTCTCAGCAGAACGTGGGTAACATGCAGGCTTTATGATAACCTTTTTTTTTTTTTAATCCAGCACTGTCTTCCAATACAGCCTCAAAGCTTTGTGGAACCTTCAGTACGTGGAAGTCTTGTTTTTTGAATATGACAATATTTAGCTCTCGGAGATCTTTAAACATAGCTAAATGTTCACAAAGGCTGTTGTGGGAGGGGCATCTCTGGGGCCAGGGTTTTAGGAACAATTTTGGGCACTAAGGTTGGCAGAGATTGGCCAGGGCAGCCCGGGGTAAGAAGTTTTTACAATAAGGGTGGTAAAACACTGGCACAGATTGCCTGGAGAGGTGGTGGATGCTCCATCTCTGAGAACATCCAAGGTCAGGTTTGACTCAGCTCAGAGCAACTTGATCTGGTTGGAGATGTCCCTGCTCATGGCAGGGGATTGGACCAGATGACCTTTAAACGTCCCTTTTCAAGGTTCCTTCCAACTCAAATCATTCCATGACTGATTCCACAATTTCTCCCGCAGGATCCCAGTGGCTCAAGAACCACTCCTGCATCATCCTGCTCATCTCACTCATTGTGTTCTGTGCTGTAGGAGGATGGTAATGGAATATCCCAAATATTTTAGGTATAGCTAGAAAGGCTGGGCGAGGTCAAAAAGATGTTCAGCAACCAGGGCTGACCCTGCAGAAGAGACGTGCTCAGTGTTGCCTGTGCCATATGGGCAGCAGGAACCACAAACTGTGAGGTCAAGCCTGGGAAATGGCAGCAACAGGCGAGACAAAAACACATTTTCATTCAGTCTTAGGATCCAAATCTTAACACAGAGCGAGTATTTTCACTTTTTCTTTTAAACATACATGAACACATATATAACAAATATGTCTCTCTCCATACATACATTTCCATATAGATGGAGGTGAAATAAATCTGTAAAACATGAGCAATGACATCCACAAAGGTACATTTTTAGTAACATAGAAGTGATTGACAGAACAAAGCATATGGAAACGAAGAAGAATCTAACCCACATTTAGATCTAAGGAAAAAATATTTGCCTGAAGGGAAAATATTAATTAGTTTGTCTACATGCAAGATAAAAGTCTGGAAGACATATCCATCAAAGGCAGCAGAATAAACAGCAAAATGGAAATTATTTGTAAATTGACAGTAAACTTGGCAAACATTGAGGGGGTAAACAAGTTATTTGGCATGCAAAGCACTCAGAAATCACAGCCTCTGTCAGGAGGCATCTGTGCATATATTCACTTATTTGACAGAAATTGACATTTTGCAGAAATCTTTGTTGCATGCTAAAGATTTCTTCACCCTCCTTAATTATTTTAATTGCTGCTTCAAAAATGTTCCATATAAACATGAAAAAAGACATTAAAATCCACCAAGTCCAGTCCCATGTTATCAATAACACACAGTCCCTCTGTACAGGAATTTAACACAAATTTGTTCAACTTTGCCAAATCTGAGACTGTTTATTCCTTTTCATTAAAATGAAAAGCAAGTCAAATACTCCACTTCCTCCAGGAATCCATTTCCAGGTCAGCTTCCAGAGCCAAAATGTCGTTTCCTGCATTATTTTTACATTGTATTGTAACATCAGAGAAATTTGAGCAGTTTTCAGGCTGGGTGCTGGTGATTCCAGGCATTCACAGCTATGCCAGGGCTGTGGTTGCTGCAACTGGAACAGCAAACCCATGGAAAGGTCTCAAGAATGCCTTCGCAACTTTTGACATCTATTTGTGATATTTGGAAACACAAAATTTGTAGGAAGAAGTCCAGAAATACAACACAGCAAAATGAAATCAATGGGAAATAAATAATAAGCCAAAAATTATTTGTATTTCCAGGAGAACTCTGTAAATACTGAGTTGTTACATGTTTCCACAGAGTCTCTGGGTTCTGAACATAAAATTTCTGGAGTTTCAGTGACTTTAACAGGCAGGAATTTGTAATGGGACTTTAGGAAGGAGTTTAGCAGGCTTTGAGGGGAGCTCCACACATGGATCTGAACATGCAGGCATCTGTAGGACACACCTTCCTGCTCCTGGGAAGAGCAGTGACAGCAAACACTCACCCCAGATATTCTCTGCCCAAAAAACAAGTTCAGTGTTAATCCACAAAATCACAAAGGTTGGAAATCCCTTTAGGATCATGGAGTGCAGCCACTGACCAGCACTGCCAGATCCACCACTGACCCACGTCCCTAAACACCACATCCATGTGGGTTTTGAACACTTCTAGGGATGGGGACTCCACCACTGCCCTGGGCAGCTGTGCCAGGGTTTGACAACTCCTTTTGTGGAGAAGTTTTCCCTCATATCCAACCTGAGCCTCCCCTGGCACAGCTCAAGGCTGTTCCCTCTCATCCTGTCCCTGTGTCCCTGGGAGCAGAGCCTGATCCCACCACAGCTGTCCCCTCCTGTCAGGGAGTTGTGCAGAGCGAGAAGGTCCCCCCTGAGCCTCCTTTTCTCCAGGCTGAGCCCCTTTCTCAGCTCTCTCAGCCTCTCCTGGTGCTCTAGAGCCTGCCCCAGCAATGTTGCCTTTCTCTAGACACACTCCAGCAGAATTACCCATTTTATCCAAGCAGTTCCTTTCTCCAGTGCCAGACCATGAGCCATTGCTGCTTTGAAAGCAAAACCTTAGAATTTTCTCACCTCCAGAGATTTGAATTGTAGATCAGAGATATGTCCAGTGAGCTCAGGGGAAATCCTACCTTGTATCTCTGCTGGGAGATGAGCAAAGCAGGAGCAATTCCCTATGTTAATATCCTAAAACAAGCCAATATTTGTAGTTTTTTAAATAGCTGAAAGCAACAGTAGGGAAGGCAAGGTCAGTCCTCCAGGCACAATGTCCATCACATTGAAAGTATGCCTTGGAAGTTCCAAGTTCCCAGCAGCAGGAAAGCTCCTGCCCATCTGAAGGAACACCCATCTTTACTCTGGCAGGTCTAGGTCTCCTTTTAACCATTTGCAATTATATCATCTGCTATAAACAACCATTTCAGCTTCCCAGGGGGTGGATCAGGACCTTCTGCCCTTACCTGGGACTGGTTGTCTTCTGCTGTTGATGCTGAGGTTCCACAGCACCACCACAATACCAAGTCCAAGGATGTCACCAGGCTTATGAATTGTTTGGGATCCTTTTTACCGAAAAGTTTTAATGTACAATGAAAGTTTGTTGTGATTTTGCTGCATTTAGAAGAAAATAGTTTAAACTGTTCTCCAGATTTTCCTTTTCTTGCAGGAAATCTGAATAATTAATTAAATAGATAGACATGAGAATGTATTTTACCCTACAAATTTTGCCCTGGCTGTTACCTGGCTCTCTGCAACTCCCTGGGGCCGCTGCTTCTCTCCCAGCACAGTGTGGCTGTAACCCCAGATGCTCAATTCCAGCCATTTCAGAGGAAAGGAGGAACTTTTAATATATCATGCAGCACTAGCAGTTACCACTTTTTCGTGAAATTCTGAGCTGACAGCTCTTTGCCCCAGATGTCTAACTCTAGGAAGTGTAAAACACCACTGGTAATCCAAGCTCCTACCTAAGATGAAAGTCTAGGCATAAAATAATAAAATCAGCTCTTTCCAAACCCTTATTTAATGTAACTTATAGTCTTTCTCTCCTTTCTGTGATGGTCTAAGGGCAGAGAGGTGAGGTTTGCAGGGAGTGTTATGACTTATAAGCTCTAGCAGCCTGGCTGGAAGGAAAGGGACAAGCTCTCAGGCACACAAGGACACACACGCTCTAAATAATTTATAAATCTGTTGACAACTCCAAGTTGTGCCATGTGTTATTTTGATACCTTACTCTTCAAATGTATAATGCCCCTCTCTGTCAACTCTCAAGTTCTCCAGTGCCCCAAAGATTGTTCATTTTTTCCACCCCTAGCAGCCAGTCTAAGAAAAGATCTTCCCTCACCCTGCAGATTTGGCCTCTTGAGAACAATGTGAGTTTCTAAATGTCACCTGCCCCTGGTCACGTTTAGACCTTGGCTGCTTTACAAGGCCAGCCTGAGTTGTAAAGAATATTCACTGCTAAGGGGCTGCTGTAACTGCTCTGTGCAGAAAATAAATGCATAAAATACAGGAATATTATCAAATATATAACGGCTTATAACAGATTATGGTTTTCTTTTCCTTAGCAAAAATACCTTCAATTCATAAGGGAAATATTTCTATTAGTGTTTATCCTTTAAACACAGCAAAGGAAACTATTTGGAGAGAAAAATCTCTTGAAGACACCACAGTTCTTTTGTATCTTTAGTTTTCAGCCCATCACTCACATTGTTTCTCTTCAGTCAGCTCAACAGACTAATTCTATTTAATCCTTCTCTTTTTATATGTAAAATGATACAGTTTAATGCTCCACAGTTTAATATCTGTGAAGTTTTATCTTTATTTGTTTGGGAAATTTGAGTCAGATACCTACTGTAATTTCCCAAGAACAAACAAATGAAAAAGAGCAGTCCATTTTCATGCAAATCCAGCCAGCTGTTTAGCTCGGCTTGCCCTTGCCTTCTGATGTGAGGATCTGCATAAAAACCAAAGTGGAGATATGATAAAATATAAAAGGCTGACAATAACATGCAAATCGAAATCAGTCATTGGAAAACTGTGGACTCATTGTCATCAAAAGAATTAGGTGGCAGAACAAAACAAAAGAGCCTGCCTGATAAAAGTAACTATGGCACGATGGCTTTAAAATCTACAGATTTCTTATACCACAAAGAAAATTGAAATTAAACACCTCTCTAGACTGCCTGCCTTTAATCTTTTCATTCTGAGCTGCTTCCTGACATATTCTCTGTTAACTTTTTATCAAAGGTAATTTATAATCATATTTCAGAGATAAAATAAAAATAAAATTGCATTTATTTCCAAAGTTTTAATCAGGTGCCCAAAAAAAAAAAAAAAAGGCAACAAACCCCAAGTAAAATAAGCAGCTGAACTCTAAGATTTGTAATCCAGACACACTAAAATATTTACAGAAAATATTAGTGGCTCCTTATGTTTCAAAACTTGAACTTTTGGGCATAATTTTGCTGTCATTTAGACTTAGAGTTAAATATGATGATGAATTTTGGGTATTTTGAGGCCATGCAAAACAAGATCAAATCCCTAAGTTCTGAGATCCCAAGAGGCAAAGACGGTGCCAGAGGGTCTCTTGCAAAGATTAGTTTTTATATGAGAATATCCCCACATTTAGGAAGCTGAGAAAGTATTTCAGTGATTTCTTAGAAGAGTTTTCTGAAAATCTTCAACAAAGTATTCAACTTGGTTTAAAGTTTTCTTACTAAACTTGTTCTTTCCTCATAGAAAAAACATGGATTTCCAACACAACATACTTTTCATTCCAGAGGAATGAAAACAGTTCCCCAAAAATTCCAAAATATTTTTATAACTAGGCCACCCTAAGAACAGAAATTTAAGAATTTCACTCTGAAGTTGAACACAAAATAAATTTAGTTTTTCTTTTTCTTTGTATGGATATTTCATTTATATTGATGAGTTTAGAGACAACATCAAGAATTTGGTTGTAAAAAGAGAACTAAAATTAAGAAATTTAAAAGTGTGTTAAAAGGCAGTTTTTCAGTTCATGGGGATACATCCTTAGCCAAAAAACTGGGCTAAAAATTGCTAATCCCACATACTGAAGTGCTCAATAGCTGGGAAATGCTGGAACTAAAGGCCCCTCTGCAACTCTAATTTGGCCCTTGCCTGTCTTCACCATGATGTGGTTGTTAATTACTTGCTCACACACAGCTTTTAAATTTTTTTCCAGAGAAACCCAGGCTCATAAGTGCCCAGGAATGACTGTGCATGGAAATCAATCAGGATTTTTATTTTGCTGCTGTCTGTAGTTTGTGGATACAGAGTAAATCATCGCATTGTAGAATGTGTTGGCTTGGAAGAGACCTTAAAGCCCATCCAGTCCCACTCCCTGCCATGCGCAGGGACACCTTCCACTGTCACAGGGTGCTCCAAGCCCCATCCAACCTGGCCTTGGACACTTCCGGGGACCAGTGCCCTCACAGTCAAGATTTCCTTTCTATGAATGAACGAGGTGAATGAAGCCAGAAAGATAAAAACCAATTTATTGGTGCTTTGGAAATATCTTTTATCTCAGTGCCTGATTATGAACAAGTAAAATGGAGCCAACCCTCTCTGAAAGGAGGAGATTCCTCTCAGCTCCTACACAAACAATTAGCAAAGATCTGTTCTTTGTAAAAAGCCCTGGGGAGAGGGTCAGGGGAAAATCCATGAGGAAAAGTCCAAAATTTGGACAGTGTTTGGGAAGTAACAGGTGATGAGCATGAGAAAACCACACTTTCTGAAAGAGGAGAGACCATTCTGTAGGATCATGAAATCAATAAGGTTGGAAAGGACCTTTGAGATCAAGTCCAACCATCAACTCAGCAACCCCACCAAGGTCCTTAAGGGCCACATCCACATTTTTTGGATAATTCTACGGAATGATAACCCCACCTCTTCCCTGGTTCCCTGTTCTAATGCTTTACAATAAAGAAATTCTTCCTGATATCCAATCTGAACTTCTCCCAGTGACATTTGAAGCTTTTTGCTCTCATCCTGTTGATTGTCACCTGGGAGGAGAGCCCGATCCCTCCTGGGCCCCTCCCTGTCAGAGTTACAGATCAATAAGGTCTCCCTTGAACCTCCTTTTCTTCAGGCTGAACAACCCCACAACACATTTTAATGCACAGCACAGAAAAAAATTCATATAAATATATAAAAATATAAAAAATGTGTCTGTAATAGCATTTTCTGACTTTTCAGTCCTTAACTTCCCAACCTTTGCATTCCATTGCTCTCTTTCAAATGCAATTTCCCAAACAACAAACAAGCCAAGCCTGAAAAGTGTTCAGCCTGCAGGACCAGATGACCTTCCTTCACTTCATCAGCAAAACTAGGACCTCTAGACTTGTTCTGCCACCTCCTGTGCCCGAGCTCCCCACGCACTCTGTGACAGCAGTTTTTGTCCATCGCCCATCACTCCAGACATGGAACACACACAATTTGCCAGCGTTTGCACAAACATTCAGCATTGAGAAAATAATGCTCAGTTGGGTGGGGTTTGTGCTGTCTCTGAATCAGCAGGAGGTGACCCCAGAGCAGAGGGAGAAGTGTTCTCTCCTTGGCTCCTCCAGTGTGGCCACACCATGGATGCTCCTTATGGGCGTCGCATCCGCGCTTGGAACTGCGAGGAGACGGATAGGCCTCAGTGCAGATGGACTCAGCAAGTGCAAACAGATTTTTAACATGCCTATAAACTGGGGCACAGGAGGGTTTTTTGACAAGAACAACAACAACAAAAAAGAAGCATCAAGTAATGAAGTACCTGCTCCAACCCTGGAGGAACTGGAGCTGCTGGGGAAAATTATTATAATTTTGAAGACTGTGAAAGAACATGCATTCCCACAATCTCTTAAAAAAAACAAAAGGAGGAAAAATTGTGGCCACGCTTCGTGGGTCACTGACCAGTGATTCCCGACTTTGCCCGGCAGCCCTGGCTGGAAGCGTGCACAGTTCTCGGTAGGGCCTCGCTGGACGGGTCCGCAGAAGCCCACCCGGTGGGTTCTTGGCAAGCAAGCACTGGATGTAAAATGCAGCTTTGGCGAAGGAGGAAAAGGAGACTCTTTTCTGAGGTAGAACAGGGGGAGCTTTATTCACGTGGACGTCCTCAGGAAAAAAGCGATCTTTCCTGATGTGCGAGAGCTTATAAGGAACAGACGCCAAGGGGCGTGCACAAAAACATTCAACCAATAGGGGGATACAAAGGGAGGAGTTGGAGGGTAGATTGACACACAAAGGGCCAATCCCTGAAAGGGAGTAGAGGATTTCCAGAACCTGTTCCAATCAGGAGTCGGGTTTCCCCGAGCTTTCCAGAAGGGGGAGAGGCCTTCTAAGTGACTGACAGGCTCTGGGGGAAGGGAATACATTTGACAGACAGGAGAGTTGCTAGGGGAACAGCACTTTCTGGAAGGGGTAAACCAACTGCAAATGCAGCCATAAACAGGGGGGTCTGGAACAAACCATTTTTCCAACTTAATGAAATTAATCATATAAACTTAAAACTTGTGAGCACAGCTCAACGCACCACTACAAAAAATCTTACTCATTTTAGCAAAAAGATTCTAAAAAAACTGTTTAACTCACAGCTGGCACAGAAAATATCACCTCCAACATTTGAAGTCTGTCAAAACTCCAGGCAGATTCCAGTGGGGAGTTAAACATGGAGCGCTGGGCAGCTGACCCAGCATGGAGCCTGTCACTGCTGCAGAGGAGATGCTTCGGGAGCAGGGAGATAAGAGGGACTGGGAATTTATGAAGGTGAATTGTTCCCAGCCCTGGTGTGGTACCTCTGGCTGACTAATTTTGATTAGGACTGTGAATGCCTTGATCCTCGTCCCTCAGGGAGGAAAATCCCCTGGCTGAGGGTTATCCCAGGAGGTAATGGAGAAGGGTGATCATGGTGCCCATGGAAGCAGAGCCCTCAGGCAGGGCGGAAATCAGCTCAAAGGACAAGGAAGAGGCTCTAATGCTTACTTGGAGCCTTCTCTTCTCCAGGTGAACACCCCCAGCTCTGCCAGCCTGGCTCCAGAGGGGCTCCAGCCCTTGGAGCATCTCTGTGGCCTCCTCCACATCCTTCTGCTGTTGGACTCAGGGCTTGGGCAGATCTGCAGGTGAGGTCTCACCTGAGTGAGGCAGAGGGACAGAATCCCCCCCTTCCTGCTGCCCATGCTGAGGAGGAACTCAGGACACAGGGTGGTTTCTGGGATCCAATGCCCACGGCTGGGATTTGTGGAGCTTCACATCCACCACCACCCCCAAATCCTTCTCTTCAGGGCTGCCCTCCATCCATTCCCCATCCAGCCTGGATTTGTGCCTGGGATTGCCCTGACCCAGGGCAGCACCTTGCACTGGTTGAGTTCAATGAGGTTTGCATGGCATAATGCCTTGGAGATGCCAGTCATGGTTGATGGAGGGAAGGATATCCTTCCTTCCTGAGGATCCTAGAGGATCACCTCAGACCTAAGCAACCCCTATCCCCTCTTCTCTGACTGGTTTATCTTTGTCAGGTTTTTGGAAGATTCTCCATTCTTTCAGCCAGCCAATAAATTTGCTGGAGTAAGAGCAAACATCACTTTAATTGGGCACAGTTATCACTGAAATCCATTGCCTGGACCAGGATTTCAGGAATCATGACTCAAGCTTCAGGAAATAATGAAATTACCTCCAAACCCAGAAGATTTAAACAAAAATATGTGATGAAGTCTTTTTTTATGACTCTTAGTTTATAAAACACAAGGTAATTTGAAAGAAGTGGATTAGCAACTCCCTTTTCCTTTTTCTTCATGGAAAACAGGAATTCCCAGCCAACTGTTGCAGCTCAGCAAAGAGAGTTTTAAACAGCCAGTGGGTGTGGGTGGTTGTAATGTCCCCAAATCTGAACCCTGAACTTGGTGCAAACCAGTTCTCATGTCCTTGTGCACTTATCCAAACCAAACCAGGCGCCCAAAACCCCTCCAATTATCCCCAATACCTTTGGTGGTACATGGAGGTTCATCGGTGTCACAGGAGCATCATGAGGACTTGAGCAGACCAAAATATTTCAAAAGCAGCACAAGATGACACAAATGCTCAGTCCTGAAAATAAGTCATTTAGCAATAAGTACATTTTTCTTGTTGTTGAGAACTACATGAAAGTTTTGTGTCAGTTTTTATCCTCCAGATGTGTTCCTAATGTTGTCATCGATAGCAGCACTTAGCATTATACCATTTTAATAGAAAAAAAAATTCAACTCCTATTTTGAACTTTTTAATCTTTCTCTATGTGCCAGAAAGTAGAATAACTAAAGCTTATCTATTTGTGCCTGTGCCTAAATCTTCAATGCATATATAAATTTAAATCTCATTACACTATAACACACTGCTTTAAAAATATGGATACATTTTAAGAGTCTACTACACATTTGTATCAGAGACTTAATTTTTATTTTTCTTCCACATAAAGCCAGCAAAATCCTGCATGTTAATACTTCAAGAAAATAAACTTGTGTAAAGATTTGCCTATCCAAAGTATAGTATAATTTAAATTTAAATCCCTCAGAAACCCAAAGCACTGTGTTTATAATATGAGAACAGCGGGCAGTCATGCCCTTGACTGGAGGGCATGTCAGCCAGTCCTTCCCTGAAAAACCATCAAGCTGGCAGTAGTGACAGATGAACAGCTTACCATTAATTTCTCCTCTTTCATGCCTTCAATCCAAATGGTGCATATTCTCCACAGGGAGGCATCAAGGTCTTTGCCTTTATTTCTCTTGCACACTCGCACTGACTAATAAATCAAGTGCAGATAAGAAGAGGGGGCAAATATCAATCTTTTTTTCTTTTTTTTCCTGGCCAGTGCCCACTGGCACAAAACTGAGCTTTGACTGAAAGGTTCTTCAAATCTTTCTGTGATTCATAGGCAAGGGAGTGCTCGGTGAGGACAAAACAAAGGAAATTTGAGAGAGAGGATTTGTATATCTTGGCTTATAAATTAGAAGGCTCCTCTCCATGATATTTAAATATGGGTTCCCAAAAAAAGGAAAAAAAAAAAAAAAGTGAATCTAAGTTGTTATTACTTTATTGAAAAAATCTTTGTGGAATATAAAGCAGGCACTCACTGGAGCAGCTCTAATCAGCATGTGTTTTCCCCAAACAGGCTGATTTTTGGGGGGGGGCATCTCTTTGCCACTGAAGCAATTCAGTCCTTCAAAACAGTGTCTTTTGCTGTTACTTTGCAGCATTAATGATTAGGTTTTGTCTCTCTATAAAAAAGAAAAAAATGTAAGAAATCTTATTTTAATTTAAAATACAAAGAGCCAGATCTACATCCCGTGCAAATCAGTGGAGCTCCACAGGCTCTTGTGCAGCTCTGCTGATTGACAGTCAGTGGAAAATTGTCCCCCAATGTTTTATAAGTTCAGTGGTTTATTAACTATATTTTCTTTGAAGTTGCTGCTGCATCTTTCAAAGTTCAAAGAAAAAGTGGTTTTATATATTGTTTAAACCAAGTTTCAAGAACCATCTTAGTTTGCTGTGATTTGGGGGGTTCATTAGAGACTTAGATGCTAATTCTGGAACCAATCTGCCAATGCAATGAGGGACGTGGGTCTTCCTCCTCTGGCTCTCTTATTTTCTTTTGGTGCATTACTAGCAGAATTTGCTATTCACTTGCAATAAATTGATCTTGCATTTAAAACATATATTAAATCATTGGTGTGAGTGATGCAACATTATTACATGTCAGGAAAAAAATCTATATTATGATAGTT
Organism: Acrocephalus scirpaceus scirpaceus; assembly: GCA_910950805.1. Taxonomy (NCBI): domain Eukaryota; kingdom Metazoa; phylum Chordata; class Aves; order Passeriformes; family Sylviidae; genus Acrocephalus; species Acrocephalus scirpaceus. Next base: position 77,743,382 of record OU383776.1, read on the forward strand.
GTTGACAAATGATAATATTATTTTCTGGTTAAGCATGAGGTGTTAATGCTGCTAAATGGCTGCAAATGTTGATGTTAAAGGCTGCCTGCTGACCATTTCCAGGTGACATATCTGGGGATTTGGGGCTATTTCATTTTCCAGCCTTTTTTAAGGCTTCAGACCCCATCCATAAATTACAGCTGATGACAAAATTGGAAGCTAACAGTGGCAAAATTAGGCCCACAGGCAAAATAATTATATATACAGCCTTTAGCAGTGAGGGAGAAAGCCACCAATCAGCCCCCAATTATTCACTAGTTAATCAGCTCTGCCCTTCCTTTATTGAAGGGTTACAGTGTAATTAAGTTGGCAGCATCCTTTTAATTCATCAAACATACAACACATGGCGGTGTTTGCTGCAATCAGGGGACAGCACCTTTGTGTGCCTGACCTCGCACTGCTGTAGGAAAGGGGGAAAAACTTCTGAGGGAAGAGAGACTATTTCTGGGAGAGCAGAGCAGACCCCGGCCCTGCAGGGTGGGCAGGGCTTTGCCGGCACATGAGAAACACGTGCCTGCACCCAGGAGTAAACCCGGTGGGGGCAACCACTGCAGAAAACTTGTGGTTAAATGGGGTTGGTCACTCATCACCCGGGGCAGGTGGTTCTAGACCATGGCATTTACGGATATAATACCCTCGTGCCTCTTCCCAGCCATCCTGCTCTGATAACGAGAGCCAAGCATCCCTCTGGGATCCCCGGATTGATGGTGGACTGACCACCAGACACAGGCTGGCCCCTTCCAGGCCAGCAGAGCAAACATCCAATGGATAATTTTTTCCATGAAATATTTTTGTGGAAACCACATTTCAGGGAACCACAAAAGCAGTTTTTTGAAGGCAGCATGGAGTTTGTATCTTCTCTCAAATTAGCAACACTGGATTTTGATATTATACAGCAGATTGGTATTTTCAGTGGCTTTTTGCCAGTAAGGAAGTATTTGGACATTGATTTTTATCTCACCAGTAATGGAAATTACTCAAAATCCTGCACTTTTCTCTCTGTACTAAATTTTAACCTGTGGATGCCCTCAATGACACTAATTTCTTTGTATGTAAACCCCAGTATAATGCCATTTATTGTGCGTGTCATTTCCTTCCTATATTTACCTGACCATAAATCTGCTTTCCTGTCACATATACTTCCTGCTCATGGCATCCTTGGAGAGGCTGAATGTCCTAAGTGTCCTTCCTACCTTGCAGAATAGACACAGAATTATTTATTCATAAACAAGCTCTGTGTTTCTAACCTGCTTGTAATAATGAAGTTTTATACAATCATCGGCTCTACCGATGATTCAGGCAAACAAACCCAAACCCCTCAACATCTGCATGTGCTGGGACTCTCGATGTTCAGAAGCTTTGGCTTTTAGACAAAAATCTTTCTTGCTCTCACATGAAAAGTAAAAGACCATCGTCCTTCTGGACACTTTTGAATGGTTGTTTTATCTCATTCAATTGGATTGAAGACACTGGGATTTTCTCATTATTTAGCAAAGTAGCTTTCCTGAAGACAGGAATTACAATGATATTTTATTCTGGTTTTGTGGGCTTGGAGTGTTTTTCTTTGGAGGAGAAGCAGACACACAGAAAGGAATTATACATCTACCCACAAATCTCCAAGATACCAAGAGCAAAGTCTTGGCCAGATCTGGCCAACAACTTCCAGCAACTCCAGCAGTGATCCCACCTGGACCTTGCCCTATCCATTTGCCCATTATCTGGAGTCTCACCAAAGACTCACCAGGAATGTTTGACACCATCTAAAAGTGCTATTCTCCCTTTCAGCACTTTTGCCCCACCAGACACCCCATAGTCCAGCAACTTCACAATGTTCCATGTTCTCTGGAATGGGGAGCTCAGACCAAGCAAGGAAGGATCGGGGATGGAAATGTTGGCCCTCCTGGCCAGGAGCTGTTGTCATCTTGTTAACAAGATGCACTCCCCTAACACCTCAGGGAACCTGATGTTTTGAAGTCACTTTGGTTTTTTCAACCACTAAATATCCATCTGGACAACTGTCCTAGTCTAGGAATGAGCTTGGTTTGCCAGATCCCATGAGAGAAGACCTCTCCCCAACAGCCACAAGCAGATATTTCCGATTCCAATCTCTGCTGCTGTGGCCCCTTTTCCTCCCAGTGCTGGAACCTGAACTGAGCCACCCAACATCAACATCAGCTACTAAAGAACCTGCCCCAGCAAGGAAATTTGTGTTAAATAACAGTTCTATTCTTGCTAAACACACCAGTATTTGACTATTTATTTGTCTGCTGGTTGTACTCACACATCTCTTTACTCTTGGGGGATTTTTTTTTCATGATGGAAGCTTGGGCTGCACAATTTAGATCCTGCATTATCTCAATGTCAATAAGTATCATCTTCTCCTAAAGAAAACACGTGCCATATTGCAAGTCAACCTCAGTCATAACTCAACACAATCATGTCATAATATAATTTTATACAATGAGATTGTATCTGTTGTTATTGAGGGTCATTGAATTCCGTCTGTCAGGGTGATGTTATTGAATAGGTTCAAGTAATAGTTTGTGCTGATTATCAGAAAATATGTTTAAAACTGTCACTCTGTTTATATCTTTCAGGGTTGCATTTGAATTATGCGGATAAACGGGATCAAGAGGTGTAGTGCAGCAAAGAACAATTCTTGATAGGAGCTGCAGAATTAAGTTTATATCAAATTTTCTGAGAAAAAAGGGACTTTGTACATTGCTTGTGCTGGTTCTGTATAAATTGTAAAAGACTGAATATACAAAAAGCACATTTAGATTTCTTGGTGTTAAGCCTAAAGTGCATTCTTAGATGATAAACAATAACAAAAAAAAATCTTCAGTATGCACATGAGCAAGAATAGTATTTTACAGATGTATTAATTTGATTTTTAAAGGAATTATCCCAACACTTCAGGTCAAGATGGTCAGGGAAAACACTTTTTGTGGACAAGATTCATATTAAAAAGCTGCCAGCTGCAATTTTAAGTCCTGCAATAAAAAAAAAATTCCTAACAGTGAGTAAGAATGTAAACCACATCATATTTTTTTCTAACTACCTAATTTTGCCATTTTAATATACAATTTAAAATTCATTGCATCTTGGTTAATTACATAAATTATCCACTTGAAAAAAAAAAAGACAATCCAGTGTGTCTACTGGAGCTGAACACGACAGCCCTCGTTAGCAATTGTATATTTTTGAAATTTGAATAATTTGAATAATGTTTTGTTCTCACATATTTTCCATTGCAAATATTTCAGTCATGTTCCTATGAACATGTTCATTTTTTCATGGACAACTTTAAAGTAAGAAGATAATGAACACTAAGAAAACACAGATTATGTGGGAATTTATTCTCTTGGTGATTTGGCTTAGATTATAGTGGGGTATAACCAGAAGAAGCATCAGCACTGCCATTGGCGTTTTAGTAAAGACTGAACTTTGGTTAAACTCACAGTTTTTCTGTAGTTGGTAAGAATAACATCCTCTTGCCCAGAAGAATTTGGAAGAGTCCTCTCTAACAGCTATTTTTTAATGATAACTCTTCCTAAAAATAAAGTTATGTATTACATTGCTTAGAGAAATTAAAACTAAAATATGAAAGTTCAGTTATAACCAGGTTTTATATAATCAAGAATAGATCTTGCCTAAGGTCTCTGTCTGGATATTCATATTTCCTTATGCAGAACATCAAAGGAATTCAACTGCACTTACTCATAGTTCCCAAGATAACTTTGGAACTAAATACATTTTCTGTGGTAGAGATATTGGGGGTAGAGTGGAAATAGAGGACAAGATTCTTTGGAGCCAAAGTCATGACTCCTCTCTCCTCCTCACAAAAACACATTTCAGCCACCTATCAATAGCCTAGAACAGAGATTTTTTTTTGGAATAGTTGTGAAAACAAAACCTTTGATCAGTCTGGAAATTGAATATTTGAAATAACCTCTGAGCAGGAACAAGGACCAAAATTCTTGCTTTTGCATAGACAAGAAAATCTACTTTAAACCTGACTTTCTAAGCAACACAATTTGAAATAACTGAGAAAAAAATCAACTTCCTTACAGAGAAATGAGAACTGGAAAGCCAGACTGGAAGGGAATTCTTTGCTTTGATTGGCACATGAGGTGTAAGGTGATCCTCAAGGCATGAAGGGCTTTTTTACACAGCAAAGTTTCCTACTTGTCCCATTGAAAAAATACTCCTTTTTATGTGATCTATACTAAAACTCAGACTCCAGGAAATGCATTTGTAAAAGGATAAGAGCTACAATAATTGTGTGGAACGGGCACCTCAACAGCCCAAAGTTACACCACGGCATTCCAACGTGGCATGATCCATATCTGGAAATATCAGACATCAGCAGAACAAGAGGAGACAATGAAAGGAGGCAGAAAACTTTGCATTCTTACCACATAAACTCCAAGGGGAATATTAAGTTGAAAAACAACATTTTACATAAAATGTTTGCACAGCTCTTGAGCGAGGATTTTTCTTTGCATTCACCCTGCAAGAGCATGGCTCAGCCTAATGCATTAGATTCATTTATTTTGCTGTGGAGCTAATGGGATGAAGGTAAAGTGACTTCCAGGATGAAAACCTTGTTAATCAAAACCAATTTGGGCCACTTGTACATGTTGTTCTGACTTCCTGAGTTGGAACATCCATTTTTTACCAGAAATGCACATGCCTGCAATGAAAAAATGACTGGAGTTTGTGTTTCATTTTTGGACAGCTACTTAGATTATGTAAATGTTTTTATCTGAGATATCACCTATAGACAGATTTTTTTTCCCTCAAACAAAAGCTCTTTATATTTGGGAAAGACATCTTTCTATTTTAAAGGCTATTTCCAAGATGTGTTTATGAGTGGATTCATTCCTTGATATATTTTGCAGAACTTTGAGTAACTTAATGGCCTACTGGAAGCCAAATTCACATTCTGGAAAGAAGAAAATTGAGAAAAATCTCCTAAAAGGTGTTTAAAACAGAATATGGATGTTTGTGATTCCTTAATGAATGGTAGCTTGATGGTTTTAATATGTTATTTAAAGAAACAAGGTGCCCTCATGGAAGCAGGCACCAGAATGGAGTAAGTGACCAATAAACATTTTGACCTCTTGCCATATTTTCCACAAATTATTAAGAATGTGTGCCAAAATAAAAGGCACTGGAAGTGAGACAGTTAATATTAAAAGACAAAGCAACAATCACTAATGAAGTATTTGAATGTTTGTGAGTGAGAAGGAAATGTAAATTTACCAGGGACATTTATTAGCAGTAGAAGCAGAAAGGTGTTGAAATCTTGCATTTGTGTAAAAAATACTTGATGGTAGCTCCCAGCACTAAATCTCACCCCCCCTTCTACATACCAGGGCCTGGATTTGCCTTAATTTCTCTTTACCCTGTTTTTTGGGAAGTAGAGAGGCTGTACTAAGGCAGACCAGCGTACAGCAACAGCAAATTTAACTCCTTTAGGCTTCCCTCTGCCCATTTTTCTTTGTAAATTCAGACAAACCACTGGTCAGATTGTCCAGGTTCAACTAGACATGAGTGGAGCTCTTTAGACCCGGGGTTTAGGCCTCCATCTATTTACAGTTCCTCAATACTCGGTTAAAATCTCCCAGAAAAACTAAAAATCTGCTTGAAGAGGGAGTAAATTAAGTCAACAGAAAGTTTTGCACAGTTTCAGATGAATTATTAAATCACCTTCTGCAGTGCACAGCAAGAAACCCAAAACTGCCCTTGGGATTTCAAACTCCAGTGAACTTGGTCAGTGCTCTGCATCCCTAACAAGCCTTGCAGTCAGACCAAGGGGCTTCTTTGTGGACATTTTTTTTCCATGCACCATCTGGTAAACACATCCCTTTTTATCCCACTTACTTTTGTTTGCATGGTCCATGTATTTCTTTATCTGTATTTTCAGATGCTGTTAAACTCCCCTCAGTATTTCTGAAGAAAGTCTGAAACTCAGTAACTCTGTATTCCCAAGGCAACCTGCAATAACAACCAGTTCAGGATTGCAAAGGATACTCGGTCAGGAAAGGGATTTAGTTTCTAGTGGGCAATTGCAAACAACAAGGGAAACATTATTTTTTTTAATTAAGATAAATACCTTAATGGTGTACTATTAAAATAATGTGCCCAGTTTTTACAGACCTGAAAAAAGAGGCTCCTATCAAATTTTCCCTCTTCAGGGATATGCTCTTGTTACCAGCATAGGAACATTAAGCACACTGAGGCTGCCTGGTGGAGCCACACTGGAAAAACAGTCCCTTTGTCCCCATCTATCCAAAGCCCTGTTTCCTCACACCCACCAACTTCCCTCTCTGCCACCTCCCAGCTCCTCCCTGATGGCCACTTCATTGTGGATGTGCAAGGAATGGGAGGCAACTCTTCCTTCTCTCCTGAACTGCAGTAATTTACTCTTACATCATCTCCAAACCTCTGCACACATCCTGTAAATGCCATGAAAATGCTGCTCCTGGACCCACCTCTGCCAGCCCAGCACAGTGCAAGAACTTCTCTAGAGCAAGGACTACAAGGCCAACAATCACAGACTCATGGAATTATTGAGGTTGGAAAAGACCTTTGAGATCACTGAGTCCAACCTGTGACCTGACACCACCTTGTCACCCAGACTATGGTACTGAGTGTCACATCCAGTCTTTTCTTAAACATGTCCAGGTATGGGGATTCCACTACCTCCCTGGGCAGCCCCTTCCAATGCCCAATCACTCTTTCTGTGAAAAATTTCATCCTATTGTCCAACCTAAACCTCCTCTGGGACCAGGTTGGACCAGATAGAGAAAAAAATCAAGAGGTAGACCCAAGAATTGCATTTCTGTGAGGAGCTGCACGTTGGCCTCAGGCACAGAGCAATGTAAAGCCGGTGCTGTGGGTGATGTGCCATCACCAGGAGCAGACCTAGGTTTGTGGATCAACATCTTGACACAAAACTGACATGGTAAAGCCTGTCACACTTGTACAGCTCTCGTTTAGCAGGTGGGATAGCAAAGAATATAAATAACCAGGACTGAAAGCAGCAGTCCTGTCCTCTATTCTGCAGGTCACACTACTTCTCTACCCAACGCAAGGCAATGAGAAAACAATGACATGCAATATAGTTAAAAGTGAATGCTTTCATCCTTTTGTTGTTTATCAATTAACAAAATGACATTATAGAGATGCTTTATGTATTTATAGAAGGGCTGGGAACATCTATCAAAGCTCATTTTAGCTATTGTTAACGCAATCAGACTTGTTCTCTTCTGCCACGAGCTGGAGCAGGACTGTCAGCAAGAGATGACTGATATAGGCAAGTGATTTTGCATCATTTGAGATACATACAGAAATATAATCATACCCAAGGTCAAACATTAGAGAAAGGTTGGGCATTTGGGGCAATGAAAGCAATGCTGTCAGATATTGAAATCTCAGCAGGAGATTCAGCTCCATTAAAACTGAATACACAATTACTTTCAGCTTGCTACTTTCCATGCATGTATAACTAATTTGTTCATCTGGGTGCCCCCTGCATTAGGCAGAAAAGGTAAGATTTGAATATTTGGAGGAATGGGGATGGTAGTTCTTTCACAGGAATGATAAAATGACTTTATAATACCCGTGCAACTAGTGCATCACTTCAACAATTAATCTGCCTTGAAGGACAGACCTTAGTGATAGAAGGAACTGGCTCTGCCCAGGTATCTTGGAATTCTCCACAATTATTTGGCTGAATTTACATGAGTGGCCTTCCAGAAGATGCTCCTTTGGAGGCCAAGAAAGGAATGCTGAGGTGCCTGCCAAGCAATGCCAATGGAATAGCACGAGGAAGAACGAACCAAAGGGAAGAAACAAGGGGAGAAACAAATGAGGGATCATTTGGAAAATGAATTGTAAGTAGATATTAAAAACAGCAAAGGAGAAAGGTGGTGAGAAGGGCTTCACTCAGATTGGGAATTGCACAGGGAGAGCAGGGAGAGTTACTGGTGTTTTGAAATTCATGTGTTTCCAAAAGCTTCATAGTTATCCATAAATTGTGCAGGAAGGAGAGAAACTCCACATGCACTTGGCTACTTGTGCTACTCTCTGCCACTTAATGCAGCCCTGAGGAGACACTTCCAGCCTGAGACATGCCCCACCAGCTTCAAACAAATATTTATTTTAAAAATCATCTTTTTGAGAGATGTTCCCTCCAAATCTGAACTTTTTATCCAAGACAACACTAGCTCAAGTATCATTCAGGCATTTCAGGCTCTGAGATCAGTGACAGAACGGTATTTTGGGATCTCAGAATCAGGCTAAAGTGATAAATCCTCTGATCTGGCCCCAGAAATTAAATAATTCTTGCAATATTGGGGAGATTTTGCATTCATATGAGCTTTTTTTATTTCTGAGAGGTCTGCACTGAACCTCAAAAAGTAACATTATCAAAGTTTCGAATTTTATGGAAAACCCAACCCCCTGATAATTTTCAACTTACATTTCCACATTATTAATGTTATGAAATGTCATCTAAGACTGAATTATATAGTTATAAGCTTCCTTGTATTGATGTCAGCCACCAAAAATCTTCAGTTTATCTTATCTGTGTCCTTCAAAACATCATTTCCTGATCTGTTTAGGGTTATGAGTACCCATGTGATGTGTAATGCCAGGAACATATAAATAATTGCATTTACTCTCTGATTTTGACACAGTATCATGCAGAGTTCATGCAAATTAATTTCTGATATTACACTCAAAATTTTTTATTCACACAGAGTTTTTAAGGAGTAAACACTACTAATAAATAATATGGATTAATACTGAATAGTTTCGCTATTTACTGAAGTTGCAATAAATAAAAAATATCCACATTGTGGCCTTCAACTCTGATGAGTAGTAAGATGCTGATTTACATTCCCAGCTCCAAATACCAAGGAATTGTTGGGAATGTCATTTCCCATTTCCTGTTAACACATTTGTTCTCTACTTGCCAAGACTCTGAGGCACTGACTGAATATACAAAAAAAAAATCAAAACTTTTAAATGTGGGATAAACGGGAAACACTATTTTTTTTTTTAGAAATATCTACCTATGCAGACTTATATCTCCTTGCAGTTGTGGAGCACCAGGATCCACAGCAGCTGCACCCTGGCATACAAGGAATGTGTCACTTATCCAGTAATTCTGAATTTCCTACACCTTTCACATCAGCCTCCTCCAGGAGCATCTCTGGGCTCAGGGCTGCCCAAACATCTCCTGTCCCAGGTGGGGACCTGTGTTGTTCTCTCCGGGGTCTGGGGTGTGAAGGCTGAGCTTCCCTCACACCCCACTGCAAACCCTCCTCGAGCCGACCCAGTGTTTCTTTCTGAACATATTATTACAAGGCACAAAAGTAACCATCCCGTACAATTCTGCCCTTGAAAGGCAGAAATACATTGTTGTGCAACATCTTTTGGAAGAACAAACCCACCTGGCCATGTTCCCCAGCAGCAGCACAAGAGGAACTGGTACACACTCACGCATCTCTTGATTCCCCCAGTGCCTCCAGCCATGGCTCCTCCAGCCCATCCCCTTCCTTCTTTGGGAAGCCTCTTGAGATAAAATTAAACAACAATGAAAATAATAAATTCTTTGAGGTTGTCCTGTTCACTGGGGACCTCAGCCACGTGTGTAAATGTGTACATGTGTGTGCACACGCACGTGCAGGAGAGGGATCACCCAAAGCATTGGTAGAGCAGCCTTTCGCTATTTTTAATTTTATTTTTTCCTGCTACACATGTCCATGGTGTGTAACACATCTCAATAGTCTTTGAAGTTCTCATGCTTTCAAGGTCTCACATCTGTCATGCTATCAGTATCCTGCCATAGATGAAAAGAATATAATTATGGATTTAGTATAATCATTGATTTCTGGACTCCAAACCATTCAAAGAATGGTCACGAGTCCACATGGCTGCCCCTTAGGAAAAGGATTTGCATACGACTATTTTATTTAGCTGAAGACACCCCCAATTAAATGTAGGCTCTTCTCCTTGGGCTCTGCACCTGAGGCAACTGGAAGAAGATGGATCAATCTCTCCCTGTGCCAACTGTGCCTCGTTTGCACCGTTCCCACCTGGCAGAGGCAGCAGTGGTGACTTCCTTCACCAGCCCCTCTCATTCAGGAGGCAGCAGCATCTCCCTTTGGAGAAGTGCCACAGCAAGATGTGGAGGATGTGCATCTGAGGAGCTGCACTTTTGGGAAGGTGGCAGGGTGCCAGAAGTTGTGCCTGAAGCAGGGGAGCTGCTATCAACCCTTCAAGCGTTTAAGTTACTGCAGCTCTGCGAGAGCCACAGTGCAGATGTAAAGACATAATTTTGCCCACAGTGTTTGGATTAGCAGTAAATCTACTAATCCAACACAATATCCAAGGGGGCATAGCTGGATCTATGGGTTCATAAATTCACACCACTCCTTTTATTATTCCAGGCCCCAAATGGTTTCAAATGGGCACGGGCATAATGAGATCTTGGAAGACATTATTATATTCTTAGGTCAAAATTCTCAGTCCAATCTCTTTTATCAGGCTCAGAGCCTTTGTGTCCCTGAAGCGCTAATACTTTATGCTGATTGACTATGCAGATGTTGGTGGGAGTTCACATTGTTTTTGATACAATTATTATTGATAGAAAAACTCCACCAAAAAGAGAAAAATCCCATTTTTATTACTTATGGTATCACGTTGCCCGGAATATACAATGCCCGAGACCTTCATTATTTTCATAACAAAACAGATGAGAGGGGAAAAAGAGGGCAGGATAAAAGTATTATTTTAGTAATGGGAAGACAAAGTATGAGCTTGATCATAAAGACCAGTGAGTTTTATAAATGCATCTTTGAACTGAGAGAGGCTTTTTTTTTTTTTTTAAATAAATGGTTCTTTGAACCTGGTGGTTGTAAGAAAGTGAAACAGAACAAACTTTGAAAAGTGTGCTTGTCTGAGGCTCCTTACACCCTATCTGGCTGAGAGTACAGGTGGCCAAGCACAGAAAGTTCCTGCCAATTTCTAAAGTTACACTTTTATCCACTAAACAAGCATCCTGATCTGGGTTACCAAACAGGGCACTCAACAGGAGCCTCCAAGAGCATGTATTAAATATCACTTATTCCACAGCCTGGGCCATCTAGCCTAGTAAAGCTTGATCTAATACTGTTTCACCCCTTTCCTGTGCTCACTGGATTTTGGGTAATGGACTTTCCCAGGAGACTGTTCTCAGAAAGTGTCTTCAGTAGGAGAGTTGATGCACATGGTTCTATTTTAAAAAGCACATGTTCAGCACATTTCACTTTTGTGAAATGGAATATGGTTTAAGTTTGTTTCAATAAAAAAAAGGGATTCTGCTGGAAGGACTTATGTCAAAGTGCAAAAGGTTTTGTACACAATGAACAGATTTTTTTTCTTGAGGGTCAAAGAGGAGACACTAAAATGAAATCCCCCTGCCACAAAAGCAGTTGCCGTTTTACACACAGAGAATCCACAAGGCAGCTTGTTATGAATTCTCCATCTTTGTATTTATTTTGGATTAGACTGATTTAATCTAAGAGTCACATCAAGAAAACCAGACCTTGTCTTTAATGAGAAACTTAATATGTATGCACAGTAAAGACTTTAAATGTCAAAGTTTAATGGACAGTATTCAAAGGCCATTATTATAGTAATGTGCTTTTATATCAGCATGACTGATGAAGAGCAGTTCTTTTAAAGACACTCTTCAAAAATAAATCAATATAAACTTTAAATAATAACAATAAAACCCCCCTACAGCGCATCTTAATCCAAAGGAAGGACAGTAACAAACCCCTACATAACCAGGAGATCCAAAATCAAGCCTTGGCAATGACTCAGCCTGAGAAAAAGGGCGAGTAGCATGACTGCAGTGCCCTGTAGAGTGAGAAATATGAACAGAATAAATTTATATTCTTGTCCCCTGAGTTCATGCCTAAACTCATGTCAGCATCAACCTCCCCGAACTCAGCTCTTCCCTCCTCTGTGTTTTCCTCCTCCAGGTCCTTCACACCCAAAGAACATCCCCACGTCACAGGACATAGACAAATGCACCCCCACGAATCACTTGTGCATCATTTAAAAGTTTTGCACAGCAGAACTTGACAAGTTAATATCTTGTTCTCTGTAAAAATATCTGGAGTCTCCCATCTTATTAACAGGAGCCTCTTCCCCAAATTCCAAGTCTTCCAACACGCCTTCTCCATCCCACTTTCCCAGGAGTGCGAGGGCTGTTGGGATGGAGAGCTCAGCCCAGCAGGCACAGAGTGCTGGCATCACTTTAGCTTGATTTTGCTGATTAAAAACAGTTTTAAAATCTGCTTTTTTCCCCCATAACTCCCTGCAAGGTCTGATCCACCCTTGGTCCAAACACATCCAAGGTGTCCTGCATTTCCGTACACACTTGGTGTCATCATAGCACATTTTGTTTACAGATCTACAGTGGACACTTAGACCTTCCCAACAGTATTTAAAGAATGTTTCCATAAAGATCCTTGCACATATTCCAGCATGATTATTGCTCACTGAATTAGAGGGTGGGAAAGCTCTGGAATGCCTGAGTGAAGATTTGTCTTGATCTGGAAGAAACTGCTTCATACATCAGTCCCAAAATCGAAGTCTGTGACATTGTGATGTTTATCAGAAAGAAGAAAGCCTGTTCAAGCAGGCTGAGTTTTTATTTGCAGCCATGGATACATTTACCAATTTATAGATAATTTAATTTAATTGCATTTAGAATCAGTTAAAGCAGTTCATTTATATGGAACGATGTAGCAACCAAAAGCTGCTGCTTACTCATTCTCTACACTGAGAAATCTTCCCTTCGGCAGTGGGGCTGAACTTTAAAAGGAAATTATAATAGTTACATTCATGCAAACCCAGAAAGGCACCAAAATAATTCCTTTTCAAACAGATTTAGAGAGATCAAAACCTCTGGTTTATGTGGAGCCAGTCTGTAACCAACTAACATGATGTCATGCTATTTTTATCTGGGCATGCAGAAAATATAAAAATGAGGGAAAGAAGAGAATTTCTTTATCCAAGTATTGCTACTATATGGAGTCCCTTAAGGAAAATGAGCAATTAGTGCATATTTATTTAATTTGCTGAGTAATGACTGCATGTGTGCTGTTTCACTTTGGTTACATCTCTGCTCCAGCCTGAGCTGCTGACAAGGGAGAAAACACCACAGACAACCCGCAATCATGGAACTTCCAGAATTATCTTAAACAATTCTTAGAGAACTGAGAAAGGTACAAATATTAATTGGTTCTGACTTATTTTGCTCCACAGTGTGTATCTCTCTTGCTTTGTTGCCAGCTGCTAATAAAGGATGGAGTTCTTTGGCAAAGAGCAGTAGCAGCAGTGGAACGGCACAAAACCAGCGCTGTACACAGGACCTGGTTCTCTGCTAATCCCACTCAAATCAGACCCATCCCATCAGAGTTTGCACTGCCAGGCACCCAGGAAGAGAGGAGATCCATACACTGCACGTGGAAATGAAGAAAGTGTCAGCCCTAAAAGTCTGAATTTGATACCCAAACCCCCCCTGCCAAAACAGACACTTAAAGGGATTCACCATTGGTCTGTTGGGTGCACCTCTAGATCTCCACTCAGATCCTTGAGGTAACAGCAGAAAAACCAACTAGTTTTTTTTTAAAAAAAACCAACAAAACAAAAATACAACAAAAACCACATATACGAAGAAAATAAAAAGGATAATAATCCATTTTTGCCACTTGTGTTTGTGGAATTCTTGAATCTTCCTACAAAACACTCACCAGCCAAAGACTGACAAGACTCGGAAACAGTTGGGATTGGCCTCCTAAAAGTTGTTGCCCTCTTTTTGTCCTTTGGAAAGGACTTCGTGGCTACTGCTCTGAAAGGAATTTTAAGAAAAGGAATTGATTGATCACAAAGCAGAAATCTGTGAAATCCACAAAAAGTGCAAAAGCAAATAAACTCATAAAATTTACTACTGCGTTTTAGTATCTGGATCCAAATAAAAAGAGTGCACTTTAGAGATGACATAGCATTTGTAAAGATGCTAGGAGAAGGTGCAGTGGCATCTTCAACATTAAATAGCACATTAAATAAATGCGGGCAAAATTCTCCAAAAAACCCTAAAATATTACTTAGCAGTTATCCTCTCAAATCGAAAATTTGTGTTTTTCTAATTGGCTTTAATTGCCTTGATTGGGAAAAAAAATAATCCAGAAGTGGCTGCCCTTCACCTCTCCATTTATTTTTATTCCCAGCAGAAGCTGAAGGGATGCACTCTGGAAATCTTGGAGCCACAGGAGCATCTCAGAAGCCTGAACAAGCCCTTGCTCTTCTTCGTTGTGCCTGGGGACACATGGGATGTCCCTGAAGCCAAAATGGGAAGGGAGAGATCAATCCCTGTCCTTGCAACTCTTGCTGGGCTATTTTGAATTTCTGAGGATCAGCTACTCAGTTTAATGATGTTAAAAAAATGATGAGAGAGATCCATGTCTACCATGTCTGCTCTCAGCAGAGCAGTCAGAACTGAAAGTAGCAGGAATCTGGTTTTTTGTATTTAATATGTTATGCCACATCCTCTGCTCAGTTTTAGATCACAGAGATTACAGGATTATCCCTCTCCCAAACTTCGAATCATCTTCTCACATGTGATATTGTTAAAATTGCTTTCTGGCCTCTTTTCAAATGGTGGCTGCTGAATTATCTGCTCTGAATTCTAAATAAAGTGAAACTTTAAATATCCCGTGCTCTGTGCTTGGAGCATTCAGCTTTGGAATGTGCCAGTTCCACATGCTCAGGGGAAAAAAAAAGTCCTTTTAATTAGCAGGTCAGTCTATTAAGTCAATGCTATTGTAACCTTCTGTGTAAGAGAGAGCTTTGCTGGGTGCTCCAAACTCTCTGAGAACATCACATAAACATCAGGTGGGATAAAGGGGAGCAGAAGAAATTGGCTCTGTTTTTGTTCCTGGGATCTATTGCTACGTGGCACAAGAAATGGATGGGAGCTTTTCAACCCAGACACTGAGATTATCCAAATCTCCCTGATGCACCTGGAAACAAAGCAGAAAAGTGAGAGATGCCTCATACAACACCCAAAAGGACAAGACTGGAAAGCAGATTTGCCGATAAAAAAGATTAATAAAACAATGGATAATTGAAGCCAATTTGAACCTGGATTTTCTCATGAGAATTGCCATTCTATCCACGGCACAGAAGATGGGTGAACAAGAACTTTTTTGGCTGGTTGGGTTTTGTTTGGGCTTTTTGGGGGGGTTGTCTGTATGTTTCTTGGTTGGTTGGTTTGGCTATTTTTCCCCTTGGATTCCAGCTGAGATGATTGGCATCTTCCTTAAAAAAATAGTATTTTTTTCATGATTTCACATTTCAGTTTTTCTTGCTTTAGTCACAAACTGCTCAGGCAAGAGAAAGTAGCTCCAAAACCCATTTCATCCTGAACAACTAAAAATAATCCATCCCTATTCAGCAAAACCTTAAGTTTTGAGATGCTCTAAGTTAGAGAACTGTTCCCTTTCCCAGGTAAACTCCACCAGGATACAGCAATAGCAGAGTTCCGGTCCCAGGATTTTGCCTGGAACACTGAGGAATCTTTAGGGAACTTTCTCTGGCCAAATTTTTCCCAAAAACATCGAGCTGCCATGGGTTCAAAACAATCTCCATTACCAAAATTGGAGTAAATTCTGATTTTATTGCTAAAGGACAAAGGATTAAACCAATTTTTATGCACATGGACACAGGGAAACCTCATGAGACAAATTCTTCCATGTCACCTGACAATTTAAGTATTTCACCACTTCATTTGACTACAGGACATCCAGGTTTTCAAGTCCAGCTCCTTTAGTGTTCCAAGATTGAGTACGTGGATCCCTACCCTCAACTCATCACATCCCAGATGTGGCTGAGGGTGGTTCACATCTGGATGATTTAACCATTATACTCCAAAGTGAATAATCCAACCTAAAGCTTTGCCATGCCAATAACCTGCAATTGTCTCTTGAAACCAAAAGTTTAATCACTGAGATCCAGCAATTCATGTGCATTCATTTATTCCTGACATATATATGTATATCTGACTTGTAAAATATACTGGGTGGCTAAATGGGATCCAGTTCTTTATAAAGAATATAATTTTCCCTTGAAAGTTTCCTACAAGTGCCTCGTTGCTTTGGAATTATTTTTATTCCTTGCGCTTTTTTTATTTCATTTTTTTTTACTTGCTAAAAGACTAAGCATTATCTACTAATAACATGAAGATGCAGAAAAGAAAAGGTCAATTTAATTGCAGCAACTATTTCCTGGGGTTTAAAAGGAAAATGGTGAAGCTAAGATGACATTGACAAATTGCTACTATTTATTTAAATTGTGTAATGCAATATACCAGTAGTTCTATAATCTGCATGTTTGAAGCAGTTGACCCGTCCAACTAATGCAAACAAATTAGCCTCCTGGGCCCTCCCTAGATCCTATAAGCCATTAAATATCCTAATCTAACATCATTTAATACACAAACTCTCTTAGTTAAAGTGTTACAGTGAATATGTGTTATAAAAATTACAACATATGGGGTCCAAGCGCACCGAAGCCCAGGTCAGTAAATTTGTCTTTTCTGTCACTCATCCCATTATTTATTTATTTATTTTATTATTTATCGGTTATTTAACCACAAAAGGGATGCATTTTGGGTTTCCCTGTGTCCCCTCCCCCATAACTTCATTGCCATTCCCTTAAAAGTCCAGCGTTGGTTTAAATGTTTAAAGTTCAAGAGCTCCTACCACAAATACATTGTATAAATTTCATCCCAATCAGTAAATTGGTCTCAGGGAGGTGTTTGCATATTAAATGTTCCTAAGGAAATTAAGGCTCTATTATGCCCATGATACACAGGCTACCAACAGCTCCAGTTTTCCCCCTGATTTATAGAAATGCCAATCCTGAGACTTCACAATTCATGCAAATAAACTCACCTGAAGGGAATGAGATTGTTTGTCTCAGTAAAAAATGAACGAAACCTGGTGTAATTAGTAAAGCAATAATTCCCCCAGGAACTCAGTTCTGGTGCTTTGTGAAGAGGGAAAATTGCCTGTTCTCCATTATGATAAATACACCAATAGAAACCCACATAATTATTATTTTATCATACTCCGAGATCTCTTCTGGAATTTATCCAGGAGTAAAGTCCACCTCAGGCAGGAGCAAAACCAAGAGACATCTGAGGGCTGCCATGTCCTCCCCTTGATTTCACTTGCCCTTGGATCAGTCCTTTAAAGATCAGGAAGTCAATTGTGTTTCATAAGAGCAAGGAGATAGATAAAGGTAGCATGGAATGATTAAATCTATCAGGAAAGTAATAGTCCCATAACCAAAGGAAAGTCAATAGGTTATATATCACTGACAGCCTATGAAGTCATTACAGGAGCTTATGGGACTGAGTCACACAATTAATTGCCAAAGAAAAATCTCATGGTTGCAGTAAAAAAAGTGTATTTTTAGCATATTGATACAAGAAAGCTGATCCTTTCCATGGACTTTTCTGGAAAATAACTAAGCAACAACAAAAATAACCCCACAAAGCTGAATCCCCTCAAATTACCAAACCATGTGGAATAAGCTTTTTCCAAACTGTTACTTGAATCAATTTCCCTCTGCCTGCTGGAAAGTGGCTTCCAGCTAGTCCCGGCTGCCCTGGCTGGGAATCGTTTCAGCTCGGTTAGGCAGTTGCAGGCGGACCGGCAACCACCCCCCGGTGGGTCAGGAGCTACACGAGAGCTGTTGCTGAGGCTACAACGAAGGCAGGAAAAGGAGACTTCGTGGCAAGATGGCGTTTATTGTCACCTGCTCAGCATGCAGGCAAGCCCATGAAGTGAGGAAGAGGGGCGAGATAAGTGATTATAAGGGACTAGAAAAAGGGGCATACACAAGAGGGAAAACCAATCAGGGGAGTGGGGATGGCACACAGACAACGAATACGAAACGAGGGGTGGGGGATTTCCCAACCTGTTCCAATCAGGGACTGACTTCTCCCGATCTTTCCAGAAAGAGGGGAGAGTCCTTCCCGGAGATTGACAGCACAAGGAAGGGAGTTACAAATGATTGACAGCAGCAGGTGCTGCACAAACAAGTGCAGGGGGAAACCATTGGGGGAAAGGGATAGGGGGAACATGGACTGTACCATTACATAAACAATTAATATTAACAGTAAAATAAAAAACAGAAAACGCGCTGCTACAGTTACTAAACTTCCTTCTTACAAAATATGTTTTAGGTGAAAGAAGAGACCTTATAAATTTTATAAGGAACAAGCTGAACCTGTTTTTCACAATGAAAAGAAATAGATGGGATTAAGGACCACCTATAGAAACTGCAAAAATTAGGAGAAAAAAGAGAGATTCTGCAGAAATTTGGGAAATCTTGCTGTCAGAGTACAGATATTAATAGTTTCATGTGCCTGGTTGTGAAAAGCACAATGGGTTTGAATCTCTGAAGAGATTTAATTTCAATGAATGTAAGAGCAAGGAGGAGCTGAGCAAAGTGCTCTGATTCAGAGCCTGTGACCTTTCTCAGCAGTCATCAACAACTGCTCCATTTCTTGTACTCACAAATACAGAAAACAAACCCTGTTATTTTAAAACCTTGATCAATAAATTACAAAACCAAAGAGATTTAGGCAAATCCAATCATGAGACCCCAATCTCTGCCTCTTGCTGCAGGTGTGATGATTTTACCTCAAAGGGGATTGTTTTTTCACTACAAAAATTACCACATTTTCCTTTCTCTGAGGAGTAATTAAGTGACTCATGGATGAAATCTAGAAAATTGATATTTGTCAGAGGTACAAACGATGATCAGTGGAAGATGTAAGTTTATCATAGAATTGTGATTTTAGGCTTTTTTCACATTCCTTGCCTAGTTTGGAATTGTTCTGGTTCATAACAATCAGCTATTGTCAGCTGCTAATTATTAATTTCTTTTGGTTTAAGATCTTTTAAGCTGAAATGACATTGAAAGGTGGTTTGAAAGGTAAAGTCACGCAACCTTTTCTGAATTTTGGTTCAAAACCACATTTTTTAATTGGACCAGCACCAACTGGTGGTTCAATTTTCCCTTTCTATATTGTATTGGAATACCTTGGACCTGCATTAACCATCCCATTACCCTGAGAAACCCAAATTACTTTGCAGGTTACTTCAACCTGAATTTAGGATTTATGGAGAAACATTTACAGAGAAACAAATCCACATTACCATGAATGATAACATATGAGGTATTTTAAATGAATAGTAATTAAAATTTAGTAGGATGATAATACAGTAATTAAATATCAATTTTTTGCTCAGGACCACTTATTGAGTTTAATAAGTATGTAAAAGATATTAATCTAGTTGTCATGCAATTACCTCATTGAGGGGAAGTAGGAATATGTGCGTGTGTGTGGGAAGAACAAATCATGAAATGCAAAATCCAGTTTTAAAGCTGCGTTAAGGTTATGACAGAACCAAATGAAGAAAAAAATTAATACACACACACACACCTAAATCCCCTCTTTCAGCACTCAAAAGAATTATTTAGGGTTCTACCTGCCATGGGCTGACGTTGCATTAAGTGCCCAATATGTGTGAAGGAAATCTTTGGCCATTTCCCTGGGATTTACACATTAATGAAGTTTTCTGCAAGGTTATTGTGACAATTGCACATGTCCTTATCAACTTCATCCCCCTCTCCCCCAAATCAAAATAGGCACTTTAGGGATCATAATTACAACCTGGCAGGTTTTGAAAACAGAAGATGGGACAATCCCCACATTTTTCTTATAAATTATCCATCCTTTCTGCAGCAACTTTGGAAGCAGTGCAAATTTTTTTATAGCTCAGAGCAGTTATAAAATATTAACCATATCAGACTTGATTTTTCCACAGCCCTGTGTGGAAAAAGGCAAGATTTTTATGCTTCTGTGTTTACACAGACATTAGAAGCAGAGAAAGGTGGTAGGAAGTTTGAGTTTGAGTTCACTTCCCTGCCAGCCAAGGAGAGAGGGCTTCACCTACATTTTAACCAGCAGGAATTTGACAAATCTGTTCACAAAACCTCAGAGAAGTCCTCACTTTCTGAGGAGAGTTGTCTTAATGTTTAACAACCCTTTTTATCCAAAATGTCTGCTGCAAAGGAAGCTAATTCCTTCTTTTCTTAAGCCCAACAGAGAGAAAGAGATATTGGCTTTTCTGCCAGCAAACCCAGCTCCTTCAGCCCTGTCTCCAACCCACTTTTCTGAATCAGTTTTGGTCCTTCTCAGAACTCCGATTCCTGCACAGCATCCTTAAAGAACTGTGTTTTAAAAGGGATCCTGCAGCACCCAGAGCCTCTCCCGCCCCCGGGCTTCAGAAAAACAGCAGAGGCAGCATAGAAAAATGTGTTAAGCACAAACAGAAACGAACATGAGGAGAGGCTTCGAGACAAATTACAGGGGACAGTGTTTACCCACTCCCCTCCCCCCCCTTCCCGTGCTGCTTTGTGAAGGTGCACCGATTTAG
Source organism: Acrocephalus scirpaceus scirpaceus (assembly GCA_910950805.1). NCBI lineage: Eukaryota > Metazoa > Chordata > Aves > Passeriformes > Sylviidae > Acrocephalus > Acrocephalus scirpaceus. The sequence continues at coordinate 77,764,006 of OU383776.1, forward strand.
GAGCTGAGGGCAGAGAATGGGCAGCAAAAAGGTTTTTTTTCTTTCAAACACAAGCTTTTAGACTATCAGAAAGCTTAATACAAAGAGAGAAAGGAAGAAAAGATGAGTGAAGTAAAAATTAGGGTTTGGGGAAGAAAATGGAACCGGGTCTGTGTGAAGACAGGTACCACCAGTGGGGTCACAGCAGGGCAGCTCACTGGCACCTCTCTCAGCCTCTTTTTTTCCCCTTCCAATCGTCCCTGCAGCCATACTTCAACACATCCATGTCCTGAGCCTCTTTAATAAATTGAAAGGAGAGAATAATTAATGCAGCAACTCTTATTCTGGTTTAGGCCATCAGAGAGAGGATGGGAAGGGAGGCTTGGGGAAAATGCACCTGAAATCGAGCTCTTGGGTGATGCAAAGCTGCTGTAAACCCAATAAAGAGGTAACTCCAAACAATTTTAATATAGTTCTGCATCCCCCCCAAGGCAGCTGCAGGATACTGGTGAGTCCAAGCCACAGAAACAGCTGAGCTGGAAACCTTTCTAGCAGAGAAAATTCTCTAAATATTAGGAGCTTCTGTAGGCTCAAATATGTTGATGGGTCACATTTTTGCAGATCATACCAGTAGATATTGGGAAGACTTGCTGTGCCATATGTGCATCTTTCTCTTTCAAAGCCATCAGTTGTTGAAGAGAAAAAATAAAGACTTGTGTTTGGGGAAGAAAAAGCAGTATGCACTGAAGCTTAAAAGCAGGCGCACGTTTGAAGTGTCACTTTTGGTTTTTATCATCATTTTATCACCACTAAGGGAAAGTGCTCTGCAGCTCACAGAGCACTGCCTCATCCAATAACCCGTTCAGAGCAGGCTTTTTAGCCTGGTGATAGAAACAAATACAGGCCAAGGTAGAGGCAGATGATTAAATGGGCTGAAAATCCAGCCTGACATCCTGGTACCAACTGAACAAAACTGGGGTTGGGGGAGAGGCACAAGAGCATGAACCAGTGCTTAAATTATCCATCTTAAATTCCTGCTTTTCACAGTACACCCCCGGCTCCTGGCATTGTATCACCTTGGTTTCACATCTGTATTCTGCAAACTGAGCAAAAAATCCCAGTTACGAGGGTGTAGATGAATATTTCCACCATTCCAGGATTATGTAGGAGCCCAAAAAAGGCTCCTCCAGGATCATCCCCACATGGGCAGCACTATAAAATCCCATTGTTGACTCAGACCACTGGGCCAATTCCCTGAAAGGATTTCTTAGGAGATGTTGCTCTCTAATATCTCTAAACCTACTTATAGATTTTTTTTTTTCTTCATTTGAAGATCACTGACCTGGTGCAAAAAAATATTTTCTCTCCATAGGAGGCAGACCTCTTCCCTTCCTGTGACTTTCAAACCACCAGAACTTTGAAGAGTTACTGTGCATCTTTTCCCACTCTCTTGAGCACCCAGTTCCTTACCCAGGCAGACCCCCTGAAGTTTTCAAAACATAAATAAACACTGTATACATTCAAACTCTCAATTTACATTTATACCTGTATATGTTTTACAGATTTCCCTCCCACTAAAGTGAGCCCACTAAAAGTATATTTTTGCCAACCTCTGTAAGCAGCAATCTTTAAATCTCAGGATTCAAATGAACAAAAAAAGGATTTTTATCCTTGATTCTGCTGTTCTTTAGTATTGGATCTGTGTGAAGTTCTCACACACTTTCACACTTTCAGCAAATAAAGGCTCATTCCTAGATTTATCACAGAGTAGCAGGAAGCTGACCTTCCAACTGCTCTGACCTGGACTTAGGAATGGTTTTTATTTCATTACATGGATATTTGGGGTTGTAGTTAACACAGAGCTGGGTGGGCCAGGTCAGTCTGGTTATGACAAAAGGCTGGTGGAGAGCTGGAACTTTGCTAGGCTGTTTTGGTGGCAGGCATTTGGACATTCCGTAAAATCAAGGACAGTGCGAAGCCTAAAAAGGTGAATTCCAGGATTTAAAGAGCAAATTTTCACTGGACTTGAAATCAAAGTGATGGAATCAAGTCATGGATGTAGCATATCCAAAAGTGTAGCGGCGTGTTTTCTATTTTTTATTTATTGTTAATATTAATTTGTTATGTAATGGTTTAGTCCATGTTCCCCCTATTCCTTTCCCCCTAATGGTTTCCCCCTGCACTTGTCTGTGCAGCAGCTGTGCCTGTCCATCTCCGGGAAGGACTCTCCCCTCTTTCTGGAAAGATCAGGAGAAGTCAGTCCCTGATTGGAACAGGCTGGGAAATCCCCCACCCCTCGTTTCGTATTCATTGTCTGTGTGCCATCCCCTTTCTCCCGATTGGTTTTCCCTCTTGTGTACGCCCCTTTCCCTGGTCCCTTATAATCAATTACCCGGTCCCCATTAGCCACTTCGTCGGCTGTCAGCATGCTGAGCAGGTGCAGAGGAACAATAAAAGCCAACCTGTAGCACAGCCACAAAGTCTCCTTTTCCTACCTTTGTCGTAGCCTCAGCAACAGCTCTCGTGTAGCTCCTGACCCACCGGGGGGTGGTTGCTGGTCAGCCTGCGACTGCCTAACCGGAGCTGAAACGATTCCCAGCCAGGGCAGCCAGGACTAGCTGGAAGCCATTTTCCAGCAAGCAGAGGGAATCGATTCAGGTGTCGCCCAACGTGGGGCAGAAACCAGCACGAGAAGAGGCAGCGTGAGCTTTCTGCACGTGGAAGTCCATGGACACTGCCGGACCCCGTGGGAAAGGGCTCCACCTGTTTCGGATTTATCCTCGCAGCGTAGTGAGCCCGAAGACAGCCACGTGCCTGCCAGTGCTCCCGGCAGGAGGGGAGGGCACCCAAGGAGTCCTCTTCCGATGAAGGAACACCACCACCCTCAGTTTTATCCAGCCTTGCACCGGACGGGCAAGAAAAGGCTCGCCAGGGAGAAAACCCGAGGAGCTGGGTGAGTCCTGGCCATCGCGTGTGTTTGCTGCACCCCCCGAGTGGCAGCGGCGCAGCGGCAGGGCGCGACGGGCAACGCGCGGGCTTTTGCACTTGGTGCTTCCCCCCCTTCGCGGCGCGGCGGCGCCGGTGCCGCGCGAGCGGGGCCACGGGGGCAGTGGCGCGGGAGCGGGGAGAGGTGGCGGCGCAGTGCGGCACGCAGCGCCCCCACCCGGTGGCGCGAGCAGCGAGCAGCGGCGGTCCCGCGGAGCGGGCTTTGCCCCCCCCTTTGCAGCTTTGCGGTGGTTCGGCCGCGCGGGCAGAGGCAGCGGGAGCAGGGGCAGGCGCTTGCGCGGCGGCGTCACGGGCTTTTGATCGCACGCAGCGTGCACGTAGTTGGCGGCAGGTGAGCGGGGCAGGCGGCGCAGTGCGTGGCAGCTCAAGTGGTGGCGCGGAGCAGCGGCGCGAGTGGTTTGGCTCAGCCACGTAGTCACCAGCGGGGCAGGCGGCGCGAGCGGTGCGCGCGCGAGCCGCGAGCTTAGTGTGCACGTGGCGTCTCCCTCCCCCCCCCCTTGCGGTGCGGGCGAGCGGCGTCGCCGCAGCACGCACGTGTTCACGGCGGCGGAGGGCGAGTGGGGAGCGCGGCGCATCTCTCGCATGCGGCGTGGCCCCCCCGCGCGGCGCGGCTGCGGCGCACGTGGCAATCGCGCGTGCCCTCCCCCCCGCCGAGGCGGACGAGCAGCGGCTGCGCGGGCAGTCGCCGGGAAAGCTCTCGATCCTCCGGGAAATTCTCAATTACGGAGGTTCTGCATCAGAACCAGGAATGCGTTCCCTTAGTCAAGCTGCACTTATGCCCTCCCGAAGTTAGAGTCCGGAGTGCGGCAGCCTTTGTTTTTTCAGTTCATTTTAAAGATTTCTCTTTAGGCAGGAGACACGTGGGTGTTAGATTTGATCCTGTCAGCTTCTGTTGTGTGAGCTACCACTCCGAGGGTGCGGAGAGAGTGGTCTCCAGTCTCGGATTTTAAACCTGCAACTTTTCTTTTTGTTGCTCATTTTTCGTTTTTGGGTGTGTGTGTGTGTGAGTGGATTTCAGCCATGGGTGCTGAAATGAATAGAACTGAAGAGACTCCAAGTTAATCACTGTTATGCATTGTGTATGTTGTGTGTTGCGTTGTTATGCTCTAATGTCATATACCTGTTATTTCCAGTTGCTTGTGCCAGCACTGTACCCTGTATTCCAAGTTGTATAGCCCTTTTTCCCCCCAAACCCCGAGTTTCCCCCTTCCCCCTTTCCATCGGGTGAAGCCTTCGCTGCTCCCCCGCCTGCTCGTCGGGCCACAAGACCCCGCCCAATATGGAAATCGAGTGAACCCCCTTAACGATCAGAAGCCCATTTAGCAGAAAATGGTCCCTAAAACAACGAGCCTACCCAAAACCGAGACTTATGAAGAACACTGCTGTAAAGGCGAGACCTCCAGCCACCCAGGGACACTCTCCACTTTGGAAGAGTTCTCACCGTGACTTGTGAGGTAACCCAGAAGACAGACACCCCTAGACTTGTGGTTGCACAGGGACAGGCGCTTGGAAGATATCGGTTGTAACGGAAAGGCCACAGAACTCTCCAACCCCCCAAGATAAGCTATCACTCCAAGAATGTAAGCCCCCTCTAACAACGTGCCAGTACTTTTCCATTCTCCCTACTAACTCAGGAAGTGTAGCAAGACCCCTCTGACGTAGTGAAGAACCCTAGAGTATATAACCTGCATGTGTGAGATAATAAATGCTTTTTAACCGTCCACCACACTGGTGTAAGCGTGTGTTACTAAGCCCGAACGCCACACAAGCATTTGGCCGTCGTGCTGTCATTCCTAAACCAGGCCATCGCAGTTGCAGAAAGGAAAAACGGCAACATAGACTAAATCAGCCACCGTGAGTTCTGGGGAACCCCCGCGAGGCAGGAATTCCCGACATTGCAGCCGGCGAGAAGAGGCGAGAAGAGCTGCAATATCGAATTGCATCCTCCTCCTCAGCGGTGACAGTGGTGCCCGAGGGAGCGGCGGCGGTGGCGGCAAAGGCGGCGGACCCCACCCTCACCCATCTAAAAGAGCTCAATAAAGGCATAAAAGGAGTTAAAACCAATCTCCTGCCCTTTTTGTTTATTTTAGGTGCTAAGCTGTCCACTTGTGAAAAGGAAGTTTTTTATTCAGTTCTTTCAGTGTTAGAAAGCTTTAAAATTAAGTTCTCAAACGGAGAGCTAAAAAAGTTTGTCCGATTTCTTTTCCTCCATTTTCCACATGTGTCCCCCACACAGACAGTAAGTGTTGATTTTTGGAACACTGTCTATCTGAAATTCTTGCAGTTGGCAAAGACCGGGGACAAAAAAGCTTCCAAATTCATAATTTGGCCATTGCAGATTCGTTCTGCACTTATACAAGCTAGGAAAATGGAGAAAGGGAAGTCTGGACAATCTTCCCCAGTTCCCCTGAACCCCAGTCCCAATCCCTCTCTCCCTCCAGCAGGCATTCCTGGGAAATCAGCAGGGAAAACTCCCCCTGCTGGCCCTGGCTTCCCACGAATCCCTCAGTCCCTCCGCCTGGACAGTCGAGGCCAGACTGTTCAGGGTGCTTGTAGGAGCCTTGTCCAGGCTGCTCAAGCTCTTTCCCTACCCCATTCTTCCCCAGTTGTTAAACCCAAAGTTCGCTTTTCAGTTAGTAAAAAAATGAGTGTGCCACAAGATGGCGTCCCTTTGTCCCCTCAAGGGCAGCCATCCACGTGCTCGGCGCCCCCCTCCCCCACTTCTTCTTCCCATAATCCTTTTCCTTCCCGACATTCCAACCCCTTCCTTCCTTTAACTCCTCCCACATCCCGGAGTTCCCGAGCTCCACCTCCTTCATGTGCCCCTCCCCTAACTCCTCCCCACTTGCACTCCACCCACAACCTAACCCCACCTCCCATGATGTCACCCCAGGAGGCCACACCTCCTCCTGTGCCTGAGCCATCTTTGACTTCTGGTTCCCATGGCCCGACATCTGGTTCCCACGCTTGGGATACCAGAGGGGGGGGGCCAGAACCCCAAGGCCCACGCCAGGGTGACCTTCCTTCTCTTGCACCAGTGACATTTCACCGGTCAAGGGGTGTGAACGTCACTCATGCCAATTGGCAACCCTTCTCACAGAATGTCATCAAGGAGCTGTGCAAGGCCCACCGGGAGTATGGGAGAGACAGCCCGTACTTCTGAGGACTGTTGAAGGCCAACCTATCCGGAACAGTAGCAGTTCCATTTGATTTAAAGCAGCTCTTCTCATGTTTGATGACCTCCATGGAGTATAAGCTCTGGGAGGCAGTAGACCTGCTGAGAACTGCACTTCCGAGCCTTTTAGGAGATGCAACCACAGCGACAGATGGGGCGGGAGATCCTATCTCTCTCGACCACCTGTCTGGAGAAGGGAAGTGGGCAAGTGCTTCAGATCAGGCACAGGGAATTCCAACTGAGGTGTTGGAAAAAGTGAAAGATGCAGCAGAGAGCGCCTTTCTGGGCTTGCAGCCTGACAGTCCCCTTCCTTCCTATTCAGCCATCAAACAGGGACCAAGTGAGCCATTCACAAAATTTGTGGAGAGGCTGACGAGGGCCATAGAGCTGCAGGTATGGCAAGAGGCAGCCAGAGAGAGTGTGTTGGAAACCATGGCTTTTCAGAATGCCAATGATCTGTGCCAGAATGCCATCCTCAGCTTGCCCCCCAAGCCTCGTCCCACCTGGAAAGATATGTTACAGGTTTGCGAATGGAAGGTCCCAATGATGGCAATGTAGATGGAACATCCTCCCAGGCAGCAGCCACGTGCCACTGTGAGGGCTGCCGCTGCTGATTCAGGGGAACCTCCACCGAATGCGCTGCCCAGGAAGACCTCTTTCCGCCCTCGAAACAACTGCTGCAGTCTATGTGGCCAGTATGGTCACTGGCAGTCCTCCTGTCCAGTGAAAGCTGATTTTAAAAAATTTTTAGAAAACCAGGGAGGTAGAGGGGGAAAGGTGCAAGGGGCCATACAACCCCAGCAAAATCAAAAAAACTGAAGTATGAGCGTGAGGCCACCCTGCGTGAAGACCACAAACGGGTGGCCAGGGTGAGGAGGGGGAAGGGAGGAAAAGGAAAACACGTGCCGGACATGACAATTTCTGATTCTGACCAGGACACTCCAGGAGTTCCCTCCGGGAGCTCCCAGCCACCGAAAGAGACACATATACCTAGGGATAAGGACCTTGCAGACCCAATCCTAACAACTACATCAAGGTATGAGCCCTTCAGGCTGCAGCTGACAGAGTCACTCCACCTTAGTGACGACAATTGGCATTTTGTTGCAGTCAACCCAGGTGAACAGAGCTCCTGGAATCAGATTGGGACAAAATATGTCGTCTTGGGAGACTGTAAGTACACTCCCAGGGAGATCGAAGTCGCTCCGGGAATCACTGACGTGGACCCCGAGCGCTTCGTGATCTGGCTGCATTGCACTCACCCTCCAGTGTTTCTGCCCAAAGGACAAATCATTGCCCAAGTTATACCTATCCCAGACCTCGCTGAGGAGGAAACTCCGTCTGTGGGAACGATCAGGGCAATCACGTCAACCAAGCCGCAGCTAGACTGCGTGATGAGGGTGGGTGACGAGGCCCAAAACATCAAGGGTCTCTTAGACACAGGCGCAGACGTGACCATCGTCCCCATACGAGATTGGCCGTCACATTGGGCTTTGCAAAACGTGTCCGGACACGTACAAGGTGTAGGAGGGTTGCAATTGGCTCGTCAATCAAAGAGTGTTGTGAAAATTATGGGGCCGAATGGGCAATCGGCTAGCTTACGCCCATTTGTTTTGGATTATAAGGAACCCTTGCTAGGGAGAGACCTAATGGCCCAGTGGGGGGTCACAATTGACATACCCGACCCCTCACAAGATTTTTGGGCGGCGGTCACTGAAGAGCGTCCTACCCAGAAACTGAATTGGAAAACAGATGTTCCAGTTTGGGTAGAAGAGTGGCCGCTTTCTAAACAAAAATTGAAGGCGCTCAATGAGCTCGTGGAAGAGCAGCTGAGAAAGGGCAACATTGAGGAGACCACCTCGCCGTGGAATTCTCCGGTGTTTGTCAATCAAAAATCGGATAAGATCAGATGGCGGCTCCTCCACGACCTCCGACAAATTAACAATGTCATTGAAGACATGGGGTCTCTCCAGCCTGGGATGCCTTCCCCAGCAATGCTCCTCCGAGATTGGAAATTGGCAATAATCGATATCAAAGATGGTTTTTTCCAAATTCCCCTGCACCCTGACGATGCCCTACGTTTCGCTTTCTTGGTGCCTGTCATCAACCGAGAAGCCCTGAGGAAGAGGTACCATTGGAAAGTTTTGCCGCAGGGCCTTAAAAACAGTCCAGCATTCTGCCAATGGTATGTCTCATCCTTGCTGTTTCCTGTCTGTGCAGCTACAGGCGAAGCGATCATCCATCATTATATGGATGACGTTTTAGTCTGCGCTACCAACGATGACATACTGTCCCACGTGCTTGACTGTACAATTTCTGTGTTGCTTACTGCAGGGTTTGAGTTGCAGGAATCCAAGATTCAACGGATGCCACCTTGGAGGTACCTAGGCCTTGAAATTGGCAAGCAGACCATTGTGCCGCAAAAATTGGCAATTAAAACCAAAATTAGGATGCTCACGGACGCCCATCAACTGTGTGGGGCATTGACATGGGTGAGGCCCTGGCTAGGTCTGACGACTGAGGACCTAGACCCCCTTTTCAATTTATTGAGAGGTGGGGAGGAGCTGAGTTCCCTGAGGGAACTCATCCCAGAGGCACAGAAAGCATTAGAGAAGGTCCAGGTAAGCATGTCCACTCAGCAGGCCAACAGGTGCGCACCTGACCTGCCATTCCAATTTATCATCTTGGAAATCTGCCACACCTTCACGGTGTCATTCATCAATGGGACAGGGAGGTCACCAAACTCCATCAGAAGGATCGAGGTGGGAAGGATCCTCTCTTGATCATAAAGTGGGTCTTCCTTAGCCACCAGCGGTCCAAAAGGATGACCACGCCACAAGAACTGGTGGCTGATTTGATCCGGAAGGCCAGGACCCGCCTTAGGGAATTGGCTGGCTGTGATTTTGAATGCATTCACATTCCAATTCGGACCAAAACGGGCCAAATTAAAAAGGCGATGTTGGAACATTTACTGCGAGAGAATGAAGCTCTGCAGATCGCCCTGGATAGCTACACAGGTCAAATTTCAATCCATTGGCCTGCCCACAAAATTTCCAATCAGGACTCTCAATTTACATTGGCTCTTGAGAGTGTTCAGAGAAAAAGGCCGCTAGAAGCCCTGACAGTTTTTACGGACGCTTCCGGAAGGTCCCACAAGTCAGTTCTGACTTGGAGAGACCCTCAAACTCAGCAGTGGGAAGAGGATGTTACCAAAGTTGAGAGTTCCCCTCAAGTTGCTGAGTTGGCCACAGTCATCCGGGCTTCCGAAAGGTTCTCTGAACCATTTAATTTGATCACTGATTCGGCCTATGTAGCAGGTGTAGTAGTATCCAGAGCAGAGCGTGCAGTGTTGCAGGAGGTGTCCAACCCCGCCCTCTTCGAGTTGCTCTCGAAGCTGATCAAGCTAATCTCCCACCAAGAGCAACCTTTTTATGTGATGCATACAAGGTCACACACGGATTTGCCAGGGTTCATCGCTGAGGGAAACAGGAAGGCTGATGCTCTCGCTGCCCCTGCAGAGATGGCCCCATTGCCGAATGTTTTCGAGCAGGCGAAAATCAGCCATCAGTTGTTCCATCAAAACGCCCCAAGCCTTGTTTGCCGATTTCATCTCACCCAGGAACAGGCAAGGGCGATTGTGGAGACCTGCCCCATGTGCCAGCAGCATGCACTCCCCACCATCAGCGCTGGGGTTAACCCCAGAGGGTTGAGCAGCTGCAAAGTGTGGCAGACGGATGTGACACACGTACCGCAGTTTGGCAGACTGAAGTATGTGCATGTCTCAGTGGACACCTTTTCTGGTGCAGTCTTTGCCTCTGCCCACACAGGGGAGAAATCTGGGGATGCTATCAAGCATCTCCTACAGGCTTTCTTCTTTTTGGGGATCCCGAAAGTCCTCAAAACAGACAATGGTCCAGCGTACCAATCCAAGGAATTCCATAACTTCCTGCAGCAATGGGGAGTGGAACATAAAACTGGCATCCCCTACTCCCCTACGGGTCAAGATGTGGTGGAGAGGACCCACCGGGACATCAAACGGGTCCTGGACCAACAACAACCAGTCCTGAAAGTTGAGCCTCCACCGATCCGCCTTTCCAGGGCTTTGTATACCATCAATTTTTTAAACTGTTCATTTGAGGTTTTGAACCCATCAGTCGTCCGCCACTGTCCTAAGTTACAATGTAAAATTGTGCCCAAGGTATGTATTCTATCCCCATGAGCCGTTGGAGCCAGGGTGGGGCAGTGTTTTCCTTATCTTCTGTTAACGAACCTAACAATGCCTTGCCACATGACTCATAGATAACTTCCTCCGGGAGTTATCTCTGTTTAATGGGCCATCAAGGACCCACTGCATGACTCATAGAATGAGATCATCCCCATTGTGAGATGCTCCGCCCAGGGGGAGGAGCCAAGCATTCCCACCTGGATAAATCCAGGGTTTGGGACAGCCCAGGCAGCTTTTATCCACTGGACTCCTAGAGGAGACAAGAGCTGCCAGACGTTTCTACAGGAATCACTGCTTCGACAAGACCATCTCATCTGGACTGCCACTACCACCCTAACAGGGTGTCAGGTATTCTGACTCTGTCAGTGGTTTTTTGTACTATTACTTTTATTTTACTTTCTTTTATTTCTTTTCTTTTCCTCTTATTAAATTGTGTTTCTGACTTGGAGTCTTTCACTGGTTTTGCTTTCAAACCAGCACATATTTTTTGGTGCCCAACGTGGGGCACGAGGTACTGAGGAAAGTCAGAATTACAATTTTGTATTGGGAAAAAAGACATCTTTTCACTATGATGCTCAGCATGTTTACATGTGTCTTGTACCTAGCTCTCTATATCTTTCCGCACATGGGGCAGTATCTGCAGATCTTAATATTCTGGTGTAAACCAGGGTACAGCACTAAAATTGCTTTATTGGTCTATTATGTCTATTGCATGATAACCTCTGAGGCAATGAGCACAATTCGGAATATGTACTCAATTCTGTTGTCTTGTCCCGGTCTAGGATGTTTTGTTTGGGGTCTCAACAATCTCACCCAGCCGCAGTGGGGAGGGGTAAAGAATAATTTTTTCCCGTCTTTCAGGCCTGATACAGCAGTTTTTGAAAATATTGAGTTCTTTCTGGATACCAAGGACAGCATAATTTTGTTGTTAGTACTGCTTTCTCTTCTCTGCACTGCCAGCACCATGGTTAAGAACAAAACACTACATGATGTAGTGCAACGTCTTCTTGAGGCAGAGAAGAAAAGAACCAAATGCACAGCAACAGCTTTCATGTCTACACAGATTGTCACAGAGGAGAAAGGAACCGAAATCAAGGCAACAGTGTCCGCATCTACACAGGCTGCCACAGAAGAGAAAGAAGCACCAATCAAAGCCACAACGTCTGTGTCTGTGCAGGTTGTCACAGAGGAGAAAGAAGCCAAAAATGCCAGCATCTCCACACAAACCATCACTGAACTGGAACAGCCTAAACCGGTAGCAGTTGCTCCTGTTCAGAAGAAGAAAGCAAAGAGCAAATCAGTCCGCATAGTGACTGATGAGGATGCAGCAGGACCTTCGCACCTTCACACAGCAGAAGAGACAGAGCCAGAGATCATCACTCGCTCTCTGTCCCTGGGTGAGCTACGTGACCTGCGGAGGGAATTCACCCGCCAGACAAATGAATCCGTCCTGACTTGGCTGCTCCATATCTGGGACGCTGCAGCCAATGACACCATTCTGGACGGAAGTGAGGCCAGGCAACTGGGATCGCTGTCCCGGGATGTGGTCATTGACCAGGGGATCGGAAGAACCCAAGAAACTCTCAGCCTCTGGCGACGACTGCTAACAAGTGTGAAGGACAGATACCTTTGTAAAGAAGATCTCCAGGTGCACCAAGGAAAGTGGAGCACAATAGAACAAGGTATCCGAAACCTGAGGGAATTGGCTGTGCTGGAAATAATTTTCTCAGAGGACGAGAGATTTCCTAAAAGCCCAGATGAAGTCCAGTGCACATCGCAGATGTGGTTGAGATTCGCACGGCTTGGACCAGAGATGTATTCCCGTTACCTGGCAACGCTGCAATGGAGGGCAGACGAGGACAGGGTGGGCATCTTAGTCAATAAACTAAGAATTTATGAGGACACTGTCACCGCCCCATTTCGTACCCATGTCTCATCCGTGGAAACAAGGCTGGCTGAGCAAGTCCGAAGCTTGATTGAAGAGGGCCATCAGAAACTGAAAAATAAACTTAAGGAAGAAATTTACCACGTTTCGCCAGAACCAACAAGAGTCTCTGCCATTAGGAACAGGCGTCCCCCAGCCAGGGAGAGAACATACACTCCATGAGGTAACCTCTGGTCTTTTCTTCAGGAGCATGGAGAAGACATGAGGAAGTGGGATGGAAAACCCACCTCCTCTTTAGCAGCCCGGGTACGTGAACTGAAAAGAGAGACCCCTACCACAAGAAGTTCGTCTAGAGTCAATGCTGCTCCAGTCTCTCAAGCACAAAACTCCAGACGGGATAGGAATGATGATATGACTGATTCTCTCAAAGGAACCTCAGGAACACATTTACAGGAAGAGAGTAGCGTGTACCATGACCAGGAATAGGGGGGCCCTGCCTCTAGCCAGGTAGAGGAAAGGGACAATCGGATCTATTGGACTGTGTGGATCCGATGGCCTGGCACATCTGACCCACAAGAGTATACGGCTTTGGTTGACACTGGCTCTCAATGTACCCTGATGCCATCAAGGTACGTAGGAACAGAATCCGTCTCTATTTCTGGAGTGACAGGAGGGTCCCAGCAGCTGACTGTAGTGGAGGCCGAAGTGAGTTTAACTGGGAACGGGTGGCAAAAACACCCCATTGTGACTGGCCTAGAGGCCCCATGCATCCTTGGCATAGACTATCTCAGAAATGGATATTTCAAAGACCCAAAAGGATATCGTTGGGCTTTTGGGATAGCTGCTGTGGAGAAAGAAGACATCAGACAACTGAATACCTTGCCTGGTCTCTCAGATGACCCCTCTGCTGTGGGACTGCTGAGAGTTGAAGAGCAACAGGTACCAATCGCCACAGCAACAGTGCACCGTCGGCAATACCACACCAACAGAGACTCTGTGATTCCTATCCATGAGATGATTCGCAAACTGGAGAGCCAAGGGGTGGTCAGCAAGGCTCGTTCACCTTTCAACAGCCCTATATGGCCAGTGCGTAAGTCCAGTGGAGAATGGAGACTGACTGTGGATTACCGTGGTCTGAATGAGGTCACGCCACCACTGAGTGCTGCTGTGCCAGACATGTTGGAGCTTCAGTACGAGCTGGAGTCCAAGGCAGCAAAGTGGTACGCGACCATCGACATTGCCAATGCCTTCTTCTCCATTCCTTTGGCAGCAGAGTGCAGGCTCCAGTTTGCTTTCACCTGGAGGGGTGTGCAGTATACCTGGAACCGACTGCCCCAGGGGTGTAAGCACAGTCCCACAATCTGCCATGGACTGATCCAGACTGCATTGGAAAAGTGCGAGGCTCCTGAACATCTCCAGTATATTGATGACATTATTGTATGGGGGAACACAGAAGGGGAAGTCTTCAAGAAAGGAGAGAAGATTATCCAGATTCTACTGAAAACTGGTTTTGCCATTAAGCGAAGTAAGGTTAAGGGACCGGCTCGAGAAATCCAGTTCCTGGGAGTCAAGTGGCAAGATGGTCGTCGCCAGATACCCACAGAAGTAATCAACAAGATCACCGCGATGTCTCCACCAACAAGCAAGAAGGAAACACAAGCTTTCCTAGGCGCCATAGGCTTTTGGAGAATGCACATTCCTGAGTATAGCCAGATTGTGAGTCCTCTCTACCTGGTTACCCGCAAGAAGAATGATTTCCACTGGGGCCCTGAACAGCAGCAAGCCTTTGCCCAGACCAAGCAGGAGATCGCTCATGCGGTAGCCCTCGGCCCAGTGAGGACAGGACCAGATGTGAAGAATGTGCTCTACTCTGCAGCCGGGAACAATGGCCTGTCCTTGAGCCTTTGGCAGAAGGTGCCTGGTGAGACTCGGGGTCGACCACTGGGATTCTGGAGTCGAAGCTACAGAGGGTCTGAAGCCAACTACACTCCCACGGAGAAGGAAATCTTGGCCGCCTATGAAGGAGTTCAAGCAGCCTCAGAAGTAATTGGCACTGAAGCACAGCTGCTTCTGGCACCCCGACTGCCAGTGCTGGGGTGGATGTTCAAGGGAAAGGTTCCTTCCACGCATCATGCCACCGACACTACTTGGAGCAAATGGATTGCTCTTATTACACAGCGTGCCCGTATTGGAAACCCAAATCGCCCTGGGATTCTGGAAGTTATAACGAACTGGCCTGAAGGTGAGACTTTTGGATTATCCTCTGAAGAAGAAGAGGAGCAAGTGAAACATGCCGAGGAGGCCCCACCATATAACGAGCTACTGGAGACTGAAAGACGATACGCCCTCTTCACTGATGGTTCCTGCCGAATTATAGGCACTGACCGGAAATGGAAAGCTGCAGTATGGAGCCCCACACGACGAGTTGCACAAGCTACCAAAGGACAAGGTGGATCGAGTCAGATGGCAGAGCTTAAAGCTGTCCAGCTGGCTTTGGATATTGCTGAACGAGAGAAGTGGCCGAGGCTCTATCTCTACACTGACTCATGGATGGTAGCTAATGCCCTGTGGGGATGGCTGAATCACTAGAAAAAGGCCAACTGGCAGCGCAGAGGGAAACCCATCTGGGCTGCTGAGATTTGGCAGGACATTGCCACCTGAGTAGAGAAGCTAACCGTGAAGGTTCAACACGTGGATGCACACGTACCCAAGAGTCGGGCTAATGAGGAGCATCGCAACAATGAGCAGGTAGACAAAGCTGCCAAGGTGAAAGTATCACAGGTAGATCTAGACTGGCAGCACAAGGGAGAATTATTCCTAGCTCGTTGGGCCCATGATGCCTCTGGTCATCAGGGAAGAGATGCAACATATCGATGGGCCCGTGACCGAGGGGTGGACCTTACTATGGACAGCATCTCACAAGTCATCCATGACTGTGAGACCTGCGCTGCAATCAAACAGGCCAAGCGGGTGAAGCCTCTGTGGTACGGTGGACGATGGTTGAAGTACAGGTATGGGGAAGCCTGGCAAATTGACTACATCACCCTTCCCCAGACCCGCCAAGGCAAGCGCTATGTGCTGACCATGGTAGAAGCAACCACAGGATGGCTGGACACCTACCCTGTGCCCCACGCTACTGCCCGGAATACCATCCTGGGCCTTGAAAAGCAAGTCCTGTGGAGACACGGCACGCCGGAGAGAATCGAGTCAGACAACGGGACACATTTTAAGAACGGCCTTATAAACACCTGGGCCAAAGAACATGGTATTGAATGGATATACCACATCCCTTATCATGCACCAGCCGCCGGGAAAGTTGAACGGTGCAATGGACTATTAAAGACTACCCTGAAGGCACTTGGTGGAGGGACCTTCAAGAATTGGGACATAAACTTAGCCAAAGCCACCTGGATGGTCAACACCCGAGGCTCCATCAATCGAGCTGGTCCTGCCCAGTCTGAACCCTTGCATACAGTGGATGGAGATAAAGTCCCTGTGGTACACATGAAAGGGATTCTAGGAAAGACTGTTTGGATTGGTCCCACCTCAGGCAAAGGCAGACCCATCCGTGGGATTGTTTTTGCTCAAGGACCTGGTTATACTTGGTGGGTAATGCAAAAAGATGGAGAAACCCGTTGTGTACCACAAGGAGACCTAATTTTAAGTGAGAACTAAAATTAGTGTGTAAGGTTTCATTCTGTGTATATATATGTATGTATCTGTGAGAGTGTATGATGTAGATGGTGATAGAATAAGGGGTGGATTATGTCCTAGGTTACAATGTAAAATTGTGCCCAAGGTATGTATTCTATCCCCATGAGCCGTTGGAGCCAGGGTGGGGCAGTGTTTTCCTTATCTTCTGTTAACGAGCCTAACAATGCCTTGCCACATGACTCATAGATAACTTCCTCTGGGAGTTATCTCTGTTTAATGGGCCATCAAGGACCCACTGCATGACTCATAGAATGAGATCATCCCCATTGTGAGATGCTCCGCCCAGGGGGAGGAGCCAAGCATTCCCACCTGGATAAATCCAGGGTTTGGGACAGCCCAGGCAGCTTTTATCCACTGGACTCCTAGAGGAGACAAGAGCTGCCAGACGTTTCTACAGGAATCACTGCTTCGACAAGACCATCTCATCTGGACTGCCGCTACCACCCTAACAGGGTGTCAGGTTGTATTCTGACTCTGTCAGTGGTTTTTTGTACTATTACTTTTATTTTACTTTCTCTTATTTCTTTTCTTTTCCTCTTATTAAATTGTGTTTCTGACTTGGAGTCTTTCACTGGTTTTGCTTTCAAACCAGCACAGCCACTTTGGTGGGTGTTAACAGCTAGCCTTGAAGGGGCGTCCCCAAATCCTCATGAGAGACCCGGAGTCGAGGGCCCTCACGACTTGATCACCTGGGGTCGTGGATATGCTTGCGTATCCACCCCCAGGGGGCTAAGGTGGGTCCCCTCAAAGTGGGTGAAGCCATACCGCCCCGCAGTCTCTGGAGACAGAAAGATCACACTCTCACAGGTTTCGGTGGCTGCATGGAGGAGAAAGCGGCACAAGTGGAACTCCTGGGATGAGTTCATCCTCCCACTGCCTCTCTGCCCTGTTAAATATTATGTTCTTTGTTCCTATTCTATTTAGTTCAGATCCAGACCCACACAGAGCCATGGCCCCATTGACAGCAGCCAGACTCCTATCCCTGCTGCTGCTCGCCAGTCTTCAGTCTCCGATGGTGGCGTGGGCAGTGCCAATATCCATGCCACAATCCGCAAACTTGTCGGAGACATCAGGAGGAACCATCTGTCCTCAAAAGCCGACATCCGACTGGCTGGATGGACTTTTTGAGAGCTGGGGGCTACCTGGGTGGGCTGGGTCCATCATTCATCCTGTCCTGATCGTTTTATTTATGATTTTGTGTGTTCTTGGCGCGTTTAGTTGTATTCGTTATTTTGATAAAAAATTGATTTCAAGCTGTCTCCCCTCCGCATGTGAACCAGGTCATGTGCGTCACAGCTCCGCCGGAGGTGGAAGTGAGCGTTGAAAATGAAGAAGCCCTCCCTGAGGAAGACCCTGAGCTGTGGCCAGCGACCAGTCACCAGTCATCAGTTTAAGCTACCATCTTTTTGTAAAAAGAAAGGGGGAGATGTAGCGGCGTGTTTTCTATTTTTTATTTATTGTTAATATTAATTTGTTATGTAATGGTTTAGTCCATGTTCCCCCTATTCATTTCCCCCTAATGGTTTCCCTCGCACTTGTCTGTGCAGCAGCTGTCCCTGTCCATCTCCGGGAAGGACTCTCCCCTCTTTCTGGAAAGATCAGGAGAAGTCAGTCCCTGATTGGAACAGGCTGGGAAATCCCCCACCCCTCGTTTCGTATTCATTGTCTGTGTGCCATCCCATTTCTCCCGATTGGTTTTCCCTCTTGTGTACGCCCCTTTCCCTGGTCCCTTATAATCAATTACCCGGTCCCCATTAGCCACTTCATCAGCTGCCTGCATGCTGAGCAGGTGACAATAAACTCCATCTTGCCACGAAGTCTCCTTTTCCTACCTTTGTCGTAGCCTCAGCAACAGCTCTCGTGTAGCTCCTGACCCACTGGGGGGTGGTGGCCGGTCCGCCTGCAACTGCCTAACCGGAGCTGAAACGATTCCCAGCCAGGGCAGCCGGGACTAGCTGGGAAGCCATTCCCAGCAGGCAGAGCGAATCGATTCACAAAATAATCAGACTCCAGCCAAGAACCCAAACTGTGAGAATACAAAATCAGCTGGAAAGACACTTATTTGTCAAGGCATCACCATCTTTGGACTTTGGAAATGTCCTGCCTTTCTGTGGGAATTTCCATGTATAATAATGAATAAAAAAAGCCCCCAAACTTAAAAGAGAGCTTCCAGGAAAACAAATTAAAATGTTGTGGTTGTTTTCTATTCTAGTGCCTTTCCCTCCCCAGGGCTCTGCCCACACAGCTTTTTATATAAAATATTATTGTCAGGATGCTCTGGAATGGTCATTACAGCTTCTTGTGGGGTCACAACAAAAACATTCTTAGAAATAAAGGGCTCACAGCATTCCCAGGTGGACAATGCTGGAACAGGAGCTGCAAGGCTTGGTCTGGGGAGGGACCAAAGGTCCCCCCTCAGCTGTAGGGATGGGTCAGGACACCAAGGAGCTGCCATGAAAGACTGGGATCCATGTGATTTCTCCAGCTATTCCAAGCTGGTATAATCCCTTCTACATCATTCCTTACTCCTCAGTAGCTGACAGCTCCTCACAGACCAGGCTAATCTTTCTTTTTATTCACATTTACAAGATCTATAACAAATATACTCCAAAAACTAAAAAGGGTCTGATCCTGCTTCCCCAATAGCAGTGCCTAAAGCAGCAGATGGACTGTGGTTGCAGTGGTTCAATATATTCATTATTTAGACCAATCATTTCCTTTGCACTGAAAGCATCTGGTTTCTGATGTTCAGAGGAAAGAACAACATGACCCAAAACTAGTTTTAACTACATGTTCATCTTTTAGGAGGGCAGGTTAAATCACAACCAAGTAGAAAACAGGACTGTTTTTTCACTACTGGAGAGGATGGAAGGAGGTAATTTTTTTTTTCTGTATAACATTCTTTAGGTGATTTTTGTCAGGAAAGCTCACTGAATACAGTTTTCCAATTGCTGCTGTGAAAACCCATGGGAAGAGCTGCTGCTTTTCCTTTTTCCTTGGGTGTTTCTCACAAGCAGAGCTGTACCAGTAACTAAAGCTGTGCAGAATCCCACACGGGGACTCAGAGCATCCCTCATCCCTAAAAACCCTCTCCCTGAAAGATTCCAGCCCCAACAGGGATTCCCACACATTCCTGCTTCCCTTGGACCCTTCCCCACTACACCAAATGTGTTTCTGGCAAAACCAGCAGTGTCTGCTGTAATGTGAATTTTTAAAAAGAGACTTTTGTTGAGATTGCTGAGAAACTGGGGAGAGATTTCACATATGAGGGAAGGCAAATCCCACGTAGTAAGACAGAAAGGTGTGGCACAATAGCCTGGAAATTAAACAATATTTTTCTACAACTAATCTCAAGTCAAATGTTATTTAAACACAGTGAAACCAACTATTTTCAGGCTCTGACACAGTAATTAATTATCTTATGGCAGTGTCTCATGTTAAGACGAACTAAGGTTTAGTTGTTTAATAAACTAACAATCCCAGGGAGAAATTAACTTGTTTCCAGATTATTATGATTTCTTAAACTCTCCAAATTTCATGGTCCCAAGCAGGAAAGATAGGAAAGAAGAACCTGGTGGAGTTAAAGAACAGGGAACAGGCCTGTTTCCTCCAGATCCTCATCTCCTTCACTAGCCCCACTGGTCAGAAACATGCCAAGATTTTCTGTGTTCTCATGCCAGGATGAGCTTTCTAAAAATTACTTTTTTGACTTTTTACCTCTCAAATCACAGGGATTGCACAGGTCTGTAGACAAATCAGAATTTCAGAGCCAATGTGTGCTTTTTCCACACAAATTCATTTTTCAAGCCTTTGAAGAGAGGTGACATCTCCAGTCACATGCTCTGTGTTGAGGACCTTATTTATAAACCACCTTCACCCACCAGCTTTGGAGAGAAGGGCTCCTAAAGTTTAACAAAAAATTAATCACTGCTTTATATTCCTGGTTTTGCAACTTTTTTTATCTTTTTAGAAAATACCTGTTCATTAAACAGCAGGAAAAAGAAAATCTAGATAAGCCAAACTGTATTTCCAACCTATCATTTTGCAATGAGTTGTCCTCTTTCCATGCCTGAAAGCTTCCAAACAAGGAGTATGAAAAGGTTCTCAAGTGTTTGTGGTTACAGATGATCTTATTTTTAAGCTGCTCACAGAATGAGAGAACTCCACTAGCCTGTAAAATAATTATTCCTGCAAGAAGGTGGATTATGCATAAGAAAGATTGCAAAGGTTAGGTTTTACTCTAAGAAAATACTGCTTTAAATCTGAAGCTGCTCTTCAGCTACAGCATCACCCGAACATTGGTGCTGGCCTGAACAGATAATTCTAGGAATTTCCTGCCCAAAATGTTTTACCTTTAAATTATTGGAAATTAAATTCATGATGACAAATTGAGAGAACACGAAACAGATGATGATGTCCTGCTGAAAGCAGAGGGAGAACTTAAAGAGCACCTTCTTCTGCAGTGGTAGCCTGTAAAATCCCTCATAAAAAGAGCTGTAATTTTAGAATTACAGATTACCAGGTTACTCCTCACCAGAAACCTGATGTCCTCAGAATTCAGCTGTAACTGAGACAAAGGCTCCTCTCCAAGAAGTCAGTGTACAGCAATGAAACAGTCAACAATGCTGCACTAATGCAAGGGAGAAGCAGCTCTCATTAGATGTCTATCTCTGCATGAATAATGCACTATTACCTGTTTGGGTTTAATTAAATGTAATACATAACATTTTCTTGTAATGACTTTAGGTATCCATACGCCTCTATTATATTTGACTTCAATAATTCATTCATTTTCCTCTCATCCCCTCATTTGGACAATTTATCATTTTGCCAGACTCCTAGTGTTAGTCATTAATGAGAAAAGTTTTTATAGTATTTTCCAGGCTAACTGGGATTAACAGAATCACTGCAGACCCTCAGCACTTCTGTAAACTTGCACTGAACACAGTAATTCTGAGTGGATAACTACATTTAGAAGGAAAATCAAAAAACATTCTGACATGATGAAAGGGTTTTAGGAGGATTTAGCCTTGGATCACTCAATTCCTGTGTAAAGATTGATGTGCATGTTGAAAATCCCATTGCTTTTCTATTGCCCCTTCCCAAAACACAGGGAGAAGAGGGGTGAAAACCTTTGCCAAGCCTGGGACAAAGAGTAACTCACACCTCAACTGAAAGCTGGGATTTGCAGTAGATGAAGTTGAAGAGTGCTGAAGTCAACAGCCCTGGGACAGTTGAAAAGCTGTACAGATGTGACACTTGAGGACATGGGGCAGTGGTGGCCTTGGCAGTGCTGGGGGAGTGGTTGAACTCTATTATCTTTAAGGGTTTTCCAAAACAATTCTATGATTTTATAAAACATTCCTTTGCTCCTTTTATTCATGGATTTTGGTGCATAGCCCACATTGATGGAGTCCACTCATTTTCAGTCTCTGGGTATTTGGAAATCTGGCTACTCTCAGACTCCTCAATTTGGAAACTCTCCAGAAGTGCTTTTTCCCTTTCTCAAGACTCACCTATTCCTTCAGAAGAGATATCTATATCCCCATGCTCCTTGTATTCAGTAAAATCTGCTTTGTTTTGGGATCCTAGCTGCAGGTCTGACCCATCCCAGCTCCCCCACCCCACCTGATTTCTGCAAAGCGAGGAGAATTACACCTCCACACTCCTTCCGCAGCATCTGCAGATCTGATTTCCTTCTGTAAATAGATTATATCCAATATTTATAAAAATATTAAGCTAATCTGATATTTAATTAATGGAAACGGCAATGTTTGACTTTTTAATAAGCAACACCCTTTGTTCCCACAGAAATCATTACTAGCGGTAGCGCTCAAAAAAAAAAAAAAGAAAAAAGGCAGAAAGATTTAACAAAAGGTTCCATTAAATTAGAGAGCAATAAACAAACACAGCCAATTTATGCATTGGAGTCATTAAATGTGTATCCTCTCCACCACTCCCTTCACAGACACTACCTAGGGTTGCTGCAATGGATCTGCAGGGAGTAGTTACCTTAATTATAAAATGAAACACCTCTGCTAATGCACTCTTGGAGCCTTGTTAGTTTACACCCCAGACATGTGGCTCTGAATGGGCTCCAAATGCCAATTCCAGGGATGCTCCGAGGTGCCCGGCGTTCCATGACCGCACTGCTTACAGGGCTCTCCCTGGATTTTTTCCCCCCCCTCACCCTTGGGGTGGAGATAAAACGCAGGAACTCTTTGGTCCAGCTCAGTATGGACTTGTGAATAGTTCATTCATGGGCAACCATTTGGACAAGCAGCCTCTTTATCTGAATATCTGCCCTCATTGTTAGAGCCATGCCTCGATGTGAATGAGCCTTGCAGGAAAAATTAAAGAAGATGTAAACAGTAAATGCAGACATTTTGCAACATAGCTAAAATTAAATTGCACTACAGGCAATTATGCAAGTTTTACTGGATACATTAAAAAGACATTAAATGCACAGCTGTTTTAAGTGTCTTTTAAGCTGATAAATTAACTGTCTAATAAATTGTAAGATTTGTCAGCTAATAATGCTATTTTATCTGCTTTACCATATGCCTTCCTAGTTCATGAAGCATTATTGTAAGTGCCAAAAGGAGATAATGTGCATTTTACAGTGTTATGTCTTAAGTGGAATGGATCATTGGCCATGAAGAAGTGTGTTAATAAATCTCCTAGGCTTTGTTAATTGCACTCAATGAAGTGTCACTGTTAAAACACAAAAGATGTGATAGAGAAAGCTGAACATAATGTCTTTCAGTTTTACAATTAACAGTTCACTAGGCAAATCGACCAAAAAGACCATAATTTGTTGAAGCCTTATTAACTTACATTTTCCTAGTCAAGGTCATAATTGTGAATGGCTCAAAGCTATGTTTTAATGCTCATCAAGAATAGTAACCTTGCTGGAGAGAACGAACTTTTCCATCTCTCAGAAGCACTTATCCCTCTCTTTGCAGGTAGCAGATAAATAAAGCTGAACTTTGCTGTACTTCCCCAATGAGCACCACTCCTGAGCTGGGAAACACTTCAACCAGTTTTCCTCCACAGCAAATAGAAAAAGTGACAAAAATTTGAAAGAAAGGTTTTTGAAGGAGTGCATAAAGCTATCAGAGCTGCTGTCATGCAGAAAGACTGCTCCTAATTTTTATTTGAAGAATTACTAGTCAAGATTTGAGTTTTTTCCCCTGGAAACTGAACCCAGCACAGAAGACAAAGCAAATAACCTAACACACTTTGCAAACAATTATCAAAACCAATTACAATCACTAAATACCCTTCATGAAGAAGACCTATTTCCATAATTCTTATTAAATATTGATTATTGAACATATTAACACTTGTCAGCATCTCATCAGACTGGCACTACTGGGCTTTGTTGCAAAATCTTCCCACTTCAGACTGTTTTGTGATAAAGTATTTTCTCCACCAGGGTATTCAGAGTAAATACCTATGTTGATGCCTTGGCACAAAAATACAGCACCAGCTCCCTAATCCTCATGAAGCAATGAGAGCACATGATAGAACAGTAATGACCAAGCGTTAATTCAAGCTTGTAATTTCTTCCTAAAATCCTCAAGATGCAGAACACGATGGTTTCATGGGAATCACCACATATTTAAATCTCAGACCACAAACGCCACCACTTTGAGCACTTTAAAGTGCTCTGCACTGGTGGTTTGGTAACAGTTGTGACACTGTGATGCACAAGATGTTGGGATATATAAAAATACACATTAATAAATCATTCCACCAGCATTAAAAATAATGAAAGGCGCCCACTTTGCTGCTCTGAGGTTACAGGTTCTACCCTGAACCACGCAGGAGGTCAGAGCCTGTTCCTCCTGAGCTCAGTGATTGCTTGTGGCTGGACAAAGAGGGGGTTTCCCACTCCAGGACCAGGCTCCTTGCTGAAGGATAGGTTATGGAAGAAGGCAGAAGTTGAACAGGATGGGCATCATAGACAATTATGTCCAAAAAACACAACTTGGGATGAGTCTGAAAGACTGCACTGGCACAAGACTTACAGATAAAAACCAGCCATCAGAAAACAAAGATAATCCCTTCCCATCAGGCTCTGCCTTAATGACAGGATTGTTTAATCATAAAATGCAGGTATGGTTTATGCTGAAAAGGACCTTTAAGCTCATCCTGTGCCACCCCCTGCCATGGGCAGGGACACCTTCCACTATCCCAGGGTGCTCCAAGCCCCATCCAACCTGGCCTTGGACAATGCCAGGGATGGGATGGACACCCAGCAGTGTATGTCCGTATCAGAGAACACCTACAGAAAATTATAATTTTCGACTAATACATGTGAATATGCACCTGAGAAATATCTCCAGAGGAAAGAACTCATCCAACCAGAAAAGGGAAAATGAACATAATCACTTACGTCCGTTTCAAACTCCATTGCTAGTGGAGGGCAGAAATTCTCCTTAAAAACTGTGCTGTGGATGGTTTTCATAATTTTCTATTAATTAATAGAATCAGTGGAAGATTTGGACTAAAACTTAATTGAGAACAGTATCTGATATAAATAGAGATGTGCACGTACACATGAAGAGAGTGAAATATATAAGTGCACACATAAACATATTTCCAACTCCCAGTTACCCCACAGCTGACAGAAGCAATTTCAAGAAATCATATTGAAACCACTGACACCAAAATAACACAAAATAGCTGAAACACTGTGTTTTATAAATAAAGAGATTTGTGTTTGCACTAGAATAGCTCAGCTACATAAAGAGTAATAGCTACGGGAGCCATCCTGGGAAGCTGGGAGGCCTTTAAGGATTTGAACATCACTTGCAGCTGGCTCACTTTCTTCTTCATATGGGTATCAACAAAATGGCTGGGACAGGAGCATCTCAGGAATTCAGGGATGTGCTGCTCTGCTCCCAGTGGGATGCATCCCCTTGTGCAAGACTTGATATTGCAGCTCAGTCTTGTCCCTGCTCAGGTACAATCTTGTATTTGATCGATTCGGGACAAGCAGGGGAATGCTGTGCTCCCAAGCTACATCCAGATAAGTCCCACCCCTCTTACAAGTTGCTTTCTCATGGTTTTACAAATCAGAATGCTGAAGTCTGTTGTTTGTGTGCTGGTTCTAGAAACGTGATTAGCAGAAATGCCCTGAAGGTTTAGGGTTTGATTTCCTGTGTAAATCATGCAGGCATATGTCCATCATGAAAAGAACTGCAAACTTTGCTCAGTCAGGGGTTTCACACAGTGGTTTAAACCATCTAATCAGGGTGTATTGTCAGATTCCAACCTCTTTAGAGTGAAATCGAGTCCAGTTTTGAGATCCTGGATTTGCTTCATGATGATGCAATTTGATGAAGGGTAGGCTGTTACTGTTCACACAGAATCACAGAATTTCTAGGTTGGAAGAAACCTTCAAGATCATCGAGTCCAACCCATGCTCCAACACCTCAACTAGATCATGGCACCGAGTGCCACATCCAGTCTTTTTTTAAACACATCCAGGGATGGTGACTCCACCACCTCCCCGGGCAGGCCATTCCAATACTTAATCAATCTTTCTGTGAAAAACTTTTTCCTAAGATCTAACCGATACTTCCCTTGATGCAGCTTGAGACTGTGTCCTCTCGTTCTGCCAGTTGCTGCCTGGAGAAAGAGACCAACCCCCAGCTGACTACAACCACCCTTCAGGAAGTTGTAGAGAGTGATAAGGTCTCCCCTGAGTCTCCTTTTCTTCAGGCTTAACAACCCCAGCTCCCTCAGTCGTTCCTCATGTGGCTTGTGTTCCAAGCCCCTCACCAGCCTCGTTGCCCTCCTCTGGACGCACTCAAGAGTCTCAATGCCCTTCCTGAACTGAGGGGCCCAGAACTGGACACAATACTCAAGGTGTGGCCTCACCAGTGCCGCGTACAGGGGAAGAATTATTTCCCTGGTCCAGCTGGCTACACTATTCCTGATACAGGCCAGGATGCCATTGGCTTTCTTGGCCACCAAGACACACTGCTGGCTCATGTTCAGCCGGCTGTCGACCAGAACCCCCAGGTCCCTTTCTGCCTGAACACTGTCCAGCCACACCGTCCCCAGTCTATAATGTTGCAGGGGGTTATTGTGGCCAAAGTGAAGGATTCGGCACTTGGATTTGTTAAACTTCATCCTATTGGACTCTGCCCATCCATCCAACCGATCCAGGTCTCTCTGCAAAGCCCTCCGTCCTTCCAACAGATCGACACATGCTCCCAGCTTAGTGTCATCTGCAAATTTGCTAATGAAAGACTCAATACCCTCATCCATGTCATCAACAAAAATATTGAACAGAGCTGGCCCCAGCACAGACCCCTGAGGAACACCACAAGTGACTGGCCACCAGCTGGATGCAGCACTGTTGACCACCACTCTCTGGGCCCGGCCATCCAGCCAGTTCCTAACCCAGCACAGAGTGCCCCTGTCCAAGCCACAGGCTGCCAGCTTATCCAGGAGTGTGCTGTGGGAGACAGTGTCAAAGGCCTTGCTGAAGTCCAAATAAACAACATCCACAGCCTTCCCTGCATCCACCAGGCGGGTCACCTGGTCATAAAAGGAGATCAGGTTGGTCAAACATGACCTACCCCTCCTAAACCCATGCTGGCTGGGTCTAATTCCCTGGCCATCCTGTAAATTTTGTGTGATGACACTCAATATAAACTTTTCCATTATCTTACCAGGTATTGAGGTCAGGCTGACTGGTCTGTAATTACCAGGATCCTCCTTCGCACCCTTTTTGTGAATGGGTGTCACATTGGCCAGCTTCCAGTCATCCAGAACCTCACCAGTGAGCCAAGACTGTTGGTAAATGATGGAGAGTGGCTTTGCAAGCTCATCTGCCAGCTCCCTCATCACCCTGGGATGGATCCCATCTGGTCCCATAGATTTATGGATATCCAAGCATTTCAGCAGTTCTCTGACTGCCTCTTCTTGGATATTGGGAGAACCATTCTGTTCCCTGACATCATCTACCAACCCAAGAGGACAGTCGTCATGAAGGCAAGTCGTCTTCCCACTAAAAACTGAGGCAAAGTAGGCATTAAGCACTTCTGCCTTCTCCTCATCTGTAGTTACTAAGTTCCCTCCCTCGTCCAATAAAGAACAAAGGTTGGTCTTACCCTTCCTTTTACCATTAATATATTTGTAAAAACATTTTTTATTATCCTTTACAGAAGGCGCCATTCTAAGTTCAAACTGAGCTTTGGCCTCCCTAATTTTTTTCCTACATGCTCTAGCAGCCCTCTTAAATACTTCCTGAGAGACCTGACCCTCCTTCCAAAGATGATACATAGTCTTTTTATTCCTAAGTTCCTCCAAGACCTCCTTGCCCATCCAGGCTGGACATTTACCCCATCGACTTATCTTTCAGCACTCAGGGACAGTCTGTCCCTGTGCCCTCAAGATCTCTGTTTTGAGGCATGCCCACCTTTCCTGAACTCCTTTGTTTTTAAGGGCTGCTTCCCAAGGAATGCTCCAAATAAGTCTCCTAAATAGGCCAAAGTCTGCCCTCCGGAAGTCCAATGCAAGAGTCTTACTGGTGCTCCTCCTGATTTCACCAAATATTGAGAATTCTATAATTTCATGATCACTGTGCCCCAAGCGGCCTCCAACCACCACATCTCCCACCAGCCCATCTCTATTTGCAAACAGCAGATCTAACATAGTCCCTCCCCTGGTGGGTTCACCCACCAGCTGTGACAAAATGTTGTCCTCCATACACTCCAAAAATTTCCTGAACTGCCTCTTATCTGCTGTATTAAGTTCCCAGGAGATGTCTGGTAGGTTGAAGTCACCCACAAGAACAAGGGCTGATGATCCTGAAACATTATCTGCCCTTAACAGAGAGATGTATCCCATCTGGTTCCAGCAGAGCAGGTGCTGTAAAAGTTTCCCCATGATCAAAGAATCCAAAATTTTGCTGATGACACCAAGCCTTAAGCCACTTGTTGATGGTGTGGGTTCTCCTGTTTCTTTCATCATTTTTCTCTGCCACCAAAGGGACTGAGCAGAACACTACCTGTACTCCTGCCCTATCAACTACTTGACCGAATGCCCTAAAGTCCCTTTTAATTGCCTTGACACTCCTCTTTTCAATCCCATCATTGCCAGCCTGGAGTATCAGCAGTGGGTAATAATCAGAGGGCTGAATCAGCCCAGGAAGTCTCTCAGTGATATCCCTTACCTGGGCTCCAGGGAGGCAGCAGACCTCCCTGTGGGATGGGTCCAGTTGACATATGGGGCCCTCAGTTCCCCTCAGAAGGGAGTCACCCACTACAATTACCCTTCTTTTCTTCTTGGTGTTAGAGGTGGTGATCCATCTTACAGATGAATCATAATTGGGAGGCTCACTGGGCAGATAATTTTCTTCTAAATCATTTGGCAGGCTCACTAGATCCAGGGCCTCATACCTATTCTGAAGTGGCACCTGGCTGGGGGATGGGAAGGAGTTTTTATTATTACCTCCCCGAGCGGGGACCCATTTCCACTCCCCTTCATTTACCAGGTGCCCTTCTATTGCCTGAGAGTGGGAGGCATATGAGTCCTCAGACTCTCGGTCAGAGGCCTCCCTTAAAGATGGAAGGGCTGAACTCTACCAGTCTATTTCCCTTTCACTTTCCCTGATACTCCTTAATCTTTCAACTTCCTCCCTAAGCTCAGCCACCAGTGAAAGGAGGTCATTCACCTGTTCACCGCAGACAGGCCTCCTCCACAACACCCTCTGAAACCACTGATAAGCTCAAACACTCTGAGCAGGAATGGGTCTGTACAGACACATCCTTTTTGGAGGGCTCCACTTGGTCACATACGCTTACACCAACCACAGTTTTCGACCGTGTAGAAACCATTACTAAGAGAAACCTCAAAAGCAAGCAACCAGCAGAAACACCTAAAACAACACACAGCACACCTTACTAGCAGAAAACTTGCAACCCTGCCTGCTTGCCCTGCCTGCATGAACTGCTGCGCAAACTGCGGTGTCCACGCCCCAGAGATGTGCCCAGCCCCTGTTTGCCCGCTCCTGTTCGCTGCGCTCCAGGTTGCCGCGCTCCCCAGAGGCTTCTTATAACCAGCCACTCAGCAGCAAGCAAAGGAAGCTCCACCCCTCGTTCCTGAATGGCTCACAAATAGACTGTCAGTGTGAAAGCAGGTGAACAGAGCTGGTTTGGTTCTGGCAAACTGAGATCCCTTTAAATCTCAACACCAATCAATGCTTTGGGAATCACAATGGGAAGGTCTCAGCCATCCCTCATCAACCCAAGCCCCACAAACATCCTTCAAAAACATGCAGCACAAGTTTTGCAGAACTCGGGGAGCAAATCTCTTATGAAATGTATAATCATTCCCTCCTCCAACCCCAAAACGTTTATCTTGAGTAGCATGATTTCCTGAGATGATAATAAATTGCTGTTATTCAGATTGAAGGAGGTTTGCACAACTAGACACATTTCCTGGGCCAGTCCCATGGCACCCTGGACACTACACTTGGGTGGAAAGGTCCCTGTGGATTCCTGGGAATGGTGCTGGCTCCCCAATGTTGGAGATGCCCAGGCAAGAGCAAACAAAACAAACTTCAAGGTGTTCTGCTCTGCTTTTTGTTTTTTCTTTAAGTTGGGTTCAGCAGCTCTTAAAAAGTTCTTAAATCACCTTGAATTTAATTTCTCTAAGCCACGTTTAAAGGGAAGAATTACCATCTGTCACAGTTGGTTAATCAGAATCAGTGCGCTCCATCTCACTCACTTTTTATTAAAAAAATAACCCTTCAGCTACTAAACTTTCTGAGATCTTTTTCATGAAGATGTAAGCCATGCTTATCCCCCAGGAGCTACTGACACCACTCACAGAAGTTAACCAATCCATGAACAAGCACTGGATGCTGGTTTATATAATGTCACATCATTTTTATTACCTATGCCTATAGCAGTGGCTTCTTTTATTTCTTTAGTCTCTTGCGAAGCTCAGGAAATATTAACACAATTCAGATAAATGTCTACCCCATAAAGAGAGGGAAATTTCAGAAAGTGGAGTGACTGCAAAAATATTAAGATTGTAAAAATAAATATTCTGCTGGTGTTGGTTTGAAAACAAAATACTCAAGGAAAAGCAGTAAAAAGAAAAGAAAATCCAACCCTGCTCACTCCCAGATTAGTGGATGTGAATGAATCCAGAGAAATCTGAGCATTGGCTTAACCAAGCATGGCTAAAGCTGGAACAGTAGCAAGAAAAGATTGCAATTTTCTCCAAACTGTGAACAAAAGGTCTGAACGCTGGCAAAAAGCAATGAATCCTCTTCATTCACTGAAACCAACTAAGTGGTAACAAATTGTGAGTTTCCAGTTGGAGACAATTGGACAGGAATAATTATGTGGGATGCTAAAGGCTGATTTAACCCTTTCTTTCTCCATTTCTAGGAGGCATCACAGGGAGAACAGTCCTGAGCATGCCCATACAACCAATTCACTTTCCCACAAAAAGTTCATCCTGCTGAGGGAGCAGGTTGCCACATATAAAAGATGGGATCTCAAGACAAATTAATGCTACACAAGGCCTGTCCATGTTTTCCTGGTGGCAGGGAGAAGCTGTTATGACTTAAGCAGGTACTCATCTGAGATATAATAATAAATTTTTAAAATTATTATAATAAATATAAATATTTATATAATATCTATAATAAATATAATTATATATACACGTAATAAAAATATATAAATAAATAAATGTAAGAGCTGATGTTTCTTAACCAAGCCCAGAGCACTGGAAGGAGCAATAGTGGCTGTAGCCTTTTCTTCCTCTAACATTTCAATCCTTCATTATTTAATTTAAGAGCAGCTTGGTGGGAAATGTAGTCCTTCATCAAAAAAAAACCCAAACCAATAAAAGATTTAAAAAAAAAAATTACTCAGAGATGGCACAGGATGATTTAAAAATCTTTTGTTTCAGATTATATTGAAGCATTGCAGGTATCCCACAAGTCTTTCGAGATGCTGTTGGATTTCATATTTAAAATGTTGCATTATCAGCTTCTAATAAAGGTTTAGCAAGGAGTACAGATTACAAAAGTTTTTTGAAACACTTTTTTCTGAGTAATTTTTTTACAAGCTGATTGTTTCCCTTGCATCTCTTTGAAAGCACATTTTGTTCTGACCCACCCTTCGCAGTCTCACAGAGAGGAAGAAATGGTAAAATTATTTGCAAATGAGAATCATCTTCACATCCAGAGACTGCAGAACAGGCAGAGTAGAAATTGCCAATCTCAACAGAAATTGCTCAGCATAGGCATGTAATTAAATTTCTCACTAGAACAAAAAGAAACCCCACAACACCATTTGAAACAGGAGAAACCTGGGCTTAAAACTTTGGCCAAAAGCTACATAAAGTCAGGCCTCTGAATTATTTTCTGTATCATGGCATTGGCATGGATTGAGCTGCAGTGGTTCTGAATCCCAGAATCCCTGAGATTGGAAAAGTCCCAGATGTGCCTGAGGCCCACCTTGTCACCAGCCCAGAGCACTGAGTGCCATCTCCAGGCCTTCCTTGGACACCTCCAGGGACGGAGACTCCAAACCTCCCTGGGCAGTTCCAGTGTTTAACAACCTTTTCCATGAAAAATTCTCCTGATGTCCAACCTGAAGGCTTTGCTTAGTTTCCTTTACTTATTTCTTTCTCTTCCATAATGTGCCCTCAACAGAACTCTGGCACTGCTTCCCCCTCAAACTTGGGGAGAATTGCTTGATCTGGAATTTAAAAAGAGTCTATAAATCAGCATTGGTGCATTATTACACTGGGTGTAATACTAGAATCATTACAGGATAATTATACTGTCATAATATTATATTATTATAACAGCAATATAGCAATGCTATAATAACATCATACTATACCATAATAAAAATATATTTTAAGACTACATGCTTTAATAATAATAAAATAATTACAAGATTAAATGCCTGTAGGGAAAAAAAAACCTCATTGAAACATCACCCTGCAAACCCTCTCTGCACAACTAAAAGCCCAGTTCTTCCCAAATTCCCATTTCTGGCACTATTACTTTCTTATCCTCCTGTACTACAGACTCAGGTGTTATTCACACCTTCAATTCACAGAGGTGATTTATTAGGAGATCTACTGGAATGCACTTTCCAAGGGAGGATGGGAATTTACCTTTTCCTGATTATGGCCCATTCTTTAAGAGCTCAGTAAATATTTTCCTCATCCCTTTAACACACATTTGAAGGATAAACAACCCAAAGGAGGGAAATCAGTCAGATGAAAAAAAAAAAAAGGCCATGCAGGTTTCCATCAGTCTAAGTGTATATTTTGGCAACAAATAAAACAGATTGCAAGAATTGCCAAAAGACAAATGCACAGATTTGGGGGAAATTTATCTATTAGTCTGCTCAGAGCACAAGACAAGCAGCCTCCTCACTGAACTACGGGATATATATGTGCACATTCTATACATAAAGGGTTAGAAATAAAAGAAAAAAAGGAGTTTGCTGTTATTTTAGATAAAGCTGAGCCTACCTTTGGTGTTTGTATAATCTCAGTATTTTAGCACTTCACAACTTTCTCTCTTGCAGATGTGCGTACAGGGAAGTAAAGCCCAGCCCTGTCCACAGGGTGTGGATTGGGAAGACAAAGCTGGGAACACCTCACTGAGGGGCCCATGGATCAGGAAAAGGCATTTTCTGGCCAAATATTGAAAAACAGCCTTTTACACTTGCCCTCATCCTCTTCTTCAAGCCAGAATTTGCACAAACACTCACATGGAGAACAAACTCACAGCTTCTACCCACCACTCAAACTCATCCCATTTCAGAGACTTTGAAATAATAGAGATTAGCAGCAGTAAAACAAATTCTAACCAATCTTTTAATGATCTTAACCCCTTCTGAATCCTTCCTACAGGATTTATGCTCATTATTCTCCATGATACTCCCCACAAAAGCCAAGCCTGCCTCCTTCACACCCTGGCTAGAGCAGCACTCCTGGTCTCTCATCCTCTTCTCAGCCTTTATCCAACTCCAACATTTTTTTGAAGCAAACAGCATTTTGGTCTAAAGATGTAAGTTAGAGGCAGATATTGGCATCATCTTTCTCTTTATGTTACTTAAGAACCATAACCAAGTGCTACCTTTACACTTACTGTTGAAAAACTGTTGCAGGAGTTCAAAGTGGGGGTTTTTGATTCCTTATTCATTCCATCAGAACCAGATGATTTCTGGTGCAAGGAACCAGGATCAAAGAACACCAAATCACCTTCTTGGTTGCAATCTCCATCAGAATTTTATTTCCTCAGAGCACAGGAACACTTTATAACATCACAAAACCTTATGCATGGACCTTAATGAACATAATCCCAGAAACCTCACATGAAACCCTCTGTGTCAGCCTCAAATAATAACAGCAACATGCCTAAAATGACTCAGGTTTAAACAGCAGTTCTTGACCTTTGGGTCTAAGCAGATGAGCAACATCTGTCCATCAACTACTCAGAATTGTTGTCATCCTCTACTCATATGCTTTCCATAAATCCCTGCTGAATGCAATGGAGTTGTGCTGTTGGAAACATAAACCTGGAGTGACCACCACCCAAATCCGACCACTCCCCAGCTCACCCCGTCCTTTTGCCCCACTTGCCCAAGATAATCTCCTTTCAATAGACCATCACGGAGGATTAACAAAGCTCTTGTTACCTTCTGTGGGAATTTCAGCCCCAAAGTGTTTAGGAGCTTAAAAACCAGAAGGCACACAAGCCTAACATTCACCACAGAGCTTGTAGCAGCCAGCAGGATTTACCATGGGTATTAAGGAGATTGTGGTGTGCATATGCCAACACCACAGCCTGCCGCTATCCCGCTGCTCCCACCACGCTCCAACCACCCCTCCAATGCCGTGGGATTTGGAGCTGCAGCTCCCTTTGTTTCCAGCTCTTGCAAGAAAAAACTCGAGTTCCTAAAATATCCCACTCTCTCTCTCTAATTTTTTTTTTTTTTTTGCTATATTGGGTTGACACATCGGTGTCAGAGCGAACCCTCCACTCTCCAGATGCTCCACCTGCTCCCGCAGCATGCGCTGCGGAGGGGAAGATGGCAGGGAGCCAACTGGAGCGCTCATCCTGACAACATATTTTTGCAGATTATGCAAAAGTGGCAACATTTAGCTTTACAGGAACATCACAGCTGTTCCCCTTCCTCTGTCAATCCCAGGATCAAACCCGCAACAGGTTTCATTTAGGAAGGGCCAAAAGTGCTCCTAAAGTGGCGATTTCCACACACGCGGCCATGCACAGGGAACGTGAGAAGTTGAAGAGCCACCCTCCAAGGACAGAACCAACTCTCCCAGCCAGCAGAGATATCACAGGCTGCCAGGAAGGGACCAGAACAGAAAACTGATCTTTGTCATCACTTTAGGTGCTTGTGCCAGAATTGCTTCTTGATGAATTATATATTAAAAAAAAAAAAAATACAGTATCAGGCAGACTTCATTTATTCATAGTTGTACAAATGCTCAGAGTCCAGAAGGCTCCTGCTCTAACCCAAAGGCTGAAATGGAGTCCTTTGGCAACAGAGGCACCTTCCTGGCTCTGGCCAAGCTCCCAAAGAGCACAGGAACACTTTGGAGACAGAAATCAGACTGAAACTCCCATTAACAGAGTCAGGGTGACTCCACAATGCACATTTAAGAGGATTTTTAATTTTAAAACATGAGTGAGCATTGCACTTGCTGGTACACAAACTGTTACAATGCTCCAGTCATCCATAACCTGTAAACTCTTTGGTTCATGGCTCATTTTGGACCAAGTGCCTTCACATGGTGCTAAAACCAGATTTTTTCCCATCAGCAGGAGGCTCATCTACTTATTAATGCATTGCTCCCAACAGCAGTACATGATGATTTTTCTAACGTATTTCTAAAGGCCCACATGGGGAAAATAACTTGTGAAAAACTTTAATATTAAGCCCATAAATAAAATTAAACTTAACATCTTATTGCACGATAAACCAAATGGAGGTGACATTGAATGTGTAGGTGTGTTCAAAGGGAACAGAGATGCAGCAGAACAAGCTGCATTCAAAGTCTCGACATTTCTCCAAACACCCTTTAAAATAAGCAAAAAATTTCTGCCCCAGCTTAAGACAGTTCCTACAGTAACTTTTCCCCCTGTATAGAGCCTACAGAGCTTCCTGTGCAGAAAGAAGCATTAGAGTCCCCACAAAACATAAAATAATCAAATTATTGTGAAAACTGCAGGTAAAAGTGAGATCACAGCCTCAGTTTCCTTAGGTATAAACCTGTGTCTTCAATGGGGCTTTACACCAGGAGTTTATTTACACAAATTGGGCCAGAGGAACATGGGGCTGGGTCCTGCCGTGGTCCCCCTGCTCAGCTCAGGCTCTCCAGCCATTCCTGCTGACACAGCTGAGCCTCCATTCCTCTCATTGACTATTTTTTATTGTCCATCAGTGCCATTTCTGGATTTCTGACACAAACTACCGCCAGGTCTCAGGTTTATGGCATCTTACAGTGCTTAGCTGCCATGGGGGACAAGACCACTGAAAGGGAGGGGACTGTGCCTAAAATCATTAAACCAGAGTAAACCTTCATTGATCTTTTTATCTTATTTTTGTTATGATCTACCAAGAGACTTGTGAAAAAAACACAAGCTATTGAAAGACTAAAAAATATTGAAGGACTTGAAGCTTTGTGGCAGAACTTCTTTCAGTGAGCTGCAGAACAGGAAGGAAAATCACAGCCTCCTGTGTAATTCCAGAAAACCTTTGGTCATGACAAATCATTTGAATGGTACTTTTTTCTCTAATAAGGAGTTTATTCCATGGTTGATTGCTCCTGGCAGCCAGAAGGTAATGGCTGTTCTATAGAAACTGCTGATAAATCTAAACTTGATGCTTTTTATGGTCCCTTCCAGCCCAAACCACTCTATGAAGAAAAACCAGGGATGAGCTCTGCTCACATGATAAGGTTGGACTCACAGGAAAATCTGCTTCACTTTTAGGTACCTTTTAAACATTATTTAGGTTTGATTACATTACTCATGGCAGGCCTAGGGTTTGTCAGGTGGTTAAAAAGGTAGAGCTGTTCCTGCTCCTGCATTTCAGCTACATTTGCCATTCCACAAAACACATCTGACCCCACTCAGTGGAAAGAGGGCTACCTAAAAAGCCAGAAAGTTACAAGTTAAACTTCAGTTCTCCAAAAGAGAGTAGAAGGGGTGGCTGTGAAATGGAGCAGTACACAGGAGGAAAGGGAGCTGCACAAAGGTTTGGTTTCAGTTGCAAATTCACAGGATTATTGATGTCCCCACTCTGTGTTTGGAGGCAGAGCATTGCCAATAGCTGCACTTGATGGGCAAGGGGAGTAATGAATTCCTTATGACA
The DNA here is from genome assembly GCA_910950805.1 of Acrocephalus scirpaceus scirpaceus. NCBI lineage: Eukaryota > Metazoa > Chordata > Aves > Passeriformes > Sylviidae > Acrocephalus > Acrocephalus scirpaceus. The sequence continues at coordinate 77,800,398 of OU383776.1, forward strand.
GAGACGTGAGTTCTCAGACCTAATCTTCACTGATATTGGCACAGAAATTTCACAGCCTCTTCATCTACCCATATTGAAGTCATAGTTTTAAAATAATACAGAAAGATTTATTTTTATTAGAGGCTGCGAGCCCGGTTGTCAGCTCCAGTTTGCCCAGCAATGGACATCCAGGAAAAGTGCAGCTCAGAGCCAAACCTCAGCACTGATATCCAATGCAGGTGATGTCGAATTCCTCCTACAAGGCACACAAAGGCACCAGGCTGGAAATCTTGTGCCAAATAAACATGTCACTTCAACAGCAGCAAGCATGAAACACGAGCCTGGCACTGCACACTCCTAAAACGTGTCAAGGTGTGTTAAAGGGCTCAGTGCAATGATTTTCTAAGGGCTGATATCAAGCACCAGGAAAAAAAAACAAACCTCTTCCCTTTATTCGTTAAAACACAGCCAGGACTGAAACACCCTGTGAGCGGATTTGAGGGGTTAAATTGTTAATTCTGCTCAAATGTGTTGCAAAAGACATTTGAAGAGGCTGTTTCGTGAAAGGAATGGAGGTGGTCTTTTTTTTTTCTTTAATTGAGAGTTAAAACTAAAAATTCCCATATACTCTCACTTCCCTTTGGAGGTCTGCTGGACTTGGCTTATTCCTCTGCTTTGATATGCAAATGAACAGCTTGCTTTCCTGCTGGGGACACTGGCTGGGGGCCAAGGAACACAGAGGAGATGTCCTGTCAGGAGAGCAGCCCGGCTGCCTCGAACACTCCTTGGGCAGCACCAGAGTCAAGCTTGTGCTTTGGCTTCAAAATAAAATACCTTTGTTAATAGTTTCTCCTTCCAATATAAATGTTTATGTATTTACCCTTCGAGTCATCTCTGCTGGCCAATGGCAGGAGCACAACAGCTGAGCTGTTCCTTTTGGGCCAGAGCAGTGCTAAACTCAAATTCCTCTTTGAAGATACTCTTTAAGCTGCCCTTCATTTAAATAATAGAATATGGGTTATTTAAGGAACATTTAAAATATTCAGCTGCAGTCAACAGCCATATTTTTAGAAATGTGATAAACTTATTTCTACTGGGCAGTTTTCTCATCACTTTTTATCTGGCCCATTTTGGGGGCATGGTACAAGGGAAAGCCCATTTTAGTTTCTGTGTCCTGGTCTCTAAGTTCCACTCTTGTTTTTCTGCCTTTTCTTATAACTGACATAATAGAGTACGTATAAAAAAAGATTAAATGGGACCATAAAGTTTTATTAATGCCTTACATCACTGATATCATCTCTGTATTGATAGTTCCACTTCCATTATTGCTACTTAGGCATTTAATTAGTGATTCATACAGTATGTTGTAAACTACAGTATTAGTGTTAACTATCTATATAAAAGCCCTCATTTTGTAAAAACTCTTCCCAATATCATAATTGGAGTATAGTTATCCACTTTAACTGACTTGAATTAGATTATTATAGATTAATTTATAAAAAGTTACTTGTAAAGGACATTGAAGATCATGGAATATTAAGAGTGGAACTTCATTACAATAAAATGGACTTCAAGAACAATGGCACTGTCTGAGTTTTATATAAATCCATTAAAATCTTCTGGTAATATGAACAATATCTGTGTTATCTGGCAACTCAGTGATACTTAAGAATAGAAAGACAGAAGGTAAAAAAAGAAGCATGCAGAATTAAAGGGAGAACATGCACTTAAATCCTGGATAAAGCAGCAGAGAGATTAATTGCTCTTTGCAGAGGAAATTTGGGTAAGAGCATAAGATATAACAGGCATCTCACATGGAAGAAGTGCATGGAAAACCATATTGTCCAGAGCATGGAGGTTAAATATCAGAATCAGTTAAAATTAATATGAACTTTTGAGAAAGCTTTGATCCAAATGGAATTGTTATTAAATCACAGTAAAAAGAACAGAATTTGGGCCACCTCCCCAAAACGTCATTCATATTTTCTTCTCTCTGTTGTCACTATCTACATTATTCCACTCAGCTCCTGAAATTACATGGTCTGGAGCCCAATTTGCTGACCTGGCAAAGGAAATGCTAAGCTCAGGCCTCAGTCTGGTCCCAATGCAAGGGAAGATGTTGAAGTTCCTGTAAATTGGGTCTTCCCACACGTCACCTTCACTTGCCACTGGATCCCTCCTGGTGAGCAGGGGATGCAGAACCTGTTTTTCTGCCCCAGCTCTGTACTTCCTCCTTTATGTCCAAGGCATCCACTTTTGCCAAAGTCAAAAGATGAGCAGATACCTCTGCTCTTTGCTGCTGAGGGATTTCCCCTCATGATGGGATTTCTCAGAAAATTGTCTCTACTGGCTTTATAGAGGTTTGGCACCATCAAACCCAGTGGAAGGATTTCAGAGACCTCTTGGAATTTGTGGCTGCATTTCTCTGCAATCAGCCCAGGCTTTGGGGTGGGCAGAGTCACTTTTCCTCTGCAGTTTTGCCCTTTTCAGGATTTCACTTTTCCTGACAGATAACACATACAATAACATTCTCTAAAATTTCCCAAGTCCATTTCTATGTGGTTGAGTATTTACCTGCCTTCCAAAGAAGGGGTCCTCCCCATATTTCAGATTTAATAGGCACAACATGCTGCAAGACAGCAATATCACATTTGTCACCTGGATATTTGCAGGGTCCCTGAGTGGCCAGGCTGCATTTCCTCTGGGATGCAGGAATTCCAGAAATCATTTCACTGAGTTAATCAACCAGCCCATCCAGCCTCTCCACCACCTGTAGGGTGAAGTTGACGGTCAGTAGGAAATTCCCTTCAGCACACGCCTGCTCCAAATGGACCAAGATAAGCCTATCAAAGCTATCAACCCTCTGCACTGATTTCCCATATAATACAGACTAATGTCAGAGGTTCAGACTACAGCTTTTATCTGGATTTGGACTATTGTGCACTGAAAAAAAAGCTTAATATGTAAAGGATGCCAAATAACCTTCCCTGGCACAGTGAAGTTTTCTAAGTGTATCCCTGTGGGACACAACTTCCTTGGGAGCTGCTTCAGGAGGAAAGGTCATGGGGGAAAGCTCCAAAAGAGAGAATGAAAGAGAAATCATCACTTTACAGTCACAGAACCAGACACGGTTCTTCAACATCAACCTTCATACCCACACACCAAGGGGAACCCCCCCCCAAGTCAGACCTCAGGGGTGTCTGTATGGCTCTTGCTGCAGGAGAAACAAATCCTCCAGGATTTGGTGTGGTGGTTCCAGAGTTTAATGCATAGCTGGAACAGGACGAAACAGTGCTAACAAGGGCAGTGAGGAGAAGGGACTGGGCTGGAAGAGCACTTGTTATCTCAGGCCACTCCAGAGCTCTAATTAACACCAGATGCTTTTCCAACACTCATTCCCCTGCCCAACAGCTCCTCTCTCCTTCTGCTTTTGGCCAGGTTGACTAAAGGCACTTCCATTACATCCCACCTTTATTAAAGCTGGTTTAAGCCACACTTTTTTCTGTCTCTGACATACCTCAACCCCCAAAGTTTTGTTTTAATTAAACTAATCTGACATCCTTTCTCAGCTCCCTCTTTGCTCTCTAGTTCCCTTTTTTCCAACTATTCCAAACCCCTATATTTTTTAAAAACCTAAGTGCGGTAGAGAGATTAGAATCCAGCTCTCCCTGCCCTGTTTCTTGCAATCTCACTCTGGCCATAAATTTTGTAGGAGAGCAATAGAATGCAAAACACATTAGCAGTAACGCGCCAAAATCCCTGTGCTACAGGGTAAATAGGAAATGGAACAGCACATTTACAATTTTGGCCAGCAAAGTATCAACACTATTCATTGATCTCATTAAAGACCAATCTACATTCAGGGAAGAATAATATTGATGAGCTGTTAGACTCTTTAAACACACAAAAAAGTTACCAGCTACATGCATGTGTAAACAGCCCAAAGAGAGGCACAAGGGACTCTCTGCTCCTTCAGCCTAATGGCAATAATCACTGGGTAATGGAAGTGGAGCCTCCTGCCATTCCAAGAATTGGATGTGAACCTGCTCTGCCACTTTGGAATAACCAGTGCACTGAAAAAAAAGTGATATATTGAAATTTCATTTATCCTGGAAATTTATCATTTCATTTAATTATTATTTTACTGTAAAAGGGAAAGGGAAAAATACTTTCCTTTAGATATTTCTCATCTTTCACTAAGCATAAACAGGTCTAAACTGCAGCATCTTCACCCACACTCAACTCAGACATTACAGGTGACTCCTAGGAATTGTTATCCCAGTTCTGTCACAGCCTTCACTCCCTTTGGAAAATGGTTGGTTTTTTTTTCCCTCTAATCTCAAGTTTCCCCAACTGAAAAATGGAAATGCTGATACTTGCACAGCTTTGGAGCCCAGAGATGTAAAGCACTCTATTGGTGCAAGGTATTACTGTGTTGATGATGATGAAATAAGCTTTCATACACCATTAAATTATTCAGGAATATCTACTTTGGTTTCACCCCTGGCACTCCCAGAATGCACCTCCAGTGCCATTACTCTGCAGGGAACAGCAGTGGTGAGTAACTCATATTAACCTCACATGGTGGCTGGAATATTCTCTTTTTTTGAGTCATTTCAAGCAAGAAAGGAAAATCTTCACTCTTGGAAATCATCTTTAGCTGACACATTAAGGAGCGGAGCTGAACAAATAATTTCCAATGAACAACGTGATGAATTTATTTTCCTTTTCTCTGTCCCCAAGCAGACTGGGATTTCCTCAAATGTATTTGTTATTCAAATGTATTCCACAACTATTCTTTGCAGTGTTTTTCTTCTGTGTTTATAGTGCCTGAATGTGCTTAATATCCTTCTTCTTTCCTTCTGCTTTCAGCTCTGGGGTTTGTCTGGGGTTTTTGAGGAGCAGAGTGTGGGGGAGTGCTTTCATTGATCATCCAGGTGTATTTTAGGGATGCGAAAACATCTGATTTGCAATGTCCTGATATAATAACAACATATGATGGCTGTGCATGCCTGTCCAAACCCCCAGCCTAGACCTCCCTGAAGAATTCACCAGATTTTTGGGGGGATTTTGCAGTGCTCTCTGTGTCTGACACGATTTGTGTCCAATGTGCTGCCCAGGAGCTGCTCCTCTCCCAGCACCTGACGTGCGGCAGAGCCCTGCAACTCCAACCACCTGAGAACAGACTGTGACAGAAGGACAGGAACTGCTGAGGATTTTTTTTCTCAGTTTGGACAGTCTCTTAATGTGTTAAGAGAGACATTGTGTCAAGGATATTTTCAGTTTTGTCTTTTGCTTTATCCCAAGCTCCAGAGTTGGCACATTTTGGAGCCATCCTAATGTATTAGTAAATGTACAGCCTTGGCTGTCATCCTTAACTCTGCTGTAAACCTGGCACACGACTCTTCCCTTTTCCCACTGTAAGTTTTGCTCCATAAAAGGTGGATTATATCACTTTTTGAGAGCTCTTCCAAGACCCCCTGACCCAGGTATTAGTCATTTATAGGTGCAGAGCTGGCTCAAGGAGAGACTTCCCAGCAATGAGTGCCCAGATGTATTTCCTGAGTTCAGTGAGTAAATCAAACTGGAGCTTGTACATTCCTGCTTAAGAAAATTCTGAGCACATACTGCATATTTTAACTGATTTTAATACCCTCTGATATGTCCCATGGTGGCTCCTCTCTGTACCCAGAGATATTTGAAGTACATGCTTACTTGGTTTCTTCCTGTGACTTTGCTACTGAAGAGCCTGGCCATACAAAGGGAAATAAAGTAGCTAATCAATACTCTGGGATTGTGATATATTAACAGGCATCCCCAACCATTAACAGATTTATAAGCAAAGAACAGCTGGAAAAAATATGTTGTTTTTGCTTGTGAGGCAGTGTTTTTTTTCTCCCTACAGCTTAATTCAAAATAAGCAGGCAAATTTCAACAAACTTAGAAGTCCCTTCTTCCAGAAAACTTCTTCTGCCTTTAATTACATCAGCAGATTCTCAAGAGTCACCCCTACCAGAATGAATCCTTGGCAAAAATTGCCTCTTTGGTGACTGAAATTGAAATAATTCCATTATTTAACTGAAAGAAGGGTATTTCAGGCAGTTGCTGGCCCATGCTCAAGGCAGCCTCCCTTCTCCACATGCTGCCAGAGAGGCCACATCTGGTTCTGTGAAAACTGGCTCTTTGTACAGGCTATGCTATTCTTATTTCTTATTCTGACCCTCCTTTTCATTTCTTTAAAATTACATCATCAAGTTTAACCACACAGTTCCAAATTTCATCAAGCCATTTGTAACCAAGAAGTCACTCAGAAATATTTGGGGGGTTCCAAACCTGTCCTATTCCATGTGCCCCACCTTTAACAGGCACCCAATACTCATGTGAGCGACTGCTTGAAACATCATTTTTATAACAAATTTCCCAAAATATTTTCCTTATTGAAATAAACAGAGACTTCAGTGACTCCTTTCTGCCGCTCTTCCCAGCTTCCACACCTCCCAAAGCCCGGGGAGTGGGAAGGAAACATTTCTTTCAGCAAGATGCTTGTTTCCCCTCGCCTTTGAATTCTTAAAAGGAGAATATTGTTTCATACTCTTCCAAATCTGCTCTGCCTTCCCTGACTCTCACTTTACCTTCTGTTCCTCCCTCTTCTTGATGACTGCTTTCTTCCTCACTGTTTTTCTTTCCTCTTGTCTCCTCCTGCCTCTGCTGCTCTGGTTTCACCATCTGGTTCTGTCTTCCTTATCGCTCTCCTTCCCTCTGCCACAACCCACGTTTTCCCCCTCTCACACCTTCCCCATCCTTGTTTCTCCTCTCCACTCACTCCTCTCCTGTCTTATTTTCCCTAAGGTTTTCAAAGGGAAGCCCAGCCAGGGCCAGCTTTCCCTTCCTGCCTGCTGCTAATTGAGCAGTTCATGAATTCACACTTCTGGTGATGGCTTTGCAACTTTTCAGTTCCTCATTCAACAAGATGGGGACGGCACCAGACAAATCCCAACCAGAAAATTATCCTGGAGGCTGAAAGTCACAGTTCCTACTTGGGTTTTGTTTTATTTTATTTTATTTAATTTTACCAATTACTTTTAAAAAATTCTTTACTATTTTCTCTGTTTCTTAAACAGGCAAGTTGGACTTAAATATACAGTTAAAAAATTCTTATCAAGAACCTTTATACATTTTCAATGCTGAAGCAACAAGTAACTAAATTGGGAGCCTTTTTGTTTCCCTATCAAGCAAATCTATTCCTGAATGCTAACAAGCACGTCTTTATATATTTTGTCCACTTGATAATAGACTAATAATCTTATAATGATGTTTACTTGAACTAGGTGTACAAAGTTAAGGCTGGAAATGTGGGAAATTACTAAATTATATAACGTGGCAGAGATATTACAAGGAATTTCTTATATTGCGCAGTGAAATATTGCCAATTATTGTAGCTGTCAATATAACAAAAGGCTTATTCACTAAAATGTTTGATTAATGTGAAGTTATTCAGTTGGCTACCTTGTAGTTGGCCTATTTTTTGTCCAATTAGTATGCTAATAATGGTAATTATGTTCTATACTGCAGGTCTCATCACCTAGAGGGTTTTTAAAATTATAAAATAATGAGAATAAACAAGCTGATGCTGACATTCACTGGGCCATTCTAATTACTTACTGAGAGCACACTGGGGAATCAACACTCAACCAAAGAAAATGATTCTTGCTTACTTTGTTAAAACTACTCTTTTCAAAGAACATTAATAGTTTGCTGCTGTTTTCTTTATTACAAGGGACTGCACTATTTTCCCTTTTATTTGCCCTGTTAATATACAGTACCAGGAAAAAGGAAAAAAAAGATAATTTGATTATGTTTGACTGAAGCAATAACTGTTTTCAGGGGGTGTCAGAAAAAACAAATAACTGTAATTGCTGAATTATACACGTTTGTAATGGCTCCCATTTATTTCTTAGCTGCATGATAAACATACCATCACCTTTCTCACCACGGGAATGGGGCATTTTTCCAGGGCTGGGCTTACCGTGGGATGGAGAGCTGCCAGGGATGTACCCGAGGGTGGGATTCCCGTGGCAGCCGGACCCACTGGTTCTGCTTCCTCTCCATCCTCTTCCCCACACTTACACACCCCTCAGGGTTTGGGGGTTTTTTTGGCTATTTGTAAAGATCATGCCCTACATTTTTTTCTGATAAAAGCTTTCACATTGTATAAGGGATGTTATCAATAAATAATAAATAATAACACATTCTTGTCTATAGGCTCAGCTTTAAAACAATGCCTGGCACCTTGTGAACAAACACACAGGGTTTGAAAACCCCTGTCATTTCTTAGTCCTCCCTTATCCTGCAGTAACAACATCCCTACTCACTGGCTGCTCCAGAAACACTGGCCAAGGATGGGACTCAGACATCTGTTGCACTGACACCAGAATAAAGAGTCAGGATTTTCCAGCTTCAGCACAAAAGAAAGCAGAGCCAGGCACAGAGGGTAAGGCTGGACAGAGTGTGTGGGAATTCTGAATCCTTTATAGAGCAATTTGGGATTCATGCACAGCTCTGTTTTTAAAATAGAATTGAAGTGATAAATTATATAAAAGAAACAAATATGATAAAAGGAAAAATATTTTTTGAAAAGTCACTGTGCCAGGTACAAGGGAAGCTGTACAAAAACTTAGGATACTGGGCAAAATTCAAGGAAGCTGCAGACCTGAGGCAGACAGCTGGTCAGGTATGCCTTAACCCTCAGATTAATTGATTGTACAGAAGAGAGATGCTGAAATACCTCCAAGCTTTGCAATCCAGGCTGCCTTGGGAAGCTTATTTAAAACTATGAGCTGTGATTAAAAAGATTGTTTGAATGGAAATCCCTACAAAGACAATATAAAGGAAAAAACCCTCCATTATAACAACGTTGTGTGTTTATATGGATGCTAATGTTTTACTCCACATACAACCAAGCTCCTGGACAATCCATCATAAAGCTGTGCTGGGGGATGGCTGGAAATGCTGTTTGCCAACATGGAGCAGGGGCTGGTTTTAAGAAAGGATGTAATATGTGACATGTTAACAGGGAGTCATTTGTGTACCATGTATTGGTTACTCCTGTCCTGTCATTTTGAATTATATCTCCATATATCTCACTTGCTAAAGGAACCAACTACCAGCAAACAAAAAGTTACTATAATCCGGGAAAAAACAACAAAAAAATTATTGAGATAAGGAATGCCAAAAGACTTTTTCTTTGCACCATAACATATATTCAACTTAGAAATAGAGTTGCAGTGCTAAACAGAAAATCCCTGGATGTGCCTGTTCCCCTTTCCCACCTCTTTCCACCCCTTTCCACCCCAGCAAAATCTCACCTTCGTCTCATGGACTATGAGTTTAAATTTCTGTTTGGTGAATAATCCCTGTGTTTATTTTCCACCCCACTGTAGCCGTGTTTGTGCAATCGGGGAGGGTTTGAAGAGGCTCAGGAACATTTGGAATTGCAGTTTGAATTCTGCAGCATCCCTGCTGCTGCAGGAAATCTCCTTGACGGGTCCTAATTATTTTGGACATGATTTTTTTTTTTTTTTAATTTCACTATGGTAAGTTGCTGAAGAAAAGGGAAATTCTAGGAATTTATCTGAGATCAGTGGTTATTTGTGCCTTTTGTCTGCCAGGGAGATCATCAGTATTTGTGCCACAATCTCTTAAAAAATGATCCCTTTAATAATTCTGGAGACAAATTCCAAGCAACAGCTTCACTCCAACGTGTGTTGAGAGAGTTCAGTGTGAAGTTTGAGTCATCAGTCCCCAGGATAAATTCAGCAGCCTCGTGGCAAATATAATCTTCAACTGTTTTTAAAAGCAAGACTGAAGGAGCAAGGAGGTAATTTAGAAGTGAAAGATGGTAGTGCAGGAGCTAATTATTAACTGCTGTACAAAGGTGATCTGGATCAACTCATCTGTAAATCCTGGAACTTTTAGTAAGAGTTGTTATAACTGACAAATTATGCCAAACTGCAGATACCTTCTACTTGATAACCTCAGCAATTACCACCTCACCGTAAATTCTAGGCTGATATCTTTGATTTAGCATGGAATTTAGCACTATATACATCATTAGCTTTGTAAGTTTTTCCCAAATTAATTAGTCATTAGCGAGAACAAATAAGTACAGCCAACTAATAATAAACATAAGTATGTGCATTTGTATATAATGCTTATATAGACATTATTTATATAAACATTCTTACAGTATGTTCATCTTTGAGGAACAGTGGGAAGATCAGCAGTAAGGAAAATCTTGCTCCAAAATCTTCAGGTTTCACTGCAAAGATGAACCATTAACAATTTGTAGGTACCCTGGATTATATTGTTCAATAGACACAGTGTCAGAAAGCTGGAGACTTTTACAGATGGGTTGGAATCTGATAAAGAAAAATACAGAAAATGTGAACTTAGTAGTTCTGATACTTCAGATCTCAGCAGCTACAGGAGATTGATCTGTAAAATCCAGATTGCTATCTTGGCATCGGCTGCTGCTATAAATTAGAGATTTTCAAATACTAGCTAGCAAGAGTAGCTGATATTTCTCACAACTGCTTTACTGATCACCATTTGCTAAAACTTCATAGATGGAAGAGGAAAAGTTCCTGATTTTTTCTTCGACCCTGAAAGAATTAGGGGGGGGAAAAAGTATTTTTCTCTTTATGTTTGCTGAGCACTGCATGATGAATTATCTCAGATCCATATTTTCTTTTTGTTACCCAAGGGTGAGGTTTGGAGGGTTTTTATTACTTATTTAAATTTGCATTGAACTTCTGAGTACTTTTACAACTAAGATAAGCCCCTCCATATCTTCCTCCAAGTCTGCTCCCTGTTAACAATTTCCCTAAAGTAAAAATATGGGGGATTTCAGAGGAGAAGGGGGGAGAAGGGAAAAAATTGTTAGGAAAACTACAGAAGTAGCTGACAGTGCACACAGCAAACCTTGAGAGGAGAATTTACCTACAGACCATCACTGCCTGCCATGGCTGCATTAAACCAGGATATGATTTAACTAATTCTTCTCAAAACAAGGTATCCACACACCTTTTAAATCCCTCATTCTCTTTAGGAGGGATATTTTGGGTTGAATTAACCTTTCTTGTGGGTAGTGAACATCTCTGTTGGGGATACAGGGAAACCACCTGAATTTAACGCCCTCTCAGCTTTTCCAAAGTGAATAGAGGTGTTAGAGCAGAGGAAGTAGGAGACAGTGTTTCTTCTGGGGCTTCTCTGCTCCCCTTCTGCACTAAAAATCAAAAGAGAGAGAAACCAGATTTTTTTTTTTATTTTTATCAGAATTTGGATGGAGCAGGACAATAAAGCAGAAAAGAACGGATGTGAATCTCATCCCCAACAACCACCACCAGGAACTGCAGCCAGTCACAGAGACATTTATATTTTATGCCATTTTAAGCCTGGCCTCTCATGTATTTTTGCACTCTAACATCTGATTTCCCAGCACATGACATCAGCAAGAAGTGGAATAGATAAGTATCTTCCACCAAAACATAGTTCAGTGACCTAAATTACATATTCAGCAATGGAAACGCTGCAAGTCCTAAAATCTCACAACCATCTCTCTGGGATCAAAGGCTGTTTCTGCTACAGCAGCACTTTTGGGATGAGGAGTGACCCCTTCCTGAACTCAGTCTCCACTCTCTGCTTCCCAAGATCAGCCATAGCAGCATAATGTGAAAGGCAGTGCAGATACAAATAAATTTGCCAGAATCCATTAATTAACAGGCAAACTTTGGATGATTCCTTGTGCAAGAGTAATGCAAACATCAGGGCATTATGTTTCTTCTCTGGGTTGGTTCCTTTAGAACTGTAATTAAATCATAAAACACACTTTTGAATATGTATTAACGTATAAATTCACTCCTGATTCATCTGAACCTATACTGCTCACTTCAAAATGTGCAGCATATTATTACAGTTAATTACTTAATTATTAGCTAGTGTTGGGCTTTTCTCTTTTCAAGTCTGAAGATGTAATGCACTAGAAATAACATTTTCAGTGGACGTGAAAGACAAGCTCCTGGCCTCCACTGACATCTCTGATATTAAGACACTGAATTTATCCACCAGGATTTTGGAAACATTTAGTGCTGTCCCAGCCAAGTCAGTTGGTTTCTCATCTCTGCAACATGTCAGAGGTACAGGAGGGGGTTTGGGGTTGTGTTGCTTAATTCCCCCTGCCCTGGTTATGGGCTTGGTGGATGCCCCAAGACAAAAGGCTCCAGACTGACCAAAGGGGGCTTTTCCAGCTCAGCTCTACAGCTTTTGGGCCACCAGGCCCATAAAACAGACCAAAGAATGCTGGTGACTCCTAGCCTTAAGTCACAGAGTAATACCAGCCCATGCTCTACCTGCAGACTCAGAGCAAAAGCCTTGACAAGGAAACTGGATGGAGCAAATTTGGGTTTATTTTAATTTTAGAGCATATTTGTTTTTAAGATCTTTCTGTCTCTTGGCCTCATTGGTTTCACCTTACAGGAAATACTTGGTCAATTGGGAAGTCTCCCATATTTCATTTAGCCCTGAAGCCCAAATTCTCTCCCCTCTCCTCATCCAAATCTGTGGTAATTAATTACACAGTTAAAACCTCAACTGCTCTTCCTTTGCTGGAGCCAGGCAGTGATTCCCACTACCCAGTGCTGCCCCTAGACACCACTTCAGTGCCAGCAACTCCAAGCTATTCTTGGCTGGGGATTGCTTGGCCAGGGGAAACTCTGCAGCATCCTATCCTCCCTGCCAAAGTAATTGGGGCCAAGCAGGGAGTACCCAGCACTCAGAAACCTGGGACTGCACATGCCACTGCAAAGAGAAAATAAAGTGTTGCAGCCATTAGTGAGTTGTCATTAATTGTTCTCCTGGCAAAGGAATGAATGAATGAGGAATCTTGGAGGGAAGAATTCCCATCTTCTCCCAGTAATAATTATTTCTGCCAGCCTGAAAAGACATCTCAAACCAGGAAATCCACACAGAAGGGAACAAATCCCTGTTTTATTTTGAGTGTTGTTTAGGCTTGGATGGCACTTCAAGCATGTGCCATGGGTTCAGTGGGAACTGCCAGGAGTTTTATTCCCTGGCAATTACTTCTCATGCACAGCCCTTCTGACACAGGATAAACAATTGAATAAAGACTCTTCTGTATTAAAAAAAGCCCAATTCTCAGCTATGACAGCCCTCAGATCCCTACAAACTCCCTGTCCAGTTCAAAACAATCTCAAACTGAACAAGATACAGCAAAATAAGCAGAAATTCCTTACACAGCAATTTAACTTGCATAACCAACCACAATTTTCCCCCCACAGTTTAACACAGAAGGATTTGTAACCCTCACTTTAGGAACAAGATAAAGAGCCTTTTTTGGGGTTGGGAGAACCCTTCTCCCAAAGATTTGCAATTATTGTGATTTGGATGAGAATGGTCCAACTTTTGATAATTTTCTTGGAAGATGCTAATTAACAGATCAATGCTGTGGCCCCAGCTGACCTTCACATGAATTTTCCAAGGGCTCTCTCCATCAGCAAAGCACAAAGGTCTACACGTGACACTTCATCTGGTTTTTGCTCCAACAAACAGGAAACACCAACTCCTAATAAATGCCAGCAGTGAAAAAACACTGTAAAATATTGAGAAAAGACCTCTCCTCACCTGAATATTTCATGTTAAAAAAATCAAATAGGAGGTGGAACTAATGGGTCAAGTGTAAAAATCTCACCTCTGAGCATCTGCTTGAGCAAATCCTGGGCCAGGCAAGCAGAGAGATGATGTTTTATTATTTGTGGCCTGCTGTAAGTGGTGTTTCAGGGAGCTGCAGGCCCAAGGAAGGGCATTCAGCATCTGTGTGAAGGACATGTGTTTACAGCTATATTGAATATTGATCTATGCATACTCCACTGGCAATAAACTTCTTAATATGTACTTGAAAATCCCAACTCATACATCTTTCCTGTGAAGGCTCAAGGGTAGGGGGAGGTCTGATTGCTCTGTAGAAGTGAAATTTCTTCATGTGTCTGTTAAAGGAGTTAAACAGGGTGTGATACATGATCTGCCCTGAGGAGGGGAAAGCCAAGAGCAATTCTGCAGATTGGTAAAACCTACAGTAGGAACCATTGTGCATTGCTGAAATTTAAAATGGATGCAGAAATATTTTTTTTTAAATTCAGTACTTATTCTGTAAACATTTTAACAACTACTGCGAGAAAAATAATTTTATAAAAAGTCAAGAAACTACCAAAAAAAAAGAAAAATCAAATGTTTTGACTTGCAAGTGCATGAACAGCCCACCATAGCTTTATATTGACGTACAGGAAGCCTAAAGCAAATCCAAGAGTCTTTAATACCAGCTCTGCAACTCCAGTTCAGAAGTTACTGTATAACCAACTCTCCCTGCCATTCTTTGGCCCTGGGAATCAGCACTAATAAATGTCAAGAACAGGACTGACCAACTTCCATCTTTTATCAAAGGGCAATGGATGTGGGGCCTCAGGTGACACTTTGGTGTGATTTTTCATCAAAAATAGTAAATTATGTAAAATCCTGTGCATGTGTCTTTTACTGCAGGAGGTTTTACACCTGAAAAGGTTGAAGATATCAAAGACTTGCAAGTAAATTCAGACATCTGTTTCCATGCTGACAAGCTCCAATCACATTTTACACTCTTATCCAGTAAAAGAATGGAAAGAAAATAAGCTTTTTTCCCCTATCTCCACTGCAGCATCCCTTGTAACTTAATAGGAATTGCATACCTACTAAGCAAAATATCACCCCAGGTATGAGACCAACTGGAAAAAAAAGCCTTAATTTGTTGAATTGCTCCTTTTTCCATGTGGATCTTCCAGGAAACAACATAGAACACACCAAAACTGCACACACACAGAGACAACTGTGACTTGCATCTCAAATTTGACATTACCCTCTTAAACACTACTTTATCACTAAGTTGTCTCAAAATTCATTCACATTCGTTTCCTAAAACTACTGTAGAAGTTGGGTCTGGGTGGAGACGAGTCTCCAGCCAGAGCCTCCCTTCTGGCAGTGCCCTGTCCTGTCCTCTTCCCAACTAAATCCAGCTCTTACTCCCTGTACTGCCCCTTTCCTCTCCCCCAGACCAAACCAGGTTCCTGCACCACAGACCAGGAGCTGCACAACCTACCCAAGCCAGATTTAGCATGAGAGGTACAACCTCCAAGCCAATTTCCAAACTTCTGGTGACTTTTGAACAAGAAATGGAAATAGGGAGAAGCCAACATGAATTCTGACACATCCAGAGTGTCCTACTGACTGATTAAACATTTTGATTAAACATTTCCTCCGCCATCTCTCCTAAACTCTACAGCTAGTCATTCTTGGGAATTTGCTTCATCTTTCTTAATCACTTCCTAGAACATTTCCCCTTGACAAGAGTTGAATCCAAGCTCCAAGAAGCAGGATTTGGATGCCTTGATCCATCATTTGTGGTCAGCATCCTACAAGTCATGGAAATAGCACAGGAAGAGGAGCTAGGACATTCCCAGGAACCACAGGGGCCACTATGCTTTGATATCCATGGACATTAACTTTGTCAAAGTTAATAATCCCAGTATTTCCCAATTTTTATGCTTTCACAGTTTTTTTTCCTGCCTTTGACACAATTCCCAAATAGACTTGTTGGTGTTTTGGCTCGTGGGCAGTCACACCTGACACAGCTTGGCACAGTTACAGCAAAGATTGAAGTTTTTGAAGCACATAATCAAAAATATGACTTTAGAAGGAACAGAATTCATTCCTGGGAGTCACATCATCCTGCCTTTTCTGAGAAACTATGACAACAGGAGAAAAATGCTGGGAAAAGCATGGAGAAAAACAGGATGCTTAATTCCTGCCTTAAAGCATTGTGTTTAGGTTGAAGTCAGCTCCAATGGCAGAACACGATGATGGAACAAGTTGACCTTCTCTGGCATAGACATGATTTCTCAAGCAAATTAACCTTTTTCTCACCTACAGACAGAACAACAAAAACAAAACAAACAACCCATAAATCAACCAGTAAATCTATTATTTTAGAAAAGACAGAGTAGTGAAGTAAATTCTTCCAAAATGCCCTTACATCATTCATAGAGACAGAAAAACAATTACAAAGCAAATCAGATCCTTTCTTTAATTGATTGCACTCAAGTTCTTTCCTCAAGTAGAAATGTTGCCAAAAAAAAAAAAAAAAAGTAAAAATCAACGAGTATTTCAATTCCAGGCATCAGTGAAAACATAACTGCCTCTGGATTGCTGGATTGTTTTCCAACAGTTTATACACTACAGGAAAGATTAAAACAGTCCCTGTTAATCTCTTCCAAAAATGAAGCTTTGAAATGTTGCCTTGGATTATTACACAAACATAAGAGATCATTAAAAATGCAACATGGGGTTTTGGAGAGGGTGTTGTGGGTGTTTGGTGTTTGCTATTTGGGAGTTTAAAACTTCTTTTAGCAATAAGAGGAATATAAGAGTTAGAGGAATGGTTCAAAAAAATCCCCAACCAAACCCCTCTTGTCACATCTGTCATCAACCCTGGCCATGCCCTACTGACAGAGCTTCAGCAGGAGCTGGAATGATCCTATTCCACAGTGGTGACAGCTCTGGAAGCCAGGTAGATGCCAGCTAAATGAAGCAAAACCAAATCAAAGCCCTGGGAAGCCTGTTTTTTCCACATTTAACACTAAAAGCAAGGTTAATCCATGCTGATGAGGAGTGCTGCACTTTTTCAGTTATTAATGATGTATTAATTCAAAGTTTTTGCCCTAAGGCTTTAGTTTGGTGACTCCAGGTCCAGCTTTCAGCTGTCACTGTCCCAAGCACATCAGTCCAAACACCACTGAAAATATTCTTACACACTCCCTGAAAAAATGTCATACTTGGACCTATACAGTGCTCCTCTGTTCCTGCTGCAGATTTTCCTGGGAAAAACCTTCACTCCTTAATGCAAACTGCACCTGTCACAGCACCTGCCCTGTGCTGGAGAGGCACGAAGATGAATTGCCCTGATTTTGGAGCTTATAACATTGCAATGTCAACATTATCACCTTCTAGGAGTGCCAGAACTCAGCAATGGGGGAGAAAGAAAATGGATTGAAGTTAGGATTCTTCTTCATTTAAGATTTTAAGAGTGTAAAAAGTTACAGCAACTGGCATCCCTAATTAAGAGTACTTCTCTGGGAGGGCTGACATTCCCATCCCTGTGGCTGGGGGGATACAGCTCTGGTGCCCAGAAAAGCAGCTCCTGAGAAAAACCAGCTCTTCCCCTTGTGGCCCTTCACTGCAAGCAAAAATTCTTATCATGATCTGTCGTCTCTTCCCATTACTTGCTCAAGAACTTGTTTTCATTTGCTATTCCCTCTTTTTTCCAGGTAGAGAGCCTGGCCCCTTGTCTCACACAAAACTTTTCCAACTCTCTTGGCCTCTGCCTTGGATTTCTTGCTCTTATCTTCCAAATAAAATAAGGCAGGGATCTGGATTGAAATCTGGAATGATTCCTGGCCCTGCTGGAACATGGCTTCCAGCTATTCCCAGCTGCCCCGGCTGGGAATCGTTCCAGACTCGGTTAGGCAGTAGCAGGCGGACTGGCCACCACCCCCCAGTGGGTCAGAGCTACATGAGAGCTGTCAGCGAGGCTACGACGAAGGTAAGAAGAAGGAGACTTCGTGGCAAGATGGAGTTTATTGTCACCTGCTCTGCATGCAGGCGAGCCACGAGTCCCACCTTGAGGGGCGGGCTTATTGCTTATATGGGACTAGGAGAAGGGGGTGGACACAAGAGGGAAAACCAATCAGGGGAGTGGGGATGGCACACAGACAGCAAATAGGAAACGAGGGGTGGGGGATTTCCCAGCTTGCTCCAATCAGGGACTAACTTCTCCCGAGCTTTCTGGAAAGAGGGGAGAGTCCTTCCCAGAGATTGACAAGCACAGCTGCTGCACAAACAAGTGCAGGGGGAAACCATCAGGAGGAAGGGATAGGGGAAACATGGACTAAATCATTACAGAACAAATTAATATTAACAATAAATAAAAATAGAAAACGCGCCGCTACAGAAATCCTGTTGAATCATCTGACACAAAGTGGCCTAATACAAAGTGCAGCCAAACCCAGAAATACTTTTACAGTGTCAAGTCCCCAAGTGCAGCTCTCAGGGCACTTTGGCTGAGCTAGGTATTTGTCCTGGTTTAGGGCAAATTTGTGAGAGAACCCCTGAATGGGGTCCCTCTGGGAAGCAAACCCAAACCAGTCTGGGAAAAAAGAACTTCCTCAGAGGAAAGTGGAAAAAACTATTTATTTAACAAATAAAGTGCCCACAAGCATAAAGAATGAATAATATGAAACAATAAGACCTCTCGTTGCTCTGAAATGAGATGGTAAATTCAGAAAGTCCTTGTCATGGGTAGATCAGCTCGCTCAGTCTTTAATCAGTTCCTCCAGTGCTGGAAAAATGCTGTCCTGGACCCCAGAGGGTGCAGACATGAGATCCAGATGCCTCTCTGGGTTTTTCAGTCCAGGACAGGTCTCAGACGAGCACAGTCCAGGAGCAGGAATGCAGAGGAGGGAATGCTGTTTTCAAAACAAACTCCGCGCATCTCCTTTCTCCCCTTTCATGCTCAGAACGAGTCTCACAGCAGTGATTCTCTCTCTCCAGGATCCTGCTTCATGAGTCTGCTCATGCTCCTCAAGGTTGCTCCTCCATACTGATCCTCCCCTTTCCAGCTAACCCCCTCTTTTATCTCGCTCATCCTTATTGGATATAGCTGCTATTCATCAGGGGCAAGGCTGTACTGGTTAATTAACACAGCTGTTACTTATCTGGGGTTACTTAGCCTTAAAGGTACAGAACTTAACATACAGCATAAACAGAACAGACAATTGGGGATACAAGCATCAAAAAGTCACCCCAGGACAGTGTTGAACTAATGACTGAACAAATCTCCAAGCAAAAGCCACCAGAAAGTGCTAATCCTTCTCCTGGAGAAAGTTTATCATGCTGGGGTTAGGTTACAGCCATGGCAGAGAGACCAGATAAATCCTTTTAAATTATATTCCACTAAATGATTATCCATTAAGTGGAAGAGGTATCTTCTGCACTAAAAGCTTTGCTACTCAATAGAACTAATGACAAATTAAAGCTGACCGTGTAAATAAGCAAGATGGGAGCTGATCTGATTTTGCACTTTACTGAAAAAAGTGTCAGATTAATCAATTCAAATTCACTACAGAAATGTTTATTGTGAGACCCAACAGTTACAATTAGAGCTTTCTCTCCCTCCAAACAAACACTTATTTGTGAAGAATATTTTTCCAGTTTGAACAGAAAGCATAGGTTCTGATTGCAAGTTTCCACTTGAGTTTAAATACCAAATGAATAAAAAGAGATTTAAGTTGTTTTCATTTAACACAAGAAATATTCCTTCTTATTTTTGTCAGCTGCCTTTCTGGGAAAAAAGGCAGTAGGTGGAAGACAGAAAAAGCAATGAAGGTAAAGACATGTTTTCATGTTGCACTTTATAAAAATTTAACTACACTCAGGTATCTCTTACTGTGCTTGAAAGAATTTCTGAAAAGCACTTGGCATTTCAATTTTATTTTCCAAAATACATGCACTCAATTTATGATAAACAAATGTATGTGATCATTCAATAGAGAGAAAAAAAGAACATTACACGATAAAAAGCTTAATAAGCCATGACATTTATGAGGTCAGTTAAAGTCAGTATTAAATGTGTTAATTACATATAATATAAGAACTAGATAAAGATATGGAAGGACAAGACAAACACACTCAGAAAGTTTCCATCCCGATGGAATTTTATATGCATTGGGAATTTATGTGGGTATAAAGAAGTGCTTTTAATGGGAATAACCTTCAGGAGTTTCCTGAAAATATTTTTACAGGTCTAGATAAGTACAGGGCTCCTCCAGAGTGTTTCAAGACTTCTGCTGATTACCATGAAGACTTTTTGCTTAGCAATCCAAGTTGGTTCTTTTTAAAGGAAATTTATGGAAGTATCAGAACTGCAGCACTTGAGATCCACGTCCCAGTTGCTCAAAATTAGGCAGATGCTGAAATGTTCAGCTGAGATCATGTCAAGGGGAAAGACAAATCTGGAGATAGGGGGGAGGATGTGAGCTACACCTGGGGATCTGGGGAAAAATTATTTCTTTACTGTGCAAGGAGTTCCACCACATATTTTTTCCATCATCTGAAGTATGTCTGGAAAGAAGGTGGCTTTTTGTAAGGAATAATTCCTGAGCAAGGCTCCTGCACCAGCAATTATGAGTGGATGCGAGTGTGGGGGACACTCTGGGCTCAGCCCTTAAGGATTTCACCAGGATTAATGTTCAACCAGAAGTTAGAAAACAAGTAGATTAGATTTTAGCCGAGCCAAGTTGAGAGAGTAAGCGCAGGGTGAAATTCAACATGATAAAGCTGGGGAGAGAAAGGACACAGAGGAAATAGAAAGTGTTCAAAGATAAATTAATGTATGCCCGGGGGTTGTGTGTGCCACCTCCCATTAATTGCACAGGGAATGTTCAAGTTGTTTTTTCTATATTTTTTTCCTGTAAAGCCAGTGTGAAGGAACATCAAAATGTAAAAGTAATGAACAGTGGAAAAATAGGCAGACGCGAGTTCTAAAACATCAAATACAGAGCAGGGTTGGAACAATTGCATGATGAACTTGAGAGCATAAACAGTGATAAGAAAAGCAAAGGCATTGAATGAAAAGAAACTTTACAGGGAGGTAAAATAAAATTAGAATAGTTTTCAGGTCCAGGGAGGAAAAAAAGGCTGGAAAAGCAGCCCAGGTATCTGCCAGAGTCAGGACAAGGTGTTACCCAAAGAAGTGACAGTGCTAAAAGCCTAAAATATTGCTCTGTGATTTGGAAAGTAACTAAAATTTAAACCATCTCACAAAAGGTGGCATGGAGGAGATAAATCCCAAAGAGTTTTCTGTCCTTAGGAACCCCCCAGGCAGCCTGAGGAGGGCTCCTGGGCAAACACCAGAAAAAACTGAGCTGGTCCAGAGGATCGGGGGACAGCAAAACACAACCCTTGGACAAGGTCTCCCAACCTAGGTGAGCCCAGGCAGCCACCACCATCCCTCAGAGCCCTGCCAGACTTCCTGTGCCATGTCCTCTCCCCAGAGAGTCCTAACATGGAGCAGGTCCCAGAGAAACAGCCCTCAGGAAGGACACAGGAAATATCACTAACTTTTGAAGAAAGAAGCTGGAATTTGGCTGCCTTGACAGTTCTCAATCCCGACTGGAAGGAACAGAGTTTGCACTTCACTCTCAAGTCACCAAGTTCCTCCCTCATGGAAGACTTTCCAGTTGCTGGACTAATTCATGTGACCTCCTAGGTCAGGTAGACCCAAGGATGTAATAATGTCACTACAGATTCTGGCCATATTTTCCTCCTCAGGCCTTCCCAAGGCAGAGGTCTCCACCCCCAGTCAGGTGGAGCTTCCCAAGGACACGGGGGAGTTTGCACAAGTTCTACCCCCAAGTCAGCCAAGGGCACCTCTTCTGCAGCCCCACATCAAAGGGGACCTGAGCTGCACCCCAATCACATTGGGGATGAGGGTGTCTTGCATTTTCTGTTGATAAGAGAACATCCTTTGGCTCAACACTATTTTCAGCACCAGAGCCTGAAGGACACATTCTCCCTGAATTTAAGATGCTGTTTCCACCTTTCCTTCATGTAATCTCTTAAAGTGAGAGTTTACACTGAAATCCTCACCAGAAGCAGGGACTGAGTCATGGGGGCTAAAACACCAATGACAGATTCAGAAGCCAGCCAGGGACAAATGTTTCACCCAGGCTCCCTCCACAGACCAAACTTTTCTGCCCAAATGTTAGTGAGTTTATGCTCTTCTTGGTTAGTTAAAGCACCATTGGGAGATGGAAAGCAGAAATAGCAAAGAAGAGGTAGGTTTTATAGAATCCCAGGATGGTTTGGGTGGGAAGGGAAAGCTTAAAGCTCATCCCATCCCACCCCCTGCCATGGCCAGGGACACCTCCCACTATCCCAGGTTGCTCCAAGCCCCGTCCAACCTGGCCTTGGACACTTCCAGGGATCCAGGGGCAGCCACAGTTTCTCTGTGTTCACTGTGCTTATTATTCGACTTATAGGTGATGTTCAGCCACTCCTGCTTATAGATACAATTTTTTTTCCTACAGGGGCACAAGGGCAGTTTAGTCCTTGAGAGCACGTGGGTTTACATTTTATGTGTCAAATAAACACAGTAGCCTCAGATATGATTCAAACACTCCCCAAGGCTGTTCTTTGAATAACCTCATCCCTCCCTCTCTGCAGGCTGTCCAGTGCCAGGCATTGCAGGGAGGGATGCTGAACTAATTCCAGCACTTATTCCCAAGTACAGTGTCTGCTCCATGGTTCTGCCACCAGGAATTAGCAGTACATACTAATATAACAATATAACATATTATATATATAACATATATTATATACTAATATAACATACCAAACTAACAAGAATTTGTGTTTCTCAAGTTGCCTCTGTTATACTTTGAGCCTTAAGGTCTTCTTAAAAATTAGAGAAATACCATTCAGTGTGACGGTTTTAAAGTATTTCAATGACTAAAGAGAACCAGGAGGCAGCTGCAGATATTTTGTGCCATATTCATATTTCTTTGAAGCTATAAATAAACAGCAGCTCTTTCACCTCATATGATTACCCAAAGGAGAAAAAGAATAAAAGAAACTACCTGGTCCAAGAGTTCTGCATCTCTCTTTCTGCTGCCACTAGAGGGAGAAACCTATTCCTGGCATCCCATGGCTTCTAGGCTGTTTTTTGGAACAGAATCGGAATTATTTCCGTTACAGGGAAAGGCGTTTGTCCCTCTGTGATAAGCAGGGATAAGGCAAAGGGAGAGCCTCTAAAATTAAGTGGGATAAATATTTCCCCTCCCCCACTCTCAAATAAACTCCAATTACAATCCTCAAACCTTGTGAATTTGAACACTGCTGCAATTGTTCTTCTTTGTTGGAATACAAATCCTTCCACTGTGTTTACTCCCATTGCATCCAGGGCAGAGGAGGCCAAACAGGAAGAAAGGAGAATACTGCATTCCTATCAATATAGGAACAATGGATGTTTTCTAGTGGCTTGAACTAATTCTGATTGAAAAACCATAAAATTTACAATTAGCTGTAAGGAACAGTGGAGATTCATTGTGGGCAGGAAAAGATCCTAAAAATAGCATTTAAATAAACTAAAAATCCTACAGTTCTGGATTTGCACTTGTCTTGTTCTAATTCAACTTAAAAGAATCATATTGGTGAATATTTCTTATGTCACTATATTTTAGACATTTGAACTAATAATGATTGCTTTGGATAAGTGTTTATAGCAGTGGCATGATCATTTCACTGCTATGGAAGATATTGCAAAACAGGCTCAAATGTGGGTGAAAAAACATTAGCACCTTGCCTAAATATGAAAGGTCTCGGACATGCAGAGTAATCCCCAAAAATGTGCTTTCAAACACAGGCTGCTGGTGGCCAACAATGTGCAACCAGACCTGGCTTTGTGACACAGAACCTGATGAACATGACAGACTTTGAGGGCAAAAAAAGTCATTTTCCAGACAATGAGGCACTTTGCAGGCTCAGGGCTTGGCCACATATCTTCTGGGATACTCATTGTCCTTGTTCTCTCCAAAAAAGAGCAGCAACACTGGTCCTTAAGGTCATCAAGGATGAAACTTTGCCCATCTTAGATTTAAACTGCAGGTGCAAACATCACCATATTCCTAGGATAATCCCAAAGGATTCCTTCCTGTCCTTTAAAGGGTCTGAAAAGTGGCTAAACCCACCTAAATATGAAAACCTTCTCATGGTTCATCTGTCCCAACCTCCTGCTGCAGTGGCCAAAGTTAGCAAGTTATCCCTCCTACAACCCCTGTGTTTTATCCCAAATATATAAAAGCATCCTGCCTATGGTTTTGACTGGAAGAATACTAGTCTCCACCTGCTCTTTTGTCACTGTCCTATAGCCTCAACATAATTATCTTGGATATTGTTCCTCACCAACACACAGCCTAAATTCTGCCTTGTCTCATCATGCACTAAGCAGGAAAAGTAGTTATTCCAAATGTAATTCCAATTCTCTGACAATTAATAATAAAATTTTTAAAAAGCAAGGTGAGGAAAGCAACAGAAGGCTCCCAGGCTCAGTGCAGGGGCTGCCACTGAGGCTTGGAGAGAAGTACATCCTCTCTCATCAGCCAAAAACCTGGGGAGCCAAAGCATCAACTACAAGATTTTCTTTTCCAAGTGCTTTACTTGATGTTTTTTCAGACCAGCTGCAGTACTTCTCTTACTGAATGGGAGGTCACTTCAGCACTGTTTCTGTAAAAGAGGCTGGAATCTCAAATTGGTGTTAAAATTTCAAACTCATGACCCATCACATCTACAGTATTTTGTTCTCATTGTTGTGAGAGTGACAGGGTTTGGGATTTAAAAACTGCAGCTATATTTGAATGATCCAAGTGATTTTCTTCTCCTGTGATGATTTCATAGCAGAAAGCTTAAGACAACATTCCAGATTTTCCACCCTTTGGTGTGCATGTGTCTATGTACATGCACACATATATAGAAAATAGAAAACATTCTCCAGTAAGTTTTCCTTTCTGAAGAGATTTTCACCAGCCTTGCAGAGTAACAGCATATGCAATGTGTGTCACTCAAACAATTCCCTTAACTGCAAAGTTTGTGTCAAAATCTGTTCTGAAACAACTCCACAATGTGCACTTCACATAACCCTGAGCTGCAGGTTAGGCTCCACTTTAAGTATGAAATATTAAGTGAGTTCATAATAGCTAAATCACTCCATTGTCATTCTAGCACTAACCCAGATTGGCAGAGCTCACGCTCCATGATGTCACCATTTATACCTTGCTGCAGTTGCCAGCAGAGCCCAGTTTGCATAAATTAGCTTTGATCAATGAAAAGTGTTAGCATCTTTTATTTTTACCTTGGAGCACACTTGGAGTGATCCTTTTTAGTGTTTTAAAAATGCATACGGGTGGCTTAGGTGCCAGGTTAGAATATATTGCAGTGCCAACCACAGGAGAATGGTCAGTGCACTGGAAGTTGGAGGAACTGGGGACAACAAACATCCCTGGCCATCAGCAACACCTTGATAACATCCAAAAAGCCACCTTCCAATTTGCATATTGGAAAGGCTTTCAAAGCCAGCCCTGAAATAGCAAGGACAGCTGTAGGATGGATTTCACCATCCCTCCACACATTAAACCCCATCCCACTTTGCATCCACCCTCACTGAAGTAAATAATTCAAGAAGCACGCAACATAAATAACAGCAGAATGGTTTGGGGGGGCAAAAAAAAATCATCTCTCCATCTTCTAAAAATAGTTTCCTTTTGGCTACACTGCTCCTTTATGTCTTTCCTTGAGAAAGCAGGGATGAACAGAATACTGATTTGGATTCACTGGCAGAGGCAGCCTCAGGAGCTGCATTAGAGGCACATTTCTCCCCCAGCCTGCTGGTTTTCAGAAGGAGAGGGTATTTTCCATCTCCTTTTTCCCAAGGTTGGCTCTGTGGCTGCCCATTCCCTGCTCCTCTTCATCCATGTGGCTCTGGAGGCTGTCTCTGCCAAAGATGTGCCATGGGGTGGCTGAGATTCTGAGCTCCCACACCAAATCCAGCACAGCCCCAAAACTCCCTCTGGGCTTGCATGGAACTCTCAGAAGGACCTACAGACATGTGGAAGTGCAGGTTTATCCACCCAGCCTTCCACAGCCCTTCCCTGATCAGCTCTTATCACCAATTCTTACATTCACAAATGTAGTGGTTAAACCCTAACCAGGGTTAAGCTGAGGACTCCCATCCTTGCTCTCTTCCATTTCCAAATCCTGATGGATCAAGTGAAATCTTCACATCAAGTTTAAGCTTGGTCACACTGAGTTCACACAAATCATGGATTCACAGAATGATTTTGGTTGAAAGGGATCTTAAATACCAACTAATCCACCCCTTGCCATGGGCAGGAACACCTTCCACTATCCCAAGTTTCTCCTGTCCAGCCTGTCCTTGGACACTTCCAGGGATGCAGGGGCAGCCACAGCTGCTCTGGACGCCCTGTGTCAGGCCTCACACTCCTAAAATAAGCTCTTCTCCGTGGCTCAAAGAGGTTTGCCCCAAAACAGAAGAGAATGTAAAGAAATTTTTCATTCTTCAATTTTTTACTATGTAGCTGATTCCAGAGGTATTTTGAAGGAGAAATCCTCTCTCTCCCTGGGCTGAAGCCACAGAGACCTGGGATGCTGTTGGGACTTCACCCAGAGGCTGTGAGCAGATGGAAACTTTGTTTTCCATCCAACCCCTCGAGTTCTTTCAGGAGGGAAGAGCTCGGGCACCCAAGATTCCTTATTTTCCCACCTTGCCATGCTTTTGAAATTCCCTGAAACACATTGAAACCAAGTGAAAATACCTGTGCTGGTGGTGTCTGAGCTTTACAGGCTGAGGGGAGCGACGGGAGTCAAACACACACAGCCAAATAAACGGAGAAGAGGTCAAATCAAAGACTATCCCCATCCAAGGTTTATTTTGGGACCCCTTCTCCAGCACTACAAGGGGAGCCCCAGCCCTTTCAGAAACAAGCTGTTCCCACTATTGCTGGCTTGGGACAAAAAACACACTGCTGCTAACCTCTTACATAAAGTGAGCAGGCAAACAGCTGAATTGCTGACCCCACATGGCCTTTTCCCCAGGATTTGTGGGTTTGCACAAAGAAGCCAACATTTTACATGCAGCCCTTGATGGAGTTTGGAATTGTGCAGAAACTCTGGAGTGCACACTCTTAACCCAATTGTTTGTGTACAATGTTCCTCTGCTCTGATGCCAAACACTGGAGGTCTCTGGGTTATTTTTTTTCTATTTTTATTTTATTTTCTTTAAAGCTGCTTGGTCATACACAACTTTGAGTGCCTGGATATACCTCCACTGCCATCAGTATTGCAATATAATACAAGTCTGCTGTCAGGCATGATTTTTTTCCTAGAATCTATCCTTTCTTTCAGCTGAGGACTCAGAGCTCACTAGATATGAGCTCCAAAATTATTAAATGCTTCTTGGCTCTGAGTTTTCTGTGCAGGCAGAGATATATATCAGGTTTATTTTATGAGTGGGAAATACTTAGCAAGAGCAGTTGACTCAGTCTGCGTTTGAGTAAACAATTCTCTTCATCTTTACATACAAATTGATTAAGATTTTTGTAAGCTTTTGTCAATTGCTAACAGATATAAAAGATTCATAAGGAAATGCCACTTCCCTTTGAGTGGGGAAAAAACCTCAGGCACGAGGTGCCAGCAGCTCCTTTCATTAAGCCAGAGGCTGCACTGACTTTCCCTGCCCAGCAAATCCCAGTGCCTCCAGCACTGCTCCCATTAGATCCATGAAAACCACTCGAAAGCCTGTGCTGCAGCAGGGGAGCTCAAGGACCACACACTCCCCATTCCCTGTGCCCTTCATGTTTAAATCATCCCCAAGGAATCAAGTCTCACACCTCAGAGGAGGAGAAAGTGCAAGTGATCCGAGAGCCTAACTGGTGGATTACACAAGGGGAGTATGAAAGCATAAAACACCACAATGCCCGAATTCAACAACAACAAAACAGCATTGAGGCATCACAGCACAAAAATCCCCATTGTACACTTGATTTCCAGCCATCTCAGCTCCGAGCTGCTAAAAACTACAGGATATACCATTCCCTCCTCCCCAGCTATCCCAAATCCAACCTTGGCATTTTTGTTTTAATTCAAAGACACATTAATTGTTGTGAAGGCACAAAGTATTACCTGGAATAACACTTCAAATGCAAATTAAGGGCAGTGTAAAATTATTGTAGTGCAAGACTACCATGGTCTATTAACAGCAGATTTGCAAGGTTAATTTTCAGTTATGTATTTCTTATTAGTTTTCTAGCTGTCTTGCTATTATTAAATTTAAAGAGGAAGATACTTTCAATGTGTCCAGCTTCTGTGGCGTTATTACTGATAATTATTCCTATTTTCCAATTTGTGTTACTCTCATGTCTTGCAAAATTTGTAATTAATGAGCAAATAATTATAGCAGCACTTACTAAAGCTGCTTTAGTTAAAGCTGTGTCAGCTTTTGTATTAGGATTCCCATTTTTCAAGGGTTTATAACTCAAGCATAAAAATTCACTCTGGGCAGAGCCTTGTCATAAGAGCTGTCTGCTGAGCATGATTTTTTGTTTTTAAATATTTCTAAGCAGCATTATTTTGTTCTTTTTCCTTAAAGTTACGGACATTTCAATATAGCTTAAAATTTCCAAGGGCATTAAGTTTACAGCACTCTGTTTTCCTATGCTCCAACATCTTGAAAGTAAAGACATTTTATTTTAAGGTGAAGGCATTCACCTTTACAAATAGGAAACAAGATGCCTCAGCATCTCCAAAGCCCAGAACTGGGTTTGTAATGTCTGGTGGTCATTAGCTTTAGAAAACAGACACAGAAGAGAGCTTGACATTCAGAGATGCTTGCATTGAGCCCACCCAGTTAAAGCATTTAGGCACTGCCTCAGTTAAGGCACACGAGTGGTCCCTTAGGAGTCAACAGGGCTGGCCAGGCTCTCTGGGATACCCAAACCATTCACTGCCCAATTCAGCAAAACAAAGCTCAGCTTTTGTGGGAGTTTTCGGCTGTCCCCATTCACTACCAGCGCTGTCCACACGCCTGGGAGCACCGAGCACTGCAGGGATTTCTCCTTCAGGATGCTGAGGGCCCTTGGGGCTTGAACAGCTCAGTACCTTCTCAACGAAGTGCTCAGAATCACACAGGGGGCCTGGCTGGTGCCAGTTTAAAATTTAGCACAAAACCGGTGCTTCTTTTGTTGTGTGGAAGAGGAAACCCAAAGGGAAAAGCAGCAGATCCCAAACCCACAAGTTTGCTATACACACTTCGCCACAAAATAAAATTGGAAAGTGACAGCTCCAGAACAAACATTCTGCAAAATTTAGGCTCTACAGGAGAGCCTGTCACAGCTGCTTCCTCCAAGAATTTTATGTGGTCAGTCATCCAGAAACACGGGACACATCCCTTCATCACTCCTGCTCCTCTGCATCCTTTGTCCTGCAAAGGGCCTTGGAGCAGCCACCCAGCTCCCAGAGAGCCACTCTTAGAAATCTAGAATCATTAGGGTTGGAAAAGACCTCCAAAATCATCAAGTGACTCTTTGAGTGTTTGACCTTAATACTGAGCTTAATTAAAGCAAGACCACCATAACTCAGCAGTGCTGTGAAAATCAGCTTTAGTGCATTTCACACAAGCTTTGAAGAGCAGAGTGGATTTAGACGTTTCCAGCAGCAAACAAACAGCAAAAAAATCCCAGTTTTACTAGGAGACATAGTCAGAGATGAGATAAAACCAGAGAATGATAAGACCTACCTGCATCAGCCACATAAAGTCATACAAAGCAAGGTTTGTCCTCTCAAAAATCCAGGTAACTTATTTCTTAAGCCTCTTCATCGGGAGAGGAAGCTAGGCCTTCTCTGCACCTTTTATTTACCCTTCTATGACTACCATCAGCTGTTTTTCACACCCTCATTTGGGATAATTATCTCTTGTTTGAGTTAATTGCTGATGAGGGGGACCCAGTTTTTAATCTATTGGTTAATCCAGATCTGTGGCATTTGGATCCTGTCCTAGGTTACAATGTAAAATTGTGCCCAAGGTATGTATTCTATCCCCATGAGCCGTTGGAGCCAAGGTGGGACAGTGTTTTCCTTATCTTCTGTTAATGAGCCTAACAATGCCTTGCCACATGACTCATAGATAACTTCCTCCGGGAGTTATCTCTGTTTAATGGGCCATCAAGGACCCACTGCATGACTCATAGAATGAGATCAGCCCATTGGGAGATGCTCTGCCCAGGGGGAGGAGCCAAGCATTCCCACCTGGATATAATCCAGGGTTTGGGACAGCCCAGGCAGCTTTTATCCACTGGACTTCCAGAGGAGACAAGAGCTGCCAGACGTTTCTACAGGAATCACTGCTTTGACAAGACCATCTCATCTGGACTGCCACTACCACCCTAACTAACAGGGTGTCAGGTTGTATTCTGACTCTGTCAGGTTTTTCTTTTTGGTACTATTACTTTTATTTTATTTTACTTTATTTTCTTTTCATCTTATTAAATTGTGTTTCTGACTTGGAGTCCTTCACTGGTTTTGCTTTCAAACCAGCACAGAGCCTTTTACTGACTAAGGATCTCAATATCCCTCCTCCCTGGTGCGATCCTCATAGCCAAACCATATTTTATAAGCCTGTACATCATTGGCAAACCCCCCCCCATCATTTGCAAACTCCCCTGTGTTACAAGAATTCTGGTATCTTTATTTTGCATACATGCAGAGCCTAGTCCAAATATGGCTGATAAATATATTGTATAAATAATTTAATAAATATTAAAAACCCTTGCTATCTAAACCAAGTGCTCCTCCTCATTTTAGGGGCCTGTTTATCTTGCAGGTAAATATTTTCCCTTACAAACCTGTGTCATGAGTTTCCCCCAGTTCAGATTAGTCTGCAAAATCAAAGGAATCTCTATGTGCTGATATTCCCTGGTTTCTGATGGCCTCCTATTTTGGCTGTAACCATGGTGCTGCTGGATTTATCATGGCTGCATGGCACAATGTGTATCTCATTATTCTCTCCTGACAGCTTTGTATGGCTTTCATTTAGCTGTAAAAATAATTTACATTTTTTGAGCATCTGAATTAAAGATAGAACTATGGCATTGAGAGCTGGAGATTTTGTACAAATTTATTTATAAATATAAATCACATTTAGAATGCAAAATTACACAAATGTCTTCTACAGATCACCCATCTCTTAAAGAAATTATTTCTTTACTTTTTTAAGGATAATGCCTAAACATGTTATCCATATTTTTGCAATGGGAATGGAAACTTGGTAAAAAATTACAAGTGAAATTTGGGAATCCGATGGGATCAGTTGTGTGACAAGTAATCTTTCCAGTTCTACATCAGACTTGACATCACTCCATGTCACCAGCCCATGTCACACTGGGATGGAATTTCAGCTCTGCTGAAGTCACTGGCAGATTCCTGGCTGGATTTACCCAAACCACGATGCTCCAATATGCCAAGGGATGTCCAGGAAGAGCAGTGACATCACGAGTCCAATTCACAGTGCTCCTGTACCCACATCACACACCCCAGCACCAGTGCCAGAATTTGTGTTACTCAAATATTCCAGAACAACATTCCTGGGAAAACCCAGCTACCTGCATCTAATTCCAATACTACCAAACATCAAAAATCCAGGTGTTCTCCCTGTCTTTTGGGATTTCAGAATGGAATAGACTGTACTTTTGAAAGTGGGATACAAGTGATGAGGATTTTCTGACTATAGAGCCCCTCCAAACAAATGTGACAGTAGTTCCTTGAATTTCAAAACAATTATTGATTTCATAACAATTATGGATTTTTGTTGCGGTGTGCTTTGTATTTTCATGTTTTGTTTTTACCTGTTTTTATTATGTAAGTTCTGTAATGGTTTAATCCAAGGTCCCCCTGTACTTCTCCCCATCTGGTACAATCTCCCGCCTGGGAAATTCCCTGTCTTTGTTCCCCTCTGTTGCAATCTGTTGTCAATCATCTGCTGCTCTCCTCCCAGTGCCTGCCCCCCTCCGGGAGGCCTCTCCCCCTCTTTCTAGAGACTTCGGAGAGACTCGGTCCCTGATTGGGACAGGCTGGAAAATCCCCCACCCCTCGTCTTCCAGTGGTTGTCTGTGTGCCATCCCCATTCCCCTGATTGGTTTTCCCTCTTGTGTCCACCCCTTTTTCCAGTCCCTTATAATCACTAACCCCGCCCCCAGCTCCCGCTCTTCCTCTCTCTCTCTCTTTCTCCTCGGCCTTGTGGCTGCCTGCCATGAGGGGCAGATAACAATAAACTCCATCTTGCCACGAGGTCTCTTCTGAATCCTTCATCGAAGCCTCACCAACAGCTCTCGTGTAGCTCTGACCCACCAGGGGGTGGTGGCCGGTCCGCCTGCTACTGCCTAACCGAGTCTAGAACGATTCCTAGCCAGGGCCAGCCGGGACTAGCTGGAAAGCCATCTCCAGCAGGCACAGGGAATCATTTCAGATTTTGGATACAATTAGGGCTTCATCAAATTTCTTTTAGACATTTTGATACCTTTTCTCTGCTCTAATCTCAGGTTTTCCCTTTTTCCTTCTTTTGAGGCCTGGTTGTTCTCTCATTTTCTCCTCTAACACAAAATCTCTGCCCTGGGGGAAAAAAACAGTGGTTGTTTTCTTGACTTTCCAACAAAATAATCCGTGAGGTCTCAGTTTTGATGAACAGTTTTAGCATAACATTCCTTCTACTTGATGGAAGTGACATCCAGACCATCTCAGAAATCTCCATGCTGCCCATCCTTCTGCCACAAGGAATTCTCCACTGAGCAGTCCTATTTCTGTTGCACTTCATCCCCTCAAAAAGGGGAGAATTGTTTCCTAAGGGAAAAAAAGGGCATAAAAATATTAACTGCCAATGCCCTGCTCTTTCCTTAGCTCTGCTTCTACACTGAGGTTAAATACAACACTGGAATCAAAACTAACATAGAAAATTACTTTTCCCTAAGTCAGAGCAGCTCCACAGGGTGTTTGCTACCCTGAGCCTCTGTAATTCACATGACAGAATCACAAAATCACTAAGTTTGGAAAAGACCTCCAAGATCATCCATTCCAACCTTCGACCCAATTCCACCATATCCACTAAACCAAACCACCCACATTTCTGAGCCTCTTCTCATTATTTTACCTATAAAAGCATCCAGCTGCATCTTTCTGTCATTTGGATTTGTTTAATTCCACCTTTTGAAAAACTGAAAAGGGAAGAAACTCCAGGATTATGATTGAAAAACTCATAAAATGATCCTCTGAAATTTACCACGTTGGAAACTTCCTGTTGGTGTTTTTAACCATGCCACAAAATTCCTTAAAAGACACATAAGTTTTGGTTCTGTATCATGAAAAACTTTCAACACGAATAAAGTGGATATTCTGGTGGGTGAACTCTGAGGATACATTTCCAATTTTATACGTTTAGGGTGACAGAAGAAAAATACCTTTTCTAGCCAATTATTGCTTCATTGGCATACTCAGAATTTGCCAAGGTGTTGTGGGCAGAATAAAGTCCTATTCCTCAAAATCACATTAATTTGGATATTTGGAAGACAGTAACATCTACTGTGAAGAGCAGGAGAGTGATGGCTGTGGATGCTCAGCTTTTCATCCTGGCTGGTACTGGACCAAACACATCCAGCAGGGCATCAGAACACTGGAGAAGAGATGGAGAAATTAAAAAGGAAAAAAGGAAGGTGTAAGAATGAGAAAAGTTGTAACTAAGAAGAGCCGAGTTAACTGGAGACTGGTTTAACAAATGTAGAATAGTTTTACACCTCAGGAGGGAATTGTGCTGGTACAACTTCAGGAGCAGCTGACGTACTCCAGTCCCACCTCAGACAATTGGATTTAAGCACGAGTTTAAGGACAAAGCTGAGCTGGGATACTTTGCAAGATCACTATAAAGGCACAACCTTCCATTCTCCCAAACTATATGGGTTTGACTTCCCATATGGAGTCTAAAAATAGCTCTCAAAAATGCACTGGCTGAAGGCTGCTTCCTGTGCCACAATTTGATTAGCCTTGTGGAAGGATTTCCATTTATCTCTGATTTGGAGCATGAAAAGCTGATTTTATAGTTGTAAGCAGAGGAGAAAAAAGTATCCGGGAGGAAAAAAAAAAATAAAAATAGAGCTCTTCTGGCTTTACAGGAGCTGCAGGAACAAGGAAAATGATTTTAGAGCAGCACAAAACTGATGCAGGGAGAGGATCTCTCCTTGCAATCTGCACCGAAATTCCCTGTCAGCCCGGTGCAAGGCATTACATATTCCATGCAGCTCTGGAGGAACCTAAAGGAGCCAAAAATTGTCAGAGCAGAAATCCCCCGTGCAGAGGGAGCGGTGGCAGCACGGCTCCCAGCCCGCCCGGCGTGCCGGCCCTGACAGCTCCTTCTGGCCACCAGCGCAGCCCCAGGAGCCGCTCCCGCGGTGATGCATGGAACGCAAACATTCCCACCCAGGCTCTGCTGAAGGTGCCTTCTCAAAAAATCAGAGATTTATTTCAGGGTTTTTTTTTTTCAGGGGAAAAAAATACCAGCCCCTCCTCGAATGCTGTTAGGTGTTGGGACGCTCGCTACAAGAGAGAACTTGAAGGGCTGGAGCAAGTCCAGAGATGGGAATGGAGCTGGGGAAGGGGCTGGAGCACCAGGAGTGGCTGAGGGAGCTGGGAAAGGGGCTCAGCCTGGAGAAAAGGAGGCTCAGGGGGAACCTTCTGGCTCTGCACAACTCCCTGACAGGAGGGGGCAGCTGAGGGGATTGGGCTCTGCTCCCAGGGAACAGGGACAGGATGAGAGGGAACAGCCTCAAGTTGTACCAGGGGAGGCTTAGATTGGATTTTAGAGAATCTTTCTTCATGGAAAGGGTGTAAAGCATTGGAATAGGCTACCCAAGGCAATGATGGAGTCACCATCCCTGCAAGTGCTCAAAAAACCTGTGGATGTGGCACTTGGGGACATGGTTTAGTGGTGAACATGGGGGTGGTGCTGGGTTGACAACTGGACTCGATGACCTTAAAGTTTTTCCCCAACCTTAATGATTCCATGATTCTAAACTTTTAATTCCTTCCTGCTTCAGCTGGGGCAGGGAAAAGACCATCATCCAAGCACCTGGAGATCTGCTGGTGGCATCAAAGACCTGAAACCCCTGGCTTTAAGGAGGAAGACGGAAGATCAGTCTTCATGGAAGCCTCCTAACATCAAGGAAGACCTGAGTCACTACTTGAAGACAAGAAGGAAATGTCCCAGCTGGGTTCCTCAGGGATTACTTCCCCCATGTTGGAGAACCCAGGCTCCAGTGAGGTATTTCTCATTGTGTCTTTTTCCAAAATAAGTAAAGAAATAAATAGCAGATAACTAAAAGAATTCACATAAAACTTTCCAGAATGCTGGAGAAAATCATGTCTTGCTTTTCCAGCATTTCAGTTTTCCCACATCCCTGGGTTGGCCTGGGTTTATGCAGGTTTAAGGGTTTCCTGCAGGCTCTGGCACTGCACACTCTGTGCACACTCTGGGACAGTTTCTGTCCTGTTTCTGCATTAATACTTGTTAACGTGGATGCAAAACTGAAATAAAACTGAGAAAAAAAAAATGTGTTTGCAAGAAAAAGATTCCCCTCTCCTCAGCACAGAAGGGAGAAAAAAATGGCAGGGTGGGGTTGGGGAGGGAGGAGCAAATCCTGGCTCTGGTTCAGCCTAGAAGGAATGAAAGGTCCAAACCCTTCACTCTCCAGGAATCTGAAGTGAGAAAAAGCCAGGCTGAAGTCCAGGAGCCTGCACTGGACACTGGGCAGGCTCTGGACACACATCACACCACAGCCCAACATCTGCCACAGTGCACAAAAAAGTTCTTCTATTTGATATCTTTTCTCTCTCTCTCCAGTTTCTTAAAGCTCTAGGAATGATTTTCCCAATCTGAGCAAAAGCTCTGCACTCCCCCTTAAAAGAGGTTTTTATAATATCTATATATATATATATATATATATTTTATAATATCTATGAAATATTAAAATCTAAAGAGGGGAAAGAAAATAAATCTAGAGTGGGAAAAGGCTGTAAAAGCATTGGCAGAGAAAGGATTAGAAAACAGCTTTTCTCTAAAGAATTTACAGAAAAAAAATAACCCATCCAACACTTCAGAAACAATTATTCGCTAAGTGTTTGCTACCCTTTGCTTGGGTAAGATAGGGGGCAACAAATGGCACCCACAGTCACGAGGAGTTGAACCCAATTACTCCTGTCAGCAAAACTAATTTTACAAAGCACATTTCTGCCAGGAAGAATACCTTCCTTGTAGCGGTGTGTTTTCTATCTTTTTTATTTATTGTTAATATTAATTTGTTCTGTAATGGTTTCTCCCAAGTTCCCCCCTGTATTTCTCCCCATTTGGTTTCCCCCTGTCTTTGTTCTCCACAGCCTGTCACTCTCTGGGAAGCCTCTCCTCTTCTTCCAGAGTGTTCGGAGAGACTCGGTCCCAGATTGGAGCAGGCTGGGGAACCCCCACCCCTTGTTTCCCGTTCGCTGTCTGTGTGACATCCATATTTCCCTGATAGGCTTTCCCTCTTGTGTCCACCCCCTTCTCCCAACCCCGTATAAGCTGTAACCACACCTCTGGCACGAGACACTCTTGAGAGAGGCTCAGAGAGACACGCGTGGCTCGCCTGCGAATAGCAGGTGACAATAAAAACCATCTAGCAACAAAGTAGCCTCCTCGCTTCCTACCTTCGTCAAGCCTCACCGACATCTCTCGTGCAGCTCTGACCCACCGGGGGGGGTGGTAGCCGGTCCGCCTGCTGCTACCAACCGAGTTTGGAAGTATCCCGAGCCAGGGCTAGCCGGGAACAGCTGGAAGCCACCTTCCAGCCGGGCTCGAGGGATATTTTCAGTTGGCGCCCAACGTGGGGCAGAAGACACCACGAGAAAGAGGCTGCATGAAGTTGTCTCCGCAGAAGGACGTCTGAGACCATTTCCGGACCTGCGGGACCACAGTCCCTGCCCGCGAAGGATTCATCCCCGCAGCGGAGAGGGACTGCAAGGCAACCACGCCTGCCAGCACCACCGGCAGGAGGAGAGAGTAGCCTTTCATACCCAAAAAGGTTCTCTCCTGATGAAGGCCACCACCACTTGTCTTCCTTCAAGCTTGCACCAGACGGAGGCAGAGAAAAGCTCAGCCTCAAGACAGGAGACGGAGTTCGTCGGTCCAGAGAAAAAAAACCCCGAGGTTTGGTAAGTTCCGGCACTGACCGGTCCCCCGAGATGCAGTCCCCCGGGCAGCAGATCGCGGCAGGCGGGCAGCGAAGTCAGCACGTGGGCATTTCCCTTTTCTTCCCCCTCTGCATCGGCGACAAAGTGCGCGGGCGCTCCGATAGTCGGCAGTGCAGGGTTCCCTTTCTCCCCCCTTTGCGGCGCACGGGCGCTCCGCGATTTTGCGGTGGGATTGGCGGCGGTTCGGCAGAGCAGGCTTTCCCCTCCCCCACACGTGGTGAGTGCATGGCCCGCGGCGCGGGCAAACACCTTTGTTCGCATACGTGGTCAGCCGCGGGCAAGCGGGGTCGGTGGTGCGCGCGGGCAGCCCACGAGGTGTCCACGCGTTTTGCGCGCGCTTTCGTGCCTGGCGCGGTTCTGCCATGTCATCGTAGGCGCGTGGCGCGGGCGCCGCGCTCCCCTCTCCCGAGCCTCTCGTCGGCTCGGCACGGTGCTCGGCGCGACCCCGCTTCTCCCCCCTTCCTCCCCGCGACGCCACACGGCACGCAAGCCTTTGTTTTGCGCGCGGCTTTCTGTGGCGCGGCGCCTGGCACGGCTACGTCACTCAGTGGCGTGGGTGGCTCCTGCGCACGTGACCACGGCCACGTGATCTCCGCAGCAGCGGCGGAGCGGCTCCCGCTCAGCCCGCGCAGCCCCGGCACGGCTCCGTCTCTTTCACCCCCTTCCCCCCCCCCCCGCGTCCAGCGGCTGCAGTGCATGTCCCGATCATGCCCCCTCCACTGCCTCCAGGGCAGAAGTTGAGCACAGCGCCGAAAAAGCCCCCGAACCTCCGGAAAATTTTTCAAAGTCCCCGACTGTCCAATCCTCAAGGCATTCAGCCTATTGGGAGGCTTTTTAAGCCAGAAACGCGTTTCCCCCTCGGAGTCTGCCTTATTATGCTCTCCAGGGGTCTTAGTCTGTGTTGCGGCAGCTTTAGTTCTTTCAGTTTAATTTAAAAATTTTATTTTTAGACGCGAGACCCCCGAAGCGTGGGCTCGGGACGTTCTCTCGCTGTCGGCTTTTGTTGGGGAGTGTCTGCACTCCGAGGCGCAGGGAGCATTCGTCCCTGGTTTCGGGTTTTGAAGTTGCAGCTGTTGTTTTAAGTTGTAGATTTTTGTTTTCAAGTGGTGTGTGAGTGTGTAGATTGAGCATGGGTACAAAGCTCTCTACACAAGGATAGGAAGTGTTTAATGTTATTGTTCTGAGTTTGAAGAGCTCCCAGTTTAAGTTTTCAAAGGGGAAGCTTGAAAGATTTGTCCGATTCCTCTTCCTCCACTTTCCACATGTGTCCCCTGCTCAGGCAGCCAGTGTTGAATTTTGGTACACTGTCTATTCAAAATGCTTCCAATTGAGCAGGACAGGGGACAAGGATGGGGAAAAATACATAATTTGGCCATTGCAGCTGCGTTCTGCCTTGAATCAAGCTGGGAAAGTGGAGAAAATGCTGACTGGACGATCTGCCCCAGTTACCCCAGTCCCGTTCCCTCTCTCCCCAGAAAGGGCATCCTCCGAGGAACAGCAGGGAGAACTCCCCCTGCTAGCCCTGGATCCTCGCAGGTGCTCTGCCCCTGCCTGACCAGTCATAGACAGACTAGCAGGCATGCTTGTGATTGCCCTGTCCAGGCAACTCAAGCCTCTTTCCCATCCCCTTCTACCCCAGTTGCTAAACCCCGAGTTAAGTTTTTGTTAAGAAGCAAAAAGAGTGCACGGAATGGCAGTCGTGGTCGTGCATCTTGTTCCCCTTCTCCCTCTCCTTCCCCTAAGGCACGACATTGTGGCGACTGCATGGCAGAGCCATCCACGTGTTCAGTGTCCTCCTCCCCCACTTCGTCTTCCCACAATCCTTTTTCGTCCTGTCCACACTCCAACCCCTCCCTTCCCTTAACTCCTCCCACATCCTGGAGTTCCCAAACTCCACCTCCTTCATGTGCTCCTCCCCGAACTCCTCCCCTCGCGCGCTCCTCCCACAGTTCGGGTCTACCCCCTGAACCAACTCCTCCCCCAAGCATGTCACCATCGCATGAGGACACATCCCCTCTAGAGCCAGAACCCCAAGGCCCAGGCCCAGGTGACCTTCCTTCCCTCGCTCCTGTGACCTATCGCAGGTCGAGGGGCGAGAATGTCACTCAGCCCAACTGGCAGCCCCTTTCCCAAAATACCATCAGAGATCTATGTAAGGCTCACCGGGAGTATGGGAGAGAAAGCCCGTACTTCCGAGGGTTGTTGAGAGCCAATTTAGCCGGAATAGTGACAGTCCCATCAGACCTCCGGCAGCTGTTTTCATGTCTGCTGAACTCAACAGAGTTCAAACTCTGGGAGGCAGCATGGAAAGACCTGCTCAGGACTGCACTACCGAGCTTGTTGGAGGATCCATCAACTGTGACGGATGCGGCGGGGGAACCCATCACCCTCGACCTTCTGTCCGGGGAAGGCAAGTGGGCACAGGCTCTAGAGCAGGCCAACAATATCCCAGAAGGGATATTGAACCAGATCAGGGACAGCACGGAAAAGGCTTTTTTAAGGTTGCGGTCGGGAGGCCCTTTGCCTCATTATGCAGATATCAAACAGGGACCGGCAGAGCCATTTGTAGATTTTGTAGAACGTTTGACAAGAGCAATTGAGTTGCAGGTGCGGCAGGAGGCAGCTAGGGAAACGGCGCTGGAGGAAATGGCACAGAAAAATGCAAATGAGAAGTGCAAAGCAGCCATCCTCAGCTTGCCCCTCAAGCCTCTGCCCACCATTGAAGATTTTCTACAGGTGTGCGAAGCCAACGTCCCGATGATGACTTCTGGACCAGACCACGCACCGAGGCAGCAGCCCCGCAGTACTCCGAGAGCTGCTGCTGCCGAACCGTGACTAAACATGCCAGCAAGGAATCCATCCTTCCGCAAAAACAACTGCTGTACCCTGTGTGGCCAGTTTGGCCATTGGCAGTTCTCCTGCCCAGCCAAAGCTGAATTTCAGCTGTTTTTACAAAACCGGGGAGGTGGAGGGGGGAACCGGGCAAGGGGCACACAGCCCCAGGGACAAAAAAACTAAGATATGAGCGCAAGGCCACCCTGCGTGAGGACCACAAAAGGGTGGCCAGGGTGAGGAGGGGGAAAAGAGGAGTTCAAAAAAATGTGCCAAAAAAGACTAATTCACCGGATTTGACAATTTCTATTCCAGAACGAGACACTCCAGGAGTTCCCTCCGGGAGCTCCCAGCCACCAGACAGTGACCTTTTTAAGGACCTAGCGGACACAACTTTAACTACCACCTCCAGATATCAGCCCTTCAGGCTTCAGCTGACTGAGCCACTCCACCTCTTGGACACCGATTGGTATTTTGTCAGGGTTGACCCAGGTGAGCAGGGTACCTGGAAAGAGATCGGGGCAAAGTATGTCATGATGGGAGATTGTAAGTACACTCCCAGGGAGATTGAAGTTGCTCCGGGGACATTCGACTCAGACCCCGAGCACTTCATTGTATGGCTGCACTGCACTCATCCTCCAGTCTTTCTGCCCAAGGGTCAAGTAATAGCTCAAGTGATACCCGTTCCCAGCCTGGAGAAAGACATTACACCGTCAGTGGGGAGGGTAAGGGCTATTACAGCTTCATCCAAGCCTTTGCAGGACTGTGTGTTGAGGGTGGGTGACGAGACCCATAACATCATAGGCCTTTTAGACACAGGCGCGGACGTGACCATAGTCCCAATACGGGATTGGCCGTCACACTGGGCTTTGCAAAATGTGGTTGGACACGTACAAGGTGTAGGAGGGTTGCAATTGGCTCATCAATCAAAGAGCGTTGTGGAAAT
This sequence comes from Acrocephalus scirpaceus scirpaceus, assembly GCA_910950805.1. Lineage (NCBI taxonomy): Eukaryota > Metazoa > Chordata > Aves > Passeriformes > Sylviidae > Acrocephalus > Acrocephalus scirpaceus. The sequence goes on from OU383776.1 coordinate 77,841,199, forward strand.
TAAGGGGCCAAATGGGCAATCGGCAACTCTACGCCCATTTGTGATGGATTATCAGGAACCCTTGCTAAGAAGAGACTTGATGGCCCAGTGGGGAGTCACAATTGACATACCTGACCCCTCACGAAATTTTCGGGCAGCGGTCGCTGAAGAGCATCCTACCCAAAAGCTCAATTGGAAAACAGATATTCCAGTTTGGGTAGAGCAGTGGCCGTTTTCTAAACAAAAATTAAAAGCGCTCAACGAGCTCGTAGAGGAGCAGCTGAGAAAAGGCAACATTGTGGAGACCACATCTCCGTGGAATTCCCCAGTGTTTGTCATTCAGAAATCGGATAAGACCAGGCAGCAGCTCCTCCACGACCTTCGCCAAATTAATAATGTCATCGAAGACATGGGGTCTCTCCAGCCTGGGATGCCTTCCCCAGCAATGCTCCCCCAAAATTGGAATTTGGCAGTGATTGACATAAAGGATTGTTTTTTTCAAATTCCCCTACACCCTGACGATGCTCCCCGTTTTGCGTTCTCGGTGCCTACCATCAACCGAGAAGCCCCGAGGAAGAGGTACCATTGGAAAGTTTTGCCGCAGGGCCTTAAAAACAGCCCAGCCATCTGCCAATGGTATGTCTCTTCCTTGCTGTCTCCTGTGCGTGCAGCCGCAGGTGAAGCGATCATCCATCACTACGTGGATGACATTTTAATCTGCGCTCCCAATGACGATCTTCTGTCACACGTGCTTGACCAGACGATTTCTGTTTAAGTTGCTGCAGGGTTCGAGTTAAAGGAATCCAAGATTCAACAGATGCCACCTTGGAAGTACCTTGGCCTTGAGATTAGCAAGCAGACCATTGTGCCGCAGAAATTGGCGATTAAGACCAAAATTAGGACGCTTGCAGATGCCCATCAACTGTGTGGGGCGTTGACATGGGTAAGACCCTGGCTAGGTCTGACAACTCAAGACCTAGACCCGCTTTTCAACTTGTTGAAAGGTGGGGAGGAGCTGAGTTCTCCGAGGGAACTCACCCCAGAGGCACAGAAAGCGCTCGAAAAGGTCCAGGTAAGACTGTCTACCAGGCAAGCCAACAGGTGCGCACCTGACCTGCCATTCCAATTTATCATCTTGGGAAACCTGCCACATCTCCATGGTGTCATTTTTCAATGGGACAAGGAGGTCACCAAAATACATCGGAAGGACCGAAGCGGGAAGGATCCTCTTCTTATTATAGAGTAGATCTTCCTCAGCCACCAGCAGTCCAAAAGGATGACCACGCCACAAGAACTTGCGGCTGATTTGATTCGGAAAGCCAGAACCCGCCTTAGGGAATTGGCTGGCTGTGACTTTGACTGCATACACATCCCAATTCGGACCAAAACGGGCCCAATTACAAAGGCAATGTTGGAACAACTATTGCGGGAAAATGAGGCTCTGCAAATAGCTCTGGATTCATACACTGGGCAAATTTCAATTCATCGGCCTGCCCACAAAATTTTCAATGAGGACGCTCAATTTACATTGGCTTTAGAGAGTGTTCAGAGCAAAAGGCCTTTAGAAGCCCTGACAGTTTTTACGGACGCGTCTGGAAGGTTCCACAAGTCAGTTCTGACTTGGAAGGACCCTCAGACTCAGCAGTGAGAGAAAGATGTTACCAGGGTTGAGGGTTCCCCTCAAGTTGCTGAGTTGGCCGCAGTCGTCTGGGCTTTTGAAAGGTTCTCTGAACCATTCAATTTAATCACTGATTCGGCCTATGTAGCAGGTGTAGTATCCAGAGCAGAGCATGCAGTCCTGCAAGAAGTGTCCAACTCTGCCCTCTTTGAACTGCTCTCGAAGCTTGTTAAGCTGATCTCCCACCGAGAGCAACCCTTCTATGTGATGCACACCAGGTCACACACGGATTTGCCAGGGTTCATCGCCGAGGGAAACAGGAGGGCTGACGCTCTCGCTGCCCCTGTGGAGATGGCCCCATTGCCGAATCTCTTCGAGCAAGCGAAAATCATCCATCAGTTATTCCATCAGAATGCCCCAGGCCTTGTTTGCCAGTTCCATCTCACCCAGGAACAGGCAAGGGCAATCGTGGCAACCTGTCCCACGTGCCAGCAGCATGCTCTCCCGACCATCAGCGCTGGGGCTAACCCCAGAGGGTTGAACAGCTGCGAGGTGTGGCAGACAGATGTGACGCACATGCCTCAGTTTAGTAGGCTGAAGTACGTCCACGTCTCGGTGGACACCTTTTCACGCGCAGTCTTTGCCTCTGCCCACACAGGGGAGAAATCCGGGGATGCTATCAAGCATCTCCTGCAGGCTTTCTCCTTCTTAGGCATCCCAAAGGTCCTCAGAACAGATAATGGGCCAGCATACCGTTCCAAGGAATTCCGTGACTTCCTGCAGCAATGGGGTGTGGAACATAAAACTGGCATCCCCCACTCCCCGACTAGTCAAGCCGTGGTGGAGAGGACCCATCGTGACCTCAAACGGGTCCTGGACCAACAACAACCAGTCCTGAAGGTCGAGCCTCCATCGATCCGTCTTTCCAGGGCCTTGTACACCATCAATTTTTTAAACTGCTCTTTTGAGGTTTTGAACCCGCCAATCGTCCGTCACTTTGGTGGGCGTGAGCAGCTAGCCCTGAAAGTGCATCCGCAAGTCCTCATGCGAGACCCAGAGACTAGCGGAGTCGAGGGCCCACGACTTAGTCACTTGGGGTCGTGGATACGTTTGCGTGTCCACCCCCAGGGGACTGATGTGGATTCCCTCGAAATGGGTAAAACCATACTGTCCTGTAGTCTCTAGGGGAAAAAGACCTAAATACTCGCAGGTCTCGGTAGCTGCATGGAGAAGGAAAAGGCACTGGTGGAACTCCTGGGACGAGTTTGTCCTCCCTTTACCCCCTTGCCCTGTTTCTAATTATGTTTTGGTTTCTTATTCTATTTAGTTCCGATCCAGACCCACTCAGAGTGATGGCCCCATCGACAGCAGCCATCCTTCTATCCTTGCTGCTGCTTGCCAGTCTTTAGTCTCTGATGGTGGCATGGGCAGTGCCAACACCCATGCCACAATCCACAAACTTGTCAGAGACATCGGGAACCATCGGTCCTCAAAAGCCGACATCCGACTGGCTGGCTGGACTTTTTGAGAACTGGGGGCTATCCGTGTGGACTGGATCAATTTTACGTTCAGTTTTAATTGTTTTATTTGTACTTTTCTGTGTTTCAGTTGCTGCTTGTTTTACTTGTTGTTTTGTTAAAAAATTCATTTCACATGCCAGCACACTCCCCCAAGTGAACCAGGTTGAGTGTGCCACAGCTCCCCCGCTTGAAGAAGAGGATGAGCCCTTCCCCGAGGAGGGCTTTGAAGAAGACTTTGAACACCAAGACTTTGAGCTGTGGCCACCAACACACGATCCCTGGGTCCAAGACGAATGTCACCATTGCGTCTGACCCTGCAATCTTTTATAAAAAGAAAGGGGGAGATGTAGCAGCGTGTTTTCTATCTTTTTATTTATTGTTAATATTAATTTGTTCTGTAATGGTTTCTCCCAAGTTCCCCCCTGTATTTCTCCCCATTTGGTTTCCCCCTGTCTTTGTTCTCCACAGCCTGTCACTCTCTGGGAAGCCTCTCCTCTTCTTCCAGAGTGTTCGGAGAGACTCGGTCCCAGATTGGAGCAGGCTGGGGAACCCCCACCCCTTGTTTCCCGTTCGCTGTCTGTGTGACATCCATATTTCCCTGATAGGCTTTCCCTCTTGTGTCCACCCCCTTCTCCCAACCCCGTATAAGCTGTAACCACGCCTCTGGCACGAGACACTCTTGAGAGAGGCTCAGAGAGACACGCGTGGCTCGCCTGCGAATAGCAGGTGACAATAAAAACCATCTAGCAACAAAGTAGCCTCCTCGCTTCCTACCTTCGTCAAGCCTCACCGACATCTCTCGTGCAGCTCTGACCCACCGGGGGGGTGGTAGCCGGTCCGCCTGCTGCTACCAACCGAGTTTGGAAGTATCCCGAGCCAGGGCTAGCCGGGAACAGCTGGAAGCCACCTTCCAGCCGGGCTCGAGGGATATTTTCACTTCCTTGCTTCCAATTCCTTTTTACATTGCTAATAAGTCTCTTAGCAGTTGATTAAAAGTGCCTCTTCAGCCAGGAGCAGGCGGATCGCCCTGAACGCAGCCAGCGGTCCTTGCTCTGGAAAAAACCTGATTTGAGCCAAGGGGAATTTCGCCTGAGGAGCTTCCCTGCAGGTGTTTGGTTCCGTGGCTGTAACTTGTGTCATTACAGAAGCTGCTGATGGTTATTACACGCTGACAGCTTTCAGGAACGGGATCTGGGACTGCTCTGACCCTTTTCCCTCAATGACATGCATAAATCAGAGAGTGTTTTTAGGGCTACATGCCCAGAGAGGGGAAGAGGACCTGCCTGCCTGACAACTGGATGAGGCTCACAAACTTTAAAAATTTGTCCCAAATGATACAAAATCTATCTGAGACATCCCAAATCCTGTCACCTGCTGAGCCAGGTAAACCCTTTAAGGCAATGTAAGTTCAGAAGAATCTAATTTCAGTAAAAAAATGATAGATGAGAGAGGAGGATGATAAAGGACAGCCCTCTCCGGGTGGATGCCACTTTTCCCAGCTCCACAGGTGGGGAACATTTCCCGAGGAGATGCTGAAAGGCCCCCGGCTGTGCTCTCTGGAAGTGAACAGCAGCAGGAGCTGCACCAAGGCAAGAAGATGAGCAGTGGATATGGGAGACAGAGAATTTAAACTTTTTGACTCAACCCCAGAACAATCTGAAAAAAGATTCAGTCTGTTTGCAGATAAATACAATTTTATCAACTCTGCTGAAGGCAGTGAGAAGCCCCAGGCTGCCCTTGGCACCTCACCTGCACCTGGAAAATTAATGCAGTGTCTTAATTCATCCAGACAAATGCTCACTCATGCAAAGAAAATATTTAGATGATGGAGAAGAGGATCAGCTTCCAGCTTTGGATATTCTGGGCAACTCTGTGATCCATGTCTAGGCACCTCACTGAAGAACAGGGATTGGAGGTGTCCATGTCCATCCCAAACATTATAAGAAATCATCTGACATCTAAATCCAGCACACAGAAAAGAGGCTAAATTCATTAAGTCAAGTCATTCCATTTTAATTCTCACTTTTCAATTTTTGTGCCAAAGGCTTTGTGGCAATTCATGTCAAAGAGCCAAGTAAATATTTTCTTGTGCTGTTTGGAAGATGATGTCAGGCAGTGATGGGAGTGAAATACTGACTTTGTAAAACTGTTTGTACCTCTGATAGGATTGACTCATTTTGTGAGATTATAGAAAATGCATTCCATGATTATATACACCCCTAGAGGCCCTGTGGAGGTGAGATTCTGCATCTCACAATGTTATTTAACCAGGAAAAAATGGACTAAGTAAATAAAAAATTTGCAGGATGTGACTTCATCGTGCACTGTTGACACCTGCTCCTATGATTTAAAAGATGTTACTAAGAATATCAGGGTTGCTAATGTAAATGATGAAGAAATCAGAGGTCAATCATATAAATATTAGCATAGGTTTCCCAAGGCCAGAAGTGCCTGCAATGGTAACTGGAATTATGATTTTACTCTTGAATTATGTGATACTGAAAACACTGTTCTCTGTTGCTTTCCTGGAACTGCTCCATTAAAGCCAAGGAGACAAACACTCCAATTTTATTTAATTCAGGAATTAATGTCCCCTTTTCATGAGGATGCTTTTTCTTTCATGTAGGCACCCCCCTCACCTGTACATGAAGTTGTTGTGTTAGAGGGGTGTTCCTTGTGTTCCTGCTGCTGATCTGAGGATGCAGCACCCCAACTCTGCCATCCCTGTTGGATATTCAGGATAAGGTGGAAAAAGAGGAAAACTCCTCCAAACAGCACTGCAGGCACAAAGGAAACATCAAATCCTTCCTCAACTACAAGCCACTTCTCTATGGAACACCAGGATAAAATGCTCTCAAAGTGCATTAATGCAACAGCCAATATATTAAATTTGATGAAAGATTGGTTCCAACAATATGGTTTAAATTGACAGAATACCTGAAGCTCATTATACTATTTATAGCATCTCTGAATTACTCTGGACACACAGAAAACACAAAAAGAAATGTGGCTGCAGCTTCAGAATAATTCATTTTGGAATTATCCAGCAACACCTTGTGCAGCAAAAAATCAGCCCAGCAGCCAGGCTGTGGTGCTGGGAGGAAATTCCAGAGGGTGAGGGGCTGGCAGTGGCTTTAAAGCACTGAGTGTCATCCTTCCCCACCTCCAGACACCCCACCCTGCACTGCAGGCTGCTATCCCAGAGCAGTCTTAAAGTCAGAAGCAGCTGCATGAAAATATTTTTAGTAATAGGAGTTGCTGGGTGCTGCCAGTCTTACCTGGGGATTCCTGCCAGCACCGCAGATGGCTTTGGAAATGCTGCTAAGTCATATTTTTTGCAGGGCAACACCCCCCCCCACTAATCTTCTAATGCTGCCTGAATATTGCTGGGCTATTTTCCTTTCATGCCTGTAACTCCTTGCTGACAGGCAGCTCACAGAAGTCGTGTTGGAGCTGGCATCTAATGCTGGAATGCTCCATGTGAAGAAATCAGGATACGCCATGGGTGTTTCAACGCAGTTACACAAAAGTCTAAAATTAGGTCATAAATTATATAATCTTGCAAGGAAACAACAAATTTAATGACTATGCCAAACCAGAGATAAAAGCTGAGGAAGGAAATAGCATCTTGCTCATTAAATATTAAGGATCAGATCCTTCAAGCATTTTCCAGTGATGAACTCTGTGAGAGCTTGGCATCTGTATTTGTGTGTGTTCTACAGAATGTGCTCATGCATCATATACAAGTGCTGGGTGTGATTTATGGAGCACACACACATAGTAAGTATATTTATAATGCATAAATACATACCATCAAGAGCAGAGAAGGTGATTAGTGAGAGTTTCCTAAGAGGTTTAATCAGATATTTTGATGGCTTATTTCCAGTGTTGCTCCAAAAGCATTTTTCATTACAGGGCACTGGGAGAGAGCAGGTAGAGGCATCTCCTTTTCCCACTTACAGCAGCAGCAGCTTTCACATCACATCCTCAGTGGGATTGAGGAACCCTGTCAAGGAAGAAAGATTACCAAGATGTAACAATGGATTTGAAAATTCCCTGCAACCTTCGAATCCCTTCCATAATGCTGCTGTGCCCCAGCCTTTCTTCTCACCTTACATGAGACAAATCTGGTTTGATCTGTCTGAAACAACGCAGGGGCGAGGTCTTGTGCATATTCCCTTAAAAGTTGGAAGCGATTCCCTCGGGCCCTATGGCTGTGCTGATGTCCTGAGTATGTTAATGAGAGGGAATGGGGGATCTCTGATGGAAAAAGGCAGATAGCACTCCCGTCCTTGCTGTTGTCAAAGCCTCTCTGATAACCATGTCCTTTTCTTCAAAGATTTGAGTCATTTGTGTATTGACTACATAATCCTTGTGCTGGAGCCTGGGATAACTGCTGTTGATGCCCTTGGCAAATTCTTAGCCTAAAAAAGCATGAAAAAGAGGACCGAGTAATTTCAATTCCATAAAATACATTAAATGCAGCACACAGGTATGTAAATGGGAAACTCCATAACTGTAATTTTCCCATTTAGAGCCTGATCTAAAGGCTATAAAAGTTAATTTGAAATCTTTTCATTGATTTTAATGGCCTTTAGATCAGGCCCATATTATTCACTGCATATCATGTTTGTTTCAGTGCAATAGTGTATTTATGTAAATTGTGAGTTATGTGGATTATAACACGTGCAGATACACTGCTTATTGTGCCAGGGCAAAGCTTGTGAAATTTACTGGCTTTAGCAACACACATAAAATACAAAAACCAAAATAAAGTCCCAAATAATTATTAGATTTTTTAAAAGTGAAATTAAAAAAAATGAGGAGGCCTTCTTTCATTATATACTAATACAACCTCAACATATTTTAAGGATCATGAAATCCAAATGGAAATTTGCACAATTCCTCATTTCCAACTGCAGCAGTTCAACCAAAAAAATTACATGTAAGTGATTAAAAACCTCTCAAAGAAACAGCACCTTTTTTTTCTAATTTGGAGGGAAGAAACAAAAAGGGTTTCAACCCAAGTTCAGCAAGGGATAACAGCATTACAGGCACTTCATGGAGAATTTAGCCACTCATAATTCCAAATCCTTCTCAAATGCCTTATTGCTATAAGGTGGCTCAGAGCAGCCTCTACACAACTGGACTCCCATAGCATTAACCATGAGAGATAGGCTTCCAGAAAGAAACTATAGCAAAGTAATTGTAAATCTCTAATGATGCATGAAGCCGAGCTGAATTGGTCCTGAATTCTCAGCATAAAAGAAATGAACCATCAGAAGAACCAATTCTGGTGGCAGTATAACACACCCCAGTGTGGAAACTGTTTATGGTGTTTGCTGCAGTGGAAATATTCACACTAATATGCAAGGAATAAGAATTCATTAAAAAGGCCTGAGTGCTGCAGCTTCTTGGGATGCCATGTGTGACACTAAAAACAAATCATTAGCCAAAAAGAAAACCTTGTCTGTACCAAACCAGGTCATTGGCTCAGCCAGTGCCAGTTTGCTGTACAATAAATTCAGTGGGATCTGCAGGGTTTTAAACCAACCTTGCAAGACCTCCAGGGTGGTTTTGTGCATCTTGGGGGATTTGGCAGCACTAGGCTGGGCTTTGTTGGAACTGTGCCCACTGTGTAAAACGAGGTTCACTTTCTTGGACAAATTTAGAAATTTAATAAAAGAATAAAATGAAAATAGACAATTAGGAGAGACAAAAGGAAAATTCAGTTTCTCGGCCGAGGGTGCCTGGCAAGGAGCTAACTAGCACCCCGTTAACAAAGAGTTTGTCCCTTAAAAACATCAGCCTGTTGCATATTTAAAAATTCACATGCATGATTCAAACATTCCTTTTGAGTATGAATTCCTTTGTTTAGTCCCAACTCCCCCCCACCATTCCATCCGGCAGACCCATCCTCAGATGTCTCCATTCTATCTGATAACACAGGTCTATAAATTCTTCTCCTGGGGTTCTGGTCATTTTCATTTGGACAAGATACCTGATAGAAGTTTAATCGCTTTCTTGGTCAGCAATCTTCATGCAGGAAAACAAAAGACCCCAGTCTTCTAACACTAAGTTACAATCATAAGAAGTATACATTCATCACATTTCTAAATTCTATTAATAAAAGAAAATACAGTACAACCTTCCCACATTCTACATACAGTATTCATTTTAATATTTGCAAAAAGCCAACCATATACTATGCATTTATAACACCCACCAAGATGTCCCCTGGACTGCTTGGACAGACCAGACTGAAGCCTCATCCCCCTCCAAAAAATCCTGTGCCCAACAGGACACCTGACCTGGGAGCTCCAGTGATGGCCTTCAAGGGGACATAGCCATAGACAGCTCAGAGAGCTGTCTGTGTTAAACCCAAACTCTCCATTTTCCTTAGAAAGTTTAGCCAATTCCCACCAGATAAGCACCCAATAAAATATTTAAAACCATAATTAACGATACCATTTAATTAATTAACAGTGCAATCCACAAACTCTACCGACGTACCCGGCTCATTCCAGAAACCTCAGTGCACAAACCTGGACCCTCACCAGTTAATCCATCACTGTCCAGAGGCACCTTGCTCCAGGAACAGATCAGATGGATTATCTGGGAGAGCAGGAATGCAAGAACAAGAGGTTGCACACATTTCCCCACACAGCCTCACCCAGGAGCTCCAGTGTGGCCATAAACACCATTTTTTTTTTTTTGAGGTGAGGAACCGTCTTGCTTTTGCGTCCAGTAGATCTCTGGCTTTTTTTTTTTGGCACTGCCAAGAGGTGTGGGATCACAGGATGAAGCTTTTCTGGCACCAGGGCATCTGTCCACTGAGAGGTAGATTGACAGGGCTGGAATGGTTGGGTGTTGCAGTCTGTTTTAAGTTGCAGTCTGTTCAAGCTGCATTTTGTTCAGGTTTTAGAGGCTGCTGAACTTGCAGTGCCCCTTTTTTGTTTAGTCTGTCTGAGTTTTTGCCCCAACACCTGTTGCTGCCAGTTACTCAGATCACTGCCCCTTTTCCTGAAGATTCTAAGCCAATCTGCCCCATAAACCATTTTCATTTGTTAGAATAATTAGTTATCCTTTCTCTGTTAAGCCATTAGCTGAGAAAATGAATGTTTACCTGCGGCGTCTCCTCGCCATTGGCCGGAAGTTCCCACGCGTCCGAGCCAAAGGAGCATATATCGGGTTTATATATCTGTTTGCTGCTGTGATTCAGAAATAAACTTGGATTTGTAAGCAACAGATCTCCCTTCTGTGCCCTGTCCCTGCCTGTGCTGGAGAAAGGGTTCTACACCGCTGAACTCTGATGTTATAAATAAAGAGCTTGACTCGGCCAATATATCAAGCAGCAATCAATTTATTAATTAATACAAAATGGTAAAATGTGAGCAAAGCAGCGCTGGGTACAGTGGGGGTTTCCCCTCCAACTGCACGCCAACCGTCGATTTTCTGCTGGTATTTATTGAGATTTTCCATAAGCACTTCTCAGCAACTTTTTTTCTAGTTTCCTCCTAATTTCTATTTTTGAAATCTAATTTCTATACCTATTGTGATCAATTTCTATTGGTGATGTTAAATTTTCTATACTTCAAAAGGTATGAAATCAGTGAGGTCAGAAATAACATCTTGTGATGATGAGGTTCTCAGGACATAAATTAATGGTGGTGGCATCCAGATTTCCTTCTTCAGAAGAAAACACCAGAGATGAGAGATTCAGTCTTCCTCCTCAGGACTATAAATCAGTTTTGTTGGTGAGGTCCAGCTTCCAGGTGGTGGTCTCTCTCTTTTTTTCCAGGATCATTAATTTTAGTTTGGAATAGCTCACTTCCTTCTATTTGGGTGATTACAATTCTTTCTATATATATATACTAAAGCTATAGTTCAAACCTTCTCACTACAAAGCAGTTCAAAGCTTATAATAATTTTATTTCTAAAGCAAATAACAATAATATTTCTGCATTCCTCTATCCTACATGTTAAAAAGCTATAAAATTCATACTAATTGAAAAAGCCTAAAACTTATATTGTAAAAACCTTATAGGCTCAAATGGTTCACATATAAGCAAGCAAAATATTAGTTCAAAAGCCTCTTTCCATGCTTTTTCCAGTTTTGTTCATTAAACAAATGTTTTTATGATTATCCTATGACCTTTTCCACACATTTCACAACCATAACTACAAAGGCCATCTTTTTCTACCTGACACGAAACACAACCCCACATTTCACATCTGATAAATTCAAAGCTGCCGGCTCAGCAGCACGGCTCGGGGCAGTGCATTGCTGATTTAACACCAAGCAGAAACAGAAGCTAGCTGGTGATTTCTATGATCTGCCCGGTGATAGGTTTGTTTGTTTTCTCATTTCACAACTCAGAAGATCCAGACATCTGAGAGTCTGGATGCTTCATTGCTCGGTGTCAAAACCGGCGGAGGCACAGATTTGAAATCTGCATATGTGGACAAAAAGAGGGTGTATTTGAAATTAATTACAATTTCTAGGCACTACCCAGAGAACAATACTTACCGATAATAAGCATGCACCAAGGAATGGCACATTTACTGCACGGTTTTTAGAGAAGCTGCAGATTTCCATACTTGCGTATAGGACTCCAAGGCTTAACCAGGACTTTTCATTTTATAAAAACATTTTAAAGAAGTCTCTTATAAAAAAATTAAATATCACTGATTTAAAATCAAGCTAAAATGAAATGAAATGCGAGTGACCCACTGGGACTTCCTTTGCTTGCAGTTGCATTTATCTGTATCACACACAACATGTCAGTTAGAAAACATGCCATAACTCTGTATAGGTGTTACAGCCTTACCTATAATCCTCATGGAAATTCTGGGAAAAAAAGGTAAACAATTTTAAAAGGGAAAAAAAAAAATAAAAACATCAGTCTCCTTCTGTTTCAACTGCAGATAAAGAAATAGATGAAGAAATGAAATTTTCCTAATAAATATCCTCCTTGTACCTAAATATAACAATAAAGGAATGGGAAAAGTGACAAAAGAGGGGTAACCCACAGCAGGTGTAAATTAAAAATGAATTAATTCACGCTGCTACAAACTTCCTTCTCATTGGTGAGGTGCTTGGCACTGTAACCATCCTTTATTTACCTCTGATTTAGGGGTCTTACCCTGTGAGCAATTTATGGGTGCTCATTTTGGAAATAAAAATCCAAACTAGTCGACCCATTTCCCTGAGGATCCCACAGCAGGAAGTGCTGTCCAAGATGCTCCAGCTGACACCTCTATTCCAAGGTACCTCCATTTTCCCCAATCAAATCAGAACAACTCTAATTAAAGGTAAACAAGAAGCTAAAGTGAGATGAATGGTTTATAGGTGCTTCATGCTTCCCTACATTGATTAATAGATTAAGAATTCATCCCTCCACCAAATTAGTTGACAAACCCTGCTGTAATTACTCCCTGTACATGATGATCTGTAGACTTAGGGAACTCCAGCAGGAACTGAGCTTCAGCTCCCTCCAAAGATATTTTGTGCTGGTTGTCTGCACCCACCAGGTATTTACATTCCACAAATCATGTCTTTGTATTCCAAGTTTCTCAATATGATTTTAATTTGAAATTAAAGCAGGGGTGGCCACTCTCATGGAATGCCATTACTTGTGAATCAGGTTTGCAGCATGGGCAGTTGCCCTGGACTCTGCTATTTCTTGGCTTTGGGAGTTTGTTTTCCTTTTCTTTTCCCTGTTGTCCTGCACATTACTCTTCTCTGTGAGCAGCAAATACAATTTTCTTTCACCTATGGCTGAAATTTTGTGAAAGCAGCCCATTTGCCACCTCAAAATCAACCCCAAAGTTGACCCAGAAGACACCTGACCACTCCTAAAGCAGAGCACTACAAGAGAAAAGCACTTCAGGGTCTGCACCAAATATTGCCTGGCCACCATGTACCAGGCTGGAGGCATCCAGAGATGGGCTCCAACTTTTGGAGAATGCATTGATTGAGTTATTTTTAAGAAGTTTGCTATTAGAATAATTAGTGGTTATTAGGATAGGAACCAGCAGCTGGGAAGGGGTGGATATAGGGCTTAGTCTCATTCATTGTGTACTTTCCAGTTCAAGTTTTGCAAGGGAGATCCAGCCCTTGAGACGGAGATCCCTGTACTGGAAAAACGGGAATCAATAAATCTATTCAGAAAAACATAATTTCATTTTCCTTCTTAACCAGAAATTGAGATATACACGTTTCCCTCCCTGCTTTTCCCTGACTTAAATATATCCTGTGTTATGTAAGTAATTGTTTTGAACCCCCTCTAGGACACAGCCAGAGACATGACTCCAATAACACATTATCAGTAAAACAAAGCAAAACAGTTTCATGTCCCTGCTGGGTTTGTGTATCCACTCTTAAATGAGCAGATTGTCTCATTATTCCCCCGATCTGGTCATTGTATGCTTAGTCACAGCTGTCACAACAGGTGCCCGAGTGGCCTCCCCCTCCATGGCACTGCCTTTGCTCTCTGGAGTTTGTTGTCACATTCCTCTGGTGGCTTTGCTGTTCCCCCTCCGGCTCTTTCCAGGCTCACCATCATTCCTCCTGAAATCATCCAGGGTTGTCTAACTCAGGATATAACAAACCTTCATTGTAGCCATCAGTCCTTCACAAGCTGATGTTCCTCATCCTACCACACAAAATCAATTTGTCCATCAACTTTGGCCATGATTGTCTTGCCTGGACTTTTCCCATCTCTCTCAGTATCTCCAGTGACCACTTCTCCTCATGGAATTAGATATTCCAGGACAAGGCAGGGCTAGAGGCTGATTCCTCCACTAGACCAGATCATGCCAAGTGACAGCAGGAGTCTCCAGTGAGTTGAGAATTTCTGTGGGCTCTTGTCCAACAATATATTTAACAAGAAAATTCTTTGAAAACAGCTTTTATGCCCCAAGACATCATCTCTTCCCTTTTATCTCTCTTTAATGTCCTTTGGTGGTGGTTTGGGGTTCCCAGGGATGAGTGCAGAGCTGCTCCCTCCTGTTCCTCTGCTCTCACTGCAGATTTATACATCACATTTTCCCACTGAGCTTAGCATTGACTGGGGATCTTTTACTGCCAAAAATCCTGTGAGTTCTTCAATTATCAGCACTGTGCCACTGTGCACTAACAAACTTTATCTGATACAGCAGCATATCAAACATTTTTAGTTCTGTAACAAATGTTTTCTTAGCTGGAAGCAAATCTCCTCTGATATTAAAGTACCTCCAAATAGAGACAATTTAATATGAATTTTTTTCCTATTGTCTTTAAGGAATATATTGCAGTTTGAGGGCAAAATATACACAATTCAAGCTTTTTTATGTTTTGTAGACATCAGAATTTAGGGCCTAATTCCTGAAACTATGTAATCCATCAGTCCCACTGAATTCCAAAGGCTGGTGAGGGAGAAACTAGACTGAAAGCCAGCAATGTAACCTGTATCAATCCCCTGAAGCACTGAAAAGATTTCTATAATTTTCCTTCAATAAAATTCCAAAGGAGCAAGGAAAATATCCAGCTCTTGATTTATAGAATAAATAAATTCAGTGCACTACTATTACTACCATTTGTTTTCTCTCTAAAAATGTAGAGTTAGGGGCTAAAATAAGCATTTCTATCTCAAGTTTCATCCATTTGGGATTGAAATCTTCTTTTTCTCCCTAATTTACCCTTCCTGCCCTGCCTTCCCTGTCCTGCAGCACAGGATATCTCTACAGAAACACAACTCCTTACAGCTGAGAACCAAGTTTTACCAAAATCTTCAGTACATTGCCATTTTTAATGCAATTTATTGCCTGAAAACCAAAAGTAGAGGCAGTATCATGTTCATCCAGATTTCTCTTGGTCACCTCCACTTTAAATAATTCATCCTCTCTGTTACATTTTACAGCTCTTTGGGAGTATTAATTAGCATGGGGAGCTAAATTGACTTGAATTCTTGCTGCCTTAAAACTGAGTGGGGAATTCATTCCTGTCTTATTCTCCCTCTTTTCCCATGTTACTTAAAAAGCAGAAGAATTATTTCTGGTGTTTGTGGCTTGACCTTCTCCAGGATGGGGAGTGCCCCAGGCTGGCATTGCGTCACCTGCTAAGCTAAATGGGAGCAGCAGTACCTGAATGCACCTGAATGCACCTGAATGCAGGTACAGACTGATGGTCAAGAAAACATAAATCTGCAAAAGATGTTGTCTTGGGTTAGGTAAGCAAAAAATATGTATCCTATTTCATCTGTTGAAAGCAGTTGAGATGTTTTTTCTTTATCTCTTGTAACTCCAGAGGAGGGGGCAGATGCCTCCAGGGTGATAATGGGCCAGCTGTTAAAACCAGGTGTGGCAGTGTTTCTTATCTCTTTCACCACCTAGTCCACTCTCCAGGGAGATATCTTCTGCTAATGGGCCAGTAAGGCTCACCAATGACATGACACATTACATCATCCCATTGTGAGTCGCTCCACCCGGGGGGGGGGGGGGGAGCCAACTGTTCCTACCTGGATAAAAACTGAGACTCAGGAACAGCTGGCATTCCAGGAATCTGGTCTTTCCACTGGGCTCCAGGAGGAAGACCGGACCCATCTCGCCACCACTGGACTTTTTTCTACCAGATCATCTCTGATCCACAGAACCATGTCTGTTACTCCAGGAGGATTATTTGGACTGCTTCCAACACCCTCACCAACAGGGTGTCAGGTCGTATCCCTGACCCTATCAGGATTTTCCAGGACTTTTGTTTTGCTTGCTTGCTTGTCTTTGTAGTACTACATTTGTATTTTTTTTTAAATATTCCTAGTAAAGAACTGTTACTCCTATTCCCATATCCTTGCCTGAAAGCCCCTAATTGCAAAATTATAATAATTTGGAGGGAAGGGGATTTACATTCTCCATTCCAAGGGAAGGTCTAGCTTTCCCTGGCAGACAACTTTCTTTCAAAACCAAGACAGATGTAAACAAATTTAGAGGGAGGAACAAATCTGAGGGGTGACTTGGTGGGGAACAAACCAGAATATAAAGTTGGTATCCTACAAAAACAAAACCAGCAGTTCAAAGGATCTGAAGGAAAGGAGCTTGGCCATTGCTTTTTTTTTTTTTTTTTGTCTTTATTGGGTTTTTTTTTGTGCTGGTGGTGGTTGGTTTTGGGGGGGGTTTTCTTTACCTTGTTCTGATTGTTTTATTTCATGGCTTGGCTTAACATACTTTCTCCAAAAATCAATGACCAGGATAAAAGAAACCTTGATTGCTCCAGACATCCCATCACCAAAGGGAGTGGGACACAGCTCCTCCCACAGGGCAGGAAGCAGGACTTTAGAACCCACTCTCATTTTCAGCATTTTTATTCTTATAAAACCTTTATCTTCCATATGATTAAGCTCTTCTTATTCAAAGATCCCAAAAAGGTGGCTGTGCCAACTACCCAGCCTGGAGTTCAAGGCCTTTATGGGTGAGGAGACATTTCAGAGCATAATAACAACACAAAACCTTTATCAAAGATTGTTGGAGAGTTGGAATTACCAGTGCCTATCAGTCAATAATTGTTGGAGTAAGTGATGGATAAGGGATAACCCTTCCCAAGCAATTCTGCCGTGGAAATGAGAAAAGCAGCTGGAAGGAATTCATAACTAGAACCTCGCAGAGCTCAGAGAAATGAAATGTATAAACAGATTATTATTTCCTGTGGATATTGTTAATAAATGAACTGGATTTGATATGTCTGGGAAATATCGTCACCTCAGCTCTCTGTGGCTGAAGGCAAAAACCTCTCCTGTAATTTATGAGAACTCTGAGAAAAAAGAAAGCACTGAATATCTGTGTCATTAGAAATACAAAAGTTGCACATTCCTCTTGCACATTTTTCATTTAATTAGTATTTCTTGCGGGCTTTCAGTGTAATGAGTCATTGATTATTGTAAGGAGTGCTTTGTAGGGTAAATTAATTCATTTAAGAGAAACAGTAAGAAGTGTTAAGTAGCTGGATAAATAAATAAAAGGCAAAGTGTTTTGGTCATTTGGTTGCAAGTCAGGCCCAGGGGACTCCCATTTCTCTAAATCAGCTACTCAGTGAGCACACCAGTACCTGCCCTCCTCTTTCCTGATCTTCACCTGTACCTACAGCTTTTATAAAATATGAAAAGTCCCTATAGATAAAGGAAAAATAAAGAAAACTCTGTTCCTCTGCTGAAAATCAGATTCCCTTTACTAACCTGATAGCTAATTACAGGAGAAAATATATGCAAAAAATGGAGTTTCCACTTCGAGAAAACTTCTATTTGCTGCATGTTCATTTCGAGTAATAAACAGAATTTTTGAAAAAAATAAAGCAGAAAGAGTACATCAACATTTAAGGTCAAAAAGAGAAAAAGATGACATTTGGAAGAACTGGTTGTACCTGTGACATTAATCTTAAAACATGGACATGGGACAGGACTAAGGATATGTAAGGATATATTACCTGGCTTTTCACAGGGCTTCCAAAAAGATATTCTAAGGAAAAAGTCATTGAAACAAGAAACCTCTTCAATGCAAAGAAAGATGGAAAAGGAGTAATTTTCCTCCTTGGGACATCTCTGATTCTTCTTAGCTGAAGATATATTGGTATTTATCAATATATTTATGCAGGATGTGATTTACCAACCCAGTCAGCAACAGGCTTTTGAGAATTCCACACAGGGGAAATAAAGAAACAATATAATTCCTCTTGACCTTATCTTGAGCCCATTCCCACCACAAACGAGCCGGGATCGCAAAAGATTTGGCATCACTAAAATATGGGTTATAGTTTGTGAAGATCCCAAACTCCCTGCAGTGTAAAACTCCATAAATACAGGGGAAATGTTGCCTTGTATTTGGACTGAACACGGAGCTACAACATCCACACACATCATGGTTCCTTTGGTGGTTTTTATTGTTGAGAAGGTTTCTGATGTGCTGGGAGGAAATTTCTCTCCATTGGTCTCGTTTTGTCTTTACAAAACTTGCCTTTTGCTCCCTCCAGCCATGGAAACTGGATTTTAGGTGTTGGCCAGAAACACTCCATGAACACCCAAGCACAGAAAGGTAACAATCACCTCAGTTTCCAAATATTTCTTCAATTCACACTACGAAGAAAGTGAGAAAAAAAATACCTTTATACAGGAAATTATTCATCAAAATCATAATCTAAGCAGGGCAAATGCTAAATTCAAGAAGTAAATTAGTAATTTATAATATGCACTCAGATCTAGCCTGAGATGTGTTATTAGCTCATTTTAAGCTGCAAAACTCTGGGGACAAGAACCACATTTTCCATGTTGGGACTTGCGGAGTCAAATTTAAACCCACTAATGGTACTCACCAAACACCAGTGCTCTGAGGTGGCCTCACTGAGCAAGGCAGAGCCCTGACAGAGCACATTCCATTTATCCAAGGTTCTTCCAGTAAGGAACAGTTATCAGGCTACATAAAAGCTGAACTAAAAATCTCAATTTAAAATAGGATGTGTTAAAAGTAGCAAGGAGTTCTTCCCTCCCTGAAGATCTGTTTTCCCAACAAACAGGCGGATTATAAGGAGCCATTGTGCATAATTTCCTGCTGGTAAATGATTTAGTTCCCGTGTCTGCAACACTGCAGAGGACACTCCAGCCTGAGGACAGATCTCCAGCTGGACTAACCCAGCCCTGCTCACCCTGTCCAGGCATGGAACCTCTCCCAGGGAACACAGGGAGCTCAAGGAGTTTCATTCCTTGGCATGAAAAAGATGGGAAAGAAAGGTGCCTTTCCAACATCAGCACACAGGTGAGTAGGAATGTATTTACAGACATGGATTTTGGGGTGACTTCAATGACAGAAATTTACTTACTGGGAACTCATGTAGTTGGGAGTATCTCTGAGAAGAACGCAGAGGTGGGGAGGCCCTGGCACAGGTTGCCCAGAGAAATTGTGGCTGCCCCATCCCTGGAAGTGTTCATTTGGATGGGGTTTGGAACAACCTGATCTGCTAGAAGGTTCCTGCCCACAGCAGGAGGGTTGGAGTGAGGTGATCTTTGAGGTCCCTTTTAACCCAAACCCTTTTGTGATTTTTATGATTTAGATTTTTGACCTGAGACTGATGATGCTGAAATGGCTGTTAACATCAGACTTTTTTCCCCAGATCTGTTTGATTACTAAAAATAACATAGAATCGTGTAATAGTTTGGGTTGGAGGGGACCTTAAGGATCACCTAATACCAGTATGCAGTGAGAATGTTCACAAAAAGAGCTGAGTTCTGCCCTATTATTATCTGCGTAAAATAATTTTTATTTTCTAGAAATTGCATATGTTGATCCTTGCAATGTCTTACAAATAATGCATTTATCCATCATTTAAGCCGTACATTATAATTTATAGGTTAGTTATTTTATTTTGGTGTCAATCAAAGTGGGAAGCTGTATGAAAGCTTAGATTAGGAGAAAGAGATTTTTCATGGTAAGCTTTAATAAACTAACAATGACATTATAAAAGCTATCAAATATAAACCTGCCATCTAATAATAAGCTTGCTCCTGTTTATTTAAATGTCCACTTTGTGCTTGTTTGTAAAAAGTTAATCATTACAGCAAAGTTCAACCTGTGGAAATAGGTGAGTCTGGCTAAAACCTGCAGCACTGAGCAGTGAAAAGGGGGTTGGAGATTTCAGCCCTTTTTATTGCAGAATAAAACTTCTGGAGATGAACAGGAGGTTTTGCCCAAATAACTCCTGTATTAGGCAGGGTGAGGATTTTCCCTGTCCTAGCACAGCCCTGTGCAACCTGGCCTTGAATGTTTCCAGGGATCGGGCATCCATCGCCTCCCTAAGCAGCCTGTGCCAGTGTTTTGTAAAGGAATTTCCTCCTAAATCTGTCTTGCCCCTAATCCACTAGGCTGGAAACTCCAGTGGCTCCCAGGGATGGTCCTGCTGGGCAGACACCTGCTCTCTTGCATTACACAGACTAAAATACATTCAAAATATATTCATCAAAGTTATTCTTGAGGAACCAGCTTTCTCAACATCCTGAACCCCAAAACATATCCACATTCTCTTATCCCAGGGGAGCACGTTCATCCTGACTGCTCCTCTCCAAAGCTTCCCAGCAGAGACAAAGCAGGATGTCCTGACTCCTGGGGTTGCTCAAACACTCAGTGCCTGCTGCCAGTGCCACAGAGGTTAAACCCTGACACTCCTGAGTACATAGCAGAGCTCTGCCAGCTGCTGACAAATGAGATTTCGGGATGGGACATGTTCAATCACAGATATTTGGATTTGTTACACCCTCTCCTGCTGTGGCCCAGCCAACCACAGCCATATGGAGTGGTGGAAGCACTGCTGGCCACACGTGCTGGTGGTCTCGGGTCAGCTTTGGCAGCAGCCCTGCTCAGAGCCCCTCCATAAATCACCCACAAAAATCATGTCTCTGGCCATCTGGAAGGCTCCCAGCTGGACCACAAGCACGGATCTTATACCTCTTGGCACTGCAGTGGTGGGCAGTGGCAGCACGGGATGCTGAATGTTCTCTGTGGGAATGGGATATTCTCCATGGGAAGGGGATGTTCTCTAAGGGATTGGGATGTTCTCCGTGGGATTGGGATGTTCTCTGTGGGAATGGGATATTCTCCGTGGGAATGGGATGCCCTTGGAGCAATGCAGGGCACTAGCCTAAATCACCCCAAGACCTAAACAAACCCTGGTCTCTCCACCATCCTGCAGAGGAATGAGTCCACCTCACCTGACATCAGCATTTCAGCATACAGGTGCCTCGAAAGCAACATTTCCTCTTTTGAAGAAGAAAACCCCTCTTAGCCCCACCTCTTCCACCATTTTTCCTGTCTAGAGCAAACTGTTGTTGCTATTGGTGTTGTTTTCCTGCAGAAAGGAGCAGATTAACCTGTGTCATTTAGAAATATCATTTGCTTTCTTCCCTCCAGATGGAAACTCTTTGGTTTCTGCTATCACTAAACACACAACTAAATCAAGATATGATCTGCTAACATATTCAAAATTATGTTTGGCCTGAATAATTTTTTTTAGCATCAAACATCAATTTAATTTCATAATGAATACATGCTTCATCTCATAACATTTCATTTTTCACACATTTAGCAAAATTGCTTAACTGATACTTTTTTTCCCCAAACAGCTTTATTCCTACACTAAAGACATGCAAATCAGACTTGCACTCTTATATAATGTGCAGAATTCCCGACTGTTGGTTCAATTGCTAAATTCTAAAATATTCATAATAACTATATTTTTTACAATATTAATTTGGTATCCTGATTCTTTTATTAGGAAAACCACGTTAAGATACACAAGCAGAATTTTACAGGTCTCTCTGTTCAATGATTTTCATTTTTATTTGTTCCCTCTCCAGAGGGGAACTTCCCCAGCACCCACCACATGCTCCACATCCCGGAAGCGTTATCAGGAACACCGGCGAGGCACATCCAGCCTCCCTTCCTAAGCCTAATGCCCTTTGTAATTCTTGTCTGAGCAGTTGTTAGCTGAAGACAAGATGACTTATTTCCATTCATTCCCCACATAATCCACCTTATGAATTTCCACTTCACCTACCCACACAGCCAAGGAGCCAGAAATACAAAATATTTCCTACTGTGTTTTAAACCCGCATCCACCTGGATACACAATAAGAGCTTAATAGCTTTGACACTGCACTGTTTTCATATTCATGCCTAAGTTATGGATACAGCAAAAGATCAGCACTTCTTTGTGCTTGGCATTGGCTCTGCTTTGCTGCCTTAAACTGTCTGAGTCAAGGCCATGTTTTAATGCCATAGAGCTTTATTCAAATACCAGTCTGACCACATTTTAAAAGCCACCCTGTACCACTTCATTGCTGCAGATGTCCTTTACATTTGGCAAGGGCCATTTCTCTGCGTGTCAACAGTAATTCAGTTTAACAGCTGTCTCTTTTGACAAGCTTAGTGTCAGACTCTAAAATGACAGGGTGACAGTTTTCCTTTTCTTTAACAGAACATAGTGAAAATTAACTGTTTGAATGCAGGAGCATCAAACACCCCCTGAATACAGTTTGGAGTCAAGGGAATAGGGTTGGGAATTGTTGGTATTAACAACCTGAACTGGAAACATGTAGGGTCTGACAAATCCTGGCACTGCCCCTGGAACTGAGGCCTTTACCTGAAATCAAAGTGTTCAGCACCCAGAAAACCTTAAATTGAGTTGAATTAGATGTCAGAGGGAAATCCTGGGAATTTGCACACTGGCATGATGAATGATTTTCCTGAACTGCATAAAGACACATATTCCATGTATTTAGTTAAAGTGCTTCTTAACATAGCAGCTAAAGGTACCCCATGTCTCAGCTTTCCAACATCACTCCATACACATAGGTTTTCCATAAATTTCAGGCCTCCAAAAACACTTCAGCATAATTTCAGTAGGACTACAACTGTGCCTGGAATAATACTTTAAATCTTCATGATTGAAACCTTTAACAGCAAAACCAGCTTGTGGACAGTAACAAAGTGCCACCGTGATTTACGAACCACCAATAAATGCTACCAAGACACAGCTTTAATCTGGTGCAAGAGTAGGCTTTACGAGGCTGCTTGTATTTGGCTCACATAAAAGTGAATTTAAAAAATATAAACTTTACACTATGTGTATTTAAACCATGTACTCATGGCAGCTGTACACTGGGTCACCTCCTTGTGTCTCTGCTCTCCAGGGCTGAGCAGTGAGGCTGGAAGATGCCTCCTCAGTTCAGTTCTTGGCCAACCTCGAAGTTGACTGCAGTAACACGATTTCATCTCACACAATTTGTTTTGAAGAATTACAAAAGATTTTCTGTCGTTTGTTCCTCGGTAAGCAGGTACAGCTAAAGCATAACAGAATAACCAACAAAAAACCAACAGGTTGAAAGGATGGAAAAACAAGCATAATATTGAAGCTCCTTTAGTAATTGCTTTTGTTTGCTTAATGTTGTCATAAGGAAGAATTTTTTTACCAAGGTGGCAGAACACTGGCACAGGATGCTCAGAGAGGTGGAAGGTGCCCTGTCCCTGGAAACATTCAAGGTTATTTTGGACAGGGCTCTAAGCAACCTGGCCTAGCTGAAGATGTCCCTGCTCATGACAGGGTGGTTGGACTGGATGGCATTTAGGGGTCCCTTCCACCCCAAATCATTCTGATTCAATGATAAATATTTGTGTGCAATACCCATGATTACATGTGGCCACCTCATGGTATTTAGAACAATTCACACTCAAATGACTACAAATGCCTCTAAAAGCCATGCTCATTTTTATAAGCTGGAACAGAGATTTCCCATTTCTCAGTCTCATAACACAGCCCAGCTCTTCCTCTTTTATTCAGTCCTTTTAAACTGTCTTGGGTTATGGAACCAGAAATGTGTATTCTATTTCATCTGTTGAAAGCCGTTGGGAAAATGTTTGTTTTTTGGTTTTTTTTATCTTTATCTCTTGTAACTCCAAGGGGGAGAGAGGTGGATGCCTTGTGATAATGGGCCAGCCATTAAAATCAGGTGGGGCAGTGTTTCTTATTTCTTTCACCACTCGTCCATCCTTGGGGAATATCTTCTGATAATTGGCCATTAAAGCTCACCAATGACATGACATAACATCACCCCATTGTGAGATGCTCCACCCAGTGGGGGGGGAGCCAACCGTTCCTACCTAGATAAAAACTGAGACTCAGGAACACCAAGGATCTGTTTTTTTTTTTTCCACTGGAACCCTGGAGGAAGACCGGACCCATCTCGCCACCACTGGACTTTCTACAGGATCACCTCTACTCCACAGAACCACATCTGTTACTCCAGGAGAATTTATTTGAACTGCTTCCAACACCCTCACCAACAGGGTGTCAGGTCGTATCCCTGACCATATCAGGGTTTTCCAGGACTTTTGCTTGCTTGCTTTTTTTTGTACTACTACATTTGGGTTTTTTAAATATTCCTAATAAAGAACTGCTATTCCTATTCCCAAATCTTTGCCTGAAAGCCCTTAATTGCAAAATTATAATAATTTGGAGGGAAGGGGGTTTACATTCTCCATCCCAAGGGAAGCTCTAGCTTTCCCTGGCAGACAACTGTCTTTCTAAACCAAGACATAAACACAATTGGTCATGACCTGCAGAAGTCACTGATTGTCCAGCACTCTGTATCCAGGTCTCTCCTACAGCAAAACCTTGTCCCTGTGCTGCAGGGGCTGGGACAGAGATGCTGACAGTGCCACCTCCCTCCCCACTCCTTCCTTACCTACACACCCCGTGCGCTCATTTTCATATCCCAGGAATACATACTGCCATAGCCAGAGGTGAGTCTCTGCAAAGGGAACATGTTGCTGGGGTTTTATTAATATATCATGAAGCTCAGTTAGCTGCAAACACATATTTTTAGCACAACATCAGCCTCATGGGACGTGCAGGTCACTGCCTTTGGAAGGATGGGTTGTTATTAGTATTGCACTCAGAGTTCAGCTACACAAAACATAGAGAATCACTTTAAATCCTCCATCTCCCTAAAACCTCTCACATGCCTGGAACACTAATAATTCTATAACTTAAGCTGAACAGATTACTATTCAGCTGTAAATTTTATGGCTACCCTCTCTACCTCTTATGAAGTGTGAAAAGAGGCTTCATATGTCAGTCTTAGCTCAGAAATTACTTTCGCTGATTACTTAAACTTTCATTAAATAAGCTTTCCACAAGCTGTAAAAACAGAACACAGTAGGGAAAAAATTTGCTCTCTTTTAAAAGTGCTGTAAAGTCTTTTTTTGAATGAGTAATTAGAAATGTGTAAACTCATTAATGGATATGTGAGAAGCGCACACAAAAAATTTGACATTCCATGCAAGTATTTCTGTGTGCTATCAAATTTCATTGTATTTCACAGAAGCCCAAACTATACAGACCCAAAATACACATACATTAGTGGATATGGGTTATTTGCCAAGGAGGAATTTACATACAGTACAAGTAAAACATCCTAATTTAAATCTATGACAATGGATACTCACATTCTTAAAGACAAATCACAGTTGTTTGTATTTCCTCTAATATTTATACAGATTGCAAAGCTGTTGACAGAGCACAATTTGAGCTGGGCCTTTCCAACTGCTTACTGTTATTTTTATTGCCATTGTCAGCTATCTTTTCCATATCAAGATTAAGCTTAGATGAAGAGGTTCTGATATCCCAAACCCATACAGGAACACCCAGGTGGTCAGGCAGGGAGTGGCAGTGACAGATCCCAGGTCCCACTGCTGGTCCTCGTCCCCTTGAATCTCCCAAGCCCTTTTAGTTAAGCCAAGTTTCCATCTTCATTTCCTGCACACACACAAGCTGCCCATCCCCAAACCAGACTCTGCAGATGCTCTGCAGCCCCCTAATACCTTCATTTTTTGGGGCCCTTTCCCTCCTTTAAAATTTGCATTATTTGTGCTGAAAACTTGCTTTGCCTTCAAGCCTCACGCTCGGCTCCACGGCAGGGGGTGAGCATCTCATCTCAAAAGAAGAGAGAGAAAGGCAGAGATGAGGGGAGATGGGTGGTGTCCCTGTGTGATTTCCCACCTCCCTGGGAGAGGGGACAGGACATCTCGGGGCCACAGAGCTGGAAAGCATCCCACCTCCAAACTGGTAGGATGTTTGCTCGGGGGTGTCCCACTGGGCACACGTACTGTACACTATAAATAGTAATGTCTTCCATGCTCCTCTCAATGGAGAAATCTGCAGGAGGGGGAATAGTCTCAAATCTGTGTCATTTTCAAGGCAAACAGAGCCAGCCTCATTCCCTCCTTGGCAGGGAAGCCAGAGGTAGGGGGTACTCAGCCCTAACCCTGTGGAGTTGGGGAAAAGCAGGGCCCAACTGATGACTGGGAGTGAAGAGCTGCCCTAACACCCATTACCAGCCTTTCCATCCCAATGTGTCCCACAGGTATTTTCCTTCCCCTCCATGAGCAAACTCAGCCCCTCTCCCGGGAAGATGATGGTCACCATGAAAGGTTTAGGGGGTGACATGAAGAGGTGGCATTAACTGCTTCCCAAAGCATCCCTGCTGGAGGGGACTGCCAGATGCTGCTCCCCCTCTGAATTCCATGGATTTCCAGCATGGAAATGGTGCTGAGGAGAGCAAAGAGCACTGCTGTGGAATCCCTGCAGCCTTTTGATATAATACCTAGGAGTTGGCCCTGGCAGGATAAATTATAGTCACCTGTCTTGCCTGAGAGACAGGACCTCCCAATGGTGCTCTGTCTACAATGGTTTGCCCTGGGCCCCTCCTTGCCCTGTGGTTTTTCCCCATTCCTTGGTGTTTGACCCTGGTGACTGGCCCTGTCTCCCTTATAGGACACTGACCTTACCTGCCCTTTGCACCGCCCCCGTGCCCCAAGGTCATTGGCTGCTGTAGCCCTTACTTAAGCCAAGAACTGGCACATCAGCTCCCTCTTTGCACTGGACCATTCCTTCAGCACCACTTGGAAATAAACTGCTGGAACCGATCCAGACAAAGGGCCTTCTGCCTCTCCTTGCTGCTGGCCATGTGGCATGCGTGTGGATGAGGGCTTGATTGCTTTGCCTGAGATTCTCCAAGCAGCCTCTCCTCTGGAGGGGTTTATTGGGGAATAGGCATCTGCTCCACTCCTAAATACCCATCGCTACACACTGCAGTGCTCTCTCCCCAGAAGATATTAGTAAAATACCTCTTGCAGTAAAAATATTAGGTTTGTTATTATTGTTTTAATCCCCCAGAGAGTGATCTGTACCCCATCTGCAAAGTCAAATAATCCAGTTGGTAGCACAGCAGTGCCCCTGCTCCTGCTTCCCACCACTGCTCCAAGCCAGTTCCCTGGCAAAGCATCCCCAGGCCCAGTTTGGTGCCAAGTCTGTTATAAAACCAACCACGGTGCAAATGTTTTCAAGGAGAAGAACAAAAGTATGCAAAAGGAAAAGGCTTCACACATCTTTAGCATGGAAAATGTATTTAGTGCTCCCAGAACCTATTAGATGGGGTGATCCAGGCAATTTATTGTTTTGTCAATACCTTTTATTTTGATTTAATAATTTACAAACCCCATGGTCTATCTGTAGCAAAACCTCAACTTTCTTTACACAACCCCACTTAACTTCCAAACACTTTAACTTTCAGGTAAAATCTCTGTCATATTGACAAATGGGTCTATTTAAATTTTTATCACTGAAGAATTCTCCCTGGTGTGTTTTTCACTATCAGATTTCACGCCCAAAATAACAGGATACTTATTATTTTTTGTTATCCACCACGCACACGGGAAGTCACTGCAGAAAGCCCAGATGTGGTGGGGAAACAGCTGTAATTTGTCTGCAATAATCTCATTCCTACACATTGCATACGGAGGGTGGTAAAATATTTGCAAGAATACTGTGTAAAAAAGGGGGGGAAGCACAATATGGAATATATACACTAAATTCAGTCTGCCCTGTGTTAACAAATAAACAGCTCAGAGTATTTTACCCTCCCAAGGCATTTCCATGCATGATGTAGAGGCCCTGGGCAAAGTTTAAGCAAACAAAATAAAACTGCTACAAAGTCAACAAGTTTTTAGATATTATTAGAAATAATCACCTGGTTTTTCTACCAATAATCAGGACCAAAACTACAATCCTTATAGCCTTAAGTACGCTATTGATGTGTTTAACCTCTCCTTTAAATGGTATTAAAAGCTGAATTCTGTGGCTACTGTAAAGATAATAAAAACAGATACTGCAGGAATAGAGAAGTGTTTAATGACAAGTCACAAAGAGTTCTGCTGAAAGGAAAGCAAGAGCAAGAAAGGTTAAATAAACAGAAACCACAGTGCCTCCCATCTTTCTTACATTACCTTTCAATAACTGTAAGGGAAAATTTCCACTAGCCATGATTTGATTTCCCAGATCTGTGCATTAAATATTTACTTCTAACTATAAACTTATAGGAGATGGAAACAAAAACAAATTTGCATTATTAATGATGCAAGAAATGTGATGCTTAGTCCCTTAAGATTCATAATAAAGCAAGAAATATTAGAGATTTACTTTCTTTTTCATTTTAAAAGGCAAGTTAAAATGATAAAACTTATTTAATTAACAGAGAGTCTATTTATGAATTAGTTGTTTCTGCCAGCAAGAATGTTTTAAAAAAAACCAGCTGTCTGAAATGAGGCTGAGACTACAAAGAGTCCATTTTCAGCTTGGGAAAAATCAAAGGGTCTCTTTCTTTCAACAGTTTGGGTGAGATGATATTTTGAGATGTTGACAGCTGTCAAACTGCAGAACCAGTGAAGAACTACCAAATTGAAGTAGTTTTTATTTTTTTGAATTTTCTTCAATATTCAGCTCGACTTCTTTTAACAGCTCACTACTGAAATTTCTGCTTGGTTAATGGGTTTTTTCTCTTCCTTCACTGCTCGTGACAACTGCTCTGGGATAAACATGAACTCTCTCTTCTAAAATCAACCATAAATAATAGAGAACCATTATTACTTCTAGTAATGTTTGTCTTTTAGTAATGCATGAATTGACATCCTCTTCTCCCTTATGTGCCCAGTGTGGAACCAAATTTCCATGGTTCCTCATCTTTATCATCTCTATCCCACTGAATTTTCTCACTGTTTACTTACAAGATATTAGCAAAACAGAACTAATGGTCCTTAATAAACAGGGTAGAATTAAAAATCAACATTTATAACTTGTTTTCTGCTTTTCTGACAGAAGCTCTTTGTAAGATTCAAGTCAGTCTTTAGTTAATACAATAATGCTAATAATAATAACAATAATAAATAATAATAACAATAAACAATGCTTTCCATGTGGCTCAGAGTGGTTTTAATTTTCCATTTTCTTGCTAATTCCTGTTTCCACTGCTAAAGCCACCCCTCCTTTTCTAACCTTTTCATTTGTGTCAGTCCCATGACCAACCTTGTGGTGGTTTCTCCTCTGCCTCAGACATCTGCCCCATGTTTCCTCTTAAATAAAACCTCTTCCCCCAGATAATCAATCTGTGTTTGTTTGTCTTCACCACATATTGATTGACAAAATCAAAGTGGAACAAACCCCTTCCTCTCATTGTTCAAGGTTTCAGCCTCAGCTACAGCCTCTGCTTCAGCCTCCTTGACTGCCTCTGCATTCTTCCCTCTCACTGCCACATCTGTGTCCTGAAGAAAAGCACTTTCATCTTCCTCCAAGCCACCACTTCTTTCTAAACTTGTCCTTTAAGGTCTGTCCCAAGTGTCCCTCTGTCCCCGTCACCTCCTGGGCACCCTTCCTTGATGGGACTTGGGTGGCCTCACCTCATTTCGGTTTGTTCCCACCAAAACCAGCTCAGGCAACCCCAGACTGAGCCAGGAGCAAGTCCAGAGTCGTGTTACAGGAGGGGAAGGGCAGAGCCTCTGGCACTGCTTTAGCACATCCAATTTCTGATGTATTTTGTCTTTACACCACTGAGCATGAATGAGCATCTGCTGAGCCTGATCCCCACTCAGATACAGAGGAATTTCTGGAATCCTGCAGCAAATCAAGCACTGCTCTGCCTCCTGAAATCTGACGCAAATGTTATTTGGAAATATCAGGAGTGACTTCTGCTGGCACAAACACCTCAGAATTTCGATTAACTGCACTTTGGGTGACTTTCTTATAAGAAAAAAACCCCTGAATTTATATTTAATTTAAAAATGTTTCAAGAATAGAGGTTCAAGTATTGATCACTGCAGGCATCAGATAGCTTTAAAAAAGGGGGTTTTATGAATTATCATAAGAGCTTAATGTCCAGAAAAGGTGTGAGAGAGAATAATATCCCCAGCTGTATCACAGACCTGTTCCCATCAATGACCTAAGGACTCATTTACACTTACATGAGTGAAGCGAGTTCCCTCTGCCCGCTGGAAAGCGGCTTCCCAGCTAGACCCGGCTTAGCCCTGGCAGAGAACCATCTCAGCTCGGTTAGGCAGTTGCAGGCAGACCAGCTACTTCCCCCTGGTGGGTAAGGCTTTTAGCTACACGAGAGCTGTTGCTGAGGCTACGACAAAGGCAGGAAAAGGAGACTTCGTGGCAGTGCTACAGGTTGGCTTTTTTTGTCCCTCTGCACCTGCTCAGCATGCAGCACGAGGCCACGATGCTACAAAGCACCGAGCCACGAAGTGAAGAACAGGGGCGGGGTAAGTGATTATAAGGGACCAGAAAAAGGGGCGTACACAAGATGGGAAACCAATCAGGAGAAAGGGGATGGCATACAGACAACAAATCGAAAATGAGGGGTGGGGGATTTCCCAAGCTTGCCCCAATCAGGGACTGACTTCTCCCAATCTTTCCAGAAAGAGGGGAGAGTCCTTCCCGGAGATGGACAGGCACAGGTGCTGCACAAACAAGTGCAGGGGGAAACCATTAGGGGAAAGGGATAGGGGGAACATGGACTAAACCATTACAGAACTCAGCTAACTTTAACAATAAATAAAAGAACAGAAAATGCGCAGCTACACATGAGAAATTAGAACAGATTTCTATAATTTTTTCCACATTTTTTTAGTGTAAAAAGCAGCACATAACTTTTTTGGGACAGCTCCTGTCTACACTAAAGAAAAACATTCTCCTCTTTCCAGGAGACCTTCCCACACCATTGTGCTCTTAAACTGGTGAAACACAATACACAAAGTCTTCCTTAACTCTGCAAATTAGACAGGTATAAATACAAAGATTATTAATTCAATGCTTTTAGGATTAATAAAGTACATGAAGACTCTCCAAATGATGCCTCTAACTCAGCAAACACAGATCCAACTGGGCAGCCCACACAAGCCAGGTGGGTGTCCAGGGGTGAACCCAGCCTTCCCCTCTGCACTCATTAATTAATTTTGTTAATATCCTCAGAGGATGACCCTTTTTCAGAACAGACTTGAAGCAGAGTAGTGCCTGCATCTCCCCAGGGCCAGGAAAAGCTCCCCATGGCCAGCAGCAGGACAGATCACCACTGAATCCCAACATTCCACATCCACAGGAGTCAAAGTTTTGTTTACCACCCCTTCATTCCCTGTCCTGCTCTGGACATTTCCATTTGAAATCAGCATCTGTCACTCCCCCAAACCAAGTATTTTTCTTTTCTGTCTGAACCTGAATGAAAAAACCCTGAATCCCTAGGTGTCTGATATCAAAGTGGTGTAGAAGGGAACTACTGGGATGGTGTTGAGGCATTAATGCTGCACTAGAAATGAAGAGCAGATGGGCAGCAAGGAAGCAAATCCTGTTGAAATATAATTAAGTGACACTGAAGATAAGGAAAACCATGAAAACTAAAGGGCAGGTAAGGAGATTTTAAGTGCAATATAAAAGGGGATTTGTGGCACATGTAATTCTTCCTTTAAATGTTTATTAAACATAGATTTTTTTTTTTTTTTGCCTCTCAATTATAGCTACAGATCATTTTGTTTCTCTCTACTGTCTACAGGGATTAGCCAAAGCTGAAGGTTCTCAGTGCTTTTGTATCTATTCGATGTTTGTTTTATTCTCTCCCACAAAATACATTTCCAATTACAGATGAAAACAGGAGGCAGAAAGGGAAGAACATGCCATAAAGTATCTCTGGCATTCCCAGAAAAAAAAGCCCATAACTTCTTGGAAGACTGTTGCGGTGTGGTTTTATCTAATGATTTAAGTGTAGTTTTCCTTCTGTTTTGTAAAAGCTTACTTAATGGTTCATTCCATGTTTCCCCCTATTCCCTTCCCCACTTGGTATAGTCTCCGCCTTTGGAAATCCCCTTGAGTTGTTTACCCCAAGTCTGTTAGATGTCAATCATATATCGCTCCCCTCCCAGACCTTGCCAGTCTCAGGGAGGCCTCTCCTCCTTCTAGAAAGCTCAGAGAGGCTCAGTCCCTGATTGGGGCAAGTCTGGGAAATCCCCCACCCCTCAGTTTTCATTTGGTATTGTATGTACCACCCCTTTTATGTTATTGGGCTTTCCTTGTGTGACCACTCCTTCTGTCTGTACCCTAAAACCCCCTACGTGGCCGCAGTTCCGGGCTTCGCTGGGCTGTGCCTGGGGGACCCCAATAAACGTCACCCCATGGCGCCTCAGGGAAGTCTCCTTCACCGTAGCCGCCCCTCCACCGCCCGTGCAGCAATGCACTTACCCACCGGATGGGTCCTGCTGGTCCTCCTGCAGACCCTACCAAGGCTGTGACCGTTCCCCGCCAGGGCAGCCGGGACCAGCTGGGAGGCCGCTGGTTAGCGGGCAGGGGACCGCATCAGAAGACGATGGTTTCACTTCAATCATGCTCCAAATCAAGATGTATCCATCTCCATCTTTGACCAGGCAAATCTGGTTTCTGATCATCTTGTTTCTTACCTGTTGTTTACCAAATTAGAAAGTATTATGGGATGGAGAACACTGATTTTTTTTTTTTAATCTAATTTTAAATTTTTTGTGCTGATGCAGTCACAACTTTCAATAAATTACTAATTGTGGGCGAATCCTTGTTCTCAGCACCAACAGAAATAGGTTTTGTTCTCACATCCCCGTACATGCCCACAACCACCAAACCCAGCCCTCACTGTGCCAGTTTTCCTGGGAGCTCATTTACAGCCCTAAGTGACCCAGAGCCTCCAGCCCTCCTGCTTCCCAATGGGACAACCTGCTCCAGACGTGGCCTTTCATCACGTGATGCTGCTTCATCTCAGCATTTCTAAGTTTTCTGCTGCCTCCCAGAGAAGAAGATTTAATTGAGCCTTTAATTCAACAGGATCCCTGGTGGAGGGGGAAGACAGGGAAGGAGCAAGCACCGGATGGATGGATGGATGGATGGATGGATGGATGGATGGGAAGAAACCTCATGCCTTTTTTTGGCCAATCCTATATATTTTCCTGTACTTTTCCACAATCATAAATCCAATGTGCTCTTTGAATTCCCTCTCTGAGCTGCACTCTCGCTCTGCTCCAGCACAAACTCAAGATGAAGAGGGACAGGGAAAGGCAGGTGAGTGCAGACCCAGCACTTGGGAAGAGGAGACCTGTGGCTCTGTATTTTTGGGCTTTGGGAATTCTGCTGCTAACCTGCTGATTCCCATGAGAAACTGATCTACAAGTTCTCATTCTCAAAACACATTCTCGTTGTTGTAAATATCTCTGTGGGCTGACTCTTCTCAGGATTTTTCTCATAACACTGTTTCCCTCACCTGTTGTTTACCAAAGGGGAAGAGACACAGTCCTTCTCCGACCAATCACTGCCCTTTCAGCGCATTGTGTTATAAAAGGGCAAAGATGAAAGGTAGTAAAGCCTTCTGATGATCACCAAACTGTGTGTGTGTCCTTCTTCTCTGTTTCCCCACTGCAACAGAGACCTCCTCACCAACCCTGCCAAACCAACACTGCACTGAGACTAATATGCACCATTCCCTGCATATAAAATCTGCATTTCTTTTTTATTTGCATTGGAAATCCTGGCTCAGGCCTGTGGCTGGAATTGGGGTGGTGTATGCTCATCTCATATTGCTTGTGGACAGTTAGAAAAATCACATAATCCACCGCAGGTTTAAAACATAATTTAAACCTGCCAAGTCTCATAACTTCCAAGAAGGCAAATTTACCATTAAAAAAAATGGTTTCCACTTACTTGATTTTATATTTAGATCTCTGGCACATGGGCCTGCCACCAAAGAAGCCTTTTATGCAAGCACATAATCAACGGAAGCCTTCATTTTCACTGTGGCTGGATTTAATGTGATAATGAATATTCCAGTGTCAGCTCTAGGTAAACAGATGGGGTTTCACCTCAGATTCCCTTCTTTCAGCAGGCGCATGCTTGCTGAGTGGTAAATAATTCAGCAGCACCAGCAGAAGGACATCTGAGATATGTTCCCAAGGCAGGCAGATCTGCCTTGCTCGTGTCCTGCCCCGTGTTCCTGCTCTTGTAAACAGCAGCCCTGGAAAAGCTTTATTACCTATTTCTATCTGGCCCTTGCAAAGGACAACTCTTGGAAAAATGCATGGCTTCAGCTAGCTGCCTGTGGAAAAATCTCCCTTGGGTGGCCCATGGGCACCTGGGAGGGTCCAAGGGCCCAGCACACAGTTCTGGGCAGGGAAGTTTGGTGATGCATCCCAGACCAATGCCAGAGCCATGAGGAATGCACATTCCCTAATTAGCAACATTTATTTTTATTGTCATTTGCAGAGCTACAGATAATATTTCACATTCATTTGAGAGTCTCTCTGCAGTTTGCAAACATTTACCCACCCCATACAAGGCGAATTCCTTCATGCTCATTTTCCAGACATGGAATGTGGCAAAATTAATGTTACTGTGAAACCCTTCCCTTCCAGATTCCCCTGTTTGTCCCCAGATTTAACCCTTATTACCCAACCAGGCCTGCCTGGGGCAGCAGCTTTCCAACATAATTGTTAGGGATCTGCTCTTTCTTTGGGCTTCTCACCTATTTACCAGTCATTGGCTGATGTTTTTCCTCTCCTTTTTGCCAGTTTCAAGTTTCCATTCCGACACCAAATGCTTCCCTCTTTTCCTACTGCTGTTAACACGAGGCAGATCAAACACAAAAGTGTTTTCTCAAAAAATAATCATTAAGCGTATTGTGGAGTTTGGTTCCAGTGACAGCTGAATATTTTGTTTCATTAATAAGTCATTTGCAATTAATTCCTGGAGTAATTTCTAAAAGAATATTGTGATGTTTCCACGGTTTTTAAGTGGCAAAACACCAGTCATTCTTTGACAAAATTTCAGTGCAAAGTGCTCAAAGGCATCCACTGGAAAAATCCAGCCTCTGATGAGGACTGTCCCTGTGATGTGGGAATTTGGCTCCCATTAATGGTGAGGCACCTCCCACGGCATGCAAATACCTGCAGGATTTCAGGTTTAAATTTCAGGTGCATAGATGTTCATGCTGCTCCATTCAAATGATTAGTAATGAAATTACTATTCATTACTGATAAATAGTAACTATATAACTGTTATAGTTATAACTATAACTATCATCATAGTTTAGGGGTTTTTTTCCATTTAAGACTCATAAACAATTTCCCTGTGCTGGAAACATAACAAAATCTCCAATATAAATGGTTCAATATCTCTCTTTTCAATCAAAAGGCTGGATGAACAAATGACTTTTATCCTGCCTTTGATGCCTTAGCTTTTATATTTTCAGATTCTGTGCTACCTAGGGATGTAGCCTCATATTAGGAGCCATATTAAGCTCCCTCTACGGAGCTGTTAGACAAAACAAATCCATTTCTGATGGAAGACCAAGGACAACTTTCAGGCCAAGAACACAAACAACAATGGACTGAGGAGTGGAACAAGAAGGATGGGACCTCACGGCCTAAGGCTGTAATTGGACAATTGGACCCCAATATGCAAATAGACCTAAACTTATAAAATTGTAAAATCTCGTGACTGAGCGGCCATTTTGTTACCACTCTCAGCCCACCCTGGGTGCAGCCTTGCTTAGGCTTCTGTAATGCCCAGGATGGATCCTGAAGACCTTTTAATAAATACCAACTTTATTCTCTAGCTTTGTCTAGCTTCTGTTTCAGGTCAGCCTTCCCAAGGCAACACCTTCTGAAACTGAAGATGCTCCAGCTTAGAAAGGTTCCTGAGGCTCTAAAATCATACCAGGATGAGCATCTCTCCTTGGAGATCCAAGAGGCTCCATCCTCGACCTGCCAAAGTCACCTTCTGCTGGGGGTGGAATAGGCACCATTTGCATTGATGTTTCTTTAATAATTAAATAGAAATTTACCATCTTTCACAGTGTTCTTTCTAACCTTATGAACTGGCATGATTTGGGAATAAATAGCACAAGAAAGTGTCTAATCCTGGACATCAGCTCCACTTTCACTCTAAATCCTTGTCTCGGTTTTGAAAGAAGACAGGTATCTGCTAAAGAGGGGCAGGGCCTCTCTTGGAATGGATAATTGAAATCCCCTCCCCTCAAATTATTATAATTTAGAAAAATTAAAACGGCTTTCAGGCAGAGATATGGGGATAGGAATAACAGTTCTTTACTAATAGGTATAACAAGGCAAACAAACAACAACAACTACAGCAATTAATAGCGAACAGAACCAGGGACCTTGACGGGGCTTGGTTTCAAAAAACCCGGGGCAGTCTGGTCTCTTGGGACTCTGAAAAAAAAGTACCAAGCTGGAACGGTGAAGGATCCCGGGCTGGTGGATTGGATAAAATCCGGAGCTCCGTCGGTGGTCACTGGAGGGCAGGGATGTCCGGCAGGGAGGGCAGCGCGGGGCCGCGGTGCAGAGCAGCTTTAAAGCAGCGCTGAGGCAGTGGGACAGGGCCGGGCCAGCTCCAGCAGGGCAGCAAAAGGAGAGATCAGGATTTCCTGGGCACACGAGCAGATGATGGTAGCTCTCTTCAGGATCAAATCCGGGTGGTGCCAGTGAAAAACCCACGCAGCAACAGCAGCCCCATCCTCTCCTGATGCAGGGCACACCAAAAGTGAAGCTGACCTCCCAGCCCCGTCTTTTTCTCTGCGCCCCCCCCCCCCCCCCCCCCCCAAGAGAAACTCCCGGAGACAAAGAGTGTCCCAAGTGCCAGGCTCCATCCTTTGTTTCACCTGAGCACCGGTAAGTATCTAGTGATTAGTTGCCTCAGCAACCCTTGGGAAAAAATTCTATAGGTGAAAAAAAAACAAGAAACAAGCCTAACCCCCAACAATCCTGAGTCCTGACATGTGGCCAGCAAAGATGAAGGACCTTTCTAAGCCATAGAAACAACTACAATTGTTGTCATCTCACCTTGTCAATAACCTTCCCCCAAAATTACAGGTTAGAGAGGTGTCTGTAATCATTAACAGACTGGAGGAGAAGCACATTACTAAAGCAACAAACCTCTAATCAACAGAGTAGGAGCAGTGCAGAAGAGAAAAATAACTCCTTAATGAGTCAGTTGCAATTTTTTTTTTTTAAATAAAGATCTTACTTGGTACATATAGTTACCACCCCACAGTAGCAAAATTGACATGTTGGAAAAAGTGAACATCATAAATTTCTGCGTACTTGGGAATGTAATTTGCTGGTATTACACTTTCAGAGGGAAGCGCTTGCAGGTTTTCATATTCAGCAGCAAGAGGACTAAATCTGTCCATGAACTGACATAGCTCTGAAGTGACACAGTTGGCCGAAAAAATTGTCAAATATTTGGTTTGCAATCAAAAATTGACAAAATATTTTTAAAACTTAAAAATGTCCATTCTGAAACATCCTAATGGAGATGAACAGATGAACTTGGGGTCTGGAAAGCAAAGTTCAAGACCCACTCACAAAAATCTTCGAGTGGAAAGGTTTTTAATTTGTCATGAAAAATAGGTTTAAATGAATCTTTTAAATGTTATTGAAATGCCATAACTTGTGGGCTAAAAAAATTAATAAATTTGGATAAGAGAATCTATAAAATACCCCGTAAGAATAAATGGAAACAAACAATTTTGCACTCTCTATCAATACCCCAGGAGTTGCTACACAACTATTTCTATGATAAGATGTGACTTTGCCTTGAATGCAATTTGCAATCTATTAACTTAATCCAGTTTTCACTGAAGGAAATGAAAAGATTACCATTGACTCCAGTGAAAGCTGGATTAGACTCTGTTCACATTCACAGTGCGGAGGAAAAAAAACAAACCCTTAGTCATTATTTATGCCAGAAATTCCAATGTAAAAAGCAAAACTGGTGCAAATGTGTTAAAGAATTTGAAGAGAAAAATGAGCATAGTTGATATAAAATATAATTCCACTAAAAAGTAGATTACTAATTACTCTGAATGCCCTTACAGAGAAGCTATTGATGTAATTAAATGGCACAAATATTCTTTGAAATCCAATTATAGCAATGGAGCAATGATTGCACAGTTGCATGAAGAGTTAAAATAAAATATGACAGCAGATAAATAGGTATATTAGAAAGGCATTATTTGATTTCCTTGCATTTATCCACCACTGAGTGCCACCAACCCTTCAAGCCAGGGACAAATAGGAGAAAACAGATAAAGGAGAGATTGACTTCTCCTGCTAAATATAGACAGCAACAACTGAGATATTTCTACTAAAAAAGATAAAAGTAGAGATACCAGCTACCAATACAACATACAACAAATCAAAATACTGAGTCTTATTCAGTCCTGCAGTTCCACCAGAATTATCAACTTTTGTAAACACCAAACCATAAAAGCAGCAAAACTTGAAAAAGATTTACTGCAGGAAGTAAAAAAATCTCTAAGAAAACACAATATACCAATAAAGAGCCAATTATTGCACCATCAATATTCGGCAGTGGACTATCAGGGCAAAGCTATGCAGATTCCATTAGGAAAAAATACAGCCATGCCTATCCTTTGGCAGAAGAACATTACTTAGAGATGGGAAAAGGGACCTGCACTTTATTTGTGGGTTTAAATAATAATTTGATACTTTACCCATTATGTCGAGGAAGTAACTTTTAGAGGAAACAAATGCATGTCCCTTTCTGATTTAAAACTAAGTCAGTTCTTGCTCTGCTTTCTCTCGTCCTTAGAATTCACATTGCCTTAAATTATATGGATATTTATGGTATGTAAAAGGTATTTATAGTATATTCAAAGTGTGCCAACTTTTGAAATCCAAGGGAAATATTTACCAATTGCCAGTAACTTGCTCATCTCTTACAACTTACCTGGTTTTAAAACTGAAATATAAACCAGGCACAACTTGCAAGAGGTTTTTGTGAGAATTCCTCTCTGGTGAATTGGTAAATGCTTCTTTGGGAGTTTCCATATTAATAAACACCTGCAATCAGCCCTATTTCCCAGTTTACCCCCATTTTGCAGTCACAGGGAGAGGGCTCATAAGGGGTTTTATTTTGTGAGGTCACACAGACTGTGTCTACCCCATCCCAGGTACAAGTTGGGCTATTAACTTAATCAAAGAGGGGGAAAAAAGAATGAAAATAACCCCTAAAAATAGTTTCTTATTCTGCTTTTGCTGCAACATTACAAACAGAAACATCCACATGCTCAGCTCTGCCTTGGCTAAGCAAATCTCCTAAGTGTCTGAATTTCCCATTATGGCCATGATTTCTAGAGGGAGATGAAATCTTTACCTCTTTCTAAATTGATGGGAGTCTCCCTCCTCCCTTCAGATGCCAGAATATGGAAGTAGAAGACTCCCTCTGAAGGCTGTATTTTATAATACTCTGATGAGATGCCTTTTGATTTAGGGTTGGCATGAAGGAAGAAAAAAACCCTGTGGAGTCTGCCAGCTCATCTAACCCAACTTTAATCATTTACTGTGTAGACAGCTATATCTGAGCCACTCATCTAAAATCCCTTCAAAGTCAATGGTGAGAAATAGATGCTTTTAGGATGCAATTAATTGATTGGAAGGAAGAGGGATCTATCACATATGGAAAAGAATTATGGCCCAAAGGGTTCTGCTTTTCTTCATTTGCTTTAGAGTAGTTCACACATCTGCATTTGAACAGTCACCCAAGACAGGTGAGAAGAATATCTCCAACCACTATTAACAAATCTCTTGGTGTTTTTTTTAATCTCTTTTCCTGTTCCTTTCCCTTCTGTTCCCACACCCAGTCTCTCCTGAGATATCAGTTCAATTTTTTTGCATTACAAGCCCATTAACCCCTCTAAGAAATGGGTTCATCCATCTGATACTAACTAAAACTTTTGGATCAGACACTGGGGCCAGAAGAACAGACCCATCAGCTTTAAAAAAGACACTAATGGATATTTTCATGTCAATTGTCACAGAAATATTCAAAGTAAGACAAATAAAAAAACTTCCCACAGCTGTGCCACTCCCCCAAGGGCCCTTCAGCTCGCAGGACTATGGGTGGTCAACATCAAAATGTACTAAAATAATTATGGTGGATACAGAGAGTTTAAGGAGCTGAGGTGAGGATTTTCATGGAGACAAAGAAAAATATTCCCCCTCAAGAAGACGTGGCACATCTGTCACCTTGAACACACAGCAAACTTCTGGAGGAAGCAAAATTAATAATAATAAATTTCCCTTCATCAAGTGAGACCAAATGGAGCCAACTTGAAACAAGTTTTGCCAGACTGGAATACAGTGGAGGACCCCAAAACCTTCCTTTTGCTGCTCTACCACCCAAAGCACAGTCCTGCTCTGCAATTTTTCTCTGCTCTGCCAAGCTGGTGAACCACAGCCCATTTCCTCTCACCCACTGTGCTGGTTTGAAAGCAAAACCAGTGAAGGACTCCAAGTCAGAAACACAATTTAATAAGATGAAAAGAAAATAAAGTAAAGTAAAATAAAATAAAAGTAATAGTACCAAAAAAAAAAACCTGACAGAGTCAGAATACAACCTGACACCCTGTTAGTTAGGGTGGTAGTGGCAGTCCAGATGAGATGGTCTTGTCAAAGCAGTGATTCCTGTAGAAACGTCTGGCAGCTCTTGTCTCCTCTGGAAGTCCAGTGGATAAAAGCTGCCTGTGCTGTCCCAAACCCTGGATTTATCCAGGTGGGAATGCTTGGCTCCTCCCCTTGGGCGGAACATCTCACAATGGGATGATCTCATTCTATGAGTCATGCAGTGGGTCCTTGATGGCCCATTAAACAGAGATAACTCCCGGAGGAAGTTATCTATGAGTCATGTGGCAAGGCATTGTTAGGCTCATTAACAGAAGATAAGGAAAACACTGCCCCACCTTGGCTCCAACGGCTCATGGGGATAGAATACATACCTTGGGCACAATTTTACATTGTAACCTAGGACATAATCCACCCCTTATTCTATCACCATCTACATCATACATTCTCACAGATACATACATATATACACAGAATGAAACCTTACACACTAATTCTAGTTCTCACTTAAAATTAAGTCTCCTTGTGGTACACAACGGGTTTCTCCATCTTTTTGCATTACCCACCAAGTATAACCAGGTCCTTGAGCAAAAACAATCCCACGGATGGGTCTGCCTTTGCCTGAGGTGGGATTAATCCAAACAGTCTTTCCTAAAATCCCTTTCATGTGTACCACAGGGACTTTATCTCCATGCACTGTGTGCAAGGGTTCAGACTGGGCAGGACCAGCTCGATTGATGGAGCCTCGGGTGTTGACCATCCAGGTGGCTTTGGCTAAATTTATGTCCCAATTCTTGAAAGTCCCTCCGCCAAGTGCCTTCAGGGTAGTCTTTAATAGTCCATTGCACCGTTCAACTTTCCCGGCGGCTGGTGCATGATAAGGGATGTGGTATATCCATTCAATACCATGTTCTTTGGCCCAGGTGTTTATAAGGCTGTTCTTAAAATGGGTCCCGTTGTCTGACTCGATTCTCTCCGGGGTGCCATGTCTCCACAGGACTTGCTTTTCAAGGCCCAGGATGGTATTCGAGGCAGTAGCATGAGGCACAGGATAGGTGTCCAGCCATCCTGTGGTTGCTTCTACCATGGTCAGCACATAGCGCTTGCCTTGGCAGGTCTGGGGAAGGGTGATGTAGTCAATTTGCCAGGCTTCCCCATACCTGTACTTCAACCATCGTCCACCGTACCACAGAGGCTTCACCCGCTTGGCCTGTTTGATTGCAGGGCAGGTCTCACAGTCATGGATGACTTGTGAGATGCTGTCCATAGTAAGGTCCACCCCTCGGTCACAGGCCCATCGATATGTTGCATCTCTTCCCTGATGACCAGAGGCATCATGGGCCCAACGAGCTAGGAATAATTCTCCCTTGTGCTGCCAGTCTAGATCCACCTGTGATACTTTCACCTTGGCAGCTTTGTCTACCTGCTCATTGTTGCGATGCTCCTCATTAGCCCGACTCTTGGGTACGTGTGCATCCACGTGTTGAACCTTCACGGTTAGCTTCTCTACTCGGGTGGCAATGTCCTGCCAAATCTCAGCAGCCCAGATGGGTTTCCCTCTGCGCTGCCAGTTGGCCTTTTTCCAGCGATTCAGCCATCCCCACAGGGCATTAGCTACCATCCATGAGTCAGTGTAGAGATAGAGCCTCGGCCACTTCTCTCGTTCAGCAATATCCAAAGCCAGCTGGACAGCTTTAAGCTCTGCCATCTGACTCGATCCACCTTGTCCCTCAGTAGCTTGTGCAACTCGTCGTGTGGGGCTCCATACTGCAGCTTTCCATTTCCGGTCAGTGCCTATAATTCGGCAGGAACCATCAGTGAAGAGGGCGTATCGTCTTTCAGTCTCCAGTAGCTCGTTATATGGTGGGGCCTCCTCGGCACGTGTCACTTGCTCCTCTTCTTCTTCAGAGGATAATCCAAAAGTCTCACCTTCAGGCCAGTTCATTATAACTTCCAGAATCCCAGGGCGATTTGGGTTTCCAATACGTGCGCTGTGTAATGAGGGCAATCCATTTGCTCCAAGTAGTGTCGGTGGCATGATGCGTGGAAGGAACCTTTCCCTTGAACATCCACCCCAGCACTGGCAGTCGGGGTGCCAGAAGCAGCTGTGCTTCAGTGCCAATTACTTCTGAGGCTGCTTGAACTCCTTCATAGGCAGCCAAGATTTCCTTCTCCGTGGGAGTGTAGTTGGCTTCAGACCCTCTGTAGCTTCGACTCCAGAATCCCAGTGGTCGACCCCGAGTCTCACCAGGCACCTTCTGCCAAAGGCTCCAGGACAGGCCATTGTTCCCGGCTGCAGAGTAGAGCACATTCTTCACATCTGGTCCTGTCCTCACTGGGCCAAGGGCTACCGCATGAGCGATCTCCTGTTTGATCTGGGCAAAGGCTTGCTGCTGTTCAGGGCCCCAGTGGAAATCATTCTTCTTGAGGGTAACCAGGTAGAGAGGACTCACAATCTGGCTATACTCAGGAATGTGCATTCTCCAAAAGCCTATGGCGCCTAGGAAAGCTTGTGTTTCCTTCTTGCTTGTTGGTGGAGACATCGCGGTGATCTTGTTGATTACTTCTGTGGGTATCTGGCGACGACCATCTTGCCACTTGACTCCCAGGAACTGGATTTCTCGAGCCGGTCCCTTAACCTTACTTCTCTTAATGGCAAAACCAGCTTTCAGTAGAATCTGGATAATCTTCTCTCCTTTCTTGAAGGCTTCCCCTTCTGTGTTCCCCC
Organism: Acrocephalus scirpaceus scirpaceus; assembly: GCA_910950805.1. Taxonomy (NCBI): domain Eukaryota; kingdom Metazoa; phylum Chordata; class Aves; order Passeriformes; family Sylviidae; genus Acrocephalus; species Acrocephalus scirpaceus. Next base: position 77,884,391 of record OU383776.1, read on the forward strand.
ATACAATAATGTCATCAATATACTGGAGATGTTCAGGAGCCTCACCTTTTTCCAATGCAGTCTGAATCAGTCCGTGGCAGATTGTGGGACTGTGCTTACACACCTGGGGCAGTCGGTTCCAGGTATACTGCACACCCCTCCAGGTGAAAGCAAACTGGAGCCTGCACTCTGCTGCCAAAGGAATGGAGAAGAAGGCATTGGCAATGTCGATGGTCGCGTACCACTTTGCTGCCTTGGACTCCAGCTCGTACTGAAGCTCCAACATGTCTGGCACAGCAGCGCTCAGTGGTGGCGTGACCTCATTCAGACCACGATAATCCACAGTCAGTCTCCATTCTCCACCGGACTTACGCACTGGCCATATAGGGCTGTTGAAAGGTGAACGAGCCTTGCTGACCACCCCTTGGCTCTCCAGTTTACGAATCATCTCATGGATAGGAATCACAGAGTCCCTGTCGGTGCGGTATTGCCGACGGTGCACTGTTGCTGTGGCGATTCGTACTTGTTGCTCTTCAACTCTCAGCAGTCCCACAGCAGAGGGGTCATCTGAGAGACCAGGCAAGGTATTCAGTTGTCTGATGCCTTCTGTCTCTACAGCAGCTATCCCAAAAGCCCAACGATATCCTTTTGGGTCTTTGAAATATCCATTTCTGAGATAGTCTATGCCAAGGATGCATGGGGCCTCTGGGCCAGTCACAATGGGGTGTTTTTGCCACCCGTTCCCAGTTAAACTCACTTCGGCCTCCACTACAGTCAGCTGCTGGGACCCTCCTGTCACTCCAGAAATAGAAACGGATTCTGTTCCTACATACCTTGATGGCATCAGGGTACATTGAGAGCCAGTGTCAACTAAAGCCATATACTCTTGTGGGTCAGATGTGCCAGGCCATCGGATCCACACAGTCCAATAGATCCGATTGTCCCTTTCCTCTACCTGGCTAGAGGCAGGGCCTCCCTATTCCTGGTCATGGTGCACGCTACTCTCTTCCTGTAAATATGTTCTTGAGGTTCCTTCAAGAGGATCAGTTATATCATCACTCTTATCCCGTCTGGAGTTTTGTGCTTGAGAGACTGGAGCAGCATTGACTCTAGACGAACTTCTTGTGGTAGGGGTCTCTCTTTTCAGTTCACGTACCCGGGCTGCTAAGGAGGAGGTGGGTTTTCCATCCCACTTCCTCATGTCTTCTCCATGCTCCTGAAGAAAAGACCAGAGGTTACTTCGTGGAGTGTATGTTCTCTCCCTGGCTGGGGGACGCCTGCTCCTAATGGCAGAGACTCTTGTTGGTTCTGGCGAGACGTGGTGAATTTCTTCTTTAATCAAGCTTCGGACTTGCTCAGCCAGCCTTGTTTCCACGGATGAGACATGGGTACGAAATGGGGCGGTGACAGTGTCCTCATAAATTCTTAGTTTATTGACCAAGATGCCCACCCTGTCCTCGTCTGCCCTCCATTGCAGCGTTGCCAGGTAACGGGAGTACATCTCTGGTCCAAGCCGTGCAAATCTCAACCACATCTGCAATGTGCACTGGACTTCATCTGGGCTTTTAGGAAATCTCTCGTCCTCTGAGAAAAGGATCTCCAGCACAGCCAATTCCCTCAGGCATCGGATACCTTGTTCCATTGTGTTCCACTTTCCTTGGTGCACCTGGAGATCTTCTTTACAAAGGTATCTGTCCTTCACACTTGTTAGCAGTCGTCGCCAGAGGCTGAGAGTTTCTTGGGTTCTCCCGATCCCTTGGTCAATGACCACATCCCGGGACAGCGATCCCAGTTGCCTGGCCTCACTTCCGTCCAGAATGGTGTCATTGGCTGCAGTGTCCCAGATACGGAGCAGCCAGGTCAGGACAGATTCATTTGTCTGGCGGGTGAATTCCCTCCGCAGGTCACGTAGCTCACCCAGGGACAGAGAGCGAGTGATGATCTCTGGCTCTGTCTCTTCTGCTGGGTGCGAAGGTCCTGCTGCATCCTCATCAGTCACTATGCGGACTGATTTGCTCTTTGCTTTCTTCTTCTGAACAGGAGCAACTGCTACCGGTTTAGGCTGTTCCAGTTCAGTGATGGTTTGTGTGGAGATGCTAGCATTTTTGGCTTCTTTCTCCTCTGTGACAACCTGCACAGACACAGATGTTGTGGCTTTGCATGTGGCTTCTTTCTCCTCTGTGGCAGTCTGCGTGGACGTGGGCACTGTTGCCTTGATTTTGGTTCCTTTCTCCTCTGTGACAGTCTGTGTAGACGCAGACACTGTTGCCTTGCTTTTGGCTTCTGTTTCCTCTGTGACAGTCTGCGTAGACTCGGACACTGTTGCCTGGCTTTTGGTTCCTTTCTCCTCTGTGACAATCTGTGTAGACACGAAGGCTGTTGCTGTGCATTTGGTTCTTTTCTCCTCTGCCTCAAGAAAATGCTGCACTTTAAGCATGGTGCAGGCTGTGCAGAGAAGAGAAAGCAGGATTAACAACAACATTATGCTGTCCTTGGTATCCAGAGAGAACTCAATATTTCCAAAAACTGCTGTATCAGGCTTGAAAGACTGGAAAAAATCATTCTTTATCCCTCCCCATTGTGGCTGGGTGAGATTGTTGAGACCCCAAACAAAGCATCCTAGACCGGGACAAGACAACAGAATTGAGTACATATTCCGAATTGTGCTCATTGCCTCGGAGGTTATCATGCAATAGGCATAATAGACCAATAAAGCAATTTTAGTGCCATACCCTGGTTTACACCAGAATATTAAGATCTGCAGATACTGCCCCATGTGTGGAAAGATATAGAGAGCTAGGTACAAGACACATGTAAACATGCTGAGCATCATAGTAAACAGGTGTCTTTTTTCCAAAATTGTAATTCTGACTTTTCTCGGTACCTCCTGCCCCACGTTGGGCACCAAAAATATGTGCTGGTTTGAAAGCAAAACCAGTGAAGGACTCCAAGTCAGAAACACAATTTAATAAGATGAAAAGAAAATAAAGTAAAATAAAATAAAAGTAATAGTACCAAAAAGAAAAACCTGACAGTCAGAATACAACCTGACACCCTGTTAGTTAGGGTGGTAGTGGCAGTCCAGATGAGATGGTCTTGTCAAAGCAGTGATTCCTGTAGAAACGTCTGGCAGCTCTTGTCTCCTCTGGAAGTCCAGTGGATAAAAGCTGCCTGTGCTGTCCCAAACCCTGGATTTATCCAGGTGGGAATGCTTGGCTCCTCCCCTTGGGCGGAACATCTCACAATGGGATGATCTCATTCTATGAGTCATGCAGTGGGTCCTTGATGGCCCATTAAACAGAGATAACTCCCGGAGGAAGTTATCTATGAGTCATGTGGCAAGGCATTGTTAGGCTCATTAACAGAAGATAAGGAAAACACTGCCCCACCTTGGCTCCAACGGCTCATGGGGATAGAATACATACCTTGGGCACAATTTTACATTGTAACCTAGGACACCCACCAAAGAGCACCATTGTGCTGCAGGTCTTTGAGGAATCTGCTGCTCACTCTGACATAAGGGAGTACGTTTTGTTTCATGTTTCCCTCATTCTAGGCATTCATCTTCAAAGTGCCTTGCATGCAACCGGGGAGCCTTAGAAGCCTATCGGGGCAATTCAAAGAACTTTGCACAGAGCAGGAGGGGGCTCCTGTTCAAAGCTGCAGCTTTGCATCTGCCAGAGAGGAGCAGATTCAAACCCAAAGAGGTCACTTCACCTACCTGTAGTGGGATCTCATATTCAGAAGACTAACTAAAAATAAGGGATATTTAGCCAGTGTGATAACTGAAACCCTCGAGGCAATGCTCTTTCTCTCTCCCTCACACTCAGAGCAATGTCTCCTTTAGAGAAAACCTCAAAACTCTGGGAGACATAATGGCCTCCAGAAAACTTACTCACGGATTAGCTCCAGCTGTAACATCCTCCTGGTTTCCGCACAAAAGTTTCCAACAAACTGGACCACCACAGACTTCTGTTCAAACTGCCTGAAACAAGGGAACTACAATAAACATTTGTTCAATACAGCACAGAGTAATAAAACCACCGATTTCTTTCAATTACTCAATTTAATGAAATAGAGGGGAAATATTTTGCTTGGTTCAGAAATTACCATGATCAGAGCTGGAAGCCCCAGGATAACATAAGGGCTCTGCTTGGATGGGCACTGTCTAAACACAGAGTAATTCAGAGCTGCTTGCCCCAGAATTTATCATTTTCACAGGAAATACAGAAAAGCACAGAAGAAAATACTGTTGTCTGAAATTTATACATGGAGAGCTGTGACAAGTAGAGATGCAGGTTCAGGTAGAGATGTTTAATATCATTGATAAGGGTAAGAAAAATCAGAAAAGGATTAAGAGAAAGAGAAACAATAGTTTTATGGATTATCTGCAGAGTCTTTGTATCAGGTGCTTGATTTTTAAAAAACAATTTAGATTAAATCACTGTAACACCTGATTTTATGAAATGTAGCAACTCTTCATCTGCAAGGGAATCTCCTATTTGCTACTGGGAGAGGGCAGTGCCATCTCTGGGATTTAACCCCACTGTCCTGAGTTAGCAGGGTCTCTCTCCCTGCTCCCACTGCCATCACACTCCTGATGTGGCCACATCCCTCCTCTTACAACATCCACATCACAGCCACAAATCCCACCTCCGCACAGTTTCTTCCACCTGCAAAAGTTCCTCAGTTTTTGTTGTCTCCAAGGGCTTTTTTCTCTTTTTTTAAATACTAGATTAAAATGCACGTCATCTTGCACTGCTTTCTCAGCCTCCTCTTATTTACATTGTATTTTTATTAAAAGCTGTAAAGCCTTTGGGACAGTCTGTGCCTGAATGGCACTTCACAGATACACTTGCATTACTCCCGATATCAAGTTTTTCTTTTTATTAGAAGTCCCTGTGTTTGTTTTCCTTTTAACCTCAATTTAAACATCCCCTCCATTGCCATGCTTCATTTTGCTGCAGTGCTGACTGTGGTGTTTCAGGTTCACTGTGCTCCCTCCACGTTTGGGTTATAACAGCAGGCCAAGATGGATCATAAACTTTATGTCTGATTCCACTTCTTATGTAACATTTGTGGGGGATTTTTCACATTTTTCTACTTAGCAAATGTATTATTCCTTTAAAGCACCTGATCAAGTATACTGGGATCTGTGAGATAAGGCTAAAATTTAATTTAATTGCCAAATTATTCTTATGCTGCACATATCCAGGTACAGCCGTTTGGACAAGGCATCTCTCTAGAAGAGCAGAGCATTTTGAGGCCCTTTCACACCATAAGGAACACACTCTGTGCTCAAACCTGCTCTCAGAGGGTTTCCTACCCTGCTTTTGCACTGTATGTCCTTTTTTGTCCATGTTTGATCCTCACTTCCATTGCTCTCGCACTGACCTCACCTGGAGCAAGGAGGCTGCAAGACTTCTGTGGCTCTTTGCTGAAAGAGCAATTGATTTATGCCCCAAATGTTTCCCAGGTTGTAAAACAGCAAAAAAGTACAAATGAAGAGCCTGACACTGTTTTTCTTCCTGCTGTGTGCAATCAAGCCAGAAAGTCTCCCTTACTTTGAAAGAACTGGCAAATTAACTCATCATACCTGAGCCACCAGCAGCAACATAGCATTGGGAATATTTTCCCCCACTTGTTCTCCTCCTGCTGAGCTCCTCCACAGGTCTGGGATGCTGCCTGCTTCCACAATGCCTGGTTGGAAATAAAAATCCTGCATGTGAATGAAACACTAAACCTTTGCCACCAAAATATGTCAATAATTTTTAAAGAACTTCATCCCTTCAGATATTGCGGAGTTGACCCCATCTATCTGTGGAGTCTGAAAGGGAAATAGATTTAACACAGCCAAGAAATAATCACGGGAAAGCATTTTGGATGCAGCCAAGGATGAAGTAAGGCAGTCTATTTTCTTCAAAGCAAGCTGCGGCCACCCCTCACTACATTCAAATACATCAATTACAGAGCTTTAATGGGAAAGGATTAAAAAGTACAAAGGTAAAACAAACAGCATCACTGCAGTGTCCAGGAGGATGAAACAGCTTCCTTCTGTGGTGGGTATGATTACAGAACTGCTAAAAAAAGAAAGGGAGGAGAAATAGAGAAATGGAGAAAAGGTTTCATGTACCTTGACCAGGATTGCTGTGACAGTGACAAGCCCAGGACACTGCAGCACATGCATTGTGGAATTCAGTCCCTATGCCCCCAATCTCACTGCCAGTGCTCAGATCTGAACTCCAGTTCTGTATTTCCTCTTTCCTTCTAGCCAGGGAAGTACATTATTTCATCAATGAAAAGCTTTATATAAGGTTATTTTTCCTTAAGTATCTTCACCTTGAGTATTGTGTCCAGTTCTGGGCCCCTCAGTTCAGGAAGGACATTGAGACTCTTGAGTGCGTCCAGAGGAGGGCAACGAGGCTGGTGAGGGGCTTGGAACACAAGCCATATGAGGAACGACTGAGGGAGCTGGGGTTGTTTAGCCTGGAGAAAAGGAGACTCAGGGGAGACCTTATCACTCTACAACTTCCTGAAGGGTGGCTGTAGTCAGCTGGGGGTTGGTCTCTTTCTCCAGGCAGCAACTGACAGAACGAGAGGACACAGTCTCAAGCTGCGTCAAGGGAAGTATAGGTTAGATCTTAGGAAAAAGTTTTTCACAGAAAGAGTGATTAAGTATTGGAATGGCCTGCCCGGGGAGGTGGTGGTCACCATCCCTGGATGTGTTTAAAAAAAGACTGGATGCGGCACTCGGTGCCATGGTCTAGTTGGGGTGTTGGAACATGGGTTGGACTTGATGATCTTGAAGGTCTCTTCCAACCTGGAAATTCTGTGAAATTGTGTCTGTACTGTCCCAGGTCATTGCAAACTGTTTCCTCCAGTCTACTTCCATCCACATTCTCATTTCCAAGACCTGTGCCATTCAGCTCCATCTTCCTTAAAAGTTTGGTATTGAGTTTTTCATATGCCTAATTTGGGCTTAATTCAAGCCTGGAGTAAATCGTTACAACTCAGATGAAGTCAATAGGAGCACAGTGACTTACATCAGCTTTGTGTCATTAAATACTGACAAGATTCATCTCAAACTTTTTCAGAACAAAAGATTTCTGAAGATGGGTTAAACAACATAAGTGCTGAGCTGTTTTGCCAGACTGCAAATGGCATTAACACAAGCTTTGTGTGACATCTCTGAATTATCCCTTTGTGGTAATGTTGACATTACATGGTATTGACTCACGGAAGAAGCTTAAATACCCTTTTAAGTTTTCAAGACTCTGACAAAGCACTATTTCATTAACAAAATGTCAATGGAATCCAGGAAGCCTGAGTCTCCAGAAGAGCCTACCGGCTGGCCAGGGGATGTGGCAGCACAGAGCAAAGCAATCTTGATTTTTAGACAACAGGAAAGGAAGCATTTCATGCAGGGCACTCACTGGCTGAGGAAGGAGGACCCGAGGGCACTTCCACAGCCCTTCACTAAAGGACTACCACACCTTCTGCTGGAGAAGGTCAAAATAGCACAAATTGGGAAATGCATCACACAAAGTGAACCGGCAGAGACAGCAGGGTTGGCATCAGCTTGGAGAAAAAGCTTCTTGCTGGGAAAAGGAAAAAGGCCTGGAGAGCATTGCCATGGGGATCACCTGCTCTGGGGTCACCTTTGGGAACAGGATAATTAGGTGCCTACAGCTAAAATTGTTGGCTCTAAGAGTCCTGCTAATCACAGAACCAATTAGGTTGGAAAAGGCCTCTAAGACCATGAAGTCCATCTGTTAATGACACAACACCTCTCAAATAAGCACAAGGTTTATATTTGGTGGATTTGCTGCTAGGAACAGGTCTTGACTTTCAGGTTCTTGACCCAGTGCAGAGCAGGGACTTGGTGGTGAGGCAGAGGTAGCACAGCTGGCACAGGGGCCCCCTGTCACTCCCAGCACCATGGGGGAAACACCACTGCCCCAGTGAGGAGCAGATCAGAGACTGGGTCTCACCCCAGCCAGAACCCATGAGGAGCAGAGAGCAGGCTCTCTCCTTCAGAGAGCAGTAGATTATTTATAACAACCACTCACAAATCTTTTGCAGGGATCCTCAGCAACGCCCACAGGGTCCCATCTGGGTTGCCAAAATGTTAGCATCAAAATCACATATTCACACTAAGTATGAATATATGGGTGCTTTTATTGAAGAGAGCTCTGAGAGCCTGGGGTACAGAAACCCAAATCAGACTCCGACATTACATTCGAGCTGGGCATGTTTTATACCCTTTTTGGTTACATAAATGTATTAATTATTAAACTAGTATTGTTCTATGGTATACATTGATTCTATCCAAGCATGAATTCCCAGATCCCAAAAACACTCTTTCTCATGATTCTTGCTGCGGTTACATTGTTTCTCATGATTCTCTTTATGTTTACACAATAATTATATTTAATTATATTTAACAATCACCCAGGTGCAGTAGCACATGATTTACCAAAGACAAAGCTAACTCCCCCCATTCCCAGGGCCTACCCAGTTCCAGTTCTCCTTCCCAGGCCCAATCTTTCCACTCCCCCCTTTGAAACTATTCTCATGATTTTTAAAAGCATTATTCCCCATGAAACTAAGATTTAACCCAATACTATCAGGATCAGGCTCGAAGAGGGAAAAGATCGGGGGAGAATTGGTAGATGTGATCTCGGAAGCTTAGAGTAACCAGGTCTTTGATGTGCTAATGGATTCGGGAGAGTTGTTTTGCATGACAAAAGTACTAGAGATGGAGCAGGCAGAGGGGAAGGGGGACAATCTCCCCGGGGTATGGTCTGTAGCTTCTGCACGGCCCCTACTGTCCGCGCCGCAGCGGTACTGCCCCCGTCTATGCTGTAGCCTGCGCAGCTACACACTCCCGCTGCTTGGCCGCTGCCCACGGCTTTGCCGGAGCCCACCCCGGCGCTGGCCGCGCCGCTGCTTGTGCTTACTGACCCGCCAATCGTGTCGCCTGTCCCAGTCCCGGCAGCGCCGGGGCTTCTGCCCATCCCTGCCCCCGCGCCGCCATTCACACCACTCGCGCTGCCTCCGCCGGTCCCCAGCATTGCCAGAGCTGCCGTTGCTCGCCCCCGCCCCTGCCCCAGCGCTGCTGCCTACGCCTGTGCCGCCGCCCGTCCTGGCCCCCGTGTTGGTGCCCGCCTCCGCGCCGCTGCTGCCCACGTGGGCGCTGCTCTCCCCGGGGCAGCCGCCCGTCTTTCCCACGCCGCTGCAGTTTTTGCCCACAGCAGCCCTGCTCCTCCGCTTGTCCATGCTGCCGATGAGGGGGAGGCACCTCAGCTGTGCCGTGAGGTGCGCCGCTGCCATTCTGCAGGCCCCATCAGAGCTCCCATCTGTCCCGAACACATGGCCCATGGCAATGCCATCAGATGTCCCACAGGTTGCCTGGCTTCCGCCCTGCCCTGACCTTCGAGCGGTTCTGGCAAAAGAGAGTGAAACCCCCCCCATGCTAACTACCACCTTCCCCCTCCTTTCCAGGGAGGAATTTATCTGTGAATTGAATTTAACTCTCATTTCTGACCTTATTTATGATACAGGGAGCCTAACTGAAATCCAGAATTATCTTGATTCCAGTTGTAGAAATGCAGAAAAAGAACAGAGTGAAATTCCAGCACAAAGGGTTTGTTTTTCCAAGAGATACCCCACAGTTAAGTTTTAATATGTTAAGGAAAGATCTAGAGGTGTTGTTATGAATGGGGTTGTACCAAAAAAGTTTTTAAAAGTCGAACAGAGGAAGAAGAAAGAAAATATGCTACAGAGATAATACACACTTTTAGAAAATTTGGGGGAAAAGGGGGCTGCTTGACAGATTTAAGAGGGGAAGGTTCATTTTTAGAAGTTTTTGGAGGGTTTTTTTGGAAGCATTAGAGGTGATTGTGAGATGCCAGGGGGAAATAGCTTCAGAAATAAAGAGGAGGTGGCTTGATGGTTTAAAATCATGAGAGTTGTGATGATTCTGGTGTTTAATGGGATTGGGAAAAGATCTAGAAATGTTGATGGGGGTTGTAAAAAATTTGACAGAGTAAGATCCTCTTAGAAGAAGAAAAAAGATATGTAATGGTTTGTAGAAAAAGTCTTACAAAGAGGGAGAATATTGAGGTGTGTCTTTTTGTTTACCAATTATGCACATACCTTTGGGGATAGTATACAGTTGTCATGGGTTAGAATTCAACAACTGGGTGGAAACACTAATTTATGTAGTGGTTTAAATATCTTTTTCCTGTGAAATATGATTATGAGAACAGGAGGCAAAACAGGCTTAACTTAAGGATGAAAACAGATAGATTTATTAACACACAAAAGATAAAAAAAGAGAAAAAATAAAATTAGAATCAAAATGAAACTTTTAAAACACTCTCTTCCCCCCCACAACAGTTCACATTCTCACATGCAACATAAAGAGACAAAACTCAGAGCTTCAGGTCAGTACCACTTATTTTATAAGTCTTCTATTCAGTCTTTGAAAGAGAGGAGTAAATCTCTTGATGTGTTAGGTAACTCCTACAAAAGACGTATTCTCTTTGTGGCTCCTAGCCCCTACAAAAAGCAGCCCACCTGAAAACTTCTGCAATTTTGTAGTCTTCCCAAATCACGTAGCCTTCCCATGACTACATAATGGGCCATAGACTCACACTGGGGTTTCCCTGTTTAAAAATGCACACTTTCACAAGCAAAGGATTTCTCATCTTAAGGAGCAGAGATATCTTCTCAAGCCTTCACGGACACAAAAGGCTTCTTATCTCTGTTAAAACATCTTATAAGATCACATTACAGTTTCTAATTCAACATTCACTCAGTAAATCACAAAATACCTTTGCTCAAAATCTACAAAGCATTTCCCCAATTATATTGTCTGCAGTTTAAAGGAACTTTCTAGCAAGTCACAATACAGTCTGTTACCACAACAGAGGTTTTATGCTTAAAGAAATCTAAAGTTAAAGCAACTCGTCATCTCTCCCACTTGAGAAGTCACTCTTCTTTTACCGACTTTGATATCTTCATATTGTCTCTTTACATCTCTTTAATTCAGCCTTTTCTCTCTCTCTGAAGAGGGTTAGAGTGTTAAAAAAGTCTCAATTTGTGTCAGGAAAGAGTTAACATTCTCGCCGGGCCTGCAGTCACATAGTCTCTGCCCAGTGGGCGCTGCAAAAATCTCAAAGCCACGTGGTGAGAGACAAAGTTCAGAAATGGCAGCAAAGATGTCCTGCGTGGCTGGTCTTCCCCCCCGCCCGCCCTCCCCCCTCGATCTCAAAGGGGTGGGCACGGCCCAGCCTGGGCTTGGTGCTGCTTCTAGAGGGGGGTAGGGGGCTCGGGGGACATCTCCCTCAGCCATGAGGCAGCGTGGGGCAGGCCCCAGGGTCGGCTGGAAGTTGACAGTGACTCCCCCTTTCCCTGCCGGCAGCTGGCAAGGGAAAGAGCTCGGCCTGCCCGGCCGTCCCTCCCGTGGCAGCAGCCACAGGAGACCCGGCTGGGCTGTCCCGGCCCCCTCCCCACCGGGAGGAAGCCAGGACAGGCCTCTTACCTCTGTTGAAGCAAAGAGCCAAGAGGGCGGTCCCTTCCAAGTCTCCGCTTTTATATGGGTATTTCCAAAAGTTGCATCAGTTCTCTCAGTGGCTAGACCACAGGCCAAAAGCTGAGAACTGGTCCCTGATAGGTATCTGCCCCCTTCTAAAGCAATTCTAAGGTCCTGACAGGGCAGTATTCTATATTCTTCTTTAACACAAATTAAAATAGTTCTAACCCATTGAGATAGACCAGATAATTGTGTTGTAAATGAAGTCTCTGTCAGTTCAATGTTCCTTGTTAAATGTTCACCCCCTCTGTTAAATACCGGGCTATTCACCTCTTTGTTACACCTTTGAGCCCTGCAGCTACCCCAACATAGCAACCAGGAATCCAGGGGAGGGGAAAATGAAAGGACATGCAAATAGAAGTGACGCAGTGTCAGCTGGGAGAAGAAATTATCGCTCCAGACCAGAAAAACATTATTAGACTAAACCACCAAGACACATGGACAGACCATACAAAGAGTGAGACTGCTTCCTCCCAAAGCTGAGCGGTTTTCACCCCTCACCCTGACTGGTGGAGATGTTGCTCAGAGAGGGAACCCCCTGGAATTCCAGAGCCAGGCAAGCCTTCGGGACAGGACGGGGCGGCCGTAAGGACCCCTGAGCCTGACTTGGCCTGCATTCCGAGTGAATGAGGCTGCTGGACACCTCCCTTCCGAGTTGCTTCTGAGAGCAGCCTGCAGCCGAGTGGACGAAGTTGCTGAACACCTCAGCCTCCGAGATACTTCTGGGAGCAGCGGCGGCGTGTGTTCGACCCGTCGGGCCCCCACCCTGAGCTGATCACAATAAAGGCTTTTAAAAGGAGAAAAATCTCCTGCCCTGTTTATAACACCCATGACAACAGTTTAAGAAATAAATTTTTGGGAAAAAGGGGGACTGTTTGAGAAGGATTATTGCAGTTTTGCAGATTAATGGGGGTTCCTTTTTAGAGGTTTCTGGAGGTTCTTGGAAAATGTTTTAAGGTTTTTTGGTTTTAGAGATTTTTGGAAGTTTTTTGGAGGTCTTAGAGGTTTTTAGAGATTTTTAGAGACATTGGAAGTGATTGTAGAATAGAAGGAGGTGATTTTGATCATTTGAAGGAGAAGGGATTAGAGTCAGGGGAGTTGTGATGGTTCTGGTGTTTGATGGGAAAGAACTGGAAATTTGGGGATGTGGTGGAGGAGAAGAAAAGGAATTATAGATGAAATTAGCTTTTTTTTTTTGAAAAAGAAATTTTTTTGCAGCAAAATTAATACCTGGATGCCATTAGTAAGATGTGTATCTTTGGCTCTGTTGAGGGTCCAGGTGCGGCCCAAAGTAACACCCTGTGGAATAGTGTTTAGATTGTGAAGCTGCTGTTTGTGGAGTAAAGGGAAATGAGTGTTAAAAAGATGTGTCATCACAATTGCAAGGATAGAAAGAACAGTTCTTTAACCACAACAAGAAGATGCTTTTTCAGGTATCGCAAACAACTGAAGCTGCAGTATGACTGACAACTGAAGCTGCAAATATGAATCAACGCCAAGCTCAAAAGACCAGTGTAAGAACCTAAGAATGAACTGTAACATCTGAATTAGGTGATATCAAAGTTGAATTTTAAATAGAACTGAGTAATAATAATAAACTGGAAAGACTCAAGTAATTCAAAACTTTGGACAAAAAACTTTCTCTGTTTTACTTCTCTGCATAGCACTTAGAAATCAGTCCGGTTTGTCAGATCTGCCTACTTCTATTTCTTCACAGCTGAAAGGAGGATAGACTTTCAAGTGACTCTGGTTTACAAATGTAAAAAACTAAGATATGCAGTATTATTTTAAAGGTATTCATGTTATTCCACCTACAGTAATACGGGTACATGAACGTCACAAGAAGAAACAAATTTAATGTAGTTAACTTTATAGTTTTGCTTTTTTTACTATTTGTGTTAAAGGTTTGTTTCAAGTTAATACACATAAGTTGTCTGGTATTTTGACTAATTTATTGTACCTTACAGGACAGCCACAGTATATTGACTAACTAAGTTGGAGATGCAGTTATTTTAGTTTTACTCAGAAGGTAGTTTAGCCAGCACAATTAAAGAAGCTCTGCAGCTAATCTTAAAAACTTTAATGATCAAGTGACACTACTGCTTATTAATAATGTGTATGTATATTTGTGTATATATCCTTGTGAACGGAGAATAGTTGTGTCTGTTGAATGAGGAGATACCTGAAGATGTCAAAAACACTTTGCTTGAAAATTACCAAACAGTGTGATGAGAAAATAAGAGGGCAAGGCCAGGCAGACCCCTGTATCTGCCACTGAGAAGAATCATATACCAGCTGTGGGATGCACCCCCATAGGCCTAAGTCAGGTGGGGATATAAGTCACAACCTGGACCTCTATTCTATCACTCACTCTTTTGCCTTTCAAAGATATTGGCAAAATCATGACACAAGTGCTACCAAAAACTGTAAACTGAGGTTTTTTTCTAATACCCATGTCAACATTGACTATTATAATCCATCCAAATTGAATATATGTAAAATTGGAACCAATACTAAAGTTTTTAAAATTTAATTCTCTATTCTAATCGGCTAATCGATAGTCCAAGATAAGCAAACATTAACAATGTCTTAAGATCCTAAAATAACTGCATCCAAAACAGTATAAAAAGGGTATAGAGATTAGAAAACAAGTACTGCCTGGCATTTGTGGTTGCATTCATCAGTTACCTTCCTATTACAAACTTGAAGCATATCTTGTATTGTGGGAAAAAGTTCTAGAGGTAAACTCATTATGGCAGCTTTGCAAACATCATTAGCATGACTAAAAACCATTTCTTGTAATATGTGTTTCCTTGCATCTGCAAATTTAACCTGTATTTCAATAGCTTTAGTCAACCTTTCAACAAATTTTATAAAGGGCTCTGATGGCTTTTGCCATATATTAGAATTTGATTCAAGGGTACCCTCAGGTTCTAGCATGTAAAAAGCTTTCTCAGCAGCATCCTTGATTCTCTCAAGTACTTTTAAGGAAATCTCTGCGGCTTGTTTTCGTGCTAAAGTCCAGGGGCCCTCCCCGGCTAGATGCTCAATGGTAATAGGCAACCCATTGACATCTGTTGCAGATTGCGGATCCCTGAGGAGCTCAGGAAGGGCTTCTTTCAACAGCTTTTTCCATGCTGCTTCCCAGAGTTTGAACTCTGTAGAAGACATGAGGCTTGAAAAAAGCTGTCGCATGTCAAATGGGACAGCTACAGCTCCTGCAAGGTCTGAATCAAAAATTCCCCGAAAGTATGGGCTATCTCTCCCAAAATCTTTATGGGCCTTGCAGAGGTCCTTAATTACTTGCCTAGAAAATGGCTTCCAATTAATGTCCACACCTCCACCCCTTCTAGTTTGTTGGTATGTAACGGGGCAAGTGAAATAACAGGGCCCTGAATTGGATTTGTGGTTCTCATCTCTCCATTTTCTAAATAGGAGGGAGAAATACCGTGCACAGGGACATTGGAACCAGCAGTGGGCATGTGTTCTCTGTGGGAGCTAGGGAGGGGGGCATTGGAACGAGGGGGATGGGGTGCAGGGGCAGGGGAAGGGGATAGGGGGTGCAGTGGGGAAGGAAGCAGGTGCTGCAGAGGGAAGGGAAGCGAGGGGTGGGGTGGGCAAAGGAGCAGTGGTTGCATCGAGGCCGGAGCCAGGGACACCATGGGAAAGATGGGCGGGGTCACCGTGGGAAAAAGGGGCGGGGTCACCGTGGGAAAAGGGGACGGGGCCCTGGGACTGGCAGGGGGCGGGGACACTCATGTGGGCTGGTGGCATCACTCCTGTGGGCACTCCCAGTGAGTCATAAAGGGGCGGTGCTGAGGGAGGCAGAGGGGGGGCGGGGGTGGGGGATGGTGAGTCACAGGAGTAAGGGGACACCGAGGAGGGAGAGAGTTTCGAGTGCGAAATAGAACCATGTGGATATTGCGAAATAGGAACATGTGCAGATTCAGACAAAGAAGAAGAAGCCTCATGGCATCCTCCATTTTCTACACACACGTGGGGGTCTGGGGTTTGGGAAACAAGGGGTAGGGAAGATTCCTGCTTAGCCTGGCCAGGGCTTTGCAGTGGGGGAGGAACCTCAGACATTCCAGTCTTATCAGGGCGTCGACTGACCTGATTAGCACTTGAAAATGTCCCTCTTAAACTGCCAAGTCTTGGGGAAGGGAGGTTGGGGTTAAAGGGAGGAGAACAGAAGAAACAGGGGTAAATTCATAGCTCTTTGGCTTTTCTCTTTTCCTATAACGTTTGAGCAAAGCTGAGCGAATTTGCAGTCCCCATAAAACAAATTTTGCACAAGGCTGAGCCTTTTTTCCTGATTTAACAAATTTTCTGCCCACCTTATCCCAGAAATCAATCTTTTGGACATTTTCAGGAGAAGTCTCAGGGAAATTTTCCAAAAGCCAAATCACAAACTGTTTTATTTTTTTCTTAGAAAAGGAGACATTTTCTGCAATTAAAATAGCAAGGATTTGGTTATAGGTTTCTTTCGACGCTGTGGATAATTTTGCTCCCATATTTAGATGTTACAACACAGCACCACACATAGACAGAGAAAAGATAACAAAACTGAAACTTTGCACTTGGATTTTCCCAAAAACCCGTTGATTAGTGAGCAAAAACCACCAGCTATCCCAAGCAGCTGGCCTAGCAACCACGTGGCCTTGTAAATGAGGCAGGCACGCTGCCCCTGCCACGTGCAGATGCCTAGCCTGGTTTTGCTACAATTCAACGGGGGCTGTGCAGCCACTCCTGCCCTTTTTAAAGCAAAAGAAAAAACCTTTTTGAGTCCCCCTCCCACCCTGGAGAAGGAGAAACTCACCCTTTCCAATGCAAACACTGCTCTATCTGAGCGGACTCTGCTGGGCCCAGGACTTCTTCGGAGCCTGAAGAAGCTACCCTGTCTGTCTTCCCAGGGTTTGCTCCACGAGAAAGCACCCCCGTGAAGGTGCAGCACGTTCACGAAACTTATTCCTGGATAAAATCCAAGTTTCTGTCACAGAGCCGGTGGAAAAAGGCTCTCCCGACGAACGTGGTGCCGTCAAACCTTTCTGCAGCTGATTTACTAAAATATGAATATCGATCTAATATCGATATCTAACTGTGACGGACAAAAGACTCTCTAACAGCTTAAGTTGGAAAGTGTATGTTTATTACGGCGCCGGGCAGCGCTGGGATATTTCCCTAATGAGCGCTACAAAGATCACAGGTGATTACAAAGCCTTTTATCCACAATAGTGTTGAATACACAAAATACAAATGCATATTCATACCCTTGTCACCTCCTCTTCTCCGCTTCGTATGCTAATTAACAAAAAGGCTATTAAGCATGCGCAGTTTGTTCCCTGAAATGAGTCGGGGGTCTATTCTGGGGAGGGGTCACTAGAAATGAGGAAGTAAAATGAGTCTTCCTCGTTCTAACCTTTCAACCTTTTGCTGTGTCATGATTCATGGATCTTTGGTAGGACTCCCTGTTTCCTGTTTTCCAGGCCTATTTCAATAGGTTGTTTCTGAAAACAGGAGGTTTGCAATTGTTTTGCATTCCTGGGGTATTGATTAGCTTCTGCAAGGAAGCTTTACACAAACACAGAGTTGACAAGCAATGAGTGATTTGATCCGGGATAACTTATCTGAAATCCGGTCTCTTTTTAACCATCCTCTAAGTTTTAACTGATTTCCGCAAAGCTTATCTTCTCAGCTAAGTCAGCAATATACATAGTTTTTCTAAGGTCTTCAAAATTAGTGTCTCACAGCCACGAGGAATCCTGTGCCGGCCCCTCACAGGGCAGCCGGCAGCTCCGGTCTCAGCAGCTGCTTCTCTCTGCCCCACGTTAGGCACCGATATAAAATGTTACTGTGGCCTCTAACAGGGTTGCTAGGCCCCGCAGTGGCAACTGTAACTTTTTACCGGGAGCAGAAGGATTCGGAGAAACAGGCTGGTCCTCTGGAGCAGGAACAGAGTCAGGAGTGAAATGAATAGAACCAAAGAGACTCCACGTTAATCACTGTTATGCATTATATATGTTGTATGTTGCATTGTTATGCTGTTTGTTGTTATATTTGAAGTTATAATGTCACATACCTGTTATTTCAAGTTGTTTGTGCCAGTACTGTACCCTGCGTTCCAAGTTGTATCCCGGGTTTCCCCTTTCCCCTTTCCATCGGGTTAAGCCTTCGCCGCTCCCCGCCTGCTCGTAGGGCCACAAGACCCTGCCCAATATGGAAATCGAGTGGACCCCCTTAACTATCAGAAGCCCATTTAGCAGCAAATGGTCCCTAGAACAACGAGCCCACCCAAAACCGAGACTTATGGAAGACACTGCTGTGGGAAGAGGACATCCAGCTACCTGAGGAGGGTCTCCAACTTGTTGAAGTGTTCTCGCTGACCTAAAGGGTGACTGAAGGGAAAGACACCCCTAGACCGAGCCAGGCAGATTTGAGTTCTGGAAATACCCCCGTGAGGCTGGAATTCCCGACACTGCAGCCAGCGAGAGGAGGCGAGAAGAGCTGCAGTATGGAATAACAACCTCCTCCTCAGCGGTGCCCGAGGGAGCGGCGGCGGTGGCAAAGGCGGCAGACCCCACCCAAACCCATCTAAAAGAGCTCAATAAAGGCACAAAAGGAGTTAAAACCCATCTCCTGCCCTTTTTCTTTATTTCAAGGAGAAGAGCAAGTCCAGCGTGACTTTTAGCAGAAGGCTTTGACCAACAGCAGAGACGAAACCTGGATCTGTAATGGCTTCCAAAAAGCTTTTATTCCACTTCGGAGGAGGTCTTGTGTCCGTGGGAAGCGCAGTTACAGAATGGGAGCACATGGCAAGCATGCTGCTTTTACATGGGGAGGGGGGAGGGCAAGGGCAGAGACCCAGCCAGTAGCTGGGGTGAGGGGAGTGGCCTAGGATGGACAGGCATTCCAGGGGTCAAATCCCTTTTGGGGAGGGGGGTGGCTTTTCCCAAGATATCCAATTTCCTGGGTGGCTCTGCCTTGTATTTTGCAGGGGCTCGGGAGACCCTGTACCTGTGTGTGGAGCCCGGGAAGGAGAAGGGGGGGGAGGGGAGGCAGTAGAAAGCACAATGCTACAGTTACTATTTCCAAAACATCATCACTTACCTCACATTCCTGCGGTTTTCTTATGATGCAGGAGTTCTGTGCTCTGAGATCAACTAGAAATTGAAATATTTCCTCTTTGGGACCTACGTTTAAAGTTACTAAAGGTTTTATATGACACCTATCTTTTGGAAAACAAACTTTTTGTGCTGGAATTTTACTCTGTTCTTTTTCTTCATCTCCAAAACTTGAATCAAAATTGTTATAAATATATGATTTAATTCGAGTTTTTCTTATTAAAAGGTATGTTATTTTGTATGAAATAAAGTGTATCCAAAGGTACCCCCCTGTACAGAAATCAATGCTGGGGAAGCTAGCAGCTGGTATGTCTGGCTTCCCTGATAGAACAATAAGGAACGCATCTCCACTTCAATGTGGGGTGGACCTAATGCTTTAGCTTTTATATTTTCAGATTCTGTGCTACCTAGGGATGTAGCCTCATATTAAGAGCTATATTAAGCTCCCTCTACAGAGCTGTTAGACAAAACAAATCCATTTCTGCTGGAAGACCAAGGACAACTTTAAGCCTAAGAACACAAACAACGATGGACTGAGAGGGGTGGAATAAGAAGGATGGGACCTCGCGGCCTGGGGCTGTAATTGGACAATTGGACCCCAATATGCAAATAGACCTAAACTTATAAAATGGCAAAATCTCATGACCAGGTAGCCATTTTTGTTACCACTCTCAGTCCACCCTGGGTGCAGCCTTGCTTAGGCTTCTGTAATGCCCAGGGTAGATCCTGGAGACCTCTTAATAAATCCTGACTTTATTCTCTAGTTTTGCCTAGCCTCTGTTTCAGGTTAGCCTTCCCAAGGCAACAGACCACTACTGGGGAAAAGCCAGCAGCTAGGGACCAGACCTGCTTGTCCCAAACTCGCCTGCTGAACGATCGTACCTGGTTTCCAGAGCAACGGACCTCACCACAATGACTCTCAGGTGCCCCCCACTTCTGAAAAAGACTATAAAAGCTGCCCCTCTGTGACTCACACTTTGAGATCTCCCCACAGTGAAGACGACGGATCCATTGGCACGATGCCACGAGGACGCTGCTCAGCCGTGGTAGCTATATACCCCCTGCCCCCCCTTTCCTCGCTCTGTATCCTATGTTTCCTTTCTCATTCCCTCTATCGCAAGTGTTGTTGGCATCAGTAAAGGTGCATTTGTGTGTGTAATTAAATATTTGTCCCCTCGAGTACTTTTTGCACTCTAAAGATCACAAGAACCTATCATGATTCCTTTTTGGATTGTGACATAAATTGGTGTTACGGACAGGATTCTGACACAGAGGGGTTGCCAGGTTGTGTGTAGTCTGTAACAGGGGGAGGAAGTTTTGCTCCAGCCGCACCTAGCCCGTCACTTCAGAAAGCAAGGGGGGCTTTCTGAATCCTCGCACACTGCACACCTAAGGCATAAAGGCACCCCAAACTCGATTGAGGGTTCTGTTGTCAGAATTTCAAAAAAGAACTTTGAGTGCAAAAGTCGGGACTGACTACCTGGTGTTAGAGGGGGGGGACATCCTGTGTTGTAATTGAAGGTAAACCTCCCAGGTAGATAGGTCTCCCCACCCACCCAGGGAAGAGAAGGGAAGACACAGCTCTGCTGTGCATGTTTTGTGTGTAACTAAGCAGGACCTCCTTGACGTGGGCTTTTTTGATCCCTTCACAAAACATGGCTGAGGACTTTAATGCAAAAGATAAAACAGCATTTTATGCTTTGTTGGCAAAACACAATGCCTGACCCTCTCCTGAGGGGGAAGAATGGGCAAAAGTTAACTGGTTTAACTTGAAAAATGTGATCGATAGAATATCATCACTTCAACATGAAACAAGGTACAAATTGGGTAGAAATAAGAACATCCTTGTTTCGGTTTTAGGAACTTGCCTCACAGCTGCCATAACAGAACGCAATGTGAAAATGAGTGAGGAACAGAAAATAATAGACTCTCTTCAAGATTTAGTTACAATTTTGCAAGGACAGTTAGATGGAGAGGAAAGAGAATTTTTTATTGAAAACAGCTGCTATAGAAAACCGCTCTAAGCGGTGTAAAGAACAGGCAACAATTATTGAATCCCTTCAAAACCTGGTTGAGGTGTTGCAGAAATAATTACATAAAGAGAAAAACAAAAACCATTTATTGCAAGAGGAAAATCATTTATTATGGGCAGCTTCAATAAATGAATGTTTTAATAATTAAAAAAATGCTGACTCCAGAAAAGAGGGAGAAGCAGAGGAATTGGGATTGGTAAAAAACTGTGGGGAAAACTGTTGCTCTTGTTTGAGATCCCTAGTTGAAACAGAACATAATTGTGTTAATAATGATGATTTTGAATTGCATATTAAAACAGAACGGGATGCCAGTAAATATGGAGTTTTCTTAACAATGGGAGATAAATGTGACACAGAGTCCCTGACACTGTCCACAGCTTTCTGGGCCGGAAAAAATATAGTTAATACCCCTGACCAATTTTTGGAAAGTGTCCACAAAGTTGCTTGCCTGCCCGTGCACCCAAAACTAAATTTACAAAAAACAATTCCCATAGAAAGAGACCAAACTGGTTTTGCTGGTTTTAGGCACCCCAGCCCAGAGCACCCTTCTTCTTTCAGAATTGGGGCAGCAAGCCAAAGAAAATTGTTTAAAAATATCTTTTCACTTAGATTTGCAAATTTCCTCTGAAAAAATTCAAAAACCTTTACCTGAAGTAAAAGTTTTGGGAATTGAGTGGAAGGGAGGTACCCTAACCTCTTTAGATAAAATGCCTGAATGCAGAAAAAACCTACAACATGCTTTAGGATTACTGGTGTTTTGGAAAAAACATATCCCAGATTTTTCTATTATTGCCAGACCCCCTCTATAACCTGCTGAGAAAAGGGGTTAAATGGGAATGGAGTAATTCTCAAGAGGAAGCATTGCAATTGTTAATTTTTGACTAAGCCATTTATCTCACAGATTCTTTTCAGGTAGAGTGGAGTTTTACTGTCTCTGGATTGTCAGTGCACATTTGGCAACAAGGGCCAGAAGGCCCCACTAGGCCTGTTGGTTTTTATTTTTGAGGCTTTAAGGATGCTGAAAAAAGATACACAGTTTGGGAGAAAGGATTGTTTGTGGTTTGTTTAGTTCTTGTAGAAGTGGAAAAAATTATACAGCAGCAACCAATTGTTTTGAGAGGCCTTTTTAAAGTTAAGGCTGTCACTACTGGGAACCCCCCACCTGATGGGGTGGCCCAGAGAGCCTCAGTAAGAAAGTGGTATGCTGAGATTGAAAACCTAGCTATTCAAGACACAGAAAACCTGAACAGTAGCCAAGACAAACCTGCCTCAAACCACAGGAGGGAAATTGGGATGTTCAGTTAATTCCCTCACTACAGGGACCAAGTGATTCTAAGAACCTATCACATTATCCTAAACAACCTGTCTTGGTGGATCCCCCTACAGTAAGAGAAGTACCGCTTGTGTTAAAACCCCTTCAGAATAAATGTGCATGTGTAGCCTTTGATGCTCCAGGGAAAGAGCTTTGGAATTCTATTATTCTAACTTTCTGCCTTCTGCTGGCAGATTCTGTTGTGCTTAATTTTTACAGGAGACCATCGTTGGACGTGAAGACCCCATAAGCCATGATAAAACTAGTGATGCTTTTGTAGTAACAGGATTGAGAATTTTTAAATAGTATTGATACAGAAATATTAATTAATAAATTTGCTATCATAACTAGAGATTTTACCAAATTATAGCAACACTGCAGTTGTCCTGATTGGCCTGGGAACTTATCAGTGGCTGTTATTAAACATATTAACAAATTGGAAAAAGGTAAATGTGAATGACTATAAATTGATAATTGATATATTTGGTGTTATATTAGAACTATAAGGAACGTATCTCCACTTCAGTGTGGAGTGGACTGCTACTGGGGAAAAGCTGATAAGAACAAATGACAGGAACCAACACCCAGATAGCAATCACAAGTGCCCATCAGGACCCATTCAATCCATTCAACTGGCAGAAAATCCAATCATTCCACCTTCCTGGAATTCGGAGAAGCCAGAAACTCAAGAAATGTTTGCCTGGTGAGAACTTCAGGAATAATTCATGGACAGATTCAGAAATGAGACCTGATTTACCGGAATTCTATTCTACATACACACACGGTGGACTGAAAGCACATCTACATATTCAAAGAAAGAACTGAACAATAACGTAGCCGCAAGGCAAAATTTCCCTATAAAACTGACCCTCGAAGGGTAGTCGGTGTGAACCAGGGCAGGGGCAGCGGTCCAGAGAGACTGTGTCCCAAATTTTCAGTTCACCCAGTGCTGATGCCCGGGGTCAGAGCTGTCTAATTGATTGTGACTGTTACTCGATTTTTTTCACTTTGTCGTTTTTCAAAAAAATTTCTTAAATGAAAAATATTGGGGAAATTGTCATTTATAACAAAAATAGTTCTGGACTCCTGTTGGGTTCCCCGTATCATAAAGAAAGGAATTTACCAATGAAATGAGGGCAGATATGAGAGCAGAATTTGCTTCATGGATTAATCTTTCTAAGGCAGGGAAGGGAGACCTAAGGCTGAGTCCTCCAGGAGTGGGGGGCTGTAGGCGGGGTTTGTGGCCGGAACACCTCTATGGTCAAAGTAGGGGTCATCAGGCGGGAGCCAGGTGACCTGTGGGGCATCCAGCAACATAAATACCGGCCACGCGGTCGGGATTGATGGGGTCTGAGAAGCAGCAACGGTGCTGCCTACGGCAGGGCCCCGGTGGCCCTTTCCATCGGCAGCCGCAACTGCAGCATGAGTAAGGGAAGCCAGGGCTGCAGGGAGGCACAGACGACATGGGCGCAAACCACCGCACAGCAGGCTGTGAGTGCTTCTGGTTTAACCTGATCCTACCTTTGTAAACCCCGCCTCTACAATACCCCATATAATCCCCCACGATCCCGTTCCTGCCCCCTCTTGCCGCTCTCGCCCTTCCTGCCTCCTGGCCTCCTCACCTTCTCCCCATCCCCGGGCAGGGGAGGGGGAAAATAAATGCATCCTTGAGCCTACAAAACAGAGACTCGTCTGGTCTGCTTCCCTGCCGGTATCTGTAACCTTCCTGGACACGATCTCGAAGTCTATTGTTGGCGCAGGCAGCAGTGGCGCTGGGACAGGGGTGGGGGCAAGCAGCAGCAGCTCCAGCACTGCTGGGGACCAGCAGAGGCGGCGCGAGTGGTGCGAACGGCGGCGCGGGGGCAGGGATGGGCAGAAGCCCTGGTGCTGCCAGGACTGGGACAGGCGACATGATTGGCGGGTCAGTAAGCACAAGCAGCGGCGCGGCCAGCGCCGGGGTGGGCTCCGGCAAAGCCGTGGGCAGCGGCCAAGCAGGGGGAGTGGGTAGCCGCGCAGGCTACGGCATAGACGGGGGCAGTACCGCTGCGGGCAGAGTGACTGCCCTAGGCTGCGGTGCGGACAGTAGGGGCCGTGCAGAAGCTACAGACAGAACTCTGGGGAGATTCCAGCATTCCTCCCCCTTCCCCTCTGCCTGCTCCATCTCCAGTATTTCTATCATGCAAAACAACTCTCCCGAATCCATTAGCACATCAAAACCTGGTTACGCTAAGCTTCCGGGATCACATCTACCAATTCTCCCCCGATCTTTTCCCTCTGTCGAGCCTGATCCCACAGCTCTTTGCTCTGTTTGCTCAGAACTCCACCCTGGCCTGCGTTTTCTCTCCTCAGTCCTTTCCTCTTGCTGCTTAAACATCTTTTACTCCCTTTTTCTAACACTTTACAATTCAACTTTCTATCACAAATTCCACAATCACACCTTTTCTCACTCACACACACCTCCACTCACAAAAGGACCATATAAACAAGAACATGGTACCTTTTCTTTCTAATTTTCCAGGTTTCTTGGAATTTTTTTTTCAAACCCCTCAACTCAGCAGCTTGTAAGCCCAAGTTTCTTGGAATTTTTCAAACTCCTCAACCTAGGAAAAAAGATTTTAGGGCCTCCCTTTTACTTTTTATCCTGTTTCTCAGTAGATTGTACTGGGAAACACTCAGCTCCTTCCTTCAAAAAAAAAGAGATCCAATCCCTTTTTCCCTGGGACCCCGTCCCAAAATACCCACGGGTTTCTTTCACTCCTTCAACTTTTACAACACTCGCTTCACCAGTCTGGGGGTACCCAGCCAGTGCCTCATTCACACACCTCACAACCCCATTTAACCCGCTCCCCTAAGAAGTATGTACAACCCTTTTTCTTTCTTAGGTTCTTCGAGCACGATGTCTTTACGGAGCAATAAACACACCACGGTTTTGGAGCTGTTCCCCTTTTTGCTTTTACCTTCTCCTTTCTTGTCTCTTCGGGTATTTTTACTTACAATCCCCCAAATCCCACAAGAAGCAAGGCTTGGGCTGCCAAAAAAAGATTGGCAGGACGCCCCCCCTTACCTTGGCTCTCAGGGTTTCAGGGACGAGGTATATATCTCGGGCAAGTCCCCCAAATTGTGAAAAACGAGGTTCACTTTCTTAGAAAAATTTAGAAGTTTAATAAAAAAATAAAAAGAAAATAGACATTTAGGAGAGACAAAAGCAAAACAGTTTCTCTGCTGAGAGTGCCTGGCATGGAGCCAGCCAGCACACCTTACCCCTTCAGATCCTTTGTTTTAAGGATCTTTGTGTTACATATTCAATAGACCTTAATGCATTATTCAAACATTCCTTTAAGTTCAGATGTTCTCTTGGTTTTGGTTCCCCCCCCAACTTGTCCTATTTCACCAAATTAACATTTTATTACTTCTTGTGGATAAAGTTCTTCTTGGCGTCTTGCAGTCGTTCTTGTGCCTTATTCTTCTGTCTTGTGCCTTATTCTTCTGATACTAGGAGATCAGTAAATTCCTTTCTGTAGCTTTCTCCATTTG
The DNA here is from genome assembly GCA_910950805.1 of Acrocephalus scirpaceus scirpaceus. Classification (NCBI taxonomy): domain Eukaryota; kingdom Metazoa; phylum Chordata; class Aves; order Passeriformes; family Sylviidae; genus Acrocephalus; species Acrocephalus scirpaceus. Next base: position 77,909,969 of record OU383776.1, read on the forward strand.
GTCCACCACTATCTTCAGTTGGTTAATGCAGGAATGCAGAAATGCAAGAGGACTTCCTCCCCCTTCTTTCTGGTTTGGCCAGAAAAAAAAACAGTCTTATACTTTTAACACCATGTTACAAGGAAAAAAATATACATTCATCACATTTCTAAACTCTTAATAAAAGAAAATACAGTAAAATCTTCCCACCTTATACATATAGTATTCATTTAATATTTGTGAAAAGCCAACTTTATAATGGGCATTTATAACATTCAATAACAGTAAAAGAGAAAGGGAGAACACACAGAGCATTCCTCAAAGTTTTCTTGGATAATACTGTAGGTTTCAGTATAAAACAATTTAAAAGACTTTTAGAAAAATTAAAATTCAAGGAAATTCGAGGGAGAAAGACATTTTGACCTTGACTGCAAAGTGTGGCACTTGCTCAAGGACAGTGAACTTTGTGACCTCTCCCGGGTCACAAATTTTCCACATGAATTAAGAGATGTCCTTTGAGCCACAGAGATCGAGCAGGATTTTTATCCCGGCTGAAGATCTGCTTCACGATGTTCACATCCCATTGCCAGGAAAGCATCTCCCACCCTCCAGATAGCCTTGGTCAGAGCCCTCTGTGATTAAGCACTTTATAATGTGAGACTTGCTGTGCAGTAGTTCACTGGTAGCAGGGTTGAGAAAGGGACATTCACATCTGAAGACACAAATCTCCACAGTCAACACTGAAAAAATTAGCTCTGTCTCAAAGGCTCTTACAGACCTAAGAGAATCAACATGCTCAAAAACACATTGCTGCAGTGTGTTAGCAAAGATTAGGGAAAGCTGGAAACCCTCAGGTTTTGGAAATCAATCTGTGCATGGCACAAAAGTTTCTCTCCTTCTGAACCTGAGACAAACGCAGGTTGTGTTTGTCGTACTCTCAGAAAAACCTGTCATCCAAATCTCTTGTTCTCATTCGAACAGGACAACAATACTCCAGAGGCACAGAGACAACTGGAAGGTAGCAGTTCTGCAGAAGGGGCATTTTATTTCTAAAACTCCCATGTATGCCCCTTGTGATTATACACATTTCTGTCCATTCTTTACACTTGCACCCATTGAAATAAAAGCAAAGCAATTTTGTTGCAAATGAAGCCTCTAGTAGTTCAATGCTCCTTGTTAAATGTTCACCCCCTGTTAATCACCGGGCCATTCACCTCCTTTGTTCCCTTTCTGTTGCGCCCTCGAGCCCCGAGCCCTGTAGCTGCCCCTGACATAGCAACCAAAAAATCAGGGGCGGAGAGAACCAGCAGACATGCAAATAGAGGTGATGCAGTGCCAGCTGGGAGGAAAATCAAGCAAAAAAACTGCTCCAAAAGTAAAAAACTTTATTAGACCGAACCACCAAAACACATAGATAGACCATGCAAAGAGTAAGACTACCCCCTCCCAAAATTGAGCGGTTTTCACCCCCTCACCCTAACTCTCAAAGACATTGCCCAGAGAGAGACACCTCGACTTTCAGAGCCAACCAAGCCTTCAGGATCTGCCGTGAAGACAGAGAACCCGGCTCTGCCTGCACTCCAGCTGATGAAGCTGCTGCACACCTCCTCTTCCGGATTGCTTCTGAGAGCAGCGGTGGCGTGTGCTTGACCCGTCGGGCCCCCACCCTGAGCTGATCACAATAAAGGCTTTTAAAAGGAGAAAAATCTCCTGCCCTGTTTATTACAGCTGGGGGCTCATCCAGGATCACCACGCCTGAAGAGAACCCCTAGAGAGGACGGCCGCCTGCTCCGAGGGACCTCAGCAAAGGACCAGCGAGGGACCTCAGCAAAGGACCAGCGGCACGGAGGAGCAGCAGATTAGTGAGAAAATCCGGTGGCAGGACTGGAGGAGAGCGAGTGAAGTGTGAGTGAGATGGGGGCCGGCAGCTTGGTTTCCCCGGGCAAGTGTTGACCCCCCTATTGTACCGTGGTTCGGGACTCCCACGAGGGGGCCAGCCGGAAATGGGGGAAAGTGTGTGGCAGATGAGAGACTGAGGTGCCTCTAGGGACCCCACCTTAAGTGTGCAGGGTAATTTGGCACGCAACCTCTCTAGGTGTCTGGGGGGGGTTAAGACGATTGAGTCAAGTTAGGCCTAAAATTGAGTCCCCTTGATGCCAGAGAGTCCGAGCATCAGGCGAGGCGCAAGGGGCAGCAGGGTCAGGTGAGACCCAGGTTCTCAAACCCTTTAGCATCAGAGAGTCTGAGCATCAGGCGAGGCGCAGAGGGCACAAGGGTCAGGTGAGACCCAGGCTTTAAAACCCTTTAGCATTAGAGGGTCCAAGCTTCGGGTGAAGCGCAGGGGGCACAAAGGAGTCAGGTGAGTGCCAGATTTGAAGGGTCAAGTCAGGTCCAAGATTGAAGCGTAAATTAACATAAAGAAAGCTTGTGTTCAGTTATTTTAAGTTCAGATAAGATATTGAAAAACAATACGTTACAAGAGGCCAGGAGAGTTTCAGTTGCCTTAAGATTTGTGTTGCCCATATTTAAGTCTCAATTTAGGTAGGGGCACCTTCGTAGTTTACAGCCTAAGCTATGGGAAAGTACATAAGCAAAAACGCAAGTACGCTTCAAAACAAGGAAAAGAGGGTTAAGAATATTCCTCCCAATAGTCCCCTGGGAATGTTACTAGCCAAATGGGACATTTGGGAAGTGACTAGAGAATTAGACAAAGAAAAGATGATACACTTTTGTGTAGAAGTCTGGCCAGAATTAGATTTGCAGGGAGAATGGCCTTAGGTAGGAACACAGGACAGATGGATGTGTAGACAGTTGAATGAATATTTAAAAGCAAGGGAAGATCCTGATTTAGAAGAATTAGAGTATGTTGCTTGCTGGCTAGAGAATGCTAGAAGAGACAAGGAGATGAGGATCTGTAAGCTACAAGAGAAAAACCATGAAGTTAAAAGAGAAAAAGACAATTATGAGAAGTGGGATCCCCTCAAGAATTTACCCCCACCTACTGCCCACATACCACTTGCCCCTCCCCCTCTCTATCCAGCACCTTCCCCAGTAAACCCTTTACCTCCCCCAATTGCCCCAGCAACCTGCTCTCCCCTAGTTAATCAAACTTCTGCAGCACCTACTGTAATTTCAGCTATCATTCCTCTACCACCTCAACCTAACACCCCTCTCCCAAGCTACCCAAATCCTCTACCTTCTATGCTTCCAACCGCTCCTTTAACCCCACCACTGGTCTCCCCAGTTCTGTCTTCCATGACCTCTGCAACCAACTTAGTCCCTTCTCTTTCACCCACCACTGTCCCTCTACCTCCTCCCAACTGCGAGTTGAGTCCATCCCCGTCTAACTCAAGCCCCTCCCCAAGCAACCATCAAACCCCTGCAACCTCCACTCCTGATTTATCTGATAGCCTGTACCATAACACAAAGTCAAAGATAACAGGAGCAGAGAAGTTATATCCTCTTTGGGAAGTCCCAATGGGAGGGATAGCCAGAGGGGTGGGATTTGTGAATGCTCCACTGACATTAACAGAAGTGAGTAGGTTCAAAAAAGATCTGAGAAATCTAGTAGAAGACCCTGTAGGCATATCAAACCAGGTGGACCAATTTTTAGAGCCAAATATTTATACTTAGAGTGAATTGAATTAGATTCTAAATATACTGTTTTCTGCAGAGGAAGTAAGAATGATAAGAGCAACAGGCATGAGAATCTGGGAAAGAGAAAATAGGTTAGGACCCCTGGGAGACCGCAAAATGCCTCTTGCAGAACCCCATTAGAACCCTAACGAGGAAGAAGGTAGACAAAACATGAGAGATTATCAGTCCTTCATAGTCAAGAGAATTAAAGAATCAGTACCCTGTAGAAACAATACAAGGTTAGCGTTTGATGGGTCCCAAGAGAAAGATGAGACCCCTGCCACTTGGCTAAATCATTTTAAGAGAAATTTTCAATTGTACTCTAATATTGACCCTGACAGCCCTGAGGGGCAGGTGTTGCTAAAGGTCCAGTTTGTTACTAAGTCATGGCCAGATATCTACAAAAAAATAGAAAAGATGGAAGACTGGCAAGAGAAGGGGATCAATGAGCTGTTAAGAGAAGCCCTCAGAGTTTACCTATGAAGAGAAGAAGAAAAAGCAAGAGCTAAGGCTAAGATAATGGTAGCCATAGCTAAAGAAAGTGCTGGGGGAGGTAAGAAAAAGTCAGCACCCCTGCCAAAACCAGGAGAGAAGCCAGGGTCCCCACCCAGAAAACCCAAGAATGATGAACCTTTGCTACCTTAAGAAAATAAGCCAAGAGCCCCTGGTGACAACAGGAGGTGTTACTATTGTAGAGAGACAAGGCACATCAAAAGGAACTGTAGGAAACTCTCATTTGATGAAGCTGTAGCCAGAGAACAAGATCCCCTAGAGAAAATTCCAAAAGGAGACGATTAGGGGTGTCAGGATCTCTATATGATTGAGGACCCCATGAAACACCTGACAGAGCCCTTAGCAAATTTTGAAGTGGGTCCATTAAAAGAAGAGTTTGAACTTTTAATAGATACTGAGGCTGAGAGGTCTAGTATAAACAAATTACCAATAGGGGTCACCTTGGGAAGGAAAACATGTGAGGTATTGGGAGCAGAAGGGAAGCCTTTTAGAGCCCCTGTGATTGAGAATGTAGAAATCAGAGGGAATTCAAAGCAGTGTTAGGTAGATCTTATTTATCTACCTAAGCTAGAAAGCAGTTTACTAGGAAGAGACCTGCAAGTCCGGTTGGGAGTCGGAGTGATTCCAGAAGATGGCAAAATGGTAGTAAAGATTATGGCACTCACACAGTATGATTTAGCAGAAATTAATCCTGAGGTGTGGGCTAGGCAAAGAAAAAGAAGACTCTTAAAGATACCCCCGATAACAGTAGAAATAGAAGAGAACACTCCACCTGTGAGAGTTAAACAATACCCCGTTTCGCCCGAAGGGAGAGAAGGGCTAGCCCAAATAATCAAGCAGTTGCTAATAGAAAAAATTTTAGAACCTTGTATGTCCCCACATAATACTCCTATTCTAGCTGTGAAGAAGGCTGACAAGACTTACCGGCTGGTGCAAGACCTGCGAGAAGTAAACAAGAGAACAGTCTCAAGACACCCAGTGGTTCCAGATCCCTACACACTCCTTAGTAAGGTACCGAGAGAACACCAGTGGTTCACAACAATTGACCTTAAGGATGCCTTTTGGGCATGCCCCCTAGCAGAGGAGAGCAGAGATTAGTTCACGTTTGAGTGGGAGGACCCTGGTACGAGGAGGAAGCAACAACTTAAGTGGACACGCCTCCCTCAAGGATTTACAGAATCCCCAAACCTCTTTGGGCAATCTTTAGAAAAATCGTTAGAACAATTTGTCTCAGAAGAAGTGCAAATTCTCCAATATGTAGATGATTTATTAGTGTCAGGGGAGAATCGAGACCAAGTAAAATGTACCAGTATCAAGCTTTTAAATTTCTTAGGGAGACAAAGACTAAAAGTATCCCAAAATAAATTGCAATTTGTTGAACCAGAGGTAAAATTCTTAAGGCACCTAATTGGAGGGGGATACAAGAAACTAAGCCCAGAGAGGATTTCGGGGATTCTGTCTTTTAGAGCACCGAAAACTAAGAGAGACATAAGGAAGCTGCTAGGATTGGTGGGGTATTGCAAGTTAGAGAGAAATATTCTGAGTGTGTGAAGGTCCTGTACGAAAAGTTAATTAGCCCAGATCCCATACACTGGACAATAAAGGATGAAGAGCAACTACAATCTCTAAAAAACAAATTATCCACAGCCCCAGTCCTGAGCCTGCCCAATCTGAAAAAGGACTTTGACTTATTTGTAAATGCAGAAGAAAGAGCAACATATAGAGTATTGACCCAAGAGTGGGGGAATTGTAAGAAACCTATAGCATACCTCTCAAAGTTATTGGACCCAGTAGCAAGAAAGTGGCCAGTATGCATGCAAGCCATAGCTGCCACTGCTGTCCTATTAGAAGAAGCCCAAAAACTAACACTATATGGGAGAGTAAAAGTGCATACCCTACATGACTTGAGAACTGTGCTCAGCCAACAAGCACAGAAGTGGCTGACAGATGCCTGGATCATGAGATATGATGTAATTTTAATGAACACCGCAAACCTGGAAATAGTTACTTTTAAGTGCCTGAACCCAGCCCAGTTCCTTTCTGGAGAACCTCTAGAAGAATTAAAACATGACTGTATTGAGCTCATAGTATTCCAGACAAAAGTAAGAGAAGATTTAGAGGACACACCTTTGCCCTATGGGGAAGTGATATTCACAGATAGGTCCTCTAAGATGATAGATAAGAAGAGAGCTTCAAGTTATGCAGTTGTAGACAGGAGAGCCATAGAAGTGATAGAAACAGGAAAACTTCCACAAAACTGGTCAGCCCAAAGTTGTGAGTTATATGCCCTAAAAAGAAGACTGGAACTGCTTGAGAAAAATTCAAGAACAATTTACACTGACTCACAGTATGCATTTAGAGTAGTTCATACGTTTGGGAAGATCTGGGAAGAGAGAGGCTATATAAATTCTATAGGGAAGAGTATAATTCATGAGAATCTACTAAGACTAGTTCTAGAAGCCCTGCAAAAGCCAGCAGAAGTAGCAGTAGTCCACGTGAAAGGACATCAAAAGGGCAATACTCTAGAAGTAAGAGGAAATCAGCTAGCCAACCAAGCAGCAAAAGAAGCAGCGCTAAGACCAAGCGATCCAGTGAAAATCCACAAGCTAGGAGAGACATCTGGAGAAGAGAGGGGAGAGCCCATCTTTAGTGCCAAGGAGATGAGAGCAAGTGAAGAATTGAAATTACACCCAGGGGAAGCAGGAAAGTGGTTGACCCCTGATGGGTGTCAGTTTCTAAATGAACCATTAGCCAAGAAAATACTCACCGAGCTACACGAGTCAACACACTGGGGTGTGCAAGGACTATGTGATCATTTCTTAAGAGAGAACTTATGCTTAGGAGTGTATAGTTTAGCTAAAGCTATCACTAAGGGGTGTGTAATTTGTCAAAAAGTCAATCAAAAAGTGATGAAGAAAGCTGAACCAGGAGGGAGAGAATTAGCCCAAAGACCATTCCAAAGTATACAAATAGACTTTACAGAAATGACCTCACTGCAGGGCTACAAACACCTCTTAGTCATAGTTGACCACTTGACCCACTGGGTGGAAGCTTTTCCTACTAAACAAGAAACTGCCCAAGTAGTAGTTAAAATCATTTTAGAAAACATTATTCCACGGTATGGGTTAGTGAATTATATAGACTCAGACCGAGGCCCACACTTTACCGCGAAAGTGTTGCAACAAGTCACTGAAGCATTAGAGATAAAGTAGACGCTACACACTCCATGGCACCCCCAAAGCTTCGGCAGAGTGGAGCGCATGAATAAAACTTTAAAAAATGTACTCACTAAATTACTTGAAGAAACAAAAATGATTTGGCTAAAGTGTTTGCCCCTAGCCCTCCTGCAAATCCAGACAAGGCCCCGAGCTGACATAGGTGCTTCCCCATATGAGATAATGTTTAGGCTCCCCTTTCTTACAACCTCTTCTAGTGTTGAGACTTATTTAGATAGAGAAGCTGCCACCCAGAAATACTTAGAAGTTATAAGTAAGACTTTAGAGAATTTACGAAAAAGAGGATACCTCCCTCAAACTTCCCTGTTAGATGTGAAAGTACATGAGATCAATCCAGGGGACTGGGTGTTGATTAAATCATGAGATGTTGCTCCACTGACCCCTAAGTATGAAGGCCCTTTTCAAGTCCTCCCTACCACAAACACTGCAGTGAAGACACAAGAAAAAAAGATAGACACACATCACAAGAGTAAAGGGGCCAGTAACACCCCCTGATCTGAGACAAGACTATCCCAAGTCAGCAGCAAAAATCTCCTCAGTAGACAGTAACTAGAAATCCAGAGACTTTGAAATTAGCCTTTCAAAAGAAAGCTTCTGCCCAGGAAAAGACAAGAAGAGGCGGAGAGAACCAGCAGACATGCAAATAGAGGTGATGCAGTGCCAGCTGGGAGGAAAATCAAGCAAAAAAACTGCTCCAAAAGTAAAAAACTTTATTAGACCGAACCACCAAAACACATAGATAGACCATGCAAAGAGTAAGACTACCCCCTCCCAAAATTGAGCGGTTTTCACCCCCTCACCCTAACTCTCAAAGACATTGCCCAGAGAGAGACACCTCGACTTTCAGAGCCAACCAAGCCTTCAGGATCTGCCGTGAAGACAGAGAACCCGGCTCTGCCTGCACTCCAGCTGATGAAGCTGCTGCACACCTCCTCTTCCGGATTGCTTCTGAGAGCAGCGGTGGCGTGTGCTTGACCCGTCGGGCCCCCACCCTGAGCTGATCACAATAAAGGCTTTTAAAAGGAGAAAAATCTCCTGCCCTGTTTATTACACCAATTATTTTTCTTCAGCTGCCATATTTAGCCATAAGTGCTGTGACCATAAACTAAAAAAAAAAAAAACACTTAAAAGACCCCCAAACAGCAAACTCAACAACATTTATAATTGCAATAATATAAAACTCACTAGACACAACTGGCACCACACAGGAGGATTTTTCTTTCCCAGTCCTAGGAAGGAGTTTAGTTAAGGAGAGCTTAATTTAACTGAGCTGAGCTGTTGCCCACCCTCCTTCCTACTATTCAGGTGCCTCTCCCCAGCTGTTCCCCAAGGAAAACATTCATTCTTCCAGAAGGAAAACACTTGTGTAGTACCAAGCACTGAGGTGAGACGGTATTTACTATCTCTGTGGGACAATTCTAGGAATCAGCCCTGGGTTTTTTTCTATCTCTGGATGGGTCTTTAAATCAAAGATTAAAGAAGTGAGAAAAGGTTTACAAACACTGATAATCCCAGCCCAGACACCTTCCAATCAAAAATACTTGTCATTCTTAGCATAATATGCAACCTTCAATATACTGTTGAGACACTAATTTTGAAGACCTTAGAAAAACTATATGTATTGCTGACTTAGCTGAAAAGATAAGCTTTGCTGAAATCAGTTAAAACTTAGAGGATGGTTAAAAAGAGACCGGATTTCAGATAAGTTATCCCAGATTTTATAACTCATTGCTTGTCAACTCTGTGTTTGTGTAAAGCTTCCTTGCAGAAGCTAATCAATACCCCAGGAATGCAAAACAATTGCAAACCTCCTGTTTTCAGAAACAACCTATTGAAATAGGCCTGGAAAACAGGAAACAGGGAGTCCTACCAAAGATCCATGAATCATGACACAGCAAAAAGTTGAAAGGTTAGAACGAGGAAGACTCATTTTACTTCCTCATTTCTAGTGACCCCTCCTCAGAATAGACCCCCGACTCATTTCAGGGAACAAACTACACATGCTTAATAGCCTTTTTGTTAATTAGCATACGAAGCGGAGAAGAGGAGGTGACAAGGGTATGAATATGCATTTGTATTTTGTGTATTCAACACTATTGTGGATAAAAGGCTTTGTAATCACCTGTGATCTTTGTAGCGCTCATTAGGGAAATATCCCAGCGCTGCCCGGCGCCGTAATAAACATACACTTTCTAACTTAAGCTGTTAGAGAGTCTTTTGTCCGTCACAGTTAGATATCGATATTAGATCGATATTCATATTTTAGTAAATCACTGTTGTTTCAGACACGTTTAGGTATCCTATAGAAATGACTTTATGCTGCCATTATTCCTAAAGGACTTCAGATGGGTTTGGATCCATCATCATTCATCATGTCAGCCCTTCTATGGGTAGTTAAACACGCTTTGTCTGCTCAGGTTTATCTAATAGCCAGCCTTGGGTTTTATTAATTTCCACTGGTTTGCAGAAACTACAGAGCTCCTCCGCTCTCTTATAAATTATCTCTGAACTTTTAATCATTTTCCGTGAAAACCCAGCAGTGCTTTAAAGGTACTTCAGCTCTTCCAGGGCTGCTACTTCCTTAAGAAGGGCATCCCAAATGCCTGATGTGGTTTGGATTTCTCTGCTGTTTGCTGGGATTTAAACTTAAGGAGAAGCAGTTATGGGGTGCTGCTGAAAAATGGATTCCAAAAGGCAAAAAAGTGATTTGTGTGGTGGGTTTTTGTTGGGGGTTAGATTTGTTTCTTTTTTACTTATACAATTTTTCCCCATAAATTGCTAGGAGACTAACTACTGGGTCCTTATGGGTGCTTGACCAAAACAAAGAAGTGGCCAAAGGAGAGTGTGGCAACAGGCTACACCCTTTTTTTGTTTGTTTGTTTTGTTTTGTTTGGTGTCTGAGAGTTTTTCTCTCCAAGGGAAAAAAGAGATACCACAAAGTTTGGGGGCAGGTAAAGGACAGGGCTGGAGGCAGCTTTGCTCTCTTGCTCTCGGCATCGGAGAGAGGACGGTCAGGCTGCTGCTTGCTGTGGGAGGAGTTTTCACTGTCACCACTGGGTCTGGTCCCAAGAAAATTTACCATCTGCTCGTGTGCCCAGGAATTCTGAGCTCGCCTCCTCCTGCCCTGCTGGGCCGGCCCTGTTCCACTGCCACCACTTCCTCGGCACTGCTTTGGGGCTTTTTGCTATGCTGTATCCCTGCACTGCCCTGCCCTGCCAGGACATCCCTGCCGTTCCAGCAACCACCAACAGAGCTTCTGATACATCCGATCCACCAGCCTAGGATTTTCCACCGTTCCAGCTTGGTGCTCTCGGAGTCCTGCAGGGGCACCAAGATCAGACTGCCCCAGGCTTGGTGAAACAAAGCCCCCTCGAGGTGCCTGGTTCTGTTTATCATTAATGCTGTAGTTGTTGTTTGTTTGCCTTGTTGTACATACTAGTAAAGAGCTGTTATTCCTATCCCCATCCCTCTGCCTGAAAGCCCCTTTAATTTTCTAAATTATAATAATAATTTGGAGAGACGGATTTTGAATTCTCCATTCCAAGGGAGGTCCTGCCCTCCCTAGCAGACACCTGTTGAGATAGACAAGACAATTTTGTTGCAAATGAAGTCTTTGTTAATTCGATGCTCCTTGTTAAATGTTCACCCCCTCTGTTAATCACCGGGCCATCCACTTCCTTTTGTTCCCTCTCTGTTGCACCTTCGAGCCAAGCCCGGTAGCTACCCTAACACCCAGCATAGCAACCAAAAAGCCAGGGGAGGGGAGATCCAGCAGACATGCAAATAGAAGTGATGCAGTGCCAGCTGGGAGAAGAAATTAAGCAAAGATTTGCTCCGGAGCAGAAAAACTTTATTAGACTGAACCACCAAGACACATGGATGGACCATGCAAGGAGTGAGACTGCCTCCTCCCAAGGTTGAGCGATTTTCACCCCCTCACCCTGACTCTCAAAGACATTGCCCAGAGAGAGACCCCTGGACTTTCAGAGCCAATCAAGCCTTCAGGATCGGCCGTGAGGACTGTGAACCCGGCTCTGCCTGCACTCCTGCTGATGAAGCAGCTGCACACCTCCTCTTCCGGGTTGCTTCTGGGAGCAGCGGTGGCTGTACTCGACCCGTTGGGCCCCCACCCTGAGCTGATCACAATAAAGGCTTTTAAAAGGAAAAAAATCTCCTGCCCTGTTTATTACACCTGTCTTTTAAAGCAAGACAGTTTTCCTCATCTTGAGTATTCAGCAGCCTGAGTTGAGCTCAAAGCTTTTACTTGTCAATTTTGCATCTGTGGGATTATGGAGCATCCCTATGGAAGCAGAGAAAATCTGGATTTCCTCTGTGGCATGATTACCTTACCCAGAGAAGCTGTGGCTGCCCCTGGATCCCTGGAAGTGTCCAAGGCCAGGTTGGACGGGGCTAGGAGCAACTTGGGGTAGTGGAAGTTGTCCCTGCCCATAGCAGGGGATGGAACAAGATGATCTTTGAGGTCCCTTTCAACCCAAACCATTCTATTATGGTTCTATGACTGAGGAAATAAATTCCCTTGTGTACTATTGATATATAGATGAAGATATACAAAATATCTGCTTATCTTTTAGGCATAAATCACACTTTAGATACCCAGGTGTAAGCACATGATGTGTTACATCACTACAATTTTAGTTTCTGTACTTTCAGCTGAAATCCCCTCAATTCACTGCCAAAACCAATTGTTAATTTAACAGTTCTGTTGCAGAGAAAGAAAAGGAAAATAGAACAAATATTTAGTGTGTGTGTATATATATATTCAGAATATTGTATATCTTTCCTCTAGAATGTTACTTTATTCTCTTTTATAGAGGATTTCTCTGCTCCTCAGTGAGTTTTTGCTCTGTAAAAGCTGTGTAAGAGGCAGGTGTAGGTCAGGGCAAGGCCTGGTGCAGGGAAGGAAGGCTGCCATGGCATCCAGAGTCCTGGCCATGGGCACAGTCACCGTCCCGAGGCCACACAGGTCCTGTTTGGCTTCCACAGCATCAGTCTCACAAGCCAAGGCTCCAAAGAAACAGCTCCTACTCAGGATGGGGACCCCACTGGGGTGGCCTGGGGTCTGTGGCACCCACAAGCCTCCCCTGACACACGTCCAGCCCTTGGCCCACCTTGGGAGTCTGCTGGAGCTCCTCCCTGCCCTGGCGGCTCCACAGGCATGGAGAGTCCCAGAGGTGCTTCTCATCTTCAAATACTTGGAGCACTCCAGCCACCTGTTCAGCACAGTAAAATATCCAACCCATTTAATGAGGCTTCTGGTAAAATCGTCCCTTTGAAGTCCCTCAGACCATGACAGCAATTAACTACAGACCCATCCTCACTTCTGTTGTTTTACCTCAGATCATTCAAGATCAACAACATCACCGAGGGTACAAATTATTTCCCTGCAGAAGCAGTGAGGGAATATCTCACATCCAGTGGTTCCAGTCAGCTGCCAAAGTGACCTGACCACAATCACAGCCACAATGTGGGGGTCCTCCAGTGTCCCTGGGCTCATCCAGGATTTTTTAATAATGTCCCTTTTGCAGACTGAAGCCTGTAAGGAAATTAATTCTGTTTAAGACTGGCAGCATTTAGGGATGAATCTACTGTAGGTATAGAGAGGGCAGGTAAGGATGGTGTCACAGGACAACAAAATACACAAATGGGATCATGAACTGTGGCGCCTCTTAATATAACTGTCCCCAAGCACATCCCACTTCAGCATCACGTGTGCATATGGATATTCAAAAGCTTTTCCCCAAATGTGCACAATGTGGATTATTTCCACATTGCAAATTGTTTATAACAATGCACATTAAAAGCAAGTATGACATCAAGTGGACTATAAATAATATAATTTTGAAAAGGAAAAAAGATCTAACTGAAATATGAGTTTCTCCACATTAGAAATGGGAGAAATACCAAATGAGGAAGATAAGGAGCAATAGATACACAACCAGAGGTCATTAGTCTAAAATTACCCTTGGAAGAAACTTCTTCAAGGTTTTCTGTTTGCTTTATTTCTGTTTCTGTTTTTTTATTTGCTCTAGGTTTTGTTTTTAAAGCGAGCAAGAATAAGGATAAAAGGAAACTAATTCCCCTCTAAAGGGCCTCCTACAGCTGGAGCGGGAAGACCTGCTGGCTCCAAGAACCTCTGCCAGGGGAAGGGACACACAGCCCCCCAAATGGGGCTCCAGACAATGATCCACACTGGTGGCAACATGGATATCACAGGGGAAACAGCAGAGGATCCAAATCCTTCCCCTGCTCTGTGTCTGAGGACAGCCCCTACGGGTTGATCCATTAGCCAAGACCACACTTCCCAAACCCCGGGGGCAGAACATGCCACTCCTGTTAAAAAGGCAGGAGAAATGGTCACAACCTGGAATTCTGTGAGAAATCCCAGTATTTTCCCAAGTGGGGAAGATTAAATTTTCTTAAAAGATCTCTGAAAAGGTTCCTAAAATGATTCCGGCAAAGTTGAATTTGGGAAAGCATTTTATAGAAATGTTCCATTTTAATGAGGTGCAATGGAAGGCTGAACATGTTCCAGTTGCCCAACTGGAATAAAATATAAGGCTAAGCATTCAGAAACAGGAAAACTACACTATAAATAAATAAACAAAAAAATACAAGAGGGCTGAACAAACTAAAATATTTCAGCATCATCAAAACAAAATACCTTAACAGTATACCAACAGAGATGAAAGTCAAATGGTGCACTGGAACATGTTTCCTCTCAAAAATCATTATAATCAATAAAATTCCAATAAGAAATTCCTTTTTTTTTTTTCAGACTGGGTTTGGATTCTGAGCTGTTGGAACAGGCTTTGACTCCTTTTCCCCCAAAGAAAATTGCTGCCATCTCGACCTCCTCAGCAAAGGTGATGCAGGAGAATGGAATTGTTACTCATTCTTACTGAAGGAAACCTATGTTTTCTATAAAATTGGGACTCTTGGCTGATTTCTCAGCAAAAATGCTTTAAGGAGAGGTAAAGCAAAGCTATTGTTACCCAGACTTTCTTCCTGTAAGGACCCATCCTACAATGCATTTACTGGTATGCTCTGAAATACCATAAATCATTCTGACAATGTGATACTTGTCAAAATGAAGGCATGAAATACATCTTGGAATAAAATCTCCTCAATCATATTTATTTGTTTGTGCGCTTGTGCCATTTGGCTTTTCTCAGTGGGTTTCCCAGTCATTAGGGGGAATTAGTGAGATTCTGCTGGAAAAACAGCCCCATGTGCATATTCACACACTGAATTTCTGCATCCAGCACTGTGCGCTCATTCAAGAGAACTAAAAATAAAGCTTTCAAGGGACACTTCAGCTTTCCTGCTGCATTTTTTTCCCCTTTTCCAGCTTTTTTCCCCATTCCCCTCACCAAATATTCCACTAACGCTCAATGGTGGCGTGGTTTAAGGGAGTCCTGCATGGAAAGCTCCTTCAGCTGCTTAGCCCAACAGCATAAATTTGATCTCGTAATTAGTATTCAGCTCAGCATCTTGGATAGAAACCAGTGTTACAGCCAAGAGGTGGTTTAAATCACATAAATCATAGATCAATGACAGAACTCTAAGCACTGGATAGATTACAAAAGTAAGCTTTAGTTAAAAATAGATTAACCATTTCCCTGCAGCAATTCCTTCAAAAAAGCCCTGAATATAAAACAAATAAAATTAAATCTGATAATTTTTTTCCTAATGTATGCATATACTAGACGAATTGTTCTTTCCCTTGACAGTTACACACTGATTAAAGAAATGTGTTAACATGCTATTTCAATGGAAAATATTGTAAATTGTGGGGACTTTAATTTTTTTAATGAGCCTTTAATAGCCAGAAAGTACATCCCAGCAATATTGTGTACAGCCAGGCTTATAGCACATATCCCAGTAGCTAACAGATACTTCTTCAGCTGCTGGTTTTATAAAAGGGGCAAAAATCCTTCCCAAGCCAAAAAAAAAAAAGTTTTTAAGGAGTGTTTTTAAAGTATTCTGTGTTTTAAATTTAACTAAGGAAGCACCCAGTCACAGGAAGCATCACAAACCATCAGCTGTCCTGCTGAAATGCCCATGGGGGTACTCAGCATCTTGGAGGATTGTGCCCAAGATCACCAAATTATCAAAAGTTCAAGGGAAGAGGAAATATGAGGCTGAATCTCTTCTTGACTAAGGAATGCAGGAGGGTTTGGCTCCTTCAAGGTAATTCTGTCACTGTAAACCCCAGACTGAGGTGCTCCAGGACAGAGAGTGTCATCCAGGAATCTGCCCTGCAACCTGGGAACTGCAGATATAAATTAAAAGTGTGTTCCTGCTCCTGTCTATTGCACTGTTTGCCTCCCATCAGGTCACACATTATTCCAAAGAAGAAAAAAAATGAAGAAAAAAAAATAAAGAAAAAAAATTAAAACCAAAAAGACTTTGCAGCATCTCAAGGACAATTTGCATGCCTGTTTTCTTAGTTGCAGAATTGAAAGCCAGGAATGCCTCAGCAGCACCTCAGCCATTCCTCAGGCCAGGGAATTGCAGAATTCCATCCATCAGGTCTGGAATAACACCCTCAGGTTCCTCCTGGTGACCAGCACAGGGAAAGAGCCTGGAAAACTCACACGGTCCGAGGCAGCTCCAGCCACATCGGAGAGGAAAAGCAGCCTGAGCATCCTCACCAGTCCTGCCGCCTTCTGTGCTCTTTTCCAGGCTGGAAATGCAGCTTCAAATTAGTAAATAAACAAAGGGAGAGAAACCAAACATTTCCTACCCCTGGACTAACAAATTATGATCAAATGGAAAACAGAAAATACAGAAACTCACCCCAATAAAAAGTTGCACAATTCTTCAACCAGTAAATAACTTTCATAGCCATAATACAGTGAAGCCAAACTTCCTGATCACTGATACCTGGTTGTATATTTAACTTCCTACAGATGACAAAAATGTGAATGTAATTTGTGTTGCCACAGCTGGGATTTTAAAAAAATAAGTAATACTGCATTTATAGACATAAACATTTGTTTTCAAATACTTCAGCTCCTTCAAAAAGAACATTTTTAAACTTTGAGTGCTTTATGGAAATGACTACTTTCAATTTCCAAGGATTTTTTTCAGCATAAGAAGAAATAATAAAGCGAGCTACTTGATGGTTATTTGAGGAACAACATTCAGATTTCAAAACTGGCTCCCTGTGTGATAGAAGACTGCAATATATGCAATCAAGACAAAGATTCAAACAATAATAACTAGCAGAGGCTCCAGGGCATTGCAGAACGTGTCATTTACTTCAGTCCCGTTCCTTTAAACATCTGTCCTACAAGTAGTTCAGTGGAAAATAGATGGGGCTGCTCTTATAAGTATAGACTATTTTTACAAGGAAGTTTTCAAAGGCTCTGCATTTTCCAAAGTGCTGAAAAATGCATATCAAGTTTAGTAAAACTAAAGAAGGGGAAAAAAAAAAAAGAGGGGATAAAAGGATCTCTTGTAATATGCCAAATTGTCGGAGAGATTTTTAAAGGCACATTTCCCTCCAGCAACAATTCTCTTTAATTATTTCAATGTGAAACACATTATCAGACATGTTCCTTGCCTGTTCTCAGTTTGCTGACACAAGATAGGTACAAGATGTTCCCTCTCCTCTGCCAATGCTCACACACGGTGCTGGGCACTGGTGCTGCCTGGAGGGGAGCGTGGGCAGCTCCTGCTGCATCTCCAGCCTCCAGCCCCTTCTACCAAACCCCTGAGGCCACCTCCTCACAGCCACAGCACCAAAACAGGGAAGGAGAAGCCACAGGATTTCAGAGTGTGGCCCTGGACACATGCACCAGCACCAAGATCAGCAGGAAGCTGCAGTCACAGCAGTTTCAGGGTTATCAGGTAACTATAACACATGGGCCAGCCTTCCAACAGGTTTGCATGGGGATTTAGCCAGATTTGGGGGGTTTTTTTCCCCTTTACTTTGGTGTTTAATAGTCATGTAGAATAGACAGCAAGTCAGGCAAATCCCAATGAGGGAGTTACTGGCCCACTGCAGCTCAACGAGCTGCTGCAGGACATGGTCCTGTTGGATTCTTCTTCAGGAATTTATGAGAAACACTTTATGTTCCTCCCAAGTGGGAAAGGAGACTGCTCAGAGACCCAAAAAAAAAAAATCTGCTCAAAATCACGAGGGATAGTGGTTTCAAATTTAGACATGTAGAAGGAACCTTGCTCTAATGCATTGGGTCGGTGTCCCATGGCAGTGTGGTTGGTCGAATATTCCAGCTGGGAAAGGGGACTTCTGTTTTCCCACATAATTTCAGACTTGAGAGATATGTATTTAAGGTTCTTAAATATGCCAGAATCACATCAATCTATTCAACCCTTGTTCTGGTGCAAGGAAAGTCTAATCCTTTTCTTGGGAGGGAAGAGGCTTCAGACCAACTCTACCAGATTGGCTGCAATCTAACGGCCTTTTTTATCCCAGCTCCAGTAAAACTCATAGAGCCAGACGTGAGATTAAAAGCTTTTTTAAGTTGCTATCTTGGGAAATTTCTTTCAAGGAAATTACTACAAAGCCTTGTTTTAGTGTGTTCTCCTACTGTGAGTCCTACTGTGTTTTTTTAATAAGGAAAGCCATCCATCCATAGAGGTGTATCCTGTTCTCCATGCTTGAGTGTCTAACAGCAGGCACATACAGTAGACACTCTGATGTTTTGCCTCTTTAATTTTCACTCCATAATGTTGGTGCCTGGTTCTCCTGACTGCACCTTTCGGAGCAGTTTAATTATGGGCGTGCACAGAATTTTGAGAGGGGATTTTCAGTGATAATATTCAGATGTTAGGGACAAATTTAATACAGAAAGATATCCAGATTTTTTTTTTAACCATAAAATAAAATCCTTCTATGCAGTTATCACGGGATGGAAAGTGAGATAATATTACCAAGGGAAAAAAAAATAAAAATACTTCAAGGCTAAACCAGAAAATAATATAGAGATGCTTCATTTAGTCTTTAAAAGATGCTTCATCTGGAGATGCTTCATACAGATATAGAGATGCTTCATATAGAGATGCTTCATTTTAGTCTTTAAGAAGACAACCTTATGCTAAATATAAAAGTATGGCAGATCCATCACCGAGCTTTCAAGCAAATAGGACATAGCCATAGGTTTCCACGCTTAAATTCCCAACCAAATGGAAATAGCACATGCCACTGAATTTATTAGCCCAAGGATTTTACCCCTGATTTGGATGAATTTTTTTTAAATTGAGCCAAGCAGCTCCCTGATAAAAGGTTACTGTACCACTCAGATATCAGGCTTGGAAAGTTTTTTTATAATAACAGGCCAGGTACAGGGTTACAAATGAGCCCTGCTCCATTGACTCCAGACAGGGTATGAAAATTGATTCAATGGAGCACCCTCAGTCCTCACCAGCTGAGTATCTGTCCCTCTAATCACAACTAAAAAGATTTTTTGAGTCAATTAACGGCTTGAAGCCTTTACTCGCTCACACAAAATCCCTGCTAACAATGCCTTCATTTGAATCCTAACAGCACACGCTCTGCCTGGTGCCATGGGTGCTGCTGGAAATTGAAATCCCCGCTCGTCCCAAGGCTTTGGACTCTCCCCTCGTGGCTCACGTGGGCCAGGATCACACCTGACTGCCTCCAATCCTGACACCTTCCTTCGGTGTCTGACACAAAAATTGGCACATTCATTATTTTTGCCAAGAGGAGGGAGCACGAGCTACGCGAAGCAAACATGTACCTTTGCTGCCAGAATGGGAGTACTTTAATTTCCAAATTACACCCATAAATAAATCAAGGTGCAGAAGCTTATAAATGAAAGATTATGAAAATAGTAATATCTCGCAAAATCTTGAAAGGCATCATAATTCCTCAAACATTTATCTTCTGTCATATTTGCAAGTAGCCCATGTAGTTCAAGAACAGAAAATAGAAATGTGCTCCTTTAAAATTCATTAAACCACTCATTCTGTCATAAAAGCAGGCATCTTTCATGGCTACTTATTTCACACAGTCTCATAACTAATACTGACAGATACTTGGAATGCAAAAAAAAAAAGAGCACTGGACAAAGAGCTTGAGCTGCTCAATTCTTACATTTTTATGCTTGAAATGGAAAATAAAATCATATATTATAGACAGCTGCAGAATTTCTAGTATAATTAAATCAAAATTTGTAGATAAAAATGAGATTGTACAAAGACTGGTGATGTAGTGCTCCCAGGATTGGGCTGTGCTGCATCCATGACAACAGGATGGAAGGTTGCTTTTAATACTATTATCTTATATACCCACAGCTGAATGCTAATGCAGCTATACTGAGGAAATCAAGTTTCAGATCTGTATTCACTGAACTTACATCCACCAGGCAGGGACTTTAAAAGCCAGGCAAGCACACAAAGACCAATATTATAGCTCTGTAAACTCCCCAAAGGTCACAGATTTCAAAAGGTATACACAAATATTAATTGTCAGGTATTTCTGTGCCAAGGAGCAGAACTGAGGCAGAAATCAGGTTTTGTGGCCATAATTCCCTGCCAATTCCAGTTTATAAAATGGAGGTGTGGAAGGAAGCAGGGAAGATTAACTGGGATCAGTTCATATTCCCTTGTGCTGACACTCGGCGACATGTCCCTTGTGAACATTGTGTCAGAAAGGCTTTTTCCTCTTTTCCTCACTGAAGGAGATAGGAAATGTGGGAAAGCAGCTGGGCAGCCTTGTTTTCCAACACTTCTATTGACCCAGCCTTTGGGTTGTGGACTCGCGATCCCTGGAAGTGTCCAAGGCCAGGCTGGACAGGGCTTGGAGCAACCTGAGATAGTGGAAGGTGTCCCTGCCCATGGCAGGGGGTGGGACTGAATGAACTTTAAGGTCCTTCAAACCCAAACCATTCCATGATTCCATCCTGGCTGGGGGACAGTCAGAGCTCCTGGTCCCTGCCTGCCCTATGCCTGCACAAGGAGCCTCTGCTTTCCCATGGGAATCTCCATATCTGCCCAAGCTCCTTCTACAATCACCTCCAACTTCTCAATTCATCTTGTCCTGATTTAGTAACATTTTGCTGTAAAATCACATATCTACATTAAAGATACCTATTTTTGGTTATAAAATCATAAAAACAAAAAAAAAAATACTGATTTACTTGGGGGCAACTGTATTAATATTCCCAAAAATTACAGAGTTTTGAGCTGTCCTGTGAAATCAGGGCATCCTTCCTCCTCAGTACCAACAAAATCAAAAGGGTTCTGTGAGTTCCTAGGTGAAGAAGTCCTCTCAAGCCTTGTTCTACTAGAAGTGACCCCATAGCACTGATCCATCTGTGTTCCAAACAGGAACACAGCCCTACCAATGCTGGAGCCTCTCCTTAGCACTCAGGTAATTTTCAGACACCTCGCACTATTTTTCCTTCTCCAACTCCCTACACTTCCAGGTGGAGAACTCCAAACTATTTGAGCTACTGGCCACTCTCCTAAAATAGGTTGTAACCTATAGTTATCCAAATCCTTCTTCTTGATAAACCATTGGCTCATACCCTGAGCAATTCATTTTTAGATGCACTATGAAATTCTGATGCACTGCAGGAAATTCTGGATCTCTGGTGCTCTGGCTTTATCTCACACAGTCAAGCATGTGGACAAATAAAAATGCCCTTTTTTTGTCTGAAAGAATTCTCAGAGTTACTGTACAGGAAATAGAGATGGTAAAATAAAGAATATATAAACAACATTTAAAAAATAAAGATAATAAAGTAAACTGAGGCAACTGAGCTAAAATATTGAGAAGAGGCACTTGTGAAGGATTTGCAAGTCCATCAGGACTTGCAGATCAAGCTCATGGAGTGCAAACCCCTGCAAAAGTTCAGTTCCCAAGGGGGTTTTTTCCCTGTTTTTTCCTTTTTCTCCACAAAACCATGGCTTCAGTGGGGCAGCAAAAAGATGCTTCATTTAACAAAAGCAAAAGGGGGTAACAACAGTCACAATGATGAAAGCCTTGGCCTCCAAGTGGTAGAATGTCAAAAAAGTTGTAACATTTCATGATACTGTAATTGAAAAAAGTATTAAGTTTTTAGTGGAAGTGTATTTAAGGGAATCCCCACACGTGGATATAATAGAAAATTAATCCTCAGAGCTTAGAAAGTCCCTGAGGATGTAGAATCCATCATGAAGTTACCTCCTGTCCCAGATTTTCTTGTTGCTTGCCTCTGCTGACAACAGTTGTCTTTTCATTAGAGAATTTGATATCAATTTACTCAGACACCAGGGGCAAGAAAGGATTTCACTTCTTTCATCTGAAAGACACTGATGCACAGAATTAGGACTTTGAATGGATGCCAGAGTAAAATACTGACACATTCTCTAAACCCATAACCACAGGTGGCCTCAGCAAATGGTCCAAAGCCTCTCAGGGCTGCCCAGCCAGCCACGAACCTCCCAAATTTCTGATGATTTCAGTAGGGACAACCTCCCTGATTGCAAAGATCTCCTTCCAGGCAGCTCCTGTTTCCAAACCAACCCCACAGAGAAATGTCCTGGTTATTAATGCCCTCCTCCAGGCCATCACAGAATAATGGGTAAGGTTGGAGGCACCACTGGTGCCAACCTCCCTGCTCAGGCAAGGTCTTCCTGGAGCACGTGGCACAGGGTTGTGTCCAGATGGTTCTGGAATCCCATCCTCCTGCAGCAGAGAGTGCAGGGAGTGACTGCTCCCAGTGCATTTGCAGATTAAAATCCCTCAGAACTGGTTTGTCGCTATTTTAAACATTAAATTAACTTCAAATTATACAACAAATAACCTCAGGAAGGGGGTCTACCTCCCCTAATCTGAAAATAGAGCTGGCTGCCTTCTGCTTCCCACTGATTCCAGAGCTGCAAGAGCCAATGGGACAAAGCACCAGGAGAAGTGATGACCCAGCAGGTTATCATAGAGATTATTCCCACCTGACTGGGCATCTGGTGAAAATTTGGCTTCACTCCAAGCTCACTGTGAAACTTTCCCACTTAGAAATGTTTTCAAAGGCTTTGACTCCTTCCTTTTTCAAACCTTGCTTACATTGAGGATTTATCACAGAAACCTTCACAATAAAATGAGCTGCCTCAACAATAAAATTGCCATGCAATGACTGGTCCTGCCCCCACAAGGGATCTGATTTGGGTGCTCAGTGAGAGCCCAGTGGCCTGATGACAGCTCTGGCAGGGGAGCAGCCCTGTCTGAGATGTGGAGCTGTTCCCACTGTGCTTTCTGCTCACCCAGAGCTGGGCTCAGATGTGAATCTGACTGCAACTGAAGAGACTTGCAGCAAGCAGAGCTTGTGCTTTGTTACAGCCAGGAGCAACCTAAATTGGACATCTAAAATCAGACAGCGTGAATTTTCTCCTGAACATCCCTGCATCTTGATGGTGGAAGGGTGGAAAATGAAGGTGGAAAGCTGAGAGCGCCAGAGACAAACCCTCTGTTTGCCAGCAGAGCCTCTGTACTCAGCATATCCCTGACCTTCCCTGATCCCTCACACCCAGCACAGCCCTGTCAGGGTTTGGACTCAACCATGCCTCTAATAAGGCACAAAACCACGTTATTTTTATCAAAAGACTCAGCGATCAAACTGAGACAAGCAATTTATTCCAACAGAAACCAAAGCATCACCTGAGAATACTTGCATGGAAGGTTTCTCTCCAAAAACAGGGAGCGAAAGGAAATGCAAAGCCATCAGTTGTTGCTGTTCCTCCACCATATTTTATCATATTCTTTTGATGCTCCAGTGAGATTCCTCACCCTGAGCCCCTCTCTCAGGCTGGTAATTTGGTACAAGATGTTGAAACCAGCCTGAAAAGCTGTGAGACACTGGGCAGAGATTCCCCTCAGCTCAGCTGCTTCACTGTCCTCACCTCAGCTTCAGCAGAGACTGAACACAAGACCCCCCTTTCTGCCCACAAGCCCCACTTTCCACCCATGGGGAAACTCTAAATACTCCTTTTTTATCCCACAGTCACTTTGCAATATGGCAAGCACCCAAACCCATTAATCCATCTACATTCAGATCATAACTTCTTGTCCTCACAAGCAGCCCTGATCCAGGATGGGCTCCGTGGGCAGGAGAGGGAGTGATGATCACAGTAGCTGCAATAAAAATGCTCAAACCAACTTGATCTTTGCCATACTTGAATAATACTTGGTCATGCAGGGGTATAATAGACTGAATATTTTTATTGGATGTTTTAAAAATAGAGATATGATCTGGCCGTGATTCTTTAGTGTTTATTTCAGCAAAATTCTGAGGTCATGTTGTTTGTTAAATAAAAAACCATAGAACATTTTGGTTTGGAAGGGACATTAAAGCTCATCCAGTTTCAACTCCCCTGCCATGGGCAGAGGCATCTTCCACTAGACCAGGTGGAAAAATCACATTCCCTCAGTCCAAGAGTTTTCCAGTTGTCAGCAGTTAATGCTCCCTTCAACTCAGGTACTCAATTTTCATTTAAAATTATCTCTCTCACATTTTGTTCTTTTTCTTAAACAGATATTCTTGTTTTGCCAAAGACACACCAAAAATCATGTGGATTTCTGTTAGTAGGACAGAGCTTTTACCAGACAGGGAGTTACAGGGGCAGAACTGGCTGCTCGGGCTGAGGCTGCATTGAAAAATGCCCTCCATAAACCTGACACTGGCATTGTTGCAGCATCAGAAAATCCCAGTCAGACCCTGTGAACATGGAAATCCCCGGGTTCCTCATCTCCCTGTGCCTGCAAAACCAGGCACTTGTTGCTGGGAGCTTCTGCACTCCCAGTGCCAGAGCCCAGCCTTCCCCACCATGTTCCTCTCCCCTTCCCTGGAAGTGAGCTCAGCTCAACTCAACCTTTGCCCAATGACTTCTGATACAGATTTCCCGTTTTTCCCGTTTTTCACACTAATTCCCTGACAGGCTTTTTCTCGGCAGCGTTTGCAGGGTGGGCAGGGCTTTCCCTCCTCCTCCTCCTCCCTGGCAAAGAGCCCATCTGGCATCCATGTGGCAGCTCTTGCTAAGCGGAATCTGGCAGAAAAGTGCCACATTCCCAGTGGCAATCCCAGCCACAGCAGCACAAGGACACACAGGGTAATCACTTCCAGACTATTTTATTTTTTTTTTCCCCAAAGTGTGGAGCATCTCATATGCATAAAATCTCATTTTCCTGCAACTCACAGTGGGGACACTCTTTGCATGGGGCTGCAGGGATGTGTTTTTAAACCTCTCCAAAGGCTTAAGGTCTTGCCTAAACTTGGCTCAAGGTCCTGCCTAAGCTCAGCTCCAGCTGCATCATTCAAGGGGCTCAGTGCACAACACTGATGAAAAGAGCAGGGAGAACACATTTGCTACACAAAGTTACCTCAGTTAAGAGCTGTTTGGGTTTAATCCATCCCATTTAGGACCCTTTGTGTTACAAGGGGAAGGGAGTCCATACAAACAGAGTTGAAAAAAAAATGCATTGCTCACATTTTTTAAAAGTCGCCTTGGGCAGTTATAAGTTACATAAAGTTGGTCCTGTTCCTGTTGTAGTTATGCCCAAGTTATCTGAGGTGAGAGGCATAAAGTGGCAACTCCAAACTTGGGAAAGAAAAGTCCCCAAACAGGGCCTTTTCACATACACAAAATCAGAATATAACCAAAAGCCTGCAAATTCAGACATGACTTCACAATCTCATAGCAATCGTGGAGATTATTCTAATATTTTTTACAAAAAAATACAAAAAATACTTAGATTTAAAACCAGAACAATAACTTCTAGACAGCAGAGTGTGAAAGAAACTATTCTTGTTTCCAGTAGTCGCAATCATGAACTTCACTTAGCTTGACACTTGTGTAATAATATGAATATTGAACTTTTCTGAGTATTTATCCCCTAAACTCATGACTTCTAGAAATCCTTCAAAATCTATCACTTGAAAAAGAGAAGTTAAAATGAGAGATATTCTGGGGAAAATTACTCCCTTTTCTTAACATTCTTCTTCCCCCCACACACACATTCCCAATTTCCCACACACATCTTTAAGGCACTGCAATGCAAGTTTTCAGGGGCTATATCTACAAGAGAAATCCAAAAGAAAGGCTATTTTAAAACAATCAAGACAAAAATAAAAGTCATCCTTAACTAAATACAATGGCAAAAAGTTGGACATCTTTTGTGTCTTTTATGAGCGACAGAGAGAGGAATGATTAAAAATGTACCAAGAGCCCTGAATGCCATTTTACTGTCATTTCCTTTGATTAACCTTCACCTGACCTCAATCTCTAAGGCAATTTAAGTTTCTTCTTGTTCTTCCATTTAAATCCTCCACTCCAGCAGGTGAGTACAGCCCCATCACTGCAGATTGGTTTGGGGGAGGATTGCACAGAAAATATTGGGGTTTTTTCTGGAGAATCATTTGCAAAAACCTTTTCAGGGACAATAACAGGTCACATTTACTCCAAAAGTGGGATTTTTTACAATCCCTGTGGAATTATAGAATGATTTTTTTAGGTATTAATTAAAACAGAGTTGAACCAGTCACACCAGTTCCCACCTGTGCAGGAACTTGGTGCTACTGGTCCACCAACCATGTCATGCTGGAAGTTCTCACCAACATCCCCACTGTACATCTGCAATATCTGCTTCCACCTGATTTACAAATGTAACATTCCCACTGGAATGGGGGGGGGGAAAGCCAGCATGAATTAAAACTTTTAAAATAGATTATAAACTCTTGGCAGAAGGAATAGATCCAGTGTTTGCCCAGGAATCTTCCATTGCAATTTTTTCTTGCTTTAAAACTATTTTCCAATAGGTTTCATGATCTCAGGGGTTGAGTAGAAATTATGGAATGCTGCATACTTAGACTCTGTTCTTTAAGTGTTAATTGAATAATTTAAAAAAAGGACAAAGTAGGATTCAGCAAAAAAAGAACTCTATGGTCTTAAAGGTCTTTTCCAACTAAACATTTCCAGAATGCTCTATCTACAAAAATCCTGTAAGATCTGTAGATTATGCCTGGTGATGAAATGTTGAGGAATTTTCTGACCTATTTACTACATCACAGACTGATTTAAGGGATAAACCATCCTCATCCATAGGAATTGATGTGATGCTGAGGCTTCTGATGGCACATTTTTAATCTCTCAGCAAAAAATAAGAGATTTAATAGTCAAGTTTAGAACCAAATGTTTAGTTTCAGCTTGTGCCACTGTACCAGCTTACCTTGGGATGAAGAGATTCTTCACCACACATGGCCTTTGTTATCATCCCAAAATATATTTTATTCCATAAGCAGAAGTTATGGATTCAATGTAGGCTTTGCTGTTCTCTGCTGTCAGCCCAAAGTGTGATTTGACTGGATTCATAACATCTCAGTTCCATATTGTTCTCTCTAGAGGAATTCCAGGACAAAAAAATAAAATAAAATTGTCCCAAGCTGACACAAGCATCAGCATTTCTTGCAAACCACCAGGCAAAAAAAGCTCCGTTTGGAGTAACTGAAATTTTTGTAGGGATGAATAATTTTGAAATGTTTCATTTCTTCTAGCCTTCCTAATTTTCATTTTCTTGCTACCTGTAGATAAAAATTGAGATTAAAATTGAGATTAAAAACAGACCTGTTGTGTTTCAAAATGATAAAATAAATGACCCAGGCAATTTCCAAACTCTGTTGTTGTAAGGAGGTGGCTCATTAACTCTGATCCTCTCCTGGTCATGATTTTATTCTCCACAAACTGGCCCTTCCTGAGAACATGAAGGAGTTACAACAGAAAAATCCTGTAGATCTCAGTCATGAACCTTTTATGATCTTACATATTTCACAATATTCATAAAACATTTAATAGACACTCTTAAAATTCAAGTTTCTTCACCTGCTCTTATCCGAGCTGCGTTTCCTTTGCACTTCTGGACACATCCAGCTCTGGGTTATGTAATCTGGGGCAAATTCTGAACATGTCCAGCTCCTGAGTAACAGAGGCACTCACCTGAGAGAGCACCAGGCTTCAGTGGAGGAACAAGGGGATCATAAAGCACCTCGGGGAGGGAGGTCAGGTGAAGGTTAATGGAAGGAAATGACAGTTTGATGGTATGCACGGCCCTGGAGATCATGTATGTGGATTTTGTTGGGAAATATTTAACTGTTTTATCTCTATTTAGGAAGAAGGCAAAGTCAAGTGCATGAAAATGCAGGAGAATACACGGATGCCTCTTAGCCTAGCATGGGTGGGATGCAAACATTCCAGCTTGGAGGCAGAGAGAGCCAAAAGATACCAATTCGTTATGTGGTTTCACTTACATCAAATGTTTTACTCCCATAAAACACAGCACAGTGGCTGAGGAAGCAGGGAAATTCAATAAACCTCTCATTTACCTTGCTCCCATATTTATCCCAATATTTATTACTCTTCTCCCAAAACAGGTGCTGGAGCTAAGAAGGGAAACTTTGTGGAAGCCTCAAACTTATTTGTGTCTTGTAATAAACTTGGCTTGGCCACATTCCTGCCTTATTTACGTTTCCTTTCCAACAATTTTCATGCACTTGGATTTTTACTTTCAAGAGTGCTTTCCAAACCTGATTTTAAGCATGTGTGGAGGTGGAAAGGGATTTTTAAATACTGTCTCCTCAAATATTTAATAATGAAATTTATTCTAGTATTTGTCCTCAATTAATTGGGGATTTAAACCCATACCACCTGACTGATCAATCACAAATACATAACACAGCCTGAATTCTGATTTCTACTTTCGATTAATAAAAAAACCCAGTGAGTCACTAGAAAAATTCTGACAATTGTTTTTTCTTCATTCTTCCTACAGAATAAGAGGCAAAATTCACTGAGTGAATTATTAATTCTGAATTATTCATCCATCCCTACTAAAAACTAATCTGTTTCCTTTTTTTAAGCATCAAAAAGGTCTTTCAAACAGAGGTTGCAATAATGAAATATGGCAGCAGATCTTGAAACGTGCCCTCAGCCAGGCTGCAGATACGGAAAAGGTTACAGAACCAGAGTTATTAATCCCCATCACTCTGACAATTGATTTTGAACACAGTCTGTTGGAGTCTTTATAATACAAGATCATAAATGTTCAGAACTAATTTATTGCTCTTTGTTCCACCTGGCAAAAACACACTGTCAGATTGAGTTGTGTTGACACAATGACGCAGATGAGGATTTAAGTTGCATTTTGATCCACATTTGTAAATTTTTTTGCCATACCTGAGCATGGTTAGAAGAAAAGGATTTAGAAACATTCATGAAGGAGTTAAAAATGACCACAAAGGAGCAAAAACAGAGGATGAGGCCATGCTGTCTTTCACAAATGGGAAATGTTTGCACAGTCATATATATGAAATTTAATGGGGAAAAATCCCTATTTGAATTTGTCAGTATTGATATTTTTGGTTTGCACCCTGTTCCCTGGTATCTCTCAGATTTCCATAAGTAAACATGTAAAAACATTTGCTTTATTCACATATTGACTTCCACACCAGGCAAGTATTCCCCACACACCAACGAGGGAGATGCAAAACCTTTCATCCTACGTGGCTTTTTCCTTTTTTTAATCTGTAATTTTGAAGCCTGAACCAATTCCATTTGTCCTGAAAATTCCTCAACTTGACTCTTCTGCTTGCAGTGGTTGCCACCACTCCTGCCCATGCCAGGGAAGTGCCAATCCCAAAGAGGGACAAGTCAGGAAAGGAGGGGAGAAGGATCCCCTTTACAGGGACATAAAACACTCATTTGTAAAGATTAAGGTTGTTTTAAGGATCAAAAAGAATACATTAAAAGAAAGCTTATTTTAATAATAAAATCCTGTCCCATAGACCAAGAATTCCATAAATGATGAATTACAAGGCTTCCAAAGCCCTATAGAAGCAGGGAACTGAAATACAAAAAATAGAGATGGGGAAGAAAAATGGAGGAGCGTTTCCACATCAAAAATGCTCCTATCGCAAAGTCTCCAAAGTATTTTTCCTCAGTAGAATGACAAACTTGTAAAATTACCATTCTTTTCAAAATAACCACACAATACTTCTTTAATAACACTTTTCCCTCTTACGTATTTGACGGTCCAAGAATATAAACTTTGTCCTTCCATTATCTGGGGGCAGAATCATTTAATTGTCCTGGCAAGTTTATTCCTTTTGAATTCTTATTTTTACCACAATTATGAACTAGGAGAGCTGTGGCTGCATGCTAAAACTGCTGCATTCAAGACTTGTAGGCATCTGTATGATATTGAAATTAATTTCCAATATAAAACAGTTAACATAATAACCCTAGATAAAGGCAAATATAATATTAATTCCATTCTTTTTGTTGGCAATGTTGTAAAGTCCATTGCTCAAGTAAAGAGCACTTTGCTGAGCCAGATACAAATTAATTTTAACATTCTTCTTCAAATAGGAATTTTAAAAGTCAAGTAAAGGCTGCAGTAGCTTTGAAACATTTCAGTGATTGTTTTAATTACCTATCATAGAGCTGTGAGACTGCAGAGGGAGGGGTGTAGAGGGAAGGGAAAACACCACCTGGCTTATTAACAATCGTTTTTTCTGACATAAAGAAGAAAAAATACTTTCCAAGCCCTCAGACCAACAAAAAGCTCAATAAAGTCAACACAGATTGGGTTTTTGTCAGTGTATTAATGTGATTTTATCCCGGACTACGTGTTCTTATCTGTCAATAACAACTTTCACTATTAAATAAACCCACCAAACCACCAAATATTAAGTATATGAATTCTGACAGCTTTAAAGCTTGTTTTTCCACTCAAAGCTGATGCACATGTGGGGCTTCTTTCCAGGGTCTGGCTCTATAGCGAATAAAAGCTCGCTTCACTTTTACCACAACTACACAAAAAAAAAAAAAAAAAGTACATTTTTTGTCATTCCGACTCTAAATAGAATTGGAAGCTGGAGGTTATTGGGACTCCTGCTGGCCTTTGACATCCAGCACCTCAGGAATCAGCAGTGCTGGGGGAAAAAAAAAAGCCCTTCAGATGCAGAGTTGTCATCCCCGCCCTCCATCTGTGGCCGTGCTGGGAGGAAGTGCTGACCCCGTCATTCCACCGTAAACACTGCCGGAATCAACAACAACAAATCCAGACATGAAAAAGGAAACGGGGTGTCAGGAGTCAGGTCAGCCCATTTTATTTGCACATGTATCAGTAAAGATAGAAGGAATCGCTGAATTAAATTAAATCAAAGTAAACCTGCTAATTAAAACAGCTAAAATTATGTTTGTGAAAATTTGTGACTGGTTTCCTGCTTATCTGCAAATAAGCCTTCCCATAATATAAACATGTTTCTATCTCCACTTCATTTATAATAAGTCTTTAGGCAGATTGTAATTAGTATTTTGACTTTTTAATAGATCTATTGTGCTGCTGGAGCAATATTTTTCCTGACCATCACAATACTGATTATTTCTGCATCAGTCTCAAGGGTTCTCACCTGTTCTTCTCATGCTGGTCAAAGTCTTGCATCTAATTTATCAGAATCAAATTGGGTATTTGTCTGAACACCATCATCTTCAGAACATATTGCTTGTAGTTAACCACTGTATTCAACTCCACCTACAAGCCAAACCAGAAATTATTACCAGTTCTGCTTGAATTTATGCTGTAGCTGGATTTTCATTCAACATTTAAAGAATAATCATGATAGGGAATAGAAAAATGGACTCAAATGGAAGTTTTGAATGTAAAAATTGGTACTATTTACAAAAATCAACTTTTTGTTTCTGTTTTACTTATTCCCAAGTTTGCAGTGCATAATTTTATACAAACCAAATTACATAGCTCAGTGATTTACTGGCAAAGCTTGCCAGGAGAAAATTATCTGGCTTTAGCTAATGTGTGTACCTATTTACAATCAAAACAAACCCAGAGAAAATTGCAAAATGGCCATAGAGAGAAAAAAACCAGTCACGACAGAAATGCACCAGAGGTGACCCAGTTTGCAAGCTGAAAAAAGTTCACCTTGTATTTATTATTTCACTAGATAAGCAACAAACTGTGGTTATGGGTACAGATTCAGCCTCTCAGATCATACACTATTTATTTATTCCAGTATTTACCTTGAAGCCTGGCTGGGGTCTCAGTGTTTTGGAAAGTGTGATGTTTTCTTTTTGCCTTTTCCATAATTTTTTTAGGGATTACTTTGCACAGTTGTGTGGGCTCTGTTCACCAGGATTGCTCAGCTGTTTACAGCTCCATTGGCTCTGAAAAGGTTTTGGGAAGTAGGGTTTGAGATGCAGAGTTTTGGATGCAGGTTTTGGGATGCAGGTTTGGGATGCAGGTTTTTTAATAAAGGTTTTGGATGCAGGTTTAGGGATTCAGGTTTGGGATGCAGGTTTTTTAATAAAGGTTTTGGATGCAGGTTTGGGGATGCAGGTTTGGGGATGCAGGGTTTGGGATGCACGGTTTGGGATGAAGGTTTTGAATGCAGGTTTGGGAATGTAGAGCTCCAAGGCCACAGAGCTGTGGAAATGTAAATTCCTAGTAAACACCATGGGGGAAGGAGTCTGTGATTACACAGACAATTAATGATTCCACATCCCAGTAATGGGGGCTGAGTAGATTTTGGGAACTTGGAGATGAAAACCATAACCAGTAACACCGCAATAACATCTGGGTGTTATTTATGCTGACAAATCCTATGTTTTTTTGTTGTTGAAACATTTCTGACCCAACAGAGAATGCCTTGAGGGAAGCACAGGATCTTTTTTCATTCATAACAAATGAAATTTCTAAGACAATAATATAAACCAAACATTTACAGGTTTTTTTAATCACACCACAAATTATTTCAGATTATTGTATGATTTTCCCTGGTATTTGGCACAACTCTTCAGTCCAAGATTTTGCTGGACGTGGCCCAGAGTTCATTTACTCACTCACCTCCAAGCAACAGCTTCCTAAAAGTACAGTAAATTTCAAATATGCTAAACCCCAAATGTTGCTGTAATTGCATGTGCCAGAGCACTAAGTCCTGCATCAATAAGAAACCCCACTGATGTAAGCAGGACTTGTGACAACACAAGATTTCCCTTCCTTCAGTACAGCTCTGAAACTGGATTCTTGGCCAGCATATTTGAGTTATGTGGATTATATGTGATTAAACAGATTTGGATTAAATCACAGCAATGGTTGTCTCCTCGAGAACAGCCTGTCGGGACCACACTGATGTACAGCAATCAAGGTGACCTTATAGACTTTTACAACACAGAGCAAACTGAACAACTTCAGTGAACGGAGATTTTTTTTTAGCTCTGCAAAGTTCAGGTTGCAAAATGTAAGGAGTTAAAATGCTGCTGTCCTGATGAAGAGTTTTCATGCTTTAAAATTATGATTCGGGTGACAGAGACAATTTTCTTTTTACAGGGGAAGCCAATCTGAGCTCAACTCCTTGAGCTCTGTTTCATTCATCAGGATGGAAAACACAGCTGCCTGTGCCTTGCCCTAACATGCAGGAAAATTCAAATAAAGGAGAACAATGTCTGAATACAGAAATCCACCAAAATGCCACCAAATCCTAGCTCACCCTCCACTGGATCACTGATCTCACTTAAGTTTTAAAAAATATCCCCATGAAACATTACTTTTATTGCTATGGTTAGTCTTCATTTAACTCAAAAATAAAATCTATAATTACTTATATAAATGCTCAGTAGGATTAACCATAAACAACAGAAACTGATTTCTTCCTCTCTAGAAGACATAGCTGAGAACAGAACTTGGTGAAATGACTACAGTAACTTCCAGCTCACCAGAGCTAAAGTTGAACTCCAAATGCTTCACACAATTCCAATATTCTGGAATTCTTCAATACTTCAGTAGCTTGGGAGCATCTGCCCGGTGGATGCTGATACACAGCCTCATATCTAATACGGGGAACTTTTGGCAAATGCAGCCACAGAGGTCATGAGGGAGGGAAGAAAAAAGGCCTAACTGATATAAAAAGGCCCAGGTTGCTAAATTCTGAGGGTTTGGCAGAGTAACAGAGATAAAGTAATCAGCAGCACAGCTTTCCTGCACCGAGGCTTTCCGAATTCCCTGTGTCTGCCTCCTTTGGATTAAGCAGCCTGGGAGTTCCTGGATCCATAGAAAATATTGAAGACAAAAAAGGAGAACAAGGGAAAAGTAATGGGAATATGTTTCTGAAGTTTTCTTCAAGTTATCCAGCAGCTCAAAAAGGTTTTTAGCCTAAGATACTTTATAAAATTTTCCAAAGGCTTGGAAAGGCTTGAGGGTGGGAAGCTGTTATATAATCCCTTAACACCTCCAATGTGCTATTTTCTCTCCCACATGGACACTGTAGTAAACATTGTGCTCTGAACCTCTGGATTCACATTTGAGCTGAAGGACTTGGCTTAAACAGCCAAGCTATGGTGAAGCCACAGGTCTAGAAACTTCCTCCCCTTTAACATCCATCCTCTCCCACCCCATTCTCTCCTCCACCAAGGACATTTTTAGTAAGATTGTTCTGCAGCTAATTACATTGCCATGGCATCCAAGCACCACACAGTCACAAGATCTTTTAACAGCCCTTGGGTTTGCAGAGAGGAGTTCATGGGGAAACATCCCCATATTTGGAGAGCTGAGGCACCAGGTCAGTGCCTTTGCCCAACACCTCTGCAAGGGAGGGACCTCCATAGTGCCAGAGTGGCCAGGGTACCAAAGCAGCTGCATGGCCACCAGCTTACCCAGCCCTGTGCCCTCAGAGCTGCTCCAGGAGGCAGCTCTGGGATTCCAAGAGGAAACCTTGAGTAAATAGAGCCAAATACCAGCTCACCACGTGCAGTCTGCAGCCTCCAGCAGCCCTCAGAGCAGTGCCAGGCTCAGTGGTGGCCCCAGAGTCCTTCTGGAGGAGCCCTGGTGCCCTGCTCTGCCCAGGCAGGGAGATGTTGGGGCAGCCTGGCCCCAGGCAGAGCTCACCCTGCACATGGAAAGGGGGATGCCCACGCTGAGCATCACAGCCTGTGGCTCTGTTTTCTCTGCACCAAACACATTCCTGTGGCAAACCTCAGGGAACCTGGACTTTTAACAGGGCTATCCTCACCAGTCCTCTTGTCCAGTCTGGGGCTGGGGTTGCACCGTGTGTTATCCACATGGTGTTCCCTGACTCCGAGTTTCCTACAGGCAATGGTCTGAACTGAGACAACTTGCCAGGATTTCCCTTGTGTCCTCACTCCTGTGACCTTGCCTGGAACTTGACTTGCCCAAGACAGCTCCTCTGATCCCTTTCAGCTCTTCAAGAGCAGAGCACTGACTTGAAGATTTATTTTCCCCATGCTATTCCTCTACACAGAACCAAATTATTCTTTATTTCTAATTTCTCTCACCAGTTTCTCTCATCTGTTTCCATTTGCTTCCTCTAACAGATTCTTTAGTCTCATCTGTGCTACTGGAAGAGTTTGGTCATGGCTTACCGCAGCCTGGTGTTTATTTGCCTGTTACTGCTATTAGACCAGATGAAACCTGTGTGTTATCTTTGGTGTCACCACCTCTCACCACTCTGATGTTCAAATATTTCTTGCACAGCATTTTCACCAGATAATTATTTGAAAATTTTATATAAATATAAAAAAATAATATATAAAAGAACCACAACAAAACCTGGAGCGAGGGGATTAAGCCTCACTCATGGAAAGCATAGTCCCAGCACAAGCTCTATGAGGGAAACAGGCTCAACCACAGTGGTTTGACAGGCTCCTAATTTATTTAATTAACAATAAACTCACAGTACTGCATCTTGAACCTGTCAGCCAGCTGAACTGAGATAACCAGTTGAATACTAAAATCTATTCTGCCACTGAACTACCTTGGAGCTGAGGGCTGCCAAAATGGAGGTGACCCAAAGTAGCCATAAGAGAAGGAATTTGGCCAAAGGTTTAACTCGCTAGAGAGCTCACAGAGGTGACAAAACTTGTTCCAACCTGTGCCAAAAAATCATGGACGTCTGCTCTACATCACTCAACATGCAATACTTGCTGTGGCAGATTAATAGAGATAACAGAAACAGTAGTATATAATCATAAAAGAGAGAGCTGAAAACCACAAAGGATTACAGCTTCCCTATGGCACAGCAGTGATTTTTTTTTAAGTGTCCAGTCCCTTTTTAACAGCATTTTTAGAAGAATAGCAGTCAGCCAGATACAGCCACAGATAATCAGTGGTGGATAAAGAAAACCCTTCTCTTGACAATCAGCATCTGCACTTTAAGCTGCAGAAGAAACAGCTGCCTCACTGTTCATTAGAGAAGGGATTTGCCAAACACCCTCCCTGGTGCTCTGTTATGCAAGGTAGTACGATGTGTCTTCTCTCCTTCCTCAGAGATGGAGCCTAAAAGCATCTGTATTTAATCCTCCCATCCCCCTAAATCTTCTCCACAAAGGACACTGTCACCACCAAAGCTCTGTAACAAGGATTGTTTATATATCTGACAACCTTTAAACCCCCAAATAAAGGGAGAGGGAAGCAGTAAAGCTCTCTGAAGAGCTCTTTGGTGGAACAAGCAGAATTATGAGCAGCAGGAGAAATATGAGTAATTAAGACAACAGTATATCTATATCTTACAGCTGACAGAGTGAAGCTGCAAGTTAGCTCTGGGCAAGATGTTAGCAGAGGAAAGAACTGAGCAGCCTGTTTCTAATGTTAGTGTCGAAAAGCCAGCCCAGGAAAAAGGCTAAAGGGACAATTTCATTAAAAAGAAGGAAGTAGGTTGGATTAAGAGAGCAGTTAGATGCAGACATGTAACATTAAAGGAGTAGGTCAACAGCTCTCTATCACAAGACAAGCAATCATTTGGGGAATCAGCCAATGAGCCACTTGCTGTGCTTAAAAGAAAATGCTCTTAAATTATCTATGGGTGGCTTATACAGAAAATTAATGCTGGGGGATTGCACCACGGCACAAAACAAAGCCCTGGGGTGCACAGAGGCTGCAGGAGAGCAAAGCACAGCAAGCCAGGATGTTTGCCACCAAACAGCCCAAACCAGGGGCTGGTTTTAGGCAGTGGGCACTGACCAGAGCCAGCATGGTGGCCAGGACACAGCTCTGGCTCCTGCCTGTCCCTGCACTGACTGGGCTGAGCCAGGGTTGTAATCACCCCAGGGAAGGGCTGGACCTGCTCCCACACCACGGTCCCTCTGACAAGTGCATCCACTGGATTTGAGTCCTGCCCCGGGCCCCCCATGCTTCGCGTGCTCCAGTGATTCCCAGCTGGCAGGACGGCCCTTTGTGGCTCTAGCAGCATGGTTTATAGCAGCCTCGAGGCTCTGTTTTCCATCTAAGATATATAAGTGAATTAGTGGAAAATTCGAGCTTACACAAATCACGGAGCCAATGCACAGTTTGTCATGGCCAGGCAGCCTTTTCTCCAGGATGAATCCGCAGCCATGAGGTGCGGGGAAGAAGCTGGGGGCTGCATCCACAGGTCCTGAGCTATGGCTGGGTTTGGAGCTGGGAAGGGAAGTGCTGGGATGAGAGGAGAAAAAAAAGACCAAGGGCAGCTCCCCCATCCTCACAGATTCATTGTGTGGCTGGCATAGTCACCTGGAGCTCGCAGAGCAGGAGGAGGATGTGGGGATGTTGGGAAGGAGCCTCCCAGGCTCCATCTGCACCAAGCAGGAGATGGGAGTTACCCCGAGTGCAGTATTTGCAATGGAGAAATGGCAGAGGGGCTGCTGCAGATTCCCATTATTGTAAACAAGAGCAGCATTTACTCAAATGATAAGAGCTGGGGTGAAGGCAGAGCCAAAGGGCACCAAACGAGGGTCACCAGCTGCAAGTGTTGCTGCCACCCAAGGAGAGGAGCTCCAGTCTGCAGCAGGATGGGGACAGGGGAGCCTGGCAGGTGCCAAAACCTCTCGCTGTGGAGATCAAGGGATTGTCCTGATGTGTCTCTCCCAACGTTTAGGATGTCCCAGTTGGCTGAGCTCCTTCCTGCTGTGCCTTTCTTTACTTGCACCTACGAGGCCCAGCACTTCTCAAGCACTTCCCTATCGACACCACCAAAACTGATTTAGATAAAAATACACCTGGCATAGATGTTTCACAATGAAGAACAGCACAGGTATTCCCTATCTATTTTCCTTCCCTATTTTCTCATGGATCATGCCATTCCTGATCATCCCATTACTTATTTGGTGTAAAGAGCCTGAGGTGAAGGGTTTTCTTCCTACACACAATTCTCTGCCATTTTTTCTATTATAAAGTGAGTGGAGCTGTACAAGGAGCCCGGGCACCCTTTCCTATGCAAACCTGTGTATTTCAAACCACAAACTCTAATGACTCCTTAAAATACACATTTATATTCAGCCCATAAATCAAAACAGAAAGTCAAATCCTGCCCAGAGATGGAAATCCTCCCGCTCCATACCCCAGGTGTCACAGTGCCTGTGGATTTCTGCCTCCTTCTTCAGCAACATCCTCGCACTGATTGAGAGCACCAGAGGATGGAGCCCTGAAAAACCTCAAAAATTTCTCACTTTCCCAAGCACTACAATGCAGCTAACATCAGGGGAAATGGCCTCCTGTCATTTTGTTGACTTGCCAATGAGTTTATTTACCCACTCAGCCCACAGAGCAATTGCTCCTTGGAAATGCAGAAATGGTTAATATCCCACCACAAGGCCAGGAACAGGTACCAAACTTTCTCCCTGTGCCAGGAAAAGACGATTGTGAGGCTGAAACTGCTCATCAGCTGCTCTTCCCACAAAGGTGAGCATCCTGACAATTCTTTGGGGTATATTGTTAGAAAGAGAGCTCAGAATTTCATATTATTACCATATTATAGACGGCATTCCTTTGATAAAGGGTCAGAGATCAGGAAGACAAGAAAAATAAGGAAATAAAGCCCAGCAACAGACAGATCTTTAGCTGGCATAATTGGACACCCAAGTCCAGGGAACTGTGTCCATTAGCAGGAGTCCATCTGATCCATATGCTTTGCCACTTTTAACTATAAAGATTAAAACAAGGCACCTAGCAGCAGAAATGGGTTACATTCCATTTCAGAGAGGCTCGGGTTGCCTAAAATTCCGGAGAAATTTCCAGCCTGCCATCATAAAGACTTCAAAGCTGTTTACCCAAACTTCTCAATAGCTCCTTCTAAAAAAGGATGATGAGAAACCATGTTGGGTAAGACAGATTTTTAATGTAATCTGTTTATAGTTTTAGAACAATTTCCAGAATAGAATATTTTTTAAATGTCCTGAGCCTTTTGCATTCTCACTTTGATCATCTCCCATCATGTTATCGTTCAGAGCAGAACATGATGGAGCCAGGCTAACGAAGCTGCCAGAAATGACATCAGAAAGCCAAGTGAACTTAAAAAAAAGTGCTCTATTTGAGCACCACGTTCTTCTCGAGCATTTTCTTTTTTTATTTTTTTAATACATTTTAACTAATGTTTTACTTTTACTGGATTTATCTTACTTGCATGAAAGCTCAGAGCTTGGTCTCAGAAAAAGTTCTTATTGAAAACAAAAAGAGCCTTATTTGACCAAGGGAAGGCTGTAGGAGGTCCTTATAACAATAACCAACAATTCTTTTTGGAGTTGAACAGTTTCAGTAAGGGTCACTTTCTGACGAGGTTAACTCTAAATAGTAATTGTGGCTTTTGCAGCCTGTGGAAGGCAGAGATTGCTCTCAGACAGTTTATATTACTAACCCGATGCCAGCAGACAGCTGAAAAAATGAAGTGATATCAGTGATAAAAATATTCTTTCTCTGTGCAGGCAGAAGGAATTGCGTGGAAGCAAAGGGCAAATCCCAGTGGCCTCCATGCACACCAGACCCAGCACATGAAGACAGAGCCTGGCTGACATGGTACAGCTGATCCCTGCATGTCCTGACTCACTGAGTGCTTACTTTAAATATTTTTTAACTCCTCGCATTACATTTCACAGAGATATCTTACATTCCTTAGGAAAACTTTATCTACACGAGATCATTTACTGCCCTTTAATTCAAGCTGTGTCAGATATGGCAAATAACTCTGTTAAAAAAATAAAATATCATAACGATGCCCCCCCACACTTTCTATCTGATGTAGAAATAGGTAATTTCTAGTACTAAAAGTGATTAAATTTGGTGCATTTCCAACTTGTATTTTAACAATGCATTACCTCCTGAATTGCTGCATAAATATTAATAGACAGCCTGCTATGGAACTTTTGCCCATGGTGCCCTTGGAGAACCATAATCACGGCAAGGGGAGCAAAGGAGATGAGAGAGAGCCCTGAAGATGGAGATTCTATCCCCAGCTTCACAGGGCCACCCCGGGTCAGGCACTTTCCGTGCAGTCTCACAGATCAGCACTATCTCAAAGCCCCAACTTTGGTAGGAGATGAAAATCCTGCAGACATTAATCTGCCCCGTGCTCATCTGAAATGCCACCACAAAAACCCTGCTGATGTCAAGAAGAGCCGTGCTGATTTTTCCCCAAATTAGCCAGACTTTATTTTTGACATAGTGAGTGGTTTTAAATTTCATCTGCAGATGTTTGCTCCTCTAATCACCTCCAAAATGGGTGCATGGCATTTATCTACCTGCATTTCCTCCCTCTGATATAATCTCATTAAGTCACGCTCACTCCGGCTGCCATTTGAAAGAGGCCAAGGGCCCACAGATCCCCTGAAGTCATGCTCAGCCTTCATGAAAATTGGCCAATTATTTAGTTCCCTAAATATGGACTTTGGGGGATGAAATTCAGAATATCCTCTTGGAAAATCTTTCTGGTCTGCCATAAACCAGCTCTCTGAGAAGACAACACTATTGATTTTTGTCACCCTAATACAAGAACACCACTCAAAATCTTAAAATACTGGCAGTAAAAGGCACGAGGAGAAAATATTTCCGTCTGCAAAAATCTACTGCCCAGCTGTGTTTTGGACACAGGTGGACTGTGCTAAGGGTTAAGTTAATTTAACTTTCACCAAGTTAGAAAGCTCTGAAAGTTTAATCACAAATGAACTCCAGTGGGCAGTTTGGTAGCTCCCAGACAAATGTTCTCATTTTTATTCTTTATAGGCACTGCTCAAATACTCATAAACCATATTTAAGGAGGGAGAAATTTCATGAGGGGAGAGAGCTGTTTTATATGACAGAATAAGAGAAAAAGGCAACTTACTGTTTTAAAATTTAAATCTGGCCAAATTACCAGAAATGCTGCTGGAAAGAGAACGCTGAGAATTCATTATTTTGTTTCAAAGTTAGTTTATCATAAATCCGCTCTCTGACACGTAATAACTAGTAACATTTCGAAGGTTATTTGATAGTAAGTTCAACAGTGTAGGTGACTGAACATGTGAGCTGCATGATAATGAGTCCCGGGGGAAATCAGGCTTTAGGATGCAGGGTGAAGCATCCCTAGGCTTGTATTCAAATGGAAAAAACATATTCAAAAGTTTATTGCTTATCCCCTAAGAACATCAAATAATACACAGGCCTTTGAATCAAATGTATAAAGCACACTGGAGGACTATTTGCTTGGGGAAAAATTTCTGATTTGATCCAAATTCAAAAAAACTAATAGCTCATACACTGAAATGCACAAAGTGGTTTTGATATAAAAAGTGGAGGGGAGTTTTTGGGTTTGTTCTTTTGCAGAACTGAGAGGCACAGCCAGTCAATTTGCTCCTGCAGCAGGCTCTAGAAAGAGGAGCTCAACAGCTTTAAACCCAGTTGTTCTCAAATCCTCTGCCTTTCAGTACAATAGAGTTCCTTAAATGTGACAAATACAAATTGCCCTGCTTGGCCTGAATTTCATCTCCAAAATACGGTAGCAGTAGTTGATTGATTTGTAGTGTACAAACTAATTTGAAGCCAATACTGAAAGGGTTTATTTCTCAGCAGGGAGGTGGGGTGCAAACACCCCGCTCTGCCAGGATGACACAGTCCCACCTCTCAGCTCGTTAAGCTCTTACCTAACAAATCCCGTGCTGCCCTTATCAGTCAGGGGTAGTTTGGGCATTGGCAGTGCTGGAAAAGCACGAGACAGAACTTTTTTATTTATTAACCCTCTGCACAGCAAGTGGCGAGGGCAGGGACATTCCAAGCCCATAACCACGCAGCCTGCCACCCCTCTGGGAGCAGGGATGGAAGGATGGACATGGATCACCCACCTACTCCTGCCCTCCTGGGCACGACCCATCCACAGCAACTCATCACTGCTCACCTCCAGCAGTGTTTCCATAGGTGGGAAAGCATGTGGAGGAGGCATCATGTTTAAGGATCACTGAGTTTGGATATCTCAAGTGCTGGGTTTTCATCTCCAGAGAAACATCTGCCCCATTAAAAGTGATCAAACAGGACTTCTGCTATTCAGGTGCACAGCCATACCTGTCAAGGGAACTGGCTGCCTTGGAGAATCACAGAGGGGCTGAGGTTGCGAAAGACTTTTACGATCATCCTTTTAGAGTTACACAGTCCCCTCTGCATCATAGGCTGTTATTTCATAGTTTGGACATTGAGAACAAAATTAGCCTTTAATTTCAAGGCATCTTTCAATAATAAAATCTATTTTTCCACATATCTTTTTAGCTTGTCCTCCTTTTTTTAACTCATTGCTTAAATCATCATATACCATGTGCTTGAACAGTGAAAAGTTACACATCTCTCTTACTCAACATCACCCTATCAGTCCTAACTCTTAATATTATGATTACTTTTTCCAGAGATGCAACTGGCAGAGCTTTACTGACATGCCACAAATCCTAATTATCATCAAAACTCTAAATTCTATGTTAATGAATATCAGGGGTTGAAATGCTCCTACCTTGACAAGTTCTAAAATATCCACTGAATGTTTGTTTATTCACTTGCAATATCAATATATATTTCCAGACCTTAACTTTGGGAAAACAACAGCATTTAAATAAGCAAAGGCAAAGATAAATAAAGCCAAGCAAACAGGCAATAAGTCTGTCTAAAATGCTTTTTACTATATTTAAGAATGAATTACCACAGAGGAGATGATTGAACCCTAAACTACCACATCTCAAAGAAAATAGATTTAGATGGAGAACTCTTTTGGTTTATTCCTTGAAATATAATCTTACCCACTGTCCAACTTTTGCTAATGTTTACACATGGAAGATGCACTGAGGAAATTTGGGCTGTATTAAAATAAGACATGAAAAATGGCCCCAGAGCAGTTAAAATGAAAATTAAATAAGAATGGGCTGAACCACATCAGCCTTGAACTTTTGCTTTGATTCCAGAAAAAGAGTTAAAAAATGTTGGAGCTGGAGCAAGCCCTGCCCAGTGCTGGGATATTAAAGTGTGTATAAATCAGGGGGCTCATTTTCCTATCAGGAATTAAAGTTCCCGGCGCTGTTATCAGAGGCATCCATGGATCCACACCGAGCGCCTCGGCTTGGGCTCCGGTCTCTGTGTGGTCTTTCAGAACTGTCGTTATCAGCTTTCTGTTTATTGTGCTCAGTTTAAACGGAATTTGCCAAATGATCCCTGGACTCCAATCTTTAGGCCTGTTGTCAGGATAAATTAATTTCTGTGGAAACCCACTGTGCCTCAGATACCATCTAGGAAATGTAGGATTAATGGAGTCCCTGTACAACACGCTTTGTAGTGCACTGCTGGAGGAGGGAAGTGGGGCTGCCGAGGCAGAAATCACACAAATAAAACCCCTGCACTTTGGGGGGCTTCATCTTTTTTTTACTCCATGAGCTCACATCAGTAATATTTAAAATAAAGCCCAGTTGTTGAAAGGAATGGGAAACTTTTAACAAAAAGAGCAGTGACTGGAAACTCTCATCTGCCAAAGATGAGGGACCTGAGGTCTAATTATCAATATTTAATACTTTACCTGCTCAAGCTAATCCCATCAGCAGGAAAAACAGGATATTAAAAGAAACAGTCTCCTGTGAATCTTACTAGAAAATAATGAAACTCTACACATGATCCTTTGGAAAAGGGGTATTAAAGCTGGATTTCCTACAGGACTGGGTCATTGCTGTGCTAGCTGACATTTGGGGCTGTTTTTAACAAATGTGTATTATTTCACTGTTGAAAATGTTTGTCTGTTCTTGCAATAAGTAAACTTAAAATATTATTTTCCTGGGGAAAAAAAAAAAGGAGTGATTAATTTTCTTAGTGATGGAAGAGAAGAGAAGAGAAGAGAAGAGAAGAGAAGAGAAGAGAAGAGAAGAGAAGAGAAGAGAAGAGAAGAGAAGAGAAGAGAAGAGACTCCGATATGTTTTTATCAATCCTTTCTCATTTTCAGGAAGATGACTCTGCCCATGGTGAGATATCCAGGTTTAATATCAAACATATTGGGAATTCTTGCCCTTATTCTTTTCTCTCCAAAGATAAATCAGTTGATAACATACAG
Organism: Acrocephalus scirpaceus scirpaceus; assembly: GCA_910950805.1. NCBI lineage: Eukaryota > Metazoa > Chordata > Aves > Passeriformes > Sylviidae > Acrocephalus > Acrocephalus scirpaceus. The sequence continues at coordinate 77,953,689 of OU383776.1, forward strand.
AACAAAGACAGCTGACCCACAGGTTCACATTCTCTGTGGTATTACATCTTGTGACTCCTCTGCGGAATCAGGGAGTTAAGTTAGCCCAAAGTGGCACAAAAACACCAACGAGATCACAAAATAAAAATAAAAAATAAAAAAAGTGAAAGAGCTACCTCTCCTTTCCAAACGCTAAAGCAAAATCTGACTTTCTAACATGTTGTTCTAATATTACCCTGTTAATAGCAGGGCTAATTTGGCAGCAGAGCATTTTTAGAGCGCTCCTAATACCTCCCAAGCCTGGCAGATGCAGAGGCTGCAGCTCCTCTACCATGGCTCTCCAGCTCACAAACACCTCGGTACACGCTGCTTTTCCTTCTTAGGGCATTGCAAAAAATTCCTGGCTTCTGTGTGACCCTACAGTTTGGAGCAGCATTTATGGACAAGGTTAATTTTGGGAGGTTATTTTATCAGTCTTAAGCTCACTTGCATATGAGAACTGCTTTCATTTTATTCAATATTCCAAAAAAGTGTGTTCTTCCCTAACTAAAACATTTAATCTTGAGAGATTTTTATGTGCCCATTTTTAACTATTGCAGAAATTCAATTAACTCCATAATTATGAACACAATTACCATGGAGCGTTGCATGTGATTTGGTGGTAGCAGTTACATGGCACACACATACACTCGGGTTTGTGATTTCAAAACTTACAGCCGTGATAATAAAAGCAAAAAATTCACAAAAATCATCCTTATTCTTTGGATTACATGTATAAATGGTTTTTAAAATGTTGTTCATATTTTTTCCCCTGCCCATGGCAGCAGGGTTGGAATGAGGTGATCTTTAAGGTCTTTTCCAACCCAAACCATTCCAATATTCTATGATTTTGGTGATAAAAGGTTTTATTTCAGAAAGCACATTATTTGCAACCAAATAGGCTGAGCTGCCAGATGACTGAAGTCACCCAAACTGTGACAATTCACCTTAAACCTGGCCCCATTAACTTATTCCACTGCAAACTCCCAGCAGGGGCAGTAAATGGAGCCCCAGCGATTTTTGCGTGGAGGGGGAAAGAGAAACTAAAATAAACTAGGAAAAAGAAAAGAAAATACATAAGTGGGAGGATAGGGAACTCTAAAAAGTCTTCAAAACTTTCCACAGGGGCACTTCCAAGGAGCTCAGTGCCCAGCCCAGCATGGGTGCTCCAGGTGGAGGTGGTGGGTCAGGAGCAGGATGTGCCCAGCTGTGCCAGAGGCTGCCTGGCAGGAGCCATCCCACAAACCGTCCGCAGGTGGCCACGAGCTGGGGCTGTGGCCACGAGCAGGGGCTGTGGGCTGGCCACCTGCCAGGCTCAGCCTGAGCCCTTCCCTGCCTTGGAAGAGCTAAAACACACCAGGGGTTCCATACGCAATGAGGCGCCAGGCAGGGTCAGCAAGGGCTCTGAGGATGTTACATTCTGGGGGCTTTAGGGCTGATGTGGCTGAAAGGAAAGTTTAGGAGGACAGGCATGGTCTGGTTGTAGTCAGAGAAACAGCAAGTTCAGGATGGGCTCAGGCTGAGTACAGAAATACCTGGGTGATGGTCACCATGCCAAAGTCCCCACTCACCCGCTGCTGTCCCACAGCTGAGGATCTGTGGCACCTCCTGGGCACAGGAATCTGCTGACTCTTCATAGATCCTCCCTGTTCACTCCCTCATCACATCAATTTTGCACATCCTGCACATCCAGGGCGTATTCATTGCCAGACAAAACCACCGAGGAGGACAAGAATCTTGCAGAGGCTTTGATTATTTCAGACATTACCCAAAATCATTCTGATGTCACTCGTGCAGCCTTTGGTGACACTACACACATCCTCTGCTCCTGTAACCTAGCCTTGCACCCCAAATTTCAGCACCACCCTGCCCAGTGATGTCAGCTCAAGGTCCAGCCCCACATTCTCCCCTAACCTAACCAAACCCCATTTCTGCTGACACAGCAATATCTGCAGAGATCTCCACCTTCACCCATCCCTTCTACAAGAGCTTTGTTCCCACTTACAAGTGCACAGGTGGTAGACTCCCTCAAACTGCATCCAGGGTTTCATCAGGAGATGCCCAAGGACCCCGAACACACAAGGAATCAACAGTCTTTTACCATAATCACTCTTCAAGTAATTGAAAATCAGAATTACTCATGTGGCTTCTCTACATAAAGAATGTTCTGCAACCTCCAAATCTGAATTCCAAACATGTTTGTGTGAAACACTCAAAATACAAAATGCAGTTCCAGCTCAGTCCTTGGTGGATGTCAGGCACGACTGGAAAACTATTGAAGGTGTTATTTTAAATGAAAAAAAGTGAAAGGTGTAATAAGAATGGAGGTCAAAGCATTTCCAGACTTGCCAAGAGTTAGATCTCACCAACAGAGTAAAATATTTACGTTTTAACAGAAAGCTATAAATGCAAATATATAAAAAATGAAGCATAAAATAGGCTTCTTATAGAAATTCATCTCTCCTAACAGGAACAGTACAAATATTTCACAACATGTCAAACCCACTGTATCTGTACATTCATGCTTTCCTCACTTCTGGCTCTATAACCACACAGAAATGTAATTTAACAGCACTGGTAACAGTTTTCCAATCTTGGGGCATGGAACCTTTATCCCAAGGACCTGGTTAATAAATGGCAATAAACATAAACAAAAGGCAAAAGGAGGAGACAGCAGCAGAGGGCTCAAGCCCAGCCCAGCTGCCCTTATGTTCAGCCACTCCCTAAAATCACCCCAGATCCATCCCTGCATATCGAGCAGCCATATGGCTGTTTTCTAAAACATCTCACTGCTGTGGAAGAAATTTAGTCCCTATTCCTCTTTAATATTCATATGGAACAGAGCTACATTAACACTAAGTTTTAATTTCAGAAACATTCTGACATTTACTGAGAACTGATTCCAGCCCTGGTTTCACACCAGTTTTTTTTTTTCCATTATCACTGTTATTTCTGGTATTAGTATCACTGCAAAAGTGATTAAAAGGTTTTGGATGTCTCATTAAAATAGTCTGGATCTACCTCCCTCTCCAGCACCAAGATATAATCTGTTGTTTTCTAAATGGGAACCATCTTCCTGGAAAATAAATTTGAAGTATTGCCTGTTCCTCTTTTCCTTGTGAAATACAGGCACTTTTTGCTGTTTAAATTGAATGTAAGAAATATTCTAAATATTTGAAGCAGAGGAAAAAATAGTTATTACTGAATGCTGAATGCTCCCCAGATCTACTCATAAAATGTGAAAATAATAAAAGAGCAGCAACAAACCAACTTCTCAAAATTCTCAGGGAGGCTGAGGAGAGATCCCTCATGGAAGTAAACAGTTTTGGTCCCTACATCTATTTTCAGGTGCTCATTTCAGCACAGGCTTATGATTTTCCAAAAGGGTTGGTTTAGCTGCAATTTTGGAAAAACGCATTTTTGTTTCCCAAGATAGCCCGGCAGTTTAAGTACAAATGTTTGTGTCTCAGAGCTCTTTTCCATATCCTCCACTAAATAGGAATTCAAAGAGTCTAAGGTGCAGATTAAATGCTTTCAAAAATCAATTCTAGGCTGGCATAGAAGTCAACCAGTCTGACCTCATGATTACAGACTAAACACTTCCTTAAGAAGCAAAGTGGAGCAATATTTCATGTTTCAATGATTATTTCAGATAGCACCACCACAAATAAAAACAAGAAACCACAGCAACATTTTAAAAAGTTTATCTAGGTATAATTGCATGAGGAATTAAAAGAGGCCTCATCAGAGGGGTGGGATATTGTAGCATTAAAATCCATTCACAGAAGGGAGTATCCAATAAGCAGATCATCCAAACTCTAACAGGCACTTTGGATTTCATGGAGTTTTGAGAAAAAAGAGAATCACATAACAGTTTCTACCTGCCTTTTTTTTTTTTTTTTACTTCTGGTATTTTTACTTCTGGAACCTTAATCTCAAGACACAAAATGGCAAAGAAAGCAGCAGTGAGATATGTACTTATTCAAATGTCTAAGGAGCCTCTTCCAAACTATCTTGGGACTGATACAAAAATAGGCTCCTTCAGTTCCATATTCCTGAGGACAGAGCTCAGATTTAATGCCCAAGCACTCCTGTGCCTTGCAACAGCATATTTATTTTCCTTCTAACCAGTGTCAATAGCAGGGTAACCCCAGAGCTTTCACATAAACATTTGCCTTGGTTTGATCCTCTAAATGTGCTACCCAGTAATTAAATCCAGTTTGTATTTTTAAAGTGCACGTGGAGCATTGTTACACACAGAGCCAAACTGCCTTGCATTTGTCTCCACCATCTCTCAGTTCTGGGAAATCCATAAATTCATTTGTCAAAGGTAAAAATACTCCAGCAAAACTCCTTCTAAATCTTTTGAAATGGTTTGTTCAAACTCTTGACATAGCATTTTGCTCTAAACAAATTTCTAGACAACCCTGTGATTTTCCATCTCAAAATATACTGTTTCCCTACCATGAAACTGAAACAGAGGGTCTGAGAGAAAGGAAATTATTAAGCATTCTAGTGGGGTTTTTTCCAACAAAAACTAAGAGGTCAATGAATAAGTATGTGCAGGCTGGAACTTAAATCCTCTGGGGTGACTGTAGGCTAATTAATAATTAATGCCAGAGACATGGTGTTTGAAATGCAGATGTGATAACTGGAGGCCTGGCAAAGCTGTTCAGAGGAAGCAGATTTGGATGCTATAGGGAATAGGCACTCCCTTGCTGGCTGGCTCTGAAAGCAGACCTGGGTGCAAAGCAGGGCCTATGGTTTAGATTATATTCCCCTCAACTGTTAATTACCTGAACCTACTTTGAAGTTTTTCTCTTTTTATCCTCTGCATGAAAAGAGATTGGTTCAGCCAAGGGACTTGAAAAATGATCAAATACATGGAGTAGAGGAGGGGAATAGAACTTCAGATATAAAAAAGATAAGGAAGAAAAACACTCAGGGAAACACACAGGAATATATTAGGAAGTGCCCAAGTGTGCCTCGATGTTTCAAGCGAGTTATGCTGCTCTAAGTTATTTTAGCCATTAAGCAGAACTCCCCTCGTGTTTTAGGAATAGATTTGTTAAAAGGAATCTCTTGCTGTATGTATAGAGTTTACAGCAATTATTTTATGAAAGTACCATAGGTGATTTCCTATGCTATTTTTAATTCAATAAAGTCATTTAAACCTCCTTGTGTTTGGGGCTATTTAATGAGGTGTGCAACATTAGCAGAATCACCAATGAGCTGTTACTACAAGCATTCAGATTTTGCTAAAAACCGCTCATTTTTGCCAAGGAGAGAGACGGGCACAGGGTGGGCTCCTTGCTGCCACTGATGCCTTAGCTTTTATATTTTCAGATTCTGTGCGTGCTGCCTAGGGATGAAGCCTCGTATTAGGAACTGTACTGTGCTCCCTCTACGGAGCGGGTAGACAAAACAAATCCATTTCTGCTGAAGACCAAGGACAACTTTCAGGCCAAGAACACAAACAACGATGGACTGAGGGGTGGAACAAGAAGGATGGGACCTCATGGCCTGGGACTGTAATTGGACAATTGGACCCCAATATGCAAATAGACCTAAACTTATAAAATGGCAAAATCTCGTGACTGTGCGGCCATCTTTGCTACCATTTGCAGACCACCCTGGGTGCAGCCTTGCGTAGGCTTCTGTAATGCCCAGGGTGGATTCTGGGGACCTTTTAATAAATCCTAATTTTACTCTCTAGCTTTGCCTAGCCTCTGTTTCAGGTCAGCCTTCCCAAGGCAACACCACTGCAAGGAAAGGGGGCAGGTGCCCTCAGCACTGCGGCTCTTTGGGCCTCCAGGGGGCACCTGAGGGCAACTGAACCATTTTCACAGCAAGTGGGGAGTGGGGTGACCCAGCAGGGCCTGGCACAGGCAGGGGTAGGGAGGCAGAGGGGTGAGTATGAAGGCTGGGGAGGCAGGGCTGATGGGGATGAAGATAGAGGGACGCAGGGGTGATGGGGATGAAGGCAGCGGTGGGAATGCTGGTGGGGAGGCACAGGTGATGGGGATGAAGGCAGGGGTGATAGGGATGAAGATGAGGGGGAGGATGCTGCCCGCATCCCGCGGGCGGACGGGAAGTGTTTGGGGTAACGCGAAAGCCCCTCCTGAGTGCAGGAAAACACCCCGTAACCAAAGGGGGTGTGGGGTACCTCTTGCGACACCGCTGCCTCAGCCAAGGAGTCCGCAGGGTGCGCGGGGTCGGTCCCTCCGGTCCCGGTGCCCCGGTCCCGGTGCGAGGTCCCCGGGTGCTGCCGGCCCCGCTCGCCCGGAGGGGCCGCGGAATCGCCTCTCGCCCTGGCTGGCTTTGCAGAGACAGATCGTTCCCTTTTCAAAGCGACTCCAGAGAAGCTTTTTTTGACGCTCTTCCCCGCTCGTTAGAGCCCGCCCGTTCAAAGGCGAAACTTCCCAGCAACTTCACTAAAACCCTTTGAACCAGGAGGAAGACAGTGGTATAATTTTTTTTCTGGCTCTACTTTTTTTTCTTTTTCTTTTTTTTTTTTTTTTTTTTCCTGCATAGGGTGAAGCAATCTCTGATGAACTTAGGGCTGGCTATGTTTAAAAATTAATTCGAAAATGCCCGTCTTCAAGGCGCAGGCGTCTCGCATTTACACCTATCACCTTGGCATCGCGGCGCAGCTTCTCCTCCTGCTGATGTGGAGAGCCCACCTCGGCCCAAAACAAGAATTTTTATCCATTTTTCTCTTTCCCAGCACCGTCTTTCACTGTGACATAAGGAACACGCGGCTGTACTACAGCCTTACGCATAGGTGTACACCTGGGTGATGCTCTGGCTCCTTTGAGGGGTAATTCCTGGTGCCGCCGGGTTCTCCAGCCCTGGGATAGTTACCTGCGGCTAAAGCTCCCAGGTGAAGGGGATGAATCCGTCCCGGGGCGGAAAATGCCTCGATTTCCGCCAAAACGGGCGTGGGAAGCGCCTCCGTGCCCGCCTCACGGGCGTGGGGTGGCCCGGGAGAGCCACGCCTGGGGGGGAGAGGGGTTTTTAATGGAATCACAACAGCCACACGGTTCCCTATTAAATCCTGCTAATTTTCTAGGTGAAGGCTGTGAAGTGAATGTGAGGAAGCATTAAAAGGGAATTGAATTTGCATTCTTTATGCTACAGGCACATGTTTACATGACCTTTAAAACAGAATTAAAGCTGTATCATCAGAAGCTGTAGGCAATTCACATTACTAAGGCAATCAAATCAGAAGGCTAAACTAACTATGAAACATAAATTAAACTGATAGAGAATCATCTTAATTCACTAGGTTTACTTGCAATTTACTTATCCGTTACTAGTAATTTCTAAATAGTTTGGAGAAGAGGCAAATAGGAAATACTTGGATGTGGCACTTCAAGAACGTGTTGTCCGAGGGGGAGAGCCGGCTCTCCCGGGGTTCTCCATCAGAGAGTGCGGGGATAACACGGGCCCCTAGAGCTCCACCCAGGGACTGAAAACTGGTACCTGCATGGCTTAAACCCCAGCTCCGTGGGTTGGCTCAAGCCCCTCCGGAGTCCTTTCCTCTCTGGAGGACCCTCAGAGACGCCGTTGATTTTCTAAAATATGAAATAACTCAATATCCAATACAGCTCGCGTTGCACCGCTGCCTTCTGCCCCCTCCCCCATCTCCAGAGGGACACTTTCCAATGCCTGAAGCACGGTAAAAAAAACGACAAAAATCGATACCGCCGGTGATTTCATTAAAAGTTTGCAGAGCGCCTTTCTCTGTCTCCGGCGCTCCCGGGCGGAGCGGGGCGGGCCCCGGGCAGCCCCTATTTTGATTTATTCCCATTTATTTCTCGCAGCCGAGGGCTGTCTCCCCCGCTCTGATGGCGACTCTCCCGTGTGCGCTGCCCCGTGCTCCGGGGCCCTCAGTGATTTATCGCCCGCCTGCCTCCCCCTGAACTTCTCCCCCGCAGCCCCCGGGACCCCTGCCACGGACAGGGCACAGAGGGGAAGGGATGCTGCAGCCTCCAGAGACCGGGAGTCTGCTGGGCGGGGGAGAGAGAAAAAAAGCTGCCAGGAGGTGCCAGGGAGCCGCACACGCTGGGGATAGAGCGCATGGAGCTTTTGCAGGGCTATTGGGTTGGTTTTTTTTGGGGGGGGAGGGGCACGGAGGGCTCGCGGTCTCGGCCACGCGTGACCGAACGACACCCAGCCTGCCTCATCATCACCATCCTGCACTGCCCAAGCTCGATTCACGAAGTAAACATCTTTTAGCAATGCAGCCTGGCCTGAAAGTTCATTTTTATAACACCTTTGGTTGGCGCGATCTGAAGGAAGCGGGGAGGAAACTTTCCACCGAGCCGTAAACACGAGTCTGTGAGAAAACCAAGAATTAGCAGCAGCATCTACGTATTTATAAACGTAAATCTAGGGATGACGAGGCGCTTCAAAATGCAGGAGGCGTTTCAATCCCTCTGCGAAATCAGGAGCATCGGTGGATGCTTTGCACGCCGACTGCTACAGCTGGAAAAGTGTATAGCTAAATAAATAATAAATAAATAAATGAAAGGAAAGGAAAACCACAACACATGAACCCAGATCCCACATGGAAATTGCTCGGTAAGCTACCAAACAGCAACGCAGGTATTTGTCATCCAAGGAACAGAGCGATTTGTCTTCAGTATCTCATCAGTCAACAAAGGTTAACTAGCGAGCCAGTCAGTGCGTGCTCAAATCCAACCCATTCTCCTTTAAATATATCTGAGCAGAAATCTGTCCGTTCGGGAATTGTATTTGGATTATTTCTAAAGCACAGGCGGGATGGCCTCTGGGGTGGCAGGAGCTGGGGATGCCGTTTGCTGGGAGAAGCTTCACAGGAAAAAAAAAAAAAAACAAAAAACAAAAAAGCAAAACAAAACAAAAAAACCCCACAGAATTTCGGTCCGGGATGAAACCAGCGCGTTCTTGTTATCACGCCTGTTTGAATGGCACGGTGAGGAAAGCGCCTACGTAAAAGGGCATTGTTGTGGGGTCTATTAACTCTTGCTGTGACCTCAGGAGCTGCCACGCACCGCCCGAGCAGGAGACGGGAGCGGGGCTGCAGCCCCTTCCTCGCTGCCTCTCCCCATCCACACTTCTCCACTAAACACAACAAAACCCAGGTCGTAGATTTCATAGACGGCGAGACCGGTCCCGCAGCAAAAATGTGCACTTTGGAGAGACTTCCCGGAATATTTATGGTTTGGGGTTTTTTTGCTCCGTCAACCAATTGTTCGAGACAAGACCTCCTAAAACCGACCCAGCTCAAAAATAACAGTGACCTGAACATGACGAGGTAGTGCACGAATGAACGACTTTTTTTTCCCCCCGCAGCAAGTACATTTTTCAAACATCAACAACGTGGAAGAAAAGATATTAATGATAATAATAAAAATAACAATAACAGGCGATTTGAACAGAGGAGCAAGGAGTCGCCCAAACCGCTTCGGAAATCGCAGCAGTTAGAATACGAATAGTATTTACCTTGTAATTTTTCCTGCCCGGGATTGGCTTTATTGTCCCTCCCTGGACCAGCCCAGCCGCAGCCACGCTCCCTCCGTGCCGGGCTCTTTGCTGCTGGGCTGATGCTGGGAGAAATTTGGGGGGGACTGCATTCATTCTTACATTAGGACTAGTTTAATTTGCAATCTGTCAGTCCATCTCTTGGCTGTGACTCGGAGATAGCAGTGTGGCTCTCTCCCTCCTCTCTCCCTGCACAGAACTTACGTTCAAGAGCAGCCAACAGAGACAAAAAAAAGGAACTAATTGAGTTTGTGTCGGTATTTGCTAATTTTTGCTAATACTCTGTAAATTCCTTTTTTGCTTCTAAGCTTCCCCCACGCTGGTTAAGTGTTCCCAAAGCCTCTCCGGAGCTCCAGGAGCCACTTTTTCAGCACTGAGGGGCGGCTGGGCTTCAGCAGGAGCCCCAGCGCCTGGATGTACACAATGCAAACCTTAACTCCTGGCTCCAGAAACGGTTAAATTGCCCTTTCCCAGCCCCCACCCCCGTTATGATTGACTCTGGTTTTAAATTTGCACTTGTTCCCACCAAACGCAATCTAACTCGTCCTGTCTCTAAAGTGAACTTGTGTTGAAGGTGAAGTTTTCAATATAGAGGTCACGACACCGAGGCACAGCTTACCGCTCCGAGCTTCATGCTGTATTAAACACAATCAAAACGAACCCCTTTTAGACTTTTTTTTTCCTCTCTCCTTCCCCTCCCGCGGGTGAACAATGAGAAAAGGAAAAAAAGTCTCTTAAATATAATAAAATCAGCTCTGTCACGATAATAAACGCGTTGGTGGGTTCAGGTCCCAACCTCCAGGAACACAAGCGCGTCCCCAGCGGAGCTCTTAAAGGGGAACGTGTGGGGCTGGAGTGGGGAGAGCCAGCCCTGCCCCACGCGTGGGTGACACCGCCGCTGCCACCGAGTGGACGGCGACGGCCGAGCCACGCAGCCCGGTGACCCCAGAAAGCCCCGGTGCCGCCTGTGCCAGGGGGACTCGACACAATCCCAGCTCCCGCACTTCAAAGCGGGGCGTTCTCCATAGCGACTTCTCGCTGCCCCAGGACGGTGGCTGCCTCCAGCTATTGTGCGAGCTTTTTCACGCCAAAGATTTAGCAGAAAAAATAGATATTAATGCGAGTTATTTGCTGAGGAAACGCGGGTCCCTCCGGGGCGAGGGCACCCAGAGCCAAAGCCAAGCGCACAGTCCGAGCCCAAAAACTTTTTAAAATTTTTAAAAAATAATAATTAAAAAAACTTTAATGGGTTTCGGTCTATGAAAAATAAGTTACAAATTCTTGCAACAGTAGCTTTGCATGTACTTATTTTTCTCCCGTGTCCAGACGGGGTCGGCTATTGAATAAGGCTCTTTTATTCTGCATGGGGCAAGGGATTTGTGGCCATGGTCCCCCTTTTATTCCTCTCTCTATGGAAACCCAGATCATGGGGAGAAATATGCGAGGTTGAATAAAGAAAAGCAGCAGAAAGGGCCGCTTGAGAGCGGCATCTGTTACACTTGGGAAGTTAGACTGACAGGAAAGAGCTAAAGAAACCCTCTCCAGCAGATTAGTTAGAACAGCAAGAAGATTTAACTATATGCAGATAAAAACACTATAAAATCCACCATACTCTGCTATAGGCGAGGTGAGAGCTGCCTGGACAGGAGCAAAACCGGGCTCTGCCTTAGTTGTATTTGCAGCAAAGATTAAAATGGGACGTTCGGGGTTTTATTTCCCTGCCAGAGACTCTGCCTTAATTAAACGGCGGATCTGAACATCTATTTTCACGGGCAATGGGATTTGAAAAATTGTTTCGGAAGTTAAAGTGCAAATTAATTTTAAATAATTTAGTTACGTTTTAATACAGTGCGGATTTGATGTTGTTGGTGGGGGGGGTTGGTGGTTTGGTTTTTTTTCCCGCGGGCTGCGGTGATGTCTATTTCGAGGAGCTTGTAAAGGCGGAGAGTGGGAAAAAAAAAAAAAAAAAAAAAAGGGAGGGAAGGAAAAAAAAAAAAGGAAAGGGGAAAAATAAAAAGGAAAGGCTAAAAAACCCAACGAGGAAGAGGCTGCTGCTATAACTCCTTCCCTGCCCTCCCTGCGCTCGGGCGGGCTCGGCCGCGGAGCTGCGCGCCCCGCACCGCCTGCACAGTCCCGCACCGGGACCGCGGCTCCAGCGGGGACATTCCCATCTCCCGACCCTCCCGCCGACCCCCCCCGCCGAACACCCTTGACCCCCCCGCCCCTCTACCCGCAAACTTCATTTTTTATTTACTTTTCCTTATTTTTGATTTATTTTCCGAGTCGCCCCCTCCCCCGTTCCCTCACCCCCGCGGGTGCGCAGCGCAGCGCTCGCCCGGCGAGGACCCGCAGAGTCCCCGATATATCGCAATTTGTTCCAGCCCGCTCTGCTCCTCACCACCCAGCCCTGCCTTTACCCCTCTCACACGCTGCCCCGGAGAGAAATTATTGTGATTATTATTATTATAATGAGGAAAGCGATGGGACCCGGCTCGGAAGGAACCAGAGGAGCGCTCACCTTTAGATCTATTTTCTCATTTTCTTGATTTTTTTTCAGATCTGTCTTCTCAGAGAAACTAATGCCTTAATGACTTTCTGGTAGCTGCAAGCCTTCTTTTATTTCTGCTAAATATATGAAAATGTATGCAAATTTAAATCAAGCTTAACCTAGGAGCTCTTGCAATATATTTAACGGAATTTCAAACCAATAAGGGGACTCTGATGCAGTCTTCTGGAAGTGCAAATATAATTACGCAGCTCGGTTACCTCCAAAACGATGCAGGGAAAGGTCATTTTGGAACTCGGGAGCGGGTCGGGGGTCCCGGGGCTGCGTCTTCGCCCGCCCCACCGGGGTTCCGCGGGTGCGGAGCTCTGCTCGCCGGGCCCAAGCGAGCCGAGGGGCTCCGCGCTCCCCCTGCTCCTCCCGCGGGGGGTCTGTCTCGGGGACCGCACGCGCCTTTTTCCCCATTCTTTTCCTTTCTCACTTTTTTTTTTTTTCCCCTTTTTCTCATTTTTTTGCCGGTTTTGCTCTGCAGCCCGCCCGCCAGGTGCGCACCGGCGGCGCACCGTGCCCGCGCTGCGAACTTTGAGGAGCATCCATCGGGATTTACCGGCGGCGATGCCAGGAAGCTCCTTTTTGGGGCTGGTTTTTATTATTTGGGGCTTTTCTCAGGTTTTTTTCCTGCCGACCGAGCGCGGCAGCGCCGCACGGCCCGGGACAGGCGGGGACGCGCGGCTCAGGGCAACCGCACCGGGGGAGGAGCGGAGCGGGCGCCGCGCACCGGAGCGCGCCCGGGCCAGCGGGCGGGGGCAGCGCCGGGGTGGTCCTGCGGGGCTGCCGCCGGGGCGCCGCCGTTTAACCTCTGCCCGCCGCTAATCGCTCCCCATTTAAGCCGTGCCCCCCCTCGGGCCCCGCCGCTCCCCGCTCGGCGCGGAAGGAGTTAAGCGGCGGGGACGCCTCGCGCCCGGCCCCCCGTGCCGGCGGAGTGACTCACTTCCTGCCTCGCGCCCGCGCGGCCCCGCCCCACAAGGGCGCGCCCCTCCTCCGCGCCGCGCCCATTGGTCGGTTCGGCCGGCGGAGCGCCCCTATTGGCCGGCACGGGTGCCAGTCGTGGCGCGGCCGCCGCCGTGCCGGTGGATGTCAAAGGCTGGCGCGGCGGCGGCGGCACAGTATAACTCGTGGGGCTGCCGCGGCCATGGCCACAGCCGCCTCCAACCCCTATGGCCTGCTGGGCGCCGGCTCGCTCGCCCACGCCGAGGGCGCGGGCATGCAGCAGGGCAGCCCGTTCCGCAGCCCGCAGAAACTGCTGCAGAGCGAGTACCTGCAGGGCGTCCCCGGCAATGGGCACCCGCTGGGGCATCACTGGGTGACCAGCCTGAGCGACGGCGCGCCCTGGCCCGCGGCGCTGGCGGGCGGCCCGCTGGAGCAGCCCGACGTGAAGCCGGGCCGCGAGGACCTGCAGCTGGGCGCCATCATCCATCACCGCTCGCCCCACGTCTCCCACCACTCGCCCCACGCCAACCACCCCAGCGCCTGGGGCGCCAGCCCTGCGCACAGCGCCTCGCTGGCCGCCCCCCCTGCCGCCGCCGCCGGGCAGCCCCTGAGCGTGTACTCGCAGGGCGGGTTCGCGGTGGGCGGCATGCTGGAGCACGGCGGGCTCACCCCGCCGCCCGCCGCCGCCGCCGGCCAGGGCTTACACTCGGGGCTGCGCGGCGAGGCCGGCGGCGAGCACGGCGAGCTGGGCGGCCACCACTGCCAGGACCACTCGGACGAGGAGACGCCGACCTCGGACGAGCTGGAGCAGTTCGCCAAGCAGTTCAAGCAGCGCCGCATCAAGCTGGGCTTCACTCAGGCCGACGTGGGACTGGCGCTGGGCACCCTGTACGGCAACGTCTTCTCGCAGACCACCATCTGCCGCTTCGAGGCCCTGCAGCTCAGCTTCAAGAACATGTGCAAGCTGAAGCCGCTGCTGAACAAGTGGCTGGAGGAGGCCGACTCCTCC